>CM062818.1:1580811271-1581530646 GCA_031772625.1 Pinus tabuliformis | reverse complement strand
GAAGTTAAGTCCACTGCCAGGGTGCTTTGTAGAGCACTTAGGCTTCCTTTCATCTACGCTGGGTGAGAATGAGTGAAATTCACATAGGTTTGGGGAATATTATTATCTTTTGGGGTCATATAGAAGGTTCCCTCACTTATCAACTCCTATGAGCCCTAATTTGACTTGATTGATTAATGTTTCTTAAATGTTTTCTTTGTCGTTATCAGTCTATAGTCAAAGCTTGAATATAGTTTATTAATCTTTGTTTGAAAGAAAGTGTCGTAAAGTCTTCTTTTCCTTCGAAACAAAACTATCGTCAAATTCTTCGTTCTTATTAAAGATTGATTGATTGTATGTGCATATTTTCTTTTTGTTCATCATAACATTAAGGGATTCGAAAAGAAAAACTTGCATCGTTCATATTGTAGTTTGTTAATGCTTGAAAGGAATAGCTAGGGAAATTGCATTAGATGTGCTCTTTGCTCTTTGTCAAGAATCTGATTGCTCTATCCCAGACAGTTTCATGACTTGAAGACATCCAGAAATAGCCTCTAAAGGGACCAACGCAGGTAAGCCCTTATGAGGGTGTGCTGCAGAGCAGTTAAGTCCACTGCCAAGGTGCTCTGCAGAGCACTTAGGCTTCCTTTCACTTGCACTGGGTGAGAATGAGTGAAATTCACATAGGGTTTGGGGAATGAGTGAAATTCACATAGGGTTTGGGGAATATTCTTATCTTTTGGAGTCATCTAGAAGGTTCCATCACTTATCAAATCCCATCTAACCCTATTTTGACTTGATTGATTAATGTTTCTTAAATGTTTTCTTTGTCATTATCAGTCTATAGTCAAAGTTTGAATATAGTTTATTAATCTTTGTTCGAAAGAAAGTGTTGTAAAGTCTTCTTTTCCTTCGAAACAAAACTGTTGTCAAAGTCTTCGTTCTTATTAAATATTGATTGATTGTATGTGAATATATCCTTTTTTTTCATCATAACTTTAAGGGATTCAAAAAGAAAAACTTGCATTGTTCATATTGTAGTTTGTGAATGCTTGAAAGGAATAGCTAGGGAAATTGCATTAGATGTGCTCTTTGCTTTTTGCCAAAAATCTGATTGCTCCATCCCTACTAGCTAAGGAATTTCATTGTTAAATTGAATTGAAAGAATGCTTATCATATTAGTTGCATTTTAGGAATTGATATATGTCACGTGGTGAACCTTGACAGGAAAATTCTAAAGAAGATCAACTTAAAATTTATCTGAATTTACCTAATGGAGCATTGTCACCTAATGAAAAACATTTAGAGGTATAGGCTAGAGACGTGTTCTGGCGTCGTAAAACAAAGCAGTTGTCACTAACTTGTCTACAATACATCCCAAGTGTGATACCTCATTCCACGTACGTGATTATATCGTAGCTTGTCCACGTACCTTCAGGTATATAGGGCAGTGTTACAGTGCGTAAAGTATATCGGAATGCTCTCACTGTGTGGTTTTGTATTAGATAGTGCTTATACGGATTGGGCCTCCACATGCTTTTGGGTATATATGGGAGGAAAAAACTAGGTTTCTATCCATCCTTAGATAACCGAGTCAGCCGCCTTGTACACTGTTATACACCAAACACAACATTTGGGGAGATTTCCTACTCGTACTTCTCGGTTCGCCGGGAGGTATTCTGCAGTTCACAGTTGCTTGGTAAACCTTTTGCCTAGATTATCCCTCTTTTGTTTTGTTATGTTATTTTGATTAAAATAAAATTAATTGACCACGGATAACATCCTCCACGCTCACTCCTTAGTTTATCTTAGGTTGAAACATATGGCGACAAATCCGGAGTCCACCGATCAGGGAATTCCTTTTGATGGGGATCCTAGTCCTTTTCCTCCTTTCGGAAATATTGGTGTTCCTTATATGGCTACATTATCCCTACCGGGATTTACCATCGGCTTGCCAGTATGGTTGTTTTCAACCTCCTTGGTTCAAAATATCGTGATTTCTCCTCAATCGAGTACACCTCCGACTCGACAAAATCAACCTCCAGTTGATCCTAAAGTTGACCCTTTGCCTTCTTCCTTGGTTGTTTCTTCCTCCCCTTCTTACTCTTCACCTGGTGAAAGTATTGGTACTAATAACGAGGTGGCTAAGAAGAATAAGAAAGGGAAAAAGAAGAAGAAGAAGAAAGGGAAATTCAGCTGAGGGGCAACCAAGCAACCTTTGCTTTGAATGCAACATCTAATGAGAAACTATCCATCAAGCCTCACAAAGTTCGATATCCATGCAAACTTTGTGTGGGATACCATATTCTTCAAAATTGTCCTAATATTCCTTATATCTTAGAAGAATGGTCTTCTCGTTCACATCATCCTGTGTCATAAAATTCTGGAGATCATGCTGGTGACACACCCTCAACTAGTGGTAGTAAAGTTCATGGAAAGAAGGGTAAAATTAGGTTTCCCTGTAGGTTATGTGAAGGGAATCACCCCATTCACCTTTGTCCGTATCTAGATGAAGCCAAAAAAGTGTTGGATAACCGTCCTACTTCACCGTAGCGACTTCCATCTGGTTACAGGAAACTCTCCCTAAATCCTTCACTAGTTGATGAATTGACTTACCAAAATCAACCGTCGGTCAAACCCACTCTCTCTGAAAGTGAATCCTATGAGTCTATACCGACCCAAATCAATAGGTCGAGGTAACAGTTGACCCGATTTCACCTTCAGTAAATCGTAGTTTTCCCGAAGAGAGTGAATATGAAATCGCTTAGGTTCTTTTTGTTTCTTCAGATTCCAATGAGCTTGGGGGCAATCCTCCTATTCCATCAAGACAGGAGGAAAATCCTCCTGCTCTCATAACTCAAGGGGTTAATTCTCCCGTTCTTATGGTACCCCCTCCAAGTAGTCTAGTCACTTCCTTTGATTGGAATCGACTGGCAGGATTTTGTCTTCCTTCTTATGTGCCTTTCCAGATCATAGTACAGGTTTGTAATATAATTGTATTAGGCACTATTATAGATGAAGGTGCATTTGTGAGTATCCTTTCCTCAACTGCTTGGCAAGTGCTCGGTTCGCCACCGCTTGTGCCTGTTACCCAGAATCTATTGGATTTTAACAGAGCAACCAGTCTAACATTAGGGATCCTCCCTCAGTTACCTATTACAATGGGAGGAAAAATCATTTATCTGAATGTGATGGTAGTCCCAGGCCCTTTAGATTACAATTTACTTCTTGGATGCAACTATGTTTATGACATGGGATCTATTGTTTCAAAACTCTTTCAAGTGATTTGTTTCCCACATGAAGGCAGAATTGTCACTGTTGACCAACTTTCATTTCTTAGTCCAAATATGGCTTCAAGTCAACCATATTCCCTAAATGGTCCTTTTGTACCAATGGTATCATCCCCCGCCATGGGTCAATTATGTGGCAACCTATTCCATACCTACATCAATTGACGATCAATTCAGTAATGTTGTACATCATGTACTGGGGCCATTGGAACCAGATCTCTCCTTCATGACCTCTTATAGGTCGTGAACAAGGAATACGAGGATAGTTCTTGGTCTTGTGTCAACCTCATTAAAAAATGAAACCAAGGATACGAGGGCAGTTCCTGGTCTTGTGTCAACCTCATTAAAAAATGAAACAAGGGTCTATAAGGATAGTTCCTTGTCTTGTGTCAACCTTGTTAAAAAATGAAACCAAGGATATGAGGATAGTTCTTGGTCTTGTGTCAACCTCGTTAAAAAATGAAACAATGAATCTGAGTAGAGTTCCTTGTCTTGTGTTAGGCTCATTAAAAAATGAACAAGGACCCCTAGAGAAAAGTTCCAATTTGAGTCTTTGATTAGATCTCGTAAAATCCCAGTCGAGTCTTTCACTTGATCTCGTAAATGAACATTCATTCCATCCATCTGATAGCCACGAGTAGTCTACTTAGGTGAATGTAATGAAGCTTGAGGGGCATGCACCTATTTGTAAAGTTAAGTTTCCCTATAGGTTATGTGAAGGGAATCACCCCATTCACCTTTTGTTATGAAACCAGCTCACAAAAAGATAGAAAAGATATGTCAACGCCTTAGAATTCAGCCTCTTCAAGGGGGCAACCTCCTTTACATTACATAAATGAATAATTCTTAGATGATTCAAATGAAAAAACCTCCTTTCTATATATAGGAGTCTAAGGAGTCACATTATAACCCGGCCGACCTAACAATAATAATATAAAGCAATAAAATTAACAATAGAGGGATTCTATGGGGCACAATAATAACAATATGGGGACAATAAAGGCACAACAATATTAATAAGGGATACAACTACAATAGTAATGGGGTAATCACTAGTATTATAGGGACCTAACATGCCCCTCTCCTTCAAAAAAGTGTTGTCCTCAACACTTGAGTATTTTTGGATGCTTTTGTATAAAATTCTCATCCTCCCATGTGGAACCTTCAGTGGATAAGTTCTTCCACTTGATGAGATACTCCGAAATTGATTGATTTTGTAGCTGTCGAGTTCTTGTTTCTATGACTGCTTCCGGTTCCAATCTAATTTTTCCTTCCTGGTCAAGTTCTGGCAATATTGTTTGAACTGGGAGCTTGTCGCCTATAACCTTCTTTAAACATGAAACATGGAAAACTGGGTGCACTCGAGAAGCTGCAGGAAGCTCCAATTTGTATGCCATAGTACCAATCTTTTGCAACACCTTGTACGGACCATACTACTTTGGTGATAATTTATTATCCTTTTTAGCTTGCTTGAGGGACATTTGTTTATATGGTTGTAGCTGTAGGAATACCCAATCACCTACATCAAAACTTCTTTCATTGCGATGTTGATATGCCTGTTGTTTCATTCTATTCTGTGCCAACACGAGGTTATCCTTCAAGAGTTGGAGGACTTGTTGTTGATGTTCGATGTGATGTTCCACTGCTTGAACCTTAGAATTTTGTCTTAAATATGATGTGATGGATGGTGGTTGATATCCATAAAGTGCCATAAATGGGGTCATTTTTTATGTTGTATGGAAGGAAGTGTTATACCACCATTCAGCCAGAGGCAACCATTTGATCCATTGTGTCTGTTTATCAAATACAAAGCAATGAATATATCCTTCCAAACATTTGTTTACTATCTCAGTTTGCCCATCAGATTGAGGATGATAAGATGAGCTATGAGCTAACTGAGTACCAAGACAAGAAAATAATTATGTCCAAAAATTTCTAGTGAAAATGGGATCTCTGTCACTTACAATAATCTTTGGGTTTCTATGTAGCTTTTGAATTGTTTCCATAAATGCAGTAGAAATTGTACTGGCTTTAGATGGATGTGATAATGCACAAAAGTGTGCATACTTGGTAAGTCTGTCAACTACCACCATGATGACACTCTTTCCCTCAGACTTGGGTAAACCTGTGATAAAATCCATTGAAACCTCCTCCCAACGTTGGCTTGGAATGGATAAAGTTTGTAATAGACCTGGGGTCTTAATTGTTTCAACTTTATTTTGTTGGCAAACCAAACATTCCGCCACAAACTTTTGAATATCTGATTTAAGGCCATCCCAAAAAAATTCCTTCTTTACCCTGTGGTAAGTTTTTAAAAATCCTGAGTGCCCTCCTAAGGGAGAAGTGTGCAATTCCATAAGAATCTTTTGTTTGAGTTGGGAATTCTTACAGAGGTATAAGTGATCTTTTTACCATAACGAATCATTTTTCCAGCTAAATGTATCAAATGTACTGGAATCTTGTTGTAACTTTCGAATAAGTGCCCACACTTCTTCATCATTCCTCCATTCCTCCCTTGCTTCGTTTATCCAATCTGGTTGGATAATAGATATGGCGCACAACAATGCTTCCACATCCTCATCCTTTCTTGAGAGTGCATCTGCCACCACATTTTTCTTCCCTTTTTTGTACATGATTTCAAAGTCATAACCCAACATCTTTGTGACCCACTTTTGTTGCTCTTTGGAGGATAATCTTTGTTCTAAAAAGTATTTAAGGCTATCATTATCCGTTTTTACCTTGAAGTGTCTTCCCTTAGATAGGGTCGCCATTTCTTAAGTGCATGTAGTATTGCCAACATTTCCTTCTCATAAATAGCCTTGTGTAAAACCTTTCCCTTGATTGGACAACTTTCAAAAGCAATGGGTCTTTCATCTTGCATTAAAACAACACCAATTCCACTTCTTGAAGCATCACATTCCACAATAAAGGTTTTTGTGAAGCCCGGTGTAGCTAAAACCGGTGCTTGGCACATTGCCTCTTTAAGATGTTCGAAGGCCTTTGTTGCTTCTGGAGTCCATGAAAATGCATCTTTCTTCAATAATGTTGTTCGAGGTGCTGCTATTCTCCCATAATTCTTAACAAATTTCCAATAATACCTGTCAACCCGAGAAATCCTCGCAGATGCTTTATGGATGTGGGGATTTTCCATTCGTTAATAGCTTTAATTTTGCTAGGGTCTACCTTAACTCCTTCATGAGATACAATATGACCCAGATATTCCACCTCTTGTAATCCAAAGAAACATTTGGATCTTTTTGCATATAATTGTTTCTCCTCCAATAGTTGTAGCACCCTGTCAACATGTTCAACATGATCCTTCCAAGACTTGTTGTAGATTAGTATATCATCAAAAAATACTAACACAAATTTTCTAAGGAAGGGTTTGAAAATGGAATTCATCAAACCTTGAAATGTAGAAGGTGCATTGGTAAGGCGAAAAGGCATGACCAAAAATTCATAATGACCCTCATGAGTTCTAAATGTTGTTTTCAGAATGTCTTCAGTCTTCATTCTGATTTGATGATATCCTGAACGAAGATCCAACTTGGTGAAGTAAATTGATCCATGTAATTCATCCAGTAATTCATCAATGATAGGGATGGGAAACTTATCTTTAATAGTGAGCTTGTTGAGCTCCCTATAATCTGGACACATGCGCCATGATCCATCCTTCTTGTGCACCAATACTATTGGATCAGAGAAAGAACTTTGACTAGGTTGAATTATACCAGCCTCTAGCATTTCTGCAACCATACATTCAATTTCACTCTTTTGGACATAGGGATATCTGTACGGCCTGATGTTTGGAGGAACACTTCCTGGAATCAGATGAATAGCATGATCATGATCACGAATAGGTGGGAGACCTTTGGGAGTCTCAAATACCTTGAAATGATTGTCCAAGACTTTTTGGAGATCTAGAGAAATAGATGATTTTGATGTGGAAACAACTACCGAACATAATTGTGCAATTACACCTCTTTGTTCCTTTCTTAGAAGCTTTGTCATACCGTTAGAGCTGATTATCTTTCTCGGTTTCCCTGCAATACCCCTTAATTCAACTTCCTTTCCTTCCGCAGAAAATTTCATGAAAAGTTCTTGAAAATTAAAAGCTATTGTACCCAAGGATTGTAGCCATTGGACTCCTAGTACAACATCAACACCTCCCATTGGAATGGAAAGCATTGGGCTATTCAATACATATTCTCCCATGGATAGCTTGATATTATGGCACTTTCCAGAGCAATTTATTGTTCCTCCATTTGCAACCATCACTTGACACTCTGGTGCTAGATATAGGAAGCAATTCAATTCTTTTGCTATCTTACAATGAATAAAATTGTGGTTACTTCCTAAATCAATCAACACTATTAGCTTTTTCTTCTGGATTTGTCCTTCTATCTTGATGGTTTGAGGAGTGGTAATTCCAGGCAATGCATTATAAGATATAGTCTGATTCATTTCTTCTTTATCGAGGCTTTGTTCCTGAAGTATATCCTCTTCTTTTGACATTTCTTGCTCCTTTTCTTCTTCCTCTTCACAATCTATGTAGAATAATTTCTTCTCAGCACACTTATGACCTTTAGTGTATTTGCTATCACAACTGTAACAAAGCCCTTTTGCTCTTTTTTCTTCCAATTGTTGTGGTGTCAACCTTATAGGTTGTGGAAGACTAGGGGCAATAACACTTCCATCTTTATAGTTGTGAGTGGTATGCTTCCTGGTTTCCATAATTTTGCTTTCCATTTTTCTTGCTAACCTGAATGCCTTATCTAATGAATCAGGTTCACAAAGGCGAACATCATGTTGGATATTATCCTTTAAAGTCACTACGAACACATCAATCCTATGCTCCTCTAGAATATTTATTACCCTTATGTTCAATTTTTGGAACTCCTCAATGTGCTCTATTATTGAACCCTTTTGTTTGATACTTATCAATTGGCTCAAAAAAGTGTTGCTTTTTGTATCCTCATAATGTGCTGTCAATTCTTCCATAAAAATTGCCCAAGTGATAATTTGTTTATGAGAGCAAAGCCATTGATACCATACAAACTAATTTGGTTCCAAATATAAAGTTGCAATACGTACCTTTTGTGTGTTTTTCACATTATTGAGATCAAAAAATTGCTCCATTTGTAATATCCATGTTGCGGGATCCTTTCCATCAAACTTCCTCATATTGATTTTTGGAACATGGCGGGTCTTCGGTCCAACATTAGAGTCTATGAGATCGTGATTAACATTTCTTTTGTTCGCATCATGTGTTTCCTTTACTACCCTTTCACCATTAGTAAGCATTTCTTGTAGAAACTTTGTCAAATCTATCTTCAAATCCGTCTTCAAATCTTCCATGCCTGTCTTCAAATCTGTCTTCAAATCATCCATCTTAGCTTCTACGCCTTTCTTTAAACAATCCATCTTAGCTTCTACACCTTTCTTTAAACCATCCATCTTAGCTTCTACATCTTTCTTTAAACCATCCATCTTAGATTCTGTTACCTTTTGTGCAAGTGACACTTGTTGCACTTGGTCTCGTAATTTTGATATATCATGTTGCATTTCTTCCTCTTCTTCATGAGTCCTGATAGATCTTTTAGGTTGCTTACTAGGTGTTTGCATTTTCTTTCCTCGGGGCATCAATTACCAATAATAATGCTTTACTATGCCCTTTGAACTCCTTCAAACTATTTTTTCAAACCAAGCTTATGCAAAAAATTAAAAAAAAACTACACACATTTTTTCACTTTGTAGGAGCTTGATATTGAATCTGATGTATCTCTGTAATTTTGGATCATCCAGTTCTGAAATTGAAACTTGCAGTAGCCCTCCATGTCCTCTTTCCAATGCCACTAGTCTGATCCAAATTGGATTCTCCAGGGAAGAGTTATGTCAAATATCTCATAGTGACCTGATTATAGACTAGTTCAGTAGAGCAAACTTGTACGACGTGCCACGAGTCACTATTTTGACCTTTGGCTTTGAAAAATATACACAAGAAACTATAGTCTGTCCTCTTTCTGTACCTTCTTATGAAATTTCAATCCAATTCTTAGAGAGAAATTTATGATGATTTTCCCCAAGTCACTTGTTTGGAATGTAATTCAAGAGTATGCAAAAAGACCAAATTCCTCAGATCATATCTCCGCAAATATAGTGCGAAAATCTTTGAAATTCAAACTCGAGGTTTAGTGTGATTTTGTCTCAAATGGTTTTGTTTTTTAGCTTCTGAAACATCACAGAAAACCGTTATAGCGAAAATTCCACGATGACCTATTTGGAGCAACGAAACCCTAGAATCCAAAGCTCTGATCCCAAATGTTATGAAACAAGCTCACAAAAAGATATAAAAGATATATCAACACCTTAGGATTCAGCCTCTTCGAGGGGGAAACCTCCTTTACATTACATAAATGAACAATTCTTGGATGATTCAAATGAAAAAACCTCCTTTCTATATATAGGAGTCTAAGGAGTCACAATATAACCTAGCAGACCTAACAATAATAATATAAAGCCACAAAAATAACAATAGAGGGATTCTATGGGGCACAGTAATAAAAATATGGAGACAATAGGGGCACAACAATATTAATAAGGGATACAACTACAATAGTAATGGGGTAATCACTAGTATTATAGGGACCTAACACCTTTGTCCCTATCTAGATGAATCCAGGAAGGTGTTGGATAACCATCCTGCTTCACAGCGGTGACTTCCATATGGTTGCAGGATACTCTTCCTTTCATCATGCTAGGGGCATGTAAACCAATCTCAAGCATAGTTTTTCATTTCAAGCTTGTGTAAAAATGAAACTGAATTCAAGCATCGTTTTTGTTTTAAGCTTGTGTAAAAATGAAACTAAATCCAAGCATAGTTTTTCATTTCAAGCTTGTGTAAACATGAAAATGAATCCAAGCATAGTTCCCTATGGTTCAAGATTGTGTAAAACTGAAACAATTCCTTTTTTAACCCTCATGATTGCCATTCTATTAGCATTTTTTTTCAAATGAGCCTTGGTTGTTTTCATCCCATCGCCACCATCCCTTTGGCCGATCATACGCTTTCACTTGGTTGTTTTACCCTTTTTGAGGAACAATTGCAATGAGTGGTCTTATTAGCAAGCCTCTTCACATAAATCAACATGTTTTGAGAAGTTCCAATATCACTGGAACCAATTTCTATCCTAGACACCACTCATTCCTCAAAATGGAGTCCTCTTTAAGCTCTTTTCAGACTCTCTAAACATGAAAAGATTGCCGAGCGCTTGTCCTTTTCAGCTCGTTAACAGATTGGAAATGACATCTCTCTTGTATTATTTTACGCTTTTTTGTGCTTGAGAGATTAATTTACAAAAAATAACTTGGGGAGTTTTCTTTTTATCCCTTTTCAAATTTTCCAAACATGAAAAAGACAGAGTTATCTTTGTCGTCAAACTCGTTAAATCATCAAATAGCGACAAACTTGTCCATCTAGACAAGACCGAGTTTCACCTTCGCTAGACTCGTTAAAACATGAAATAGCGATGGATTCACCCGAAGGGTGAAATTATACAACAAGCATATGTTATCCTCTTCAAGCTTGATAAAAATAAATAGGTACTGGTCAAAAATGATTGGGGAAAAGGGGAAAAGGGGAAAACCACTTTATGGTAGCAGGTCGCTCTTGAAAATGACTTTCACTCCATCACTGTGACTATTTGGGTTGGGTTATTAGCTTGATGTTTATCACACTGTTGGTCTATCATACCACACATCACTTTGTTTTGGGTCAATGCTACCAATTCACTTTAGTGTCGCCGACATATTCAAGAGAAGTCATTCAGTCAAAATTTATCCTTTGCAATACCATAAACCTTCATTTTCATGACCGCCATTCCTGAACCTTGTGTCGTCAGTCAAGTTCCATCTCTAAAATCACTACACTCGTTTCATGTCGTTGATGTGGTATACATCAAGGCCCTCCTGCGATGAGTCACTTCTTGTCGACATCAGAGCATTATCCAAGAAGTTGACTTAGAAACACCCATTCACTACCTTGAAGCTTTCATGCATCAATGGTAGGTTTCTCGATTCCAGCGATAGGCATACATGAATAGCCTTTGACCAAAATACTTTGTATGGTGTTTAACATCAAATCATCCATTCACACCATGTAGAATATACTGTAGTACCTTGAGGATCATTATCATTATCGGTGATTTCTCTCACATCTGTTAATAGCTTACATCATTGGCTGGTAATTAGATGGTGCCTTCCCATGTTCGACTTCAGATCACATATTCACATGGTTAGACTCGTACTTGAGCAAACGGTTGAATGCGATAGATGACCTCGGATCTAGTTTCATCCATTCGGGCTGCGATTTGAGGAGTACTAAATCATATGTACAATGGATTTACATTGATGGTCATTCCAATCATGTGTCTATATCTGTAGATGACTGTTTGTGTACATGTCATGAAATTTTATAAGATGATCATGGGTATGCCTTACCTCAACAGTTCATGTAAAATCAAATATCATGATATATATATTGTAATTGATGCAGGTCACCTTCCACTTTGATACCTCCTCATCACATCGTAAAGCATTTCATTCAACATTGGCATTTTTTCCGACTTCATGCTTTAGGGGGCAGCTATTACAGATCCATTTGGGCACATCAAATCCCAACATCCAAATCAGTGTTTTAGGGCTCATCAAACCCTAAATTCAGTTGCTTCATTCCCTAAACAAGTCACCCCTTTGAATGCCTCCTTCCTAGACAGTTTCATGACTTGAATACATCTAGAAATAGCCTCTAAAGGGACCAGCGTAGTAAGCCCTTATGAGGGTGTGCTACTGAGTAGTTAAGTCCACTGCTAGGGTGCTCTTCAAAGCATTTAGGCTTCCTTTCACCTGTGCTGGATGAGAATAAGAGAAATTCACATAGGGTTTGGGGAATATTCTTATCTTTTGGAGTCATCTAGAAGGTTCCCTCACTTATCAACTCCTATGAGCTCGAAAATGGATGAGGAATGAGTTAAGGTGCATCCTATCCTCTCATCCCTTCCTCCATGGAACTAATTCTAAGTATGGAAGGCCATTCAATGC
Source organism: Pinus tabuliformis (assembly GCA_031772625.1). NCBI lineage: Eukaryota > Viridiplantae > Streptophyta > Pinopsida > Pinales > Pinaceae > Pinus > Pinus tabuliformis. The sequence continues at coordinate 1,581,518,278 of CM062818.1, read as the reverse complement.
CACCATTAATGACAAAAACTCCTTCATCTTCCTGTAAATTGACCACTCATCTAAGTGATCAGGGGCTGGATTATGTTGAATTGTAAGGAGATAATGCTGCTATGAGATTTGACTTTGAAGCAAGTATTGTAATGCTATAAGTTTTTCATGCTTTGATGTGATGTGGATGGGATCCAAGCTAGAGGAATGGCTTTGAATCAGACACCAATGGTTGTAATTCCTTCTTCTATCTAATAAAGTGTTTAAACCTTTTTCCCATATGTTTGTATTGTTTCATAATGCTTATGTGTGTGAATTGTATTTGATTCCTTTCACTTATATTCAATAGATCACATGCTTTGATTGGTTATTTGTCTTCTGTTGTGTTTATAGGGTACTTCTCAAGTGGATTAAGTACAAGAGGGAGGGACAGGATCAATATAAGGGAGACGAGAGGAAAGCAGAACTACAAGTAGGTCTTCTATCTTCTCATCTTATCTATTGCTTATAGGAAAAGTCTAAAACACTTTAAACTGTTGTTCTAGATACAACTACTTATCTAGGGAATTAGTATTTATCCATAGATACTAAATTCTCCAAAACACTAGGTGGTAATTGGTTCCCTGTGATCTATTGGTTAACATGTTTTCCATTCAACATTTATCCTTCTACATTTTACACTTCTTAAGAAAGGATACATGGATAGTGGTGGTCCTAGTCATAGGGGTTGACAAGGTCGATGTAGGAAGCATGGTTCATGAGCTCAACAAGGCATTAAATCATATGTAAAGGTTTTTTGAATGGAAACTCCACCTAAATTTCAAGTAAAAATAAAATTGGTAATGGAATAGGCAAGACTAGAGCAGGAGTTCATCCATGCCGACATTGATGAAGCAATAGGACCATGGGTTCCACATAATAATGACACAAGAAGCTGCAATACCAAGTATTATAGAATAGTGGACCTATAGCAGCAAATCAAAACAGTCATTGGAAAGGTCTTAGTGGAGAGAATTGAAGCATATTATGATATTCTACTTCAATCAAATAAGTTGTAGCTTCATATCAAGGTAGTTAAGAACAAATTTTTATCTCTTTCCAAGAGGACATCAATTCTAGAGTTCACTACATCTAAGGATGCTCATGGAAAAGCTATCGCAAATGTTGTCAATACAACCTTTTCTTAATCTCTAGAATGTATAATTCAATGACACTTTTGTTTTTTCATTTTAGAAACAAAGGAAGTATTGCTTCCCCTCAATTTAGCATTAGTTTAGATAATTTTTATCATAAGAATAATTTATTTTTGTATGTCATCTTGACTTGTTATTCATCTCAGACAAAATGGACAAAATAAATTTTATTTTTTTACTAGTATGATTTCCCTAGTGTTAAACTAGAAATTTTAGTTCATGTATAATTTCTCTTCAAATTAAATAAAAACATATCAGCTATCCTACAAAAAAATATAGATACAAGGTTATAAGGTATTTAAAACCACATAAATGAGTTGGTAACATTGTAATATTCGAGTTTTGGAAATTATGCCCATACATGTTATATTTGAGATCTTTAGACTAAGGTTGCAAAGTAAATATTTGGTTAGAAGGCTCCATTCATGGTTGGGAAGGTTCCATTCTTCTAGCAGAGAATGTTTTAAATGAGTTATTTTCCCAAGAAAACAACAAACTAATTGATGAATATGCTAAATACTAACTATTATTTTAAGATTCAATGTTTATGAATATGATACTTCCAAAGGTATCCCAATGTAAATTAAGGTATTTTGGAAATGTGGCATTGTATTGTACATTGGTTGGAATGTCTTTGTCATTTTTTCACTTATATCATACTTTATGTATTGTTACCATTTCTTTCCGCAAAAGGTAGAAATGATATTTTGTGTTTATAAGTCAAGAATCTTAATGAATACAACCCTATCTGATAATAGACTATGATGCATATTTAATCCAAACTAGATCATTATGTTGTTTGACATCTATCTTGATGCTTTCAAAATGGAAAAAATGGAGGAATCATCTTGTAGGAGATATTTTATCGGTGGGACCCATTTTGGAGAATTTGGGTCTAAAACCTTCCAAGTCCATATTAAGGCTTTAAATGACACTTTTTAGGGGTAAAAATTTCCCTCTTAAGTTTCCAACCTCGTGATGTTATTCTACACTTCGAGACTTTCCAATGGTGCAAGAGATGTGTCAATTGGAGTCACTATGAAAAGGTTATGCCTCCCGGAAGTTGACTTACCATGTTTGACCACAATGGTTCGAGAGGATCCAACATCATCCCTTGTTACTTGTGCAAAAGTGGATAGCCACATGGGGACTATGAAGAAGACTCTAGAAGGGCCAATGTTGTGACTTTAGTTGAGAGTTGAAGAAGTCAAAACTAACCCTTAGTTGGTTATCAGGCAATGTTATAACTGGGCCACTAGGAGTAATAGGGATTTCATTCATTTAGATTGTATCTCGTTCCATAGTAGAGTAGAAAAACTTGGGAGTGTTAGAGCATAATAGAGGGGGTTTAGTTTCTTTAGCAGCCTATCAGTCCATAGGTCTCAAGTAACTCCATAGAGAGTGCTTTCCCCATTTGTATTTACATCATTTCCATTCTAGAGAAAGAAATATTAGAGTAGCATCACCTTCCAGCTAAGTATTCTCCCTTCAGGATTTCCCAAAGCATATCTTCTCTTCATAATGGTTGATGTGTTATTTGATTTTATTATTCTCCATTTTTCACATTTTATCTGTCACATGCATAAGCAAAAAATAGTAATTAATAAATCCAGAATCTGAGGAAAATTACCCTCATAATATATATTTTAGTATATTTTTGTCTGATTTGTTGTGGTGAACTGTCCAATGGAAGATCCATGGTAGTTTGTGGACTATAATAGTATCAGTTCATCTTTCTTTGGGTATTATGTGGGAATTTGTAGGGGATCCAGTAATTGGCTTAAGAAAGAAGTTGTAAAACCTTAGCCATGGAAATAAATTCATAATAACTGGTGAGATCCAATAGAGGAGAGACTTGGATGGCTAAAAGTGCAAGTCACATATATATATATATATATATATATATATATATCTATTAATGTGAACCTCCTCGAGCTAGCCCTAAACAACAAGCTTGGTTTGATCAGAGAGGATGGAGGTTACAAATCAAAGGTCATATCAAGGGGGAAATCAAGGAATCAAGAAAATCTTAAGAAGGATTGTGGGAGAGAACCTAAAAAGGAGCAGTAGAGTTCAAGTTCCATGAATATAGCAGTGAAGATGGACATGAAGCAATATCAAGGTGAGATAGATGCTTTAAAATTAAATTACTAGTTGTAACAATTAGAAGTTTAATTTAGTGTTCATAACATAGATGAGGAATAGAAAATACAATTTGCTAGATTGAAGTTAAAGGGTCATGCCTTAACTTGGAAGGAAATACATATGGAGACACTTAGACTAGAGTGTGATCCCCTAGTAACTAAGTGGTAGGACTTTAAAACCATCATAAATTCTAAATTTTACCATATCAAGTGTGTAGAGGGAAAATTGATCTAATGCAACTACTTCATGAAGGAGAAGTGGTAGAGTGTATATGAGTACACCACCAAATTTAGGAAGGTATACATCATGCTAGGTATCTCTCCCAAAATCTAAAATGTTCTCTGTAAGTATTTTGGGGTTCTACACAACCATCTATAAAAGCAAGTGATGTTTTTCAATCCAAGAAAAAACAATGAGGCTTCTGTACAAGCGCAATACCTAGAAAACATAAGCCAAAATAAAGGGAAATAAAGTGGTTTGAAACAAAAAGATCACCATGAAGCTTCCAAGGAAGGGAAGAAGAACTGGAAATAGGGAAGGGACAAGAAGATAACATGCATTACACATCCACGCAAGGATCATAGAAATCATTGCAATCACTGAAATAATTATAGCCACATAGAGGATAAGTGTTGGCAAATGAATATAGAGATGAACTTGTAGAATTAAAATGAGGTTAGGAAGAAAAATAATCTTATCACTATAGATTCAAAATCAAGTGGAAAGTAGCAGAAGTGGATGATAATAGTATTTGTACCTCAATGCAAAATGAGGTGAGATTGAGTAGCCTTCATCATTAGGAAGATAAAGAGATGGCCAAGCTCTTCCACATTAAGATATAGATCAAGAAGACCAAGATCGATGCCCTATTCAACTCAAGTTCATAAGCTAATCTCATAGCATCAAATTTGGTCAACAAACTTGGATTGGATATTTGAGATCATATTATCTCATAGCCATTGGGATCAGTAAATAAGGATGCAAAAATTACAGTAACAACATAATCTAGGATAAAATCTACTATCAATGTTGAGTTTATTGATGAAGTAGAATTAGATGAAGTTCCACTTGCTATATGTGGAGTTGCGTTTAGTATATCTACATGTAGGATGCAATTTTCATGCAAAAATCCAACTAGTACCACCTTAGTAAGGATTATGTTTCATTCATCATCAATGTGCACAAAGGAAAGTCCAAGTTTCACTAGTAAGTTCCAACCAAGCTAAGAAATTGATTGGTTCTAGAAATAAATATGTTTTATTGTTTCTAAGAGAAAATTAGTCTAGTGAGTCAATAAATCTAAAGGGATCCTTGGAAAGGTGCACTGAAGAATAGAGATAGAAACTGGAATGGTTGCTACATGTATACAAGGAGTGTTCTGAGAGCTTAAATAGATACCACCCAAGAGGGAAGTGGATCTTGAGATTCAATTGTTGATGGACTCTCCATTGGATAGTCTATTTTGTAAGCAAGTGGAGTGTTAGGATATTCTGACACATAGGAAGTATAACTTGGTCTAGTGTAGAATTAGGTAAAGTGAGTTTCTTTACTACGTACTTTTGTAACTTAGAATCCAATGGTCACGATATGTTCCATACATGAAGTGATCCGACGATTCATTCTCTCCTCGGTATTACCAACACTTGATCCGTGGCTTAACACTTGATTGGTCCATAATCTCTATTTAAAGAGCATGGAGGGTCATTTATTAGGTGACTGTTCATGAGAGAAGTTTATGTAAATTTTCTTTCTTTTATTAATAAATTGTCTGAAGTAGCCACGTTGGCTCAAGCCATGGACTATTTCCCTCTTTGAGGGTTTTAACCACGTCAAGAATACTGGTGTATTGATCTGTGATTTGTTTGTGAGCAGTGTCCTTTGGTGTTCTATCTGAGGAACTTACTCTGTAAATTCCTACATGGTATCAGAGCCAAGTTGAGGGTCGCATCCGTTGGTGATCCAAATCTGAGGTCAGTACAACTGCATCCAACTGTCATTTCCTAGATCTATTGTTTCTGTCTACTTTCGAGCCAAGATAACTGCTATATTATGCTAGGAGCATTTGTTCCAGTGAGGAATCCCTTTCCTTTCACACGAAAAGGTTTCTGGTAGCCCTAGCTATGTCAATTTTAAGATTTGGAGGTACACAGTCTTTATTTGTAGTTTTAGTTATTCATCTCTTTATTTATTTCGCTTTATTTATTTTTTTGTTTTTTATTACCAGATCTATACCTTTCATTTCTGTGTATGCTCTTTGCCTCGTGACTCTATGCGATCTGTGCGAATCAGAAACAGAAAGGAAGGATTTTTCTCATGCGTATGCTCTTTTACGCCGCATCTTAGTGTGATCTCGGAAAATAAGAAACATTGAGGAAAATATTTAGTTTCCAGCGAAAGCTAACTTCAAGCTATAAGGTTTGTTTTTTTTGCATGTCCATGTTGGGTAGTGTGATTTTTTTTGTTTTGTAGGAAAAAAAGAGCTTTTTCAAGTAAGCACACACCCCAAAGCTTTAGTGACTAAAAAAAAAAACCCCTTCCTCTTTTCCAAAAAATCACTAAGCTTTAAAACTAGCTCACTTGATTCAAAGTTACTTTATGAGAATAGAGGTCTTAGGTTCAAGTCTTTCTTTTTGTTGAGTTACTTTTTCAAAAAGCACATGTAACTTATGTTTTAAAGTTACTTTATGTAAAAGTGTTCTCACCCATTATAAAAAGTGAGTCACTTATAATTCTAAAGTCTCTTTATATTTTATTTAAGTTACAATTTAGTGGGTAGCTCATAAAGTACCATTGTAAAAGTGACTTTCGCTTATTAGATTAAGTTTGGAAAGAGGGAGTATTTTTTGTAAATATAACATTATCATTCACTTTTTCACATTCACGTACTTCGTCAGCATCTTCAACAACTTTTCTTCAGAAGGCCATAACTTCTTCATCCAGAAGTCGTTTTCAGAGCCGTTGTTTTTAATCAGCCTAATTTTTTGAGATATTTCAATTGGAATACTTAGTTTCACCATCTACATCTTCAATTTCTATTAAAATGGAAATTCCATTCCAAGTTATTCTTGTTAGCACCAACTACTTCCAATGGGTGTCCTACATGGAGGATTTACTTAGAAGTAAAGGTATTTATAAAATAACCTCAAGCCAAGAGTCTAATCCTAAAAATGGAGATAAGCAAGTCAAATGGAAAAATATGCAAGATCAAGCATGTGGGTTGATAGGGATGTCTATTTCTCCAGAGCTTAGATTCCATATTGTAGAACTTGATACCCTTGATGAAGTAATGAAAAAACTCAATAAATTTTTTGGAATTAAAAATGAAATTAAAGCCCATCAACTCGAAAATGAGTTGCTTATGTTGGACCCCAACAATTTTTCTTCCATTGAAGATTTTTTGTCCAAGTTCAAGACCCTTAGACTTGGAATATTTGAAACTAATTTCGGAAGAAATCACATTGGTAGATTTAGGTCGACGCGTTTCAAACCAACCAGTATGGTTCATCATTAGGACAAGATGAAAGATCAGACCATAGCTGTTAGTTAAATAGAGAGTCAAGAAATTCCAACGGTTAAAAAAACTACTATTTTTTGATAGGATAGGAAAATGGACAAAATATTATAATTTAATATTTTTATTTTTTTTAATTAATAAATAAAATTAAATATTAAATACCATATATAATCAAATAAATAGTTCAATACAACTAACATTACCATCAATTTCTAAAAATAATACAAAAAAGATTATGACAAAATTCTATATTAAAGAAAGCAATATTCAAATATAAATAATTTAGTAAAAAATGAGAGAATAAATAAAAATTAAATATAAATAATATTAAAAATATTTTCAATTAGTTATAAAATCAAAGTAAAATAATTATAATGGTTGTAAAATAAATTAAAATTTAATATGTTTAGCTAAATTTTATTTTAATTTTAATTATTATTATTGTATTACTTTATAGTTATTTAGGAAAAATGATTTAAAACCATTGATTCACTCCAAGGGAAAATTTATTATTATTATTATTTAATAATTTTAATATTAAATACAATATATAATTAAATAAATAGACATAACTAACATGACCATCAATTTCTAAAAATAATAAGAAAAAGGATTATGACAAAATTCTAGATTAAGGAAACTAAAATCAAATATAAATATTTTAGTTAAAAGGAAGAAAACAAATAAAAAGTAAATTTAGATAATATTCAAAATATATTTATAATTAGTTATAAAATAAAAGTAAAAATAATTATCATGGTTATAGATTAAATTAAAATTTAATATGTTTAACTAAATTTTATTTTAATTTTAATTATTTCTTATTTTATTACTTTATAGTTATTTAGGAAAAAAGATTTAAAAACAATGATTTGGTCAAAGGGAAAAAATAAATAAAAGGAAATTTAAATTAGTTATAAAGAATAAGGAGAAAAATAATTATCATGGTTATAATTTAATTTTAAAATAAATATTATTTTGATTTTAGTTATCTATTATTTTATTATAGTTATTCTAGGTAAAATAAAAATAAAAACGAGAAATAGGAGTAAAGGAAAAACTAGAAAGAAGACAAAGAGAAAGGAAAGGAAGGGAGCTTAAGAGGAAAGGGTTGAAATCCAACAGCTACTAATTTTCCAACCGACATCCCTATTAAGATTACTATGCCTCCTCTCAATTTCTATATCTTCCCTAAATTTTCGGTGATGGAAGTGAGAAATCTTCGCAATGACCTTAGCCTCTTCAATGCATATCTGATGTTTAGTCTTCTCAACATGCTATGCTAAGGACCTAACTTGGTCTAGTGTAGAGTTAGGTAAAGTGTGTTTCTTTACTACGTACTTTTGTAATTTACAATCTGATGGTCACGATATGTTCTAGACATGAAGTGATCTGACATTCATTCTCTCCTTCGTATTACCGACACTTGATCCATGGCTTAACACCCGATTGGTCCATGATCTCTATTTAAAGAGCATGGAGGGTCATTTGTAAGGTGACCGTTCATGAGAGAAGCTTATGTAAATTTTCTTTCTTTTATTAATAAATTGCCTGAAGTGGTTGTGTTGGCTCAGGCCATGCACTGTTTCCCTCTTTGAGGGTTTTAACCACGTCAAGAATACTGGTGCATTGATTTGTGATCTATTTGTGAGAGGTGTCCTTTGGTGTTCTATTTGAGGAACTTACCCTGTAAATTCCTACATGGAGTGAATAAGTAGTTGCAAAATCTATTTAAGTGAGGTGTGATTCGAACAAGTAACTCACTTTCTGGGTCACCCATCATAATTGTGCCAAATAATATTGGGACATGGTGGATGTGCATCGATTATAGAGAATTAAACAAGGTTACACTCAAGAACAAGTACCCTCTACCGAGGATTGATGATATATTAGGTCAGTTGTAGTAAGAAAATTATTTCACCAATTTGGATTTAAATTTAGGGTATCATTAGGTTTGATTCCAAGAAGAAGACATTTTGAAGACTAACCTTCAAAAAAAGGAAAGTTTTGTATGAGTGCCTAGTAATACCATTTGTTCTATGCAATGCTTCAACTACATTCATGAGATTAATGAAATATGTATTGTGCATTTATATAGATTCATTTGTTATTATTTTTTTGGAGGATATATTGGTTTATATTTTTACCTGGGAGGAACACATATCATACTTGATGTAGACGTGAGAGACTTTGAAGAAGCATAGACTACTTGCAAATATTAAGAAATGTGAGTTTGCACAACAATATTTGGTGTATTTAGGCTATGTGATTAGTGGAGGGGAGCTCAATGTAGATCCTATAGAGATGGAGGCCATCATGAAGTGGTTGATGCCTACAAATGTATTTAAAGTTAGAAGTTACAATGGGGCAACATGGTACCTGAAGAAATTCATAGCTTCATTTTTAGTAGTAGTTGCATCACTCCACTTCATAATAGTAAGTGGAAAGAGTTTCTAGTGGGAGAAGGGTTAGCATAAGGTCTTTGAAGAGTTGAAAAAGAAAACCAACCAAGCACCAGTTCTCATATTACAAAACTTATAACAACCCTTTGAAATGGAGATAGATGTGAGAGAATATTCCATGGGAACAATCTTGATGCAAGGAGGAAGGCTTGCTACCATTATGAAATGTTTCATGGGGATATTCTCAATTACCCTACCTACTACAGGGAGATCTATGTCGTAGTACAAGCTGTGAAAAAGTGAAAGTATTATATAATGGGAAAGGGGATTGTCATCCACATAGTTCACTACCACTACAATAGTTGTAGGCCCGGAGTAAGCCACAACAGACTAGACACTACAAGTGCATGAGGTTGTTACAACAATTTCATTTAACGATCAAGTATAATAGGGGTAGCACAAAAAAGTTAGTTGACATGGTTTCAAGGTCACCCACATAAAAATTATAGCATTAGGAAATCTGGAGTGCATGGAGCCTTTCACTCATGATGCATATACTGATGATGATGACTTCAAGGAGGTATTTTAATAATTGCAAACCCAGATTCATGCAAATGATGGAGATGAAATAATTTACCATCATCTCCATAATGGGTTACTTTATATGTTGGAAAATATTTGTGTTTGTAAAGTTGAGAAACTACAATGAATCAAAAAGGCTAACACCTCGAAGGTTGCAGGGAATTTTGGTGTATGGAATATAGTGACCAACTTACAAATTTATGTGTACTAGCCTAGAATGAAGGAACATGTATCAAGGTTCATTAAAGGATGTATACCTTTTTGTACCAACAAACCTAGTAACATGAAATAGGGTCTATATCATTCCTTACTTGTACCCACTTGTCCTTAGGAAAGCATTTCCATGGACTTTGTGGGAGGTTTACCAAAACCCATGAAGGTACATGACTAAATGTTCATGATAGTTGATAGGTTCAATAATATGTGCATTCTCATGCCCTATAAAAATACCATCAGAGGGCAAGAAGTAGCAAATTTTTTTGAGCATGTTTAGATGAACTTTATTTCACACAGGTACACTAGATTTATTTATGTATTCTAGACTACATTATGGAAGAAGATGGACACAAAGTTAAAGAGGTATACAACATTCCATCCGTAGAAAGATGGAAAAATATAAGTAGTTAATAAGACCTTGGTGCAACATTTGATGGGTTACAATCAAAAGCATCCGAAGACCTACAATAAAAATATGATCTCTATATGACACTTTTATAATAGAGTAGACTGCACTTCTACTAGTAAATATCCATTTGAAACTTGTTTTGCATATTTCTACCTTCACTTTTGGATGTTGTATATAGACAACAAGGAGTGAGGGATTATCTCGTAGGGGATGAATTAAGAGTAGAATTTTTTCTTGAGAAGGTTAGGTAAATCCATTTGAAAGTACAAGAGATGTTAAATAAGTGATAGGAAAAATATAAGGTTGGGCATGATCAACATAGAACAAAATATTCATTCAGAGTGCGAAAAAAAAGTGTGGTTGTAGTTGAATGAGGACATGTTATAGGGTCTTGGTAAGAAATTCAAGGATACTCAATATGGTCCCTTCAAGATACGAGAAAAGGTGGGAAATGATGCCTGCATACCTAGTTTACCCCCATACAAGTGCATTCACTCAATGGTGAATGTGAAAAATATCAAACTTTATGAGAATTCCATCTTGGATTAGGAAGAGGAGGGGATATAACTTTGAAAAAAACTCTAGAAATACAAAACAAGGGCAGCATAACCTTTAGCATATTAGGTTGAAAGGACAACTTCTAGGCAAAGAAAAATGGTACTCTAGGGAGAAGACAAAGGAAACATTTCCTTACCTCATTTAGTAAACGCTTTTAGGGACGAAAATCCTCCCAAATTGGGGAGGTATGATCCAAATTGGATCATTGTATTATTTAACATATCTGTCGATGGTTTTAAAGTGGAAAAAGTAGAGAAATCAGCTTGCAGAAGTAGTTTTATTGATGAGATCCAATTTGGAGAATTGGGGTCTAAACCATTTCAAGGCCATTTTAAGGCCTTAAATGACATTTTTATGGGTTCAACTTTATCATTCAAGCATTGGACCCTATGATGCCATTCTATCCTTGAAGACCTTCCCAATAGTGCAAACGTTGTATCAATTGAATCTACATACACAAGTTATGACTCTTAGAAGTTGGCCTACTATCTTTTATCACCATGGTTTTAGAGGACACCACATTAGCCCCTATTAGTCATGTAAAATAGGTTATCCATGCAAGGATTATGGAGAAAAATCTAGAAGAGTCAAAGTTGTAACCCTAGTTAAGAGTTGAAGTATTCAAACATGGCCCCTAGTGGGCTATCAAGCTATGTTATAACTAAGCCACTAGGAGGAAAAGGGGTTTCATTCATTAAGATTGTATATTGTTCCATAATAGAGTTGAACAAGTTGGGAGTGGGAGTGAGAGAGCATAATAGAGGAGTTTTGTGTCTATAGCATCATATCAAGTGACATGTCTAGGGTAACTCTAGAGAGAGTGGCTTCTCCATTTGTTCTTACATTATTTCCATTCCAAAGAAAGAAAGTAGAGCAACCTCGCCTTCCAGCTAGGTTTTCTTTTGTAAGGGTTTGCCAAAGCATATCTTTTGTTCATTATGGATTGTGCGTGATTGCATTTTATTGTTCTCTATTTTTTATATTTTATCTATTATATGCATCAGTATAAAATAGTAATTAACAAATTTAGAATCTAATTAACCCTCATAAAAATATATTTTAGTTTATTTTTATTATATATATTGTGGTGAACATTGTAATGGAATATCCACAACATTTTACATATTAATATTGGCAATTTTTTTCATCTTATTTAGTACTATTCAATATATTAATCATTGTGGTGGGGAGAAGAAGGATGGTGGAGAAAATAAAAAGAGAGGATAGGATAATGATAAGATGGAAAATAATTCCAAAAGCAATGATGAAGAAACAAAATGTGAGTGTAAGAAAAATGAAGTCCCACCCCTAAGGAAGTAAAAGATAGAAATATTAATGGATTAAGTCAACTAAGAAGTGGACGAGTAAAGATATTGATGGATCAAAATTATGTTATGTGTAGCCCTAAACCCATGGGAATATAATAGATTATGTTTTGATGATATGAAGGTCTTACTAATCCTGCCAAAATTAAACTAATAGAGAAGAATTCATTACCATGAATATATGCTAGATGTTATATCATAGCACTAGATACTTAGTAGCAACTTGAATGGTGGTTGTTTTTCTTATTTAGTGTAGTGTATTAACTTGAACTTTGAAAAGAATAGATGGGTTAGATGTAGGATATATGCTTTGCTAATCGTCACCATGAGTCCTCACATTGAGTTTTGTAAATTTCACTATTGACAATGATACATTGGATCGTCTTGAAAAATGATATTGAAATTGTGTCAAATACAACAACAATTTCATAATAACGTTAACATGACATTAAAAAGGCAATAATCATTTACATATAAGATGTTATATTGTTGCAACACAACCAAACACAATGCCTTCGATGTGTGACAAATTTTAGCGACATGTGAGTGACACAAAAATGACAATAATAAGATGGTCATTGATGTAATCAACACAAAAATGACAATAATAAGATGCTAGTTGATGCAATCACAATGTAAAGTTGATGCAAAATCAACACCAACGTGATATAAAAATGACATCACAAAATGTCAATATATGCTTTATAAAAATGGACAATGTCAAACAACAATACCGCAAACACATATTATAATAATGATAAAAAAAATAATAACAGTTAAAAATATATGTTTCTTCCTAAAAAATGAAAGGTTATAATTCAAAAGAGGTAAAGTATATACACCTCCATAAACATTTACAACCTAAGCGTTATAAAAAAATGTATCTTTTATCACATTAAAAAGAGAATTGACCTATTAATATATATATATATATATAACAAAAAATAATAAGATTTATCTATACACCTCATGCAAGTATTCATATTAAATAATTTTTAATTTCAACACTGCCAAAACATTTTACTAAATTGTTATTATCTTAAAATAGTGTAGGTGACCAATAAGATTTTTGGATTTTTGTGTGCATAACTCTATGATTATATGCCAGTCGTTGACAAGTTGGAAGCTTTATCCATATGATTATGAACGTTGTTTGCTCCCTTGAAATTAAAGACCTCTACGAAATTAATAACACATTCATTAGAGCCCTCAATTTGCAACAAGTCAAATCTAATGTTACATCTGATGCTACCGCGCTAAATATAATGTTACATCAAATCTAATTGCTCAATGTCAAGACGAATTCTCTACCGCGTTAACAACTCACAAGAGTCAGACAGATTCACTTCACAACCGGTTGACAACTTTGAACAACTATCCCTTACTTTACAAAGATTCGCAGTTTATTTTTTAATTTGTATATATTATTTTGGAATTTTTATTTAGTTAATATTTTTTTTTGTCTTTTTTTAAGAGGCAAGCTATATAGCTATTGATTTAGGGTTAATTTTGTATTAATTAATTTTTTTATGTAATTTTTTTTTTTATATTATATATAGATTTATCGTAAGTATGGATTTAATATGAGTTGATAGAGATCAAATTTCTTTAGGTATAAATTTATTTTAGAGCACAAAAAATAATGTATAATTTTTTTTTGTTTAAATTGTATTTCTAAATGTTATAAAGGTTACATAATATGTGCATTGAGCCATTTTATTAGTGCATATTAAACTTGTGTTTTTATTAGTAATACATTTTTATGTATACATCAATATTAATTCATATTAAAATATTTTATTCATAACTTAGATAGGATATGTTATTCTATACAACATAAAAGTATATTATTTTAACAAAAAAAATTCTATATATAGATATATATATGAAGTTGATATCACTGTTGCGGCCTTCACTTAATTTTGAAAAGTTTTTGACCAATTTTTGCTGACCGAAGGATGAGAAGGAAGTGGGTGGTAGAAATGGTTAGCTTGCGAAAGAGTCAATTGGACAACAAGGCAAGAACATGAAGTTGCGCAAGAGTTGTGGCAAGGTGGCAGCAGAAGACAACGACAACTGAGTGGGCGGGAAGGTGAAAGAGCAGTCAATCGGGAACTGTCAATTTAAGCAGCAGAAAAGAATATAAAGGCAGAGGGCCAAAAAAAAGAGAGGTTGGCTGGTGGATGGGATAGCAAGCAAGGCTATTGGAGCTAGTGGCAGAGATTTGGTTGTGGTAGATGGGTAGCAGGACATAGGAGTCCATCTGAACTGGGCCCTTGAGGTCGAGATCGAACTCATGGATCTGATCCGGGTATTCCTTGTAGTTTCTTCTGGTGAATGCCAAAGACATGTTGTATTGTTTTATTGTTACGTTAATAGAAAGAAAGCTAGACTGGTTGCAAATCACGATGTGTATGGATCTCGTGGTATGACGAGTTTCTAAAAAAAAAATGCTCCATCAATGCATGTATTTAGTAGTTCTTATGTAATCGTTGTTATGTTGTATCACTGTTTCGCGTGTAATGGATATACTTTTGTTATTGGATGATGCCTCAGTTGGTGTTCCCTTGACCCCATGCTGAACCTTTCTTACTTCCAGTCGTGACACACCTCGGGTGAGACTCCTTACCCTTTGGGTAAGGTAAAAATGCCAGCATTGTCCTAGACTACAACGGACCATTATTGGCCCTCTGTATCTTTTCTCCCTGATGACTCTTTCGTGCCAACAAATGGTTCTGTTGCCGGGACCTGAAGTTATGAGAACTGGTTCGGAACATGGCATTGAGGATATTCAAGAGATAAGTCAGGGATTGGTAGAATCATAAAGTAGATCAGTTTGTAGCAGAGCAAGATGCTAATAGAAATCAACTGATCGGCAAGATAAGTGAGGGGATTTTATATGTCGATGGTACCAATGATCAGTATGAGATTTTCTGGTACAAGTTCCCCGAAGACCTGTACAACTGGTTAAGAAGGCTGAAGGGGCAGAACCAATCAAGGGGATCGATGATAATTCACCGCAACTAGACTTCGTCAGATATCGTACTACTCCAAAAATTGGACAATGATCTGACTAGAGTAGTCAATTTTTGGGTAAGGACTACGGTGGAAGGATATATAGTTAAATTTGCTGCAAAGAGTTATCAGTCTTTCTCAAAGGCAGAAGTTGTATTTAGCTCTGGATTAAGAGGGAGGTTGATGAAGGAAGTCTCGATGTGGATTAAGATGTTTATGGTAGAAGAAAGATTACTACCCTCGCCTACCGCAGGGATGGTAGCGTAAAACCCCAGTACCAGGGGAAGGATGTAGAGGGGGGAATGCTACCAGTTGAGGAATAGAGATGTTGCTGAAGGGATGGATGCGGAAGAGTTGAAGAAAGCTAGAGATGTCAGAGTGTAGAGGAGAGCACTGCTAGCGGATAAGTGGCAGACGAGAGTGATTAAGACTCTGGGGAAGAGGAGGATGGGCCCCCATTAAGTAGGAGTGGTGATGGGAAGACCCTAAGTCGAGGAGGGAGGAGAGGAAGACGCCGGGCAGAGCAAGAGTGGTGACAGGAGACGTAAGAGTCAGAGGAATGAAGAGGGACCTTCCCTACAGGTTGCAGAAGGTGAATCACAAGAGCAGAGGCCGAGTGGACATGGAGAGGAAAGAGAAGAAGACATGGGCGACGCGATGAGGAGATTATTTAATGAAGGAGAGCCATCCATCAAGAATCAGCGGCAATACCCCCGAGACACCGATGGTGTTTCCCCCGATAAACCCCTGGTACCTTATTACAATCTGGAGGAATTTGTTATTAGCTTAGCCAAGGTAGTACGGGTACATAGTTCACGTGAGAAATACAAAACCAGTTTTAATATTGGGAACAAAAAAGGAGTTAGCAGTATCAGTAACTTAGGATTGCAGGGATCTAAACAGACTAGGAACCAAGGATTCGTGCTATTAGCTTGCACCCAAGTCAGTATGGCGGGGTCTTTTACTAGATATCTAGAATTTGCGAGAAGCGGAAATGAGGATGTGGAGCAACACTGGCATCTCTGTGAGGCTATTTGGAGAGCATGTCAAACTCCAAACAATGTTAGGACAATGGAATTCCAGGCCACACCTAGGGAGAGGGCTCTGCGCTAGTTTATAAGGTGGGTGAAGCAGAACCAGAACCCCGCGATAGATGATATCAAGAGAGGATTTGTGCAGGAGTTCAAAGTACCACAGATGAACCAGCAGGTGCTGTCGAAGCTATGGGAAATTAAGCAAAAGGAGGGTGAGACAGCCTGGGAGCTCATGCAAAGGTTTAAGGATGCCATCGCAAAGTTGAGTTACACCCTGGACCCAAATCACCAGCGAGACTAGTTTATCAAGGCACTCTTGCCCCTAACCAGAACGTTGCTGACGCAACAGAAAATTGGAACCCTCCAAGATGCGTTGGAGCAAGCATCCCGAATAGAGGCCATGGCTGGGTATCCTCATGAATACAAGGGAGGGACAAGCTTGCAAGACCCGTCGATCATGGGTCTCTAGAACCAGATCGCAATGTTAACGGAGAAGATGAAGGATCTTCAGCCGGTATGACTAGCCAGACCCAATGTATGGTGCACCCACTACATGGTGGAAGGGCACGTTGCGATAGAATGCCCTAGGTTGCAAGGGATTAACCATTCAGGGGGAGTCGCAGGGTCATCAGGGGCCCTACGGACCACAGGATTTACGACTATAGGAGTGCAAGGAGCTTTCCCAGGAAGGAATAGCCAAGACTTTTGCGAAATCTGTAGAGCCTACGGAAACCTACCGCGGATGTGCCCAATACTACATAAATACTCCAACGTCCCCAATAACAACTACTGTGAGTTTTGTGCATCTACAATGCATCACACTGATTAGTGCAGAGCACTGGATGCTCTAGCAGAATGGCTGGATAGATCTACGTTCAGAATTAATGAGTCAAATCAGGGAGGACGAGGAGGAAACGGGCGAGGAGGGAGAGTTGGAGGAAGAGGGCCTATGAGGTGTTACAACTGCAACCAGGAGGGGCATGTCACCAGGGAATGCCCACTCCCGAGGAGACCTTGGTGCTCACAATGCAGGATTAATACCCACGCCACAGAGGATTGTCCGGAACTCATTGCAAAGTGGGAAGAAAGGACCAAGAAGAGGGGGGCTAACCTGGTTAATGCTAAACCACAGACCGATGATGGTCTTCCCGCAACCAATATTAATATAGTCACCCGAGGAGGAAAGAGGACAGGGGAGGATCGTAGCACAACGGACCCACCCTTGATTGTTAAAGCAACATCTCCACAAAAAGTATATCAACCCAAACGCCAAAGGCAGTATTATCATGAGGCAGCTAAGTTGTTCGAGGAGATGACCGAGAAAAGAGACAACCAGAAATGACAAGATCACGTGCTTGAGCATGGCTAGACGATTGAAGAATGGTTTAAACTATTCTTGAAGATTGTTGAGGATGAAGGCATGTTGAAGGAGTTGTGGAAAAGTTTGAAGGTTGTGATATCCATAGAAGAAGGGGAAGTGGAGCGATCACTCACAAATTTACCAGAAAAGAACTCCAGAAGAGTGAAACGAAACAAAAGGAGAAGTGGAAAAGAGTTCTGAATTAATGCGCAGGTTGCAGGGTTCCATATAAGGGACACAATCTTAGACTTGGGATCAGATGTAAACATCCTACCTAAGAAAACATGGGAGGAAATGGGGAAGCCACAACTGAAATACTCGCCAATTCAACTAAGGATGGAAAATCAATACTGTATACTACCCATTGGGAGGTTGGAGAATGTGGAAGTCAATGTAGCGGGGGTGAAGACGCACACTGAATTCGAGGTGATTGACATCATGGGGGATAAGGACCCATACCTGGTGCTCCTTGGGATCGATTGGGCATACGAAAACTATGCTGTCATCGACCTAAAGAAAGAACTAATGATTTTTGAAGCAGAAGGATTAAGGGTGATCCAACCCTTGGACCCCTATCAAGGACCTAGGTTCACAAAGCCGGTAGATGACAGGGATGAACCAAGAATGCTAGACCAGATTTACACGTTCATGGCGGGGAAGAGGGAAGATTATATAAATCCCACAGCAGGAGGCTTCGTCAGCTGGAGAAGTATACAAAGCTCAAAGACTAGTTCGGAAGTTGCATGGGATGCATGGCAACAAGTTGGATATGAACTAAATATTATATGTTGTGCAATGGTAACCCGAGTAAATTGGATACGAACGGAGATGGGAAACTATCCAAAATATTATGGCCTTGAAAAAGTGCACTCCTTCTTGAACAAGATAGACTAGGAAATAACAGAGGATCAAAAGGTTCCCTTTCTTGATATCACCCTCATGGAAACACCAACAAGATGGTGGAAGGCACACTGCAATTCACTAAGAGACTGGACGAGCATCAAGCAAGCCATGAAGGAGAGATTTGCCCAGCAGGAAGATCAACCACAGGATAAGGCAAAGTACTAGGGGGATTCAAGTCCCAAGAAGCACATCGAAGATTTCATAACCAAGTGGAAGAGCCAAGGAATGTTGAAGGACCGATGGGTACACGCATTTATACATACCCTCGAAACTGTCCCCCAAGCTTGGTATGTACAAGAGGAGCTCTGTTGGTGGATGACAGATTGGGATGCTTTGGAGGTACAATTTGTTAGCAACTTTTCATTCAGAAGTAAGGAAGCACACATGACAGAGGCACTCTAGGTGATAAAGTAGGTTCTGTTCACCCCAGAGCCATTGGTTGAAGGAGGGCCTGAAGAAAATTTTTTGCAATATCTGTATGACATGGAGTCGCCAGGATATGCGACCTGCGACAAGGTGGAAGTAGAGCTAGAGGAGGATGGGTTGAATGGACTGAGACACCTAACCTTCAGGGAAATAGAAGGAGAGAGGGACATTCAGGAAAGCCCCTCAACAAGAGGTTCCCACCTTCTACCAATAAAACTAAGGAAACAAAATGTTGGGACAGAGGATAAGCCCAAAATAGCATCTGTGGGAGACTATTGGGATGAATAGACCACAAAATATATTTTTGACCTACTACAGGAATATTAATACTTGTTCCCAGCCTCAGTAGCAAAGTTAAAGGGGATAAAAGGAAATATAGGGGAAATGAAGATTGTATTAAGACTGGAGGCCTAGCCGGTAAAGCACAGACCGTACAAGTTAAACTCAAGGGTGAAGGAGAAAGTTAAGAAAGAGATCGACAAAATGTTAGAAGTAGGAATAATATTTCTAATAGATGAAGCTGAATGGATAAGCCTGATAGTCATACAGAACAAGAAGGACGCAACCGATATCAGGGTATGTGTTGATCACAAAAGCCTTAACAATGCATGTGTGCATGACCCATTCCCGACGCCCTTCAGTGATGAAGTCCTAGACAATGTGGTGAGGAACAAAGCATATTCGTTCACAAATGGATTTTTGGGGTACCACCAAGTTCGAATAGCTGAGGAGCATAAAAGAAAAATAACATTCATTATTGAGTGGGGGTCATATGCATACAATGTGATGCCATTCAGATTAAAGAATGCACCAGCAGTATTCTCAAGGATTGTCATAGTTGCATTCCGAGACTATATTCACAAATTTCTAGAGGTGTACATGGATGACTGGACAATGTATAGTCTATTAAAACAACACACCAGCTTATTAAGAGTAATGTTTGAAAGGTGCATGCAACTGCAGATTTCTTTAAATCTCAAGAAATGTATCTTCGCAATCCCATTTGGAACACTACTAGGCCATATAATATGCAAGGATGGAGTATGTGTAGACCCAATGAAGGTTGTGGCAATCATCCACATGGAACCACCGTGAAACATAAAACAACCAAGATCAACTCTATGTCACACGGGGTACTACCAATGGTTCATCAAGAACTACGCATCAATCACAACCCCACTAGAAAAATTGCTGAAGAAAACGGAGGAGTTTGTTTGGAATGAGGATTGTCAAATAGCTCTGAATAAGTTAAAGGAAAGACTAGTAAGTGCACCGATACTCATATATCGCGATTGGAATAAAATGTTCCATGTGCACATCAACACATCGGGTATAGCATTGGAAGTGGTCTTAGCACAGCCGAGGGAGAAGAATATGGACCACCCGATGTACTATGCTAGCAGGACGCTGTCAATTGTGGAGAGGAACAACAAAACAACCGAAACAGAAGCCCTGGCAATGGTTTATTCTCTCCAAAAGTTTAGGCATTATTTATTGGGTGCACCATTCAAATTCTTTATAGACCATTCCGCACTCAAATACTTAGTAAACAAGCTAGTACTAGAAGGGAGAATATGCCAATGGCTATTGCTATTCCAGGAATTCACTTTCGAGGTGGTCATAAAACCTGGTAGACTGAATGTGGGACTAGACCACCTCTCACGACTGGAGATAGGGGAGAATGAAGGAGCAATGGATGATCGGTTGCCCGATGCTAATTTATTCAGAATAGAGGCAATCCCGGACCACCTAGAAGAGATTGCCACATTATTAACAATGGGTCAGTGCCCAGAAGGATATACAGCAACACAGAGATGAAAATTGGTAGTAAGGGTAGCAGATTACCAGCTAATCGCAGGACACCTCTACAAGATGGGTTTAGGTCAAATACTGAGGTGTTACGTCCTCCAGCATGAAAGAAATGATGTGCTATGGGAAGGCCATTCGGAGGTTGAAGAAGGCCATGTGGGAGGTAAAGCCACCGCAAGAAAGATACTACACGTAGGACTTTGGTGGCCAACTATTCATAGAGATTTGAAATATTTTTCTAAGAACTGTGACGTCTGTCAAAAGGTCGGAAAGCCTTAGCGACGGGATGATCTGCCCCTACACCCTATCCACACAGTGAAAATATTTGATAAGTGGGCGGTAGATTTCATTGGACCCATTATGCCACCAGCGAGGCACTCACGAGCGAGATACATAATAACAGCAACATAATACCTCACCTGGTGGGTAGAAGAAGCAGTAGTTAAAGACTGTACAATGGAAACAGGTGCACGGTTTATTTTTGAGAACATAGTCTCAAGGTTTGGATACCCGAGGAGCCTCACAAGCGACTAGGGAACACACTTTCTAAATGAAACCATTGAGACTCTGCTGAAGACCTTCATGATTCAGCATAACAAGAGTAGCTCCTATCACCCACAGGCCAATGACGTAATGGAAGCATTCAACAAAATTATGGAGAAAGGGCTAACAAAGGTCATGCCAGCCAATAGGGACAACTGGGATGAAAGAATACCTGCAACTTTATGGGCATATAGGACAACAGTAAAGAGACTTCATAAGCAAAATCCATTTCAACTAGTATATGAAAGAGAAGTTGTGGTTCCAGCGGAATTTATATTACCAAGTATGTTCATATCTGAAGCCACAGGAATGACAGACAACATAGCCTTGCGGGAAAGACTAGGTCAGTTATTGGAACTTGACAAAACCCACTTCTTGGTCGAGTTTCATCAGTCAATGGAGTAGAGAAGGAAAAAATCTTGGCATGATAGGCACATCAAGAAGAAGTCTTTTGGAATAGGGGAACACGTACTCCTATATGACAACAAGTTCCAGAAGTTCCCAGGAAAACTGCAGATGCACTGGTTAGGCCCGTTTATAGTCATGAAAATCAAAGATTCGGGAGCAGTAAGGCTCGTGCAACTGGATGGAGTCCTACTACATGGATGGGTGAATGTGTAGAATTTCCTGCAAATTCTCTACAAATCTACCTCTGAGATCTATGTAGAAAATCTGACTGTAGATTAACTTGATAATGTAATATACCAAAGCAAAAGACTATAATCTACTTCTACTATCAAACTTGTGGAAGCTTAAAGATTGATCTGAATCAAAGATGAACACATATAACCATAAGAAGAAGAATCAATGCACATGAAACATAGAAAATACTCAGGGGAAAGCCTCATCTAAAAACGCACCTATCTTTATTATCATACAAGGTGGAAATATCTCAGGATTACACAAAGCCTTCACTCTCACATATAGCTAGCTCTTAGTACAATCCTCCTGGATGCTCACATGCAATCAAAGATTCTCACAAGCCTTCTCCTATGCCCTCCAAGCTCCTATTTCTTTGCGCAGTTTCTCCTGGGTGATCCTCCTGTTACCAAGTGTAACATTGATCACTCACACTGATCTCACACCTTGTAAAACTGTGCAATCCTCAAGGAACCTTACCTTGACTGCATGTATGAGTTTCCTTTATAGGAAAACACATGCAACTGATAGTAACATGTCCTTGACATTTAGCTGAACTGGGTCTTTCTCATCCTTTATAGGAAAACACATGCAACTGATAGTAACATGTCCTTGACATTTAGCTAAACTGGGTCTTTCTCTGAATAGACATGCATGAGTTTTTGATGAGGGAATCTTCAGTTATTTGGAGTACACTAGTTGAGTGCATGGATGCATCAACTAACTGATAACTCACAAATAGTTCCTCAAACAGTTTGGAACTAATTTAACTGGACTTAACTCAGTAAACTGAGCTAATTAATTACAACTCAAATATAACTCAATCTTATCTCCTTAATTAAGGGATAATCTCCTTAATTTAAGGGATAATTGTTGCATGACTTCAGAAAGACTTCTAACTTGAATTTCTCCAACTAATTAATCCATAATTAATTAATTAATTAATTCCAAGTAGCTGGTGAGACTAAATTCGAATTTAATTCACAATTTTAATGAAGGACAAATTAAAATTGGAATATTCTGGATTCTATTTTATCATTTCTTTTTGCTATTTTAAAAACTCCCTCTCAACAAGAAAGGAATTCAACTCGACCTTGATCTTGAACCTTTGGAATTTTCTACATGCAACATGTCTCTCAAGTATTGTTGCTCCAGAAACTTTAGAAACAAAAAACATCCAACCTAAATCAGAATGATGCCTCTTTCCTCAAATTCTCTGACTACTATTGCCTCTGTCGACTGAAAATTTTGTGCTTCTGCTGACTCAGCCTTTCTGCACTGTTGTCAATCCTTCTCTGTGCTCTTCAGTATCTGATTGCTCTAGCCTCTGTCACTTTGATCTCTGACCGCATCAATACCACTAAATCCTCCCGCTACTCTATACTTTGGGCTCTCGTAGTAAGGTACGATCCATGAGATAAAACCTCTCAAAGGACCCTGCCCAATTTCAGCCTTCATGGGACGATCACTTCACATCGCCCCACCTCACACCTAGAGGTATGGATGCATTTGATCCCTCTGCTAACTCTAATTGTGGCTCCTCCACAATTATCTGAGACTTCTTCTGGGACTGCATGTTGAGAGGTAATTTACTCTCCCTCTCAACCACAAAGTCTCTAACATTTTCCTTGCTCCTCAAGGCTTTACATGCATCTTGAACCTCAAGAGCATACATGTTCTTAACTCGTGAACTGATTTGTTTCACCTGTCTCGTGGTGAAGTGTCTAAGGAAAACCTTTCCCTTACTAAAGACAACATTGTAGCCTTTGTCCTCCAACATCATGATAGATATTAAGTTCTTCTTCAGTCCAGGCACATACTTCACATCTGTCAAGGTGATAGGAACTCCATGCTCCCTCTTAAAAGTAACTGTGCCCACTCCTAAAACACTAAAATTTTCATCGTCACCCATCTCTATGCAAATCTTGAGGTCTTTCTCCTCCAAGGTACTGAATAAACTTTTATTGCCAGTCATGTGGAATGAGGCTCCACTGTCAAGAAACCAACCACAAATCATCATCAATGACACCATGCATGCGATGAGGGTAAAGCCCATTTCAAACTGGGAGGCTAATGCCTCACCTTCCGATCCTTCTAAGGATCCCTTCTTGGACTTCTTCGATGGGAAATTAGTCGCATAATGACCCATCTTGTGACAATTAAAGCATCTCACTTTAGACTTGTCACCCTTCTTCCCTCCATGAGAAGAATTCGATTTGGAATGGGAATCTTTCCCCTTCCCTTTCCTTGCCTTACTTTCTAAGGAAATATTTTCTTCATCATCATCCTTGGATGAAGAACCATCTCGAGTGCTCCTCCTGATCTCCTCCTGCATGAGATCTAACCACAGTCATTGCCAGTCCGGCAATTTCTCCCTTCAATTCACAGAGTCCTGGCAGCTGTTCTAGCTCTTTGGAAGGCCAAGGAGAGCGAGGCTCACCATATAATCATCGGCAATAGTTATTACCACACTTCCAAGCTCATCTCTACAGGTGGTGAGTTTGTTCAGATATGTGGAAATAGTATTGTCGTTCTCCATCTTGATTCTTCGAAGCTTGCCCTTGAGTTCCAATTTCTTCTGGTCACTACCGTTCTGGTACAGGTCCTTCAATCTCTTCCACATTGAATATGGAGTATCTTTCCCATGTAGACTCGAGACAATATGGTCTCAAACTCCCTCAAGGATGATCTGTCTCTCCCTCGCCACACACTTCTTCCACTCAACCAACTCTTATGCATTAGTTGAACCTAGCTTTGGGATTTCTTGACCAATGAAATCCTTCAAGTCGTTGTCTTCTAATACAACCTCCATGTGATCTTTCCATGCTATGTAATTCGACCTGCCTTCCAAGGCATACTCAAGTCTCAAGCCATAGAATGCCATTGACCAACCTGAAGTATGATATGAATTTAATTTGCACCTACAACCCTAAACTTCAAACTTCAAATTCTCTTCTCAGTATACTTTTCACAACTCCAATAACCTTTGCTCTGATACCATGTAGAATTTCCTGCAAATTCTCTACAAATCTACCTCTGAGATCTATGTAGAAAATATGTTTGTAGATTAACTCGATAATGCAAAATACTATAATCTACTATCAAACTTGTGGAAGCTTAAAGATCGAGTTGAATTAGATCTGAACACATATAACCATAAGAAGAAGAATCAATGCACATGAAACACAGAAAATACTCAGGGGAAAGCCTCAACTAAAACCCCCACTATCTATATTATCATACAAGGTGGAAATATCTCAAGATTACACAAAGCCTTAACTCTCACAGCTAGCCAGATCTCAGTACAATCCTCCTGGATTCTCACAGGCAATCAAAGCTTCTCACAAGCCTTCTCCTCTACCCTTCAAGCTCTTATTCCCTTGCGCAGTTTCTCCTAGGTAATCCTCCTGTTACCAAGTGTAACACTGATCTCACACCCTGTAAAACTGTGCAATCCTTAAGGAACCTTACCTTGACTGCATGGATGAGTTTCCTTTATAGGAAAACACATGCAACTGATAGTAACATATCCTTGACATTTAGCTGAATTGGGTATTTCTCTAAATAGACATGCATGAGTTTCTAATGAGGGAATCTTCAGCTATCTGGAGTACACTGGTTGAGTGCATGCATGCATCAAATAACTGATAACTCACAATTAGTTCCTCAAATAGTTTGGAACTAATTTAACTGGACTTAACTCAGTAAACTGAGCTAACTAATTACAACTCAAATATAACTCAATCTTATCTCCTTAATTAAGGGATAATCTTCTTAATATAAGGGATAACTGTTGCATGACTTAAAAAAGACTTCTAACTTGAATTTCTCCAACTAATTAATCCATAATGAATTAATTAATTAATTCCAAGCAGCTGGTGAGACTAAATTTCGAATTTAATTCACAATTTTAATTCAAGGACAAATTAAAATTGGAATATTCTGGATTATATTTTTATCATTTCTTGTTGCTATTTTCAATAGAATGGCGCATGCCTGAAGCCCTTCCGCAATGCATAATGCAAAAAAATAAAAATAAAAGCAACTAGGTTCAGTCTAGTCATGTCATAAAAATGAGCAGAAGGACAATAAGGTTGCGGAAACAATTTTAACACGCCGCAACCCATTTGTGGTCAAGGAGGGAGAAGAGGTAGAGTTAGTAGTCACACATGTAATACCTGTCAGCAAGGTACATGTAGGCATGCACTTTTTCTAGACACTATGATCACATGTTGTACCCTTCCTTTCCACCGTATCGATACTCATTTCCATATTAAGTAACCAATAATGCAACTGTCAAATTAGGAGCCGCAAAATCTTTTCCCATTATGTACCAAATCAATTAATAAATAACCCCATCATGGCAAAATAAATACGCCATGTAGCCCACTCTGTACTTTCCCAGTCCACGTCATGGTTGTGACATCTAGGTCGGCCAACAACGACAAGGTATAGCTAGAACACATGGGAAAGTTGTCGAAGTAATTAGTTGCTAAGGTCTAGTCAGTTAGGAAACGTCGTGTCAAGTTCATCTACTTAAATTCACAAGATAATGAAGGGCATTCCATAACTTCAATCGTAGATAGCAGAAGAATTACAGAGCTACTCTGAAGAACAGTTGCAGAGACAGAGAAGCAAGAAACCTCAGGTGCAGATTGTTTATCACAGGCGAAAGGAGATGGCAAAAGGAATTGTATTCATCCCACAGGACACATTAGATGAAAGAATTGTAGTGGTCGACAACCTGTATGGCAAATATGACAAGGTGAATTTGG
The DNA here is from genome assembly GCA_031772625.1 of Pinus tabuliformis. Taxonomy (NCBI): domain Eukaryota; kingdom Viridiplantae; phylum Streptophyta; class Pinopsida; order Pinales; family Pinaceae; genus Pinus; species Pinus tabuliformis. The sequence goes on along the minus strand of CM062818.1, from coordinate 1,581,491,451 downwards.
TCAATTATTTTGCAGACTATTTCCAGTTCCCAGCGATGAAAAGAGAAGTTTATGCGGAGGATTTCCAGAAGGAGGATGGAACCAAGACCTCCAGGGTCAGGGAGGAGTTTAAAGGGCTACAGAGATTGACGTTACTACATTTGAGGAGTTTACCTGTGTTCAGAACCCAATTCTCCACAATGCATTGTACCAAACTTTTGGCGAGTAGGATGCACGGAGGATCACTATGGTTGGACAAGGAGTATCCCATCCATGTGGAGGATATTAGTCGACTAACAAGGCTACTCGTAGGAGGGAACACAGTTAGTTCAACATTCCAGATAAGGGCTAAGAGAGCCAAGAAGCAACCTGAGGATAATATCTATGCCAGATATGGGACTGAGCGGGGTGGGAGAGGAGCGAAGCTAGATATAATCAACAAGGTCGACATCAAGTTTGCCTGCTACCTCATAGTAGGCAAAACAATGTGTCACTTTACGAAGAACGAATGCACATTGGACACCATTTCGGTGGCAGAACATTGTTGCCAGGGACAAGTACTGAATTGGTTCGCCTTTGTTCTCAATGAGCTATTTGAAGCTTGTGAAGATGTGTATAGGCAGGGTACTGGTTTCGTGTTTGGGTACATTTTGATGTTGTTGGAAATGTGGAAGTAGAGGCTGCCGAAGGAAAGGGAATTGGCAAACATTGTCGAAGGCCAACCACTGACACTCCATTATGACCCACGGAGGGCATCAGGAAACCCTAGCATGAAGGAGATAAATGAAATAGCTTTCAAGGATTGGTACGAGCAGATGCTGGCGACCATAAAGTCGATGGAGAGGATACCAAAGACTCTATTGGATGAATTCTCAAAAGATTTTTGGTTCAGAGCCTCGCATGCACACACCTACCTGAGGCCATGGTGTGTCCACCCAAATACGTTTAATATGAGGCCACAGAGGTTTGTACTAATGGTAGAAGCACTACACAAAGAGGTGGGATCATGGCCGGGAGTGGCTTGCGAAATCACAAATGGGAAATGAAACTATCTTCTCGGAGCCTTGAATCAACAAGCGCAAGCGGGAGATGTGGTGGAGAGCAGTAGGAAGCAGCCATTCGATGATGAAATCCAACCAATGGTGCTTCAGATGGAGGAGAAGATGTTCGAACTCAGATGAACAATTGCCAGTTTCGAATCAGGTGAGAGCAATTACCTTGCCCAATTTCAAGGCTCTACCATGTTTTCTCCTATTATAACAACCCAACTGGTCATGAAACTCCCAACCAGAGTAGCCTAGGCTCCCTCCTAGCCAACAGTCCCCAAGCCAAAGAAAAAACAAGTTTTCCACACTCCGGCTGTTGAAAAGTTGAAAACTGTCGCACCAACCCTGATTGTCGACCTTACTGGCGAGACTGAGATTTCAGCCTCCGTAACCCCCATAGTTGAGGAGGCCCCCTCCATTTCCACTGCTTTACCTCACTCGCGGGAGTCTTCCCCACACACAGCCTCCACCTGTGCAACCCTCTCAGAAACCCTCCCGACAGGCCAGAAAAAGATGACTGTGGAAACAGAAGTTCGGTCATTCAGGGGAATAGAGGCTGCCACTCTTGCCAATGGAACGCAACCAACATCACTTGCATCACCAACGCTTGGATCGGACCCACAAAAAGGGGGAAGCCTATATACTATTCTACAGGAAGTAAGGATTGAACCATACCTACCACCTTTACCTATAAAGCTCACAGTAGTCCCAAACCCTAACATCATTCCACCCACTCCACAAGTCATTCCATAGTGACAAAAAGCTCATTCGCCCGCATCCCACTCTGACAAATCCATTTTCAGTGGCCTACCCATCCAATAGCAGTTCCCTGAACCCAATACAATGCAGGATAACACACTCCAACACTGGTTGTCGGCCCAATTATTTACATTTATACAGCAAGCAGCGCACAGGGCCAAAAGGATCCATGAGGATCTGGCCAAGGAACATGAACAACAAGCAAGGCAGTTGCAGGAAGTAACAGAAGAGCGTGATCACCTGTGACAAGAAAATTCAGATTTGCAAGCCCAGGTTGATCAAATCACGCAGTGGTTCCGGACATTCTGGCCAACAATCATTGAGGAAAACACAGAGGCATCGGTGGACATCACAACGTGCACACTTGTAAAATGTTGCAATCACATCCAAACGACATGCTTGAACCTGGTAGCTACCAATAATGACATGAAGAAGAAGTTGGAGACAGTGAGATCCACACTACCAGACCCAGTGGAGATCTACACGAGAACGGTCGAGGGAAAAATTTCCAAAGGAGAAGCAAAGAAACAAGCCTTAGCAGACGCCTTCACCGACGGCTACGCTCTAATGTAAAAAGTGCATGACTGGCGAGGAAGCCTGGCACTGAAGAATTACTCGGTCTATTTGATGAGAGAGAAAATACAAGCCCTATTTGACAACATAAAGGATTGTACATACCCTGCCCAACTGTAGCAGATCAACGATCAGATTGACGCCATTCATGCCCAAGTTGATCATATTGAGGAGGATTCCACAAAAACGAAGAAGGTAATCAGAGATTTGCAACCACCGGTGTGGATACAGGTTCTGACCCTGAAGGAGGTGTGTGACTCCAACGAACAACAATGGAGTGACCTGCAAAACCAGCGGCCCACAGAGTTAACGTCGAAATCGGCCAAGGCATTCGCTCAACATGTTGACACAATCCTCACCTGATGGGACACTGCCCTTCAAAGATACAAAGAGTTCAGGCAGTAGACCACAACCACTGTTCCAGAGTTGGAGCCTTTATTTGGAACGGGGGATCCTTAGAGGTAGGAAAGTGTAGTAGAGACAGATTCCACTTCATGAGCAATGGTCGAGGCAAAAGAAGAACCAAACCAATGGTCAGTAGAACTAGCGTAGTCAACAGTAAAACCTCCACTCGTAGAACCAAAGGAAATACCAACAGAAATGACCAAGGTTGAAATGAATTGACTCGAGGACAAGTCAAAGGATTGCGGTCGGGGCCTCTTGGGGTCTTCGTTTAATTTTGAAAAGGTTTTGACCAATTTTGGCTGACTGAAGGATGAGAAGGAAGCGGGTGGCAACAATGTTTAGCATGCGGAAGAGTCAACTGGACAGCAAGGCAAGAATAGGTGGTTGCGCAAGAGTTGCGGCAAGGTGGCAGTGGAAGACAAAGGTAGCTGAGTGGGCAGGAAGGTGAAAGAGAAGTTGAGCGGGAACTATCAATTCAGGCGGTAGAAAGGAATATAAAAGGAGAGGGCTAGAAAAGAATATATGTTGGCTAGTGGATGGGATAGCAGGCGAGGCTGTTGGAGTTAGCAGTAGAGATCTGGTTGCGGTAGATGGGTAGCAGGACGCAGTAGTCCATGCGAACTGGGCCCTTGAGGTCAAGATCGAACTCATGGATCTGATCTGGATATTCCTTGTAGTTTCTTGTGGCAAATGCCAAAGACATGTTGTATTGTTTTATTGTTAAGTTAACAGAAGGAAAGCTAGACTAGTTGCAAATCATGATGTGTATGGATCCCCTGGTATGACGAGTTTCTAAAAAAATTAAATGTTCCATCAAATGGATGTATTTAGTAGTTCTTATGTAATCGTTGTTATGTTGTATCGCTATTTCATGTGTAATGGATATACTTTTGTTATTGGATGATGCCTCAGTTGGTGTTCCCTTGACCCCATGTTGAACCTTTCTTACTTCCAGTTGCGACACGCCTTGGGTGAGACTCAATGCCGACGTTGTCCTAGACTACACCGAACCATTGTTGGCCCTCTGTGCCTGACCCCAGGGTCTTTTCTCTCTGATGACTCTTTCGTGCCAACAATCGCGTATTAAAATGATTTTGAAAAGTATAAGGTTTAAACATCTTACTCACATATGCTTTTTACTTATAATTTATTTACATGAAATTATATTAGGTAATATGGAAAACTAATTAAATATGCATAGCATGTTTTTTTTTCTATTTTATTATAGAAACATTGCTTTTCTAGAATATTTTATTTTTGTTTTAAGACGGATGAACATACTTAAACATTGCCTTAACATTGTGTTGTAGAATGATCTTTTTAGCTCAATTATTGAACTTTGTTCTTCTATTATGTTATTGGTGAATATATTTGAAGTCTTCTTATGCAATTGCAAGTAAAATTCTAGTTTTCTTTTTTAGTTTTTGCTCATTTTTCTAGATTTTCTAACTTTATGACTCTATAAAGTTGGATTAACTAATTTTAAAACCAAAAATCACTCCAATTTTTGTTTAGTTTTTAATGATTAACTAATTTTTAAACACTCTCTCAATTAATTAATCAAATAATGTTACACACATAAATACGTGAGTAGTTTCTCAGATAAGGAAGCTACCTTGATGGCACAATGATTCAATTGAGTAAATCTCTCAACCTCACACCAATCTAGGAAGCTAATTAGTTGGAGAATATCTCTCACACCAACTAGATCTAACAAAATCCTCAATAATAGGAAAAAAATCCTTCTGGAACTAAGGATCACACCTAAGACAAGTAGAAGTTATATACTCTAACACTTCTCTTTAATGACCATGTGTCTTAATCTTGATTAGTTAAGGTCTTCATCAATATGTTCTTTGCAACACATGATCCATTATGCACTAAAGCACCTCCTAATTAGCGAAGTTTATGTTTGGTCCAACTTGGAATCTACAAACACTACCAAAATGTTGATTTTCACATAAAGAAATAACCTTCCACATGAATGCATGGGTGACTAGTTGTTGGAACCATTGGTCTACTAGGATATCCTTCTTGTACATGGTTCATTCATCCATCATATCTTCCTACTTGTACTTATACCTTTAACTCCCCCACATCACCTTTATCATCATGTGTGTTTTCTTGACTTACCCTAACCATGATTTGGGTTTTCTCAGCTTACCCTCAACTATGCTCGAAGTTTTGTTAACTTTCCCTAAACCATTCTCTCAAAGCTTTTGCATTAAAATCCCAAGAAACAAAAAACCTCTATGGGAATCCATGTCCATATGTCCCTCGTCTCTCACAAACTTGCATTTCTTTATCACAACCTCATGCAGTTTTTGCTTACAATGAACAACACATCAAATGGTTTCAGATCACCACAAACCATCACACCAAGTGGTTATAGCTTACCACAAAATTTACTCTACAATGTGGTTTATCGCTTACCATAAACCTGCACTACAAAGTGGCTTTTAGATTACCACAAAATTTTCAACATGTTAGATTTTAGGGTATACATGCATCATCAAACTTACATCATCATTGACTTAGGTATATCCTATTACAAGCTCCATTCATGGGGATACTAGGTACGTACATTCTCTATAGCCAATACATCAACTCAAACACAACACCATAAACTTGCTTACATACACAATGTGTGACTCACATTCAAATATGGTCTAGAGTCTATTCCATAACACACCAAACTTTACCATCACTATCCACCATTCCTTAACTTCCATTGTCGTTATCTTCAAAATTGCCACAAGCACTATCATGAAATATTTTTTGTGCTACCGTGTTTTGTTATGTGATAGCTTTTTGTTCATTAATGGAGAAATTTAATTTGAAATATCCTCGACCTATCCATTAATACGATTCCCTTAATGTTTCTTGTCAATTCCCATCCTTCTTGTCACTATTATTCTCCACAAGTCCCATGACAAAAACTCTAGCAATATCTTGGCCATAACTTTTCTTCCCACTAACCTCTTTGGTTCTCAACACAATAGGAATCCATCCATTCTTGGGACTTGAAAATCTCACCAAGTTCTATAGTGCACATATATTCTTTGAAATCACATGTACTAAGTTGCCATTCTTACTTCCCATTTGCCATCATTTGACTTCCTGAATATAATCTTCCCCCAAAGGACATTTGTATTAGTAAAACATAAAGTATTATAGGCCTATACAACTTGATTTTCTCATCAAGATGTGATTGTGATTGGAAGTCACTTGTCATGTTTTCCAATGGATTTGTTCAAACCTTTATACCATTGCTTCTTGGCACTTTGAAGAAGTTTTCACCTCCATCATATCAAATAATTTTCACCATAACTAAAACAAAACACAACAAATCGGGCAACATATTTCATTAACCATCATGAAGAAAATAGGCAATACTTTGAGCATGAAGATGTTGTCTTTAAATATCACGATCAAGGGTTACATTTCCATGAGGTCGTAATCAAAAATCAAAGAATCGCCACCTTTATCAGATGCTCCTTCAAATATCAAATCTCGACACTATATAACTCAGCAAATTGGGTATATAGGGTTGACTCTATGCCAAATGAATGAAGTCACAGTCATGCTTCTTCACATTGGCAACTCCTCCTTGAAGCATACCTTTTTCACAAACTCTCTAATGCATAGATCCAAATCTAATTTTGTTCTTCATAATATGGTGGACAAAGCACATAACAAACTGTAGGCTCACTTACACTATAACAATCACTCAAAAATCTACTCCACTCTCGCCATCTGCTAGGCCCTCCCACAAGGCAGTAAGGTATAATCAAGCTCTGACACCAAATTATAAATGCATAGACACTCTCCCAATTAATTAACAAAATAATTCTATACATATAAATACATGAGTGATTTTTCAATATAGAGAAGCTACTTTGATGGATCTCCCAACCTCACTAATCTAGGAAGTTAGAGAGTTGGAAAATTTATCTCACACTAAATAGATATAAAAAAATCCTAAATAATAAGAACAAACTTCTTATCGAATTAATGATCACACCTAAAACAATTAAAAGTTATATAATTTAACAAACTCTTTAATTAGGTTGTAAGGTGTTTTCCTTTGAAAAGAACTTCCTTGGTGTACACTTGTCATCACTTTGCACCTTTAGATTATATGTTAGACGATTAAAAGATATCAAGCCGTATGTGTTGGTTCGTGTTATATTCTTTCCATGACTAGCCCACATAGTTAACCAAGGGGTTAAAGGGGGGCCGGAGTCCCCCCCTTCGTTGCGCCGATTGCATAGTGGGGGTGGGGGGCACAGGGGGTTTGAGGGGTGCAGGTAACCCCACTTTATGGGGTTCGGGGCAGAGCCCCGAAATTTTTTGTTTTTGGACCCTATATTAGGTTGGGCAGACCTACCTATGGTTTTGTGCATGATTTTTCACACATGGTTTTGGACGCGATGGTTTTCGGTCCATGGTTTTGGATGCAATGGTTTTTGGTCCATGGTATTGGATGCTTCGGCATGCATCAATATGTATTGTAACATTGAAAGGAAAATAATGAAAAATCAAGATGGTAGTCTCGGTTTGGGATCCAGGGGAAAATCTCTGTGTATATGTGTTTTATGTGTTATGCTCTCACATTGTTTATTTTCTGTGTCTTAGAATTCATATGCAGGTAATTTTTGTATGGGGTTAAAACCTACATTTGGTATCAAAGTTGTTTTGGCTTCAAGGGGACACCTTTGTTGATGAGGAGTTTCGCTTGGGCCTGTGATAGACCCTGTTCAGTGGGAGATCTATGAGATCGGTTCTGGTGGTGAAGGAAGATGACGAGCAGTGGAAAGATAGAGATCGAGAAATTTAATGGTCAAAGTTTTGAGTCATGGAAACTCAAGATGGAGGATCTGTTGGTGGATAATGATCAGTGGATCACGGTAGATCCGAGTACTAAACCAACAGGAGTGTCCGATGAAGAATGGAAGAAGTTGGATCAGAAGGCAAAGAGTACAATACGATTATGTGTCTCAGATTCAGTATTGTTGAATGTATCAGGGGAAGCTGGGATAAGTTAGGGATTTTATACTAATCTAAGTCTCTAGTGAATAAAATGTTCCTACGGAAAAAGTTGTATAACATGAAGATGAAAGATGGAGACTCGGTGACAGAGCATCTAAACGCATTTAACACTGCAGTAAGTCAATTATTATCTGTTGATATTAAAATTTCAGCTGAAGATAAGTGCATTAGTTTGCTGTGTTCTCGATGATATTCGTGGGATAGTCTGGTTATTGCAATAGGTAGAAATACAATTTCCTTGCAGTTTGATGAAATAGTCTCATCCTTGCTGACGGAGGAGATGCGAAGGAAAAATATGGAGAGCCAGAATGGTGATGCCTTGTCTGTACGAGGACGGTCCCAGAACAGAAACAAAAATAAGTCATCAAGTGGGAGATCTAAATCTAGAGGGAGATCTAAATCTCCAGGAAAACCTGTAAAGGTGGTGTGCTAGTAATGCGGAAAGGAAGGCCACTACAAAAGGGACTATAAATCTAAAGCTCTTGATAAAGGAAAGGGATCTGATGATGCTCCTTCTGCAGAGGCAAAAACCACTTCAGATGAAGGCGGGGATGTGTACTTGGCTTCTTCAAGTACACGTGTATATCATGAGGCATGGTTGATTGACTCAGGTGCCTCCTTTCACTTCAGTCCCCATAGAGAGTGGTTCTACGAGTATGAGAAATATGATGGTGGTGATGTCTTCTTGGGGGATGACAGGAAGGCTAGAATCATTGGTCATGGAAAAGTAAAGTTGAAGTTGCAAGGTGGAAGGGTTAGAACACTTTAGGGTGCTCTACATATTCCTACATTAGCCAAAAATCTGATTTCTGTAAGCAAGCTGGATGATGCAGGTGTAGAAATAGTGTTCGAGAAGGATACCTGCAAGATGGTTCACGGGGCACTGGTATTGATGCGGGGAGTTCGAATTGTAACTCTATACAAGCTACAAGGTAGCACTTTTGTTGATGGGTGCAACAATTCTGTGGTTCCTGAAAGAGAAGAAGAAAAGCTGGTGGTCTCTGGAGAGAAGACCATGCTGTGGCATCAAAGGCTTGGACATATTGGAGAGAAGGGCTTTCGAATACTTCATGGTAAAGGTATGGTAGAAGGTATGAATAATAACTCTCTGGATTTTGATTTCTGTGAAAATTGTTTATATGGGAAGTAGAATCGGGTGAGTTTCCCCTCTGGTGGTAAGAGGGCGAAACAGATATTAGAGCTTGTGCACAGTGATGTGTTTGGACCTGTGAAGGTTCCATCACTGGGTAAGTCTATGTACTATGTATCATTTATAGATGACTTCTTAAGGAATACATGGATATATTTCCTTAAGAATAAATCTAAAGTCTTTGACAGGTTTAAAGAATTTAAGGCTCTAGTGGAAAACCAGACAGAGAAGAAGATAAAGGTGCTGAGGACAGATAACAGTGAAGAGTTTTGTAGTAAGGAATTTGAAGAATTCTGTAAGAAGTGTGGTATAGCACGGCAAAAGACTACTCCATATACACCTCGGAAAAATGGAGTTGCAGAAAGAATGAACAAGACGTTGATGCGAAGGGCAAGAAGCATTCTCAGTGGTGTTAGGTTAGGACAAGAATTCTGGGCAGAGGTGGTGGAGACTGCATGTTACTTGGTCAACAGATCACCTTCATCAGCATTGGAAGATAAGCCTCCACAAGAGGTATGGACTGGTAAGAAACCTTCTCTTTCACATTTGAGGGTATTTGTATGTGATGCATATGTACATGTTCCAAAGAAGAAAAGAACCAAGTTGGATAGTAAATCTGAAAAGTGCATCTTTATTGGGTATAAGGATGGTTTAAAGGGTTATAAGCTTTGGAACCCAGTAACAAGGAAGGTTGTGTACAGCCGAAATGTGGTGTTCAGAGAGGTGAAAGATGTTATTAAACATGAAGTCCAACCAAAGGAACCTAAGAGGATAGAGTTTGAGCTAAAGGAGGAAGAATCAGACTCTACAGCAGAGGAGGAATCAGAAGATGAAGAGCCACAAACTCTGGGTGTGAGAAGATCACTTCGAGAAAGAAGGCAGCTAGAAAGGTATAGTCCATCTGCTTTTTGTTCAAATTTGGCTTTATCTATTACTGATTATGATCCCAGAACTGTGAAGGAAGCAGTATATTCAGAGGATGGAAAACTCTGGAAAGAGGCCATGGTTGATGAAATGGCATCTTTGCACAAAAATGAGGCTTGGGATATGGTGGAGTTGCCGGCTGGGAGGAAACCCATTGGCAACAAAGGGGTGTTCAAGAATAAGACAAATGTAGAAGGAAAGGTGGAGAAATACAAAGCTCGGTTGGTAGCAAAAGGTTATTCCCATGTGTCGGGAATTGATTTTGGTGAGATTTTTTCTCCTATTGCCAAGGTAACTTCTATTAGATTACTTTTATTTGTTGTTGTTGCTTTTGGTTTTGAGGTAGAATAGATGGATGTGAAGACAACATTTCTTCACGGGTATCAGGAAGAGGAGATCTACATGAAGCAACCTGAAGGTTTTGCGGTAAAGGATAAGAAAGAATTGGTATGCAAGTTAAAGAAGCCTTTGTATGGTTTAACACAGTCACCAAGGATGTGGTATTAGAAATTTGATACATTTATACGGGGACTTGGCTTCACCATACACAAAGCAGATCACTGTGTGTATTTTAAATTAATTGGTGACCGTGTTATTTATCTGGTCTTATATATGGATGATATGTTGCTGGTTGGAAATGACAAAGAAATTATCTAGGATTTGAAGACCCATTTGTCCTCTAAATTCAACATGAAGATCTTGGTGCTGCAAACTATATTTTGGGCATGGAAATGAAAAGAGATCGAAAAAAGAGGAAGCTTTGGCTAAACCAGAGGAAGTATGTCAAGATAATATTGCAGAGGCTTAATATGTAGGATAGTAAACCAATGAAGGTTCCTATTCCTGTAGGTGTAAAGTTATCTGTTGAGCAGTGTCCCAAGACACAAGAAGAGGAAGAGGACATGTCCCGTGTTCCATATGCAAGTGTAATCGGTAGCCTGATGTATGCGATGGTCTATACTAGACTAGACATTGCACATGCAGTGGAAGTATTGAGCAGGTTTATGTCAAAACTAGGGAAGGAGCACTGGACAACAGTGAAGCGAGTTTTCAGGTATTTGCGTGGAACTAGTGATTATGGTTTGTGTTATCAAGGAAGACCAAGATTGGATAGAGTGTTGGGTATTCGTGGATTTGTTGATGCAGACTGGGCTAGAGATCTGGATCAAAGAAGATCTACAAGTGGGCATGTGTTTAACGTATTTGGAGGTGCAGCCAGTTGGATGAGTAAGAAACAATCTGTAGTGGCACTATCAACTACAGGGGCAGAACACATGGCAACCACTCATGCAAGCAAGGAAGCAGTTTGGTTGCATAGATTGTGTTCAAGTATGGGGTTAGTACAAGGAGCTATAAGGATAAACTGTGATAGCCAAAGTGAAATTTTCTTGGCAAAGAACCCTGCATATCATTCAAAGACAAAGCACATTGATGTTCAGTATCACTTTGTGAGGGATATGATAGAAGACAAAAAGGTGTTGCTAGTAAAGGTGTTGCTAGTAAAGGTGGACACTTTGAAGAACACTGTAGATGCATTAACAAAATCAGTGAGCTCTGAGAAGTTCTCTTGGTGTAGAGAAACAATGGGCATTGCAGGGTTGGATAAATGACTAATCTCTCTTGTGCCCCCTATGGAAAGAAAACAACAAGTGGGAGAATGTTGGGTTGTGCTATATTCTTTCCACGACTAGCCCACGTAGTTAACCGGGGGCTTAGAAGGGGGGCAGAGTCCCCCCCCCTTCGTTGCACTGATTGCGTAGCAGGGGGTTGGGGGGGGTCACAGGGGGTTTTAGGGGTGCAGGTAACCCCACTCTATGGGGTCCAAGGCAGCACCCCGGAAAATTTTGTTTTTGGACCCTATATTAGGTTGGGCGGACCTACCTATGGTTTTGTGCATTATTTTTCGCACATGGTTTTGGACGCGATGGTTTTCATTCCATGGTATTGGATGCTTCGGCATGTATAAATATGTATTGTAACATTGAAAGGAAAATAATGAAAAATCAAGTTGGTAGTCCCGATTTTAGGATCCAAGGGAAACTCTCTGTGTATATGTGTTTTATGTGTTATGCTCTCGCATTATTCATTTTCTGTGTCTTACAATTCCTATGTAGGTAATTTCTGTATGGAGTTAAAACCTACAGTATGATCTGAAAGTAGTTGGAAAAAACTGAAAGTAAATGAAAACAACCATCCTAGTAACCTATCGAGCATAGGTCATATCTCTTTTGCCCTGTCTTGATAGGTCATATCTCTTTTGCCCTGTCTTGTTCACTACTATTGCTGGAGCTTGCAAAGTCTCATAGAGCACTGGAAATATATTATCATCATCGTCCTCATATGAGAAGAACAAACTCTGTCAGGGTTCAAATCCGAGGACATTCTCATTTGCAGATCTATTTCCAAATGACGCAGTGGATCGGTCTACGTGGTGTACTTCATTCTCTCTTTCAATCATCTCACAAGCTCAGTTTCGTCATCGATTGACTACCTGCTCTCGCTGGTTCAGTTCATAGACTGTCTCACAATAAAATAACAGGGCCAGTTCTCGACTCTGTATCCAAACTCGGAGTGCTTCGGCTCTTGAATTTCTCATATAATGATTAATCTGGCCCCATTCCATGCACGGGCGCGTTCAAAAACCTGAATAATATGATATTTTTAGGAAATCCTAGACTCAGTGGGAAATTTTTTGGCTTACCAGATTGCTCGTTGAGCAATCCCAATTCTACCAAGAAGAAGAAGAAGATAATAACAATATTATCGATTGCTTCCGTAGCGGGTATCTGCGGGGATTTTTGTATTGGGCTTCTATTTTTTATTTTCAAAGAGCAAGCATCCAAGTCCAAGTCCATTCTCATTCGCATTTGAAGGGTTCAAGTTTCAGAAATCATCTTCTGAGAGAAATACAAACGCATTTGCTGTTTGCAGACCTTTAGTACATAATACCGAATCCCATTGAGGTAAGCACACTTTTTCCTTCTTAGGAAAAATCTAAGTAACTCTATTTCAATTTCAGATAATCTATCCATGAATTTCAGTTTAATGGTATATGTTTTTTCTCTCTCACAGAAACAAACGGTTATCCCAACTGCTCCGTCTTCTGAGATAATTTTTTAAACCCACCTAGCAAGGGTTGTTGGGCTTTGAGATAGCAATAAAATCACTGATGTGGCAAACACATGGAATCAACTGACTCAGGTGATTAATGACCATCAATTTTCCTAGCTTTGAGAATAAACCATCCAGGTGGTTCAGATAAACTTTTGATCAAAATCATCACTCTCAAGTGTTCTACAGCTCTTACATTAGATCTATTTGAAATATTGGAAAACGAGAGTCTAGACATTCTCCAATCTGATACATCCTCCACCAAAGAGAGAATTCTTCATAGGATCCAAGTCAAGGTAATTACTTCCTATAGTCATTCTTGTATTGTATCATTCTGATGAAACCAAATTGCATTAATATTTTATTTCTTTCTTCTATGCTAATTTTTCCAATGCTATTGGCCAGTAAAACAACGAAATTGCATTAATATTTTATTTCTTTATTCAATGCTATTGCCTTATAGAGAGGTTGTTACCTCTTCTTTCAGGAAGAGTTATGGAGAATGAGTGAGGTACAAACATAAAGGAGAGTGTTTCCTTTGCAACATTTTGTGCAATTGCTAGTTATTCATCATTGAGATGAGAATCATGTATAAGATAGAAATTTTATAGCGGAATCAAGAGATTCTCATAATTGTTGCTTCCTTGAACTAAAAAAACGTCTATGGAATTAATAACTCATTCATTAGGTCTCTCAATTTGCAACAAGTCAAATCTAATGTTATCTTTGATGCTACCGTACTGATTGCTCGATGTCAATACAAATTCTCTACCACAGTAACAACTCATAGAAGTCTTAAACGGATTCATGTCACATCACATTGACAACTTAAAACAATTATCCATTATTTACATAGATGTGCAATTTATCTTTTAGATGGTATTAAAATTAATATGTATATATTGTTTTGGATTTTTATTTAATTAATAAAAAAAAATTTTAAGGCTAAATTGATTTATCCTTGACTTTGTATTGATTAAATTTTTAACTGTAAATTTTTGCATTGATTAAATTTTAACTGTAAATTTTTGCATTTATTATATTGTTTTAGATTAACAATATATATATATATATATATATATATATATATATATATATATTTTTTAATTATTGAATTTCATTTATCTTCTATACTATTAACTATATTATGGATAGATAAATTTGAAGTGCTCTTCAAACACAAGTAAGATTTTGCTAAATTTCCTAGATTTTTTAACTTTATGACTTTATAAAAATGGATTAATAATTTTTAAAACCCAAAAGACCTCCATTTTTGTTGATTTATTAATTTTGAAAACTAAAAGAATAAAAAAAGACCTCAATTTTTGTTGATTTATTAATTTTGAAAACTAAAAGAATAAAACATTATCCAACGACATTTAATATAATTAGTCCTAATTAACTTAATTGGACAAAATATATATTTATAATATATTATTACAATGACATCTAATATAATTAGACTTATATTAACTATTGATAATATATATTTATAATAATCATAATATATTTTTTAATTACCTTGAAAGGTGTGTACATTTTGAAATATTCTTAGTAATATTTACAAATCAAAAGTTGAAATTTATCTTAAAAATAGTTATGCTCTTTTTGTCTTTTAGTTAAATTGATTAATTAAGAAAAAATGTCAAATGAACATGAATTATGGTTTTTTGGGCATGTGGTACTAATAAAGTATGTTATTCATTCATGGTATTTGTAAAGCCTATTTACAGTTTAACAATCTTGATTCTCCATGGTACAATGAGGGTGAATGTCCATGGTTAGAAAGCCTCAATTATCCATGGTATAGTGAGGGTGAATATTCATGGTTAGAAAGCTTGTTACATGTTTTTTAAAATATATATCCATGGCCCACAACTTGAGTGGACCTAATGGTAAAGAGCATATGTTTCCTCCTAAAAGGTCGCAGGTTCAAAACTAGAGGGGGGTAGAGTATGTATGCCTTAGGTGGGTCCCTTGTCCCACAAACAAGGGGGTCTCATAGAAAATTTGGTGTGTGACTTGGTCGTGACCCTAAAATTGGATAATAATAATATTTAACTCATACATTAACAAGTGTTGATCTATCTTAACTCCAGATCTACCAAGCGTGGAGAGGGATCAAATTTCTTAAGGTGCAAACCTTTTTTGGAGTGAAAATAGATTTGCTTCCTCTCAACTTTTGGTAGATCTCGAGTTAAGATGGATCTAGGCTCGTATTAAATAAATTTCACATCTATATATATATAAATATTCTCATTTCTCATTTTATTAAAACCTTAATTTAATTTTCATGGAATATCCATAGAATATTTTTAATAGTGAGAGTATAGGGTTAGATATATCTCAAAAGTATAACATTTTTTTAGTCATATTTAATTTTAAAAAATGTTATAAAAATAAAATAAAATAAAATAATTTATAAATATTGTGATTGTGAAATGAGTTATGATTTTTGGGCATGTGGTATTGATAAGCCAGGTATTGGCCCATGATATTGCAACCAAATCTTAAATATAAGTTAATAATATCCATGGTAAAGTGGGGGTGAACCTGATGATACAATTGCAAGCAAGATTGTGATTTTTTGTTGTTTAAAATATTTTTTGAATGTATAAATGGATTTGGCACCCTGAAAAATCCCTAGGTCACTCAAATTCTGAAGATTAAACAACTTAAACTCAAGTTTTTAAAAATATCTGCAAGAATTTTGTAAGTTAGACCACACCTTAATTTTTTATGTGCATATTAATTTACTTTAAATATGGTTACAAAATCATTATTAGTCCCTACCTAGGGAAGACTTTAGAAATTGATTTGTTGACCATTATTAGTTTAGAATTGACTAATGCAACTTACAATGTTTAACTCTAAAAAATAAATATTTATTTTTCAATGTTTAAAAAATTAATTTTTGTAAGTTAGACCACACCTTTATTTTTTATGTGCTTATTAATTTACTTTAAATATGGTTACAAAATCATTATTTTTCCCTACCTAGGGAAGACATTAGAAATCGATTTTCTGACCATTATTAGTTTAGCATTGACTAATGCAACTGACAATGTTTAACTTTGAAAAATAAATATTTATTTTTCAATGTTTAAAAATAATAATTTACAAATGTTTGATTGGACCATAACTTAAAGGTCTTTATGTAGCCACCACACCTTAATTTTTTATGTGCTTATTAATTCACTTTAAATATGGTTACAAAATCATTATTAGTCCCTACCTAGGGAAGACTTTAGAAATCGATTTGCTGACCATTATTAGTTTAGCATTGACTAATGAAACTTACAATGTTTAACTTTGAAAAATAAATATTTATTTTTCAATGTTTAAAAAAATAATTTTTGTAAGTTAGACCACACCTTAATTTTTTATGTGCTTATTAGTTTACTTTAAATATGGTTACAAAATCATTATTAGTCCCTACCTAGGGAAGACTTTAGAAATTGATTTGCTGACCATTATTAGTTTAGCATTGACTAATGCAACTTAAAATGTTTAACTTTGATTGGACCATAACTTAAAGGTCTTATTGTAGTCGTTGCATAATATAATGCTATGTGGATAAATGTGTCACGTCTTTTATGCTATAATTTATTGATATGGTTCCAATATTCATGCATGATTTTTAGATATTTTTGTAGTTAGTTTTTAATCCAAAAATAAAATCCTAGAAAATAGCTCATATTCACGTAAATACCATATTTACCATTGGTTACTTTCCACCATAATTTAAGCAAGTCTTTACATAAAAAAAAAAAAAAAAAAAAAAAATAGATAGGAATAACATATAAATATATATAAATTCAACATATTAAGTCGACATTTAAAAAATGTTGGCATGCTATCTTTCTCACATTATGCCTAACCCCTACACGTCTTCCCTGTATTACCGTTGGTTACTTCCCACCATAATTTAAGCAAGTCTTTACATAAAAAAAATAGATAGGAATAACATATAAATATATATAAATTCAACATGTTAAGTCGCAATTTAAAAAATTTTGGCATGCTATCTTTCTTACGTTATGCCTAACCTCTACACTTCTTCCCTGTATTACCATTGGTTACTTCCCACCATAATTTAAGCAAGTCTTTATATGAAGAAAAAAATAGATAGGAATAACATATAAATATATATAAATTCAACATATTAAGTCAACATTTAAAAAATGTTGGCATGCTATCTTTCTCACATTATGCCTAACCTCTACACATCTTCTGGTTACTTCCCACCATAATTTAAGCGAGTCTTTACATAAAAAATAAATAGGAATAACATATAAATATATATAAATTCAACATTTAAAAAATGTTGGCATGCTATCTTTCTTACATTATGCCTAACCTCTACACATCTTCCCTCTACTAGGTTGTAGAGTGCCTACTGGAGCAACAATTTTTTTTATAAATAATAATAATAATAGTTTAGTTATTTTTTATGAAATTTTAATAATGACAACTTGAGTTAAGATTAGTACTTTGATGCCTATACAACTTGAGTGGGCCTGATGGTTAAGATCATTTGTTTCCTCCTAATAGGTCACATGTTCAAAACTAGAGGGGGATAGAGCTGTCAAATCATTGCACAGAGGTGAGTCCCTTGTCCCAAAAACAAGGGGGTCTCATACACCAATTTGGTGTCTGTCTTGGTTGTGACCATAAAATTCGATAATAATAATAATAATAATACCAAGAGTTGAGAGTGAGGTGGAAACCTCTTCTAGGGTGCACAGATATTTGATCCCCCTCGACGCTTGGTAAATCCATAGTTAAGATGGATATAGGCTAGTATTTACATATAATTGTGGTGAGAGACACTATCGAGCTCAATATCAAAGATATGTTGTAATGTTATGTTATGTAAACAGTTTGGGTCAAATTACATAAAAATAAAAATAAAAAATAAAATAAAATAATAATTATAATTATTACTTAAAATGTTTTGACTTGATCAAATAACATATAAATTAAATTAAATTAAAATTTTAAAAATGATAAAATAAAATTATTAATTATTAATCATTAAACTAACATAAATCCATGTTAACTTTGGATCTATCAAGCATAAAAAAGGATCAAATATCTCAAGTTACAAATATTTCTTTAAGTTTTGCACTCAAAAAAAATAAATCTATACCTTGAGATATTTGATCCCTCTCAACACTTAATAAATCTAGAGTTAAGATGGATCTAGGTTGATAAATATTATATATATATATATATATATATATATATATAACTTTATTTTAAAATATTATTATTATTAATTATAAAAAGAGCTAATATGTGTTGGAGTAATTGTCAGACTCACCTCATTGGTAATGAATTATTTGGAGCAATTGTGGCCCTTGGAACATGGGACTAATCACCCACTTAAGCTAATGGTAAGGGTTTGAAAGTTTATTAATGCTTGCAAGTTTTGGTGTATTAGAAAATCTTAATATGGTATCATAGCCTTGGCCCAAATTTGTTTAGCAGAGTTGCATTTGAAGGGGGGTATTTGAGTAATTGTGACATTCACATCATTGGGAATCAATTACATGGACTAATTGTCACTCTAGGAACATGGGAATAATTGCCCACTCAAGGTAATGGTAAGCGTTTGGAAGTTTACTAAGCTATCAGTTTTGGTGTAATAAAAAAAATCAACATGGTATCAAAGTCTTTGCCTGGTTCAATTCGCCATAAACCTATAATATATAAATTAAAAATATATCCATTTGAAACATATAAAAAAATTCTTGTAAATAGGCTTTGTTAAAACCTATTTACAAGTTAAGCATCTCCATGATAAAGTGGGGCTAAATCTCTATGTTTAGAAAACTTGTTACATGTTTTTTAATGTATATATGCTTAACTCAAACATTAATAACTTTTGCAATTAATAATAATAATAATAATAATTTAAAATAAAGTTATAATTTAGTTAGTTTTTATGATTTTTTTAATCTTTGCAATGTGAGCAGTGTAATTAGGTAAGTGTTTTAATGCATATCACCATTTACCATCCATTTAATTTATATCATTGCACTAATATAATATTAATTATCTAATATTAATATATACTATATCACAACTATATATTGTAATATTTATTTATAATTAATACTATATACATACGAGAGTATCGGACTATATACACCCACACTTTGCCATGGAATTTCTTCACTTTACAAGTTAAGAATATTGTTACATCTTTATATTTGCGTGTGTGTGTGTGTGTGATATATTAATCATTTTACCATATTAAAGTCTCCCCCGATTATCAATGAGATATCTTTCAACATCTACCCTAGTCTCTTTGGATCACGAAGGAAGTATGATATTTAGCCAGCAATGTGTGGTCCAAAGACATTATATATATATATATATATATATATATATATAATGTCTTTGGACCACACATTGCTGGCTAAATATCATACTTCCTTCGTGATCCAAAGAGACTAGGGTAGATGTTGAAAGATATCTCATTGATAATCGGGGGAGACTTTAATATGGTAAAATGATATATTATATATATATATATATGCCTCTGTTTTTTTTGTAAGCATGGTAGGATTACATCTTCATCATGTCCAACTTCTCACCATGATCGAGGGGGATAGCACAGGATTTGAACCCAAGACTTTCGATTCAGTGAGACTTTGTTTCCATGACCATTGCCAATTGAGCTACCCCAAGTGGACTAGATATATATCCCTCTTTATTGGAATCTAAAATTCTAAATTTGGTTGTTAAAATTTTCTTGTTTATCCAAAAACCTATAGTAAAAACCTCTTCAGAATTCCAACATATTGATGGACCTCCTTTTGACCATTTGCATCAATAGCCAAGCCTTAAGATCCTTTTCGACATTTGGAGATAATAGAGGAGACTCCTTCTTGAGAGAATTTTGTTTCCTAAATAAAATTTTATTAGGTTTATCTTGGCAAAGATATGTCTTAAGAATCCTTTTCTCACTTAAGCAACTTAGGTGTCTTATGTTCAATGAGATGATTTTCATTAAGTGGAAGGGGGAGTTGAGGCAAAGGCCATAGTCATCAAAGTGTTTTTTCTTAAATTGACCAGGAATTCACTTAATTATTGCAAGAGATGATTATTGCTATGCATGCCTCTACACCTAACTTCTTTGAAGAGTTTATGTTGGTCTTTTGGGCTTTGGAGATTAACCCCAAAATTGTTGGGAGAATTGTTGGAGTGTGCATGTTCTTAGTGTATCTTGGTATTCGCTTTGAGAAGCACTTTCTTTAAAATATGGACCTAATTTTTAGGAATGGCCTTAAGATCCTTGTTCTTCCAGTCGAATATCATTGCTTGCAAGTCTAAAGAATCCAATTCCATATCCTTACCCCCATCTGGAATATCTTGAGAGAACACATTTGTCATCGAGACCTCATGGTTGGTAGGAGGTACTGGTTGGTGGGGACCAAAAGGGATGGAGGAGATTGAAGGCACTACTTAGTTCTCTTGGTGTGATCTAATACGAGCTGCACCCAGATTTGGTTGAGAAGGTGATTTGTGTCATCAGAGATGCATCAAAGGACGTGTTAGTGAGGGTTTTGAAGCTATTATGGGTCTGGAGTCCTACATCAATTTAAAAAGTGATTAAATCCTTTATATTCTTGTGATTGGAATTAACTGGAGTGAAGCCTTCTCGATCAGTGGGTGGGTCCTTAGGTTGTTTTTTTGTCACAATGTGAAGAGGGCATAATTTAAAGAGATGACCATGTTCATGGAAACATTGATAGTGGAAGGGGATGCGTTTATAGTCCAACAATTGTTGCTAGATCTTGTCCGTGAAATAGAGATAAATGGAGGTTGGTCAGGCTAAGAGATATCAATGTAGACACATATCCTTGCACAAGATGTATATTTTTCTCATTTGGTAACTTCTAAAGATTTGAAAAAGTGACCAAGGGTGTTATATAGTCTCTAGTGTTTCTTCCTCCTAGAATTTCCTTGGTAGAGAGTATAAGCTAATCCAAATTGGAGCCATTGTAAAGCTTTATTTATCTAGGCAAAAGCATTCAATCCAGAAATGGAGCTAAAGTCTTGCAAAATTGAAGAAATATGGGTTGCCTTCAAATACCCACATCCAATCCTCTAGATTAGCATAGATCACATTGAAGAATCCTTTGGCCCCAAATTTTAGATCTATTTTTCCATTAGGCTTCCATTTGTTTTGAATTCAATTGACGACAACATGTTAAATGGACTAGAAGCCCAAAAATTTCCCAACTAGAGCGTGGACTTACATGAATTGGATGTACTTATTTAGTTGGGAGGAATTTATCTTGAATTTAGGTTCTTTGGTTGCTTTTGGTAAACAATGGCCTCATATCTTTGCTTACCATGTTGCATCTGCCAATGATTTTGTGGAATTGTAAGGGAGAGCATTGATTTTTTTAGAGTGATTGTTGAAATATTTTTTCCCCCACCTTCATTTTTGTTACCTCTTGGCTTGGAATCACCATAAGATACATCACAAAATGAGAATGGGGGTTCACTTCCTCCAACTTGATGCATGAAGAAGTTTGAGATCATAGATAGTTTGAGGAGAACCTTAGCTACAAAAATTCCAAACCTTATTCAATAATAAGAATAATTTAAAATAAAGCTATAATTTAGTTAACTTGTATGATATTTTTTATCTTAATAATGTGAGATGTATGATAAGGTAAGTGTTTTAATGTCTATCACCATTTACTAGTCATTTAATTTATATGAATGCACTAATATATAATCTTAATTAATTGATATTAACATATAAAATACTCTTTTATATTATAATTTAAATTTTAATGTTTTTTTTGTGAGCTCAGATTTTATATTTAATTAATGCTATATTTACATTGCATGGAAAGCGCTACATATTACCTTGGTTGCCAATCTAAAAACCAAACCAAAGGAAAAATCTGAGGCTTGAGCAAGATTTTATCAAAACTATCAAAATACATATGATATTGTGATGCCAGAAAGTCCCCTCTGCGGACAAAGGCAACCCCTCTAGCCCTAGAGTGGGTCTAGTCACAACAAAGACAATACCAAATCAAATATCCTTAGAAAGTTCGTGTCATGAAGGCCTACCTTCAAATAATTGTTCAATGAAGTCCCTATTGTGTTGCTTCAGCTCTCATTCTTCTAATCACTTGTACCTGAAAACAACATACAAAACACAACCACGAACATAATAGAGTGTGAAAAAAACTATCTACTTAAAGAGTCAAGGAGCTTCAAGCTATCAATATGCAATTTGACATGAGATATAGGAAATAAGCCATTGATTTGTATTAATGTAAATTGAAGTAAAACTTACAACCAAGCCTTGACATCGTAAGTCTCCTTGAAGGGTCCTGTCAGCATGTCTCCGCAAGCATTCACTCATAGAATGTCTCCCAAAAGGACGAATAACTCTCTCTCCTACCCAAAAGGTTAATGCTAGAACACTCTTACAATCAAGTTAAATCCACTCAAAGCCGTCCCAAGTTAAGTTATATGAGAGGCTACTTCCACACTCTAGCAAAACTCTCTACTTTTACTATTGAATTCTTGAACTTTGAATCTAGCTGATCTCAGCCATGTAGGAATTATTTATAGGAGGAGGAGCTTCCATAAGATATGGGAGAAAGATCTTATCCCTTTGAGAGGTTGCACAAAACGTGGAACAACCATCCCAAAGGAGAGAGGCAAGATTATCTGATCCAACAACCAACCCTAGGACTGCCCATGAAGCTGTTACACTTCGAAGCTTCGACAAGTTATTTAAAAAACTTGCCAAAAGTAGCTCGTCGCAAGTGCAACATAGAGACATAGCGACGACGTCGCTAGGGCTAGTGCAATCTTGGTCATCTTCGCGGGTGGAACAACTGCTGACCCACGACAACCCAAAAACATAGGTAAAAAAGGGTCTGCTCCAAGAGTAGTGAACTGAGGTATTCTTTCTGAGATGACAAGGAAGACATTGACACATAATTTGAAACATGACACAAGGTAGATGTCAATAACATAGACTGGAAATGTCTGGGATCATGGAATGTAGGGTCGGTGACAAATTACTAGTAACAGATATGTATATTGATACAAGACCAAAATCTGAGTTATAGTTCCCCACAGATGAGTTGAACTATTAACAAAAAGCATATGCCTGCAAGCTGAGATAAGATAAAACAATTAGGCAGCATTAACAAGAAAACCATGTAAATGACTAGACCTGAATGATAAGTTCCCTTGCATTGGAGGAGCCAGATTCACTACAAGAGGAGGTGCTTGATCATGTAGAAGGACTCATTCAATGCACTGAAGGTGTTGATCCATGATTTTGTATAATAAGTGTTGATCCTCCATCCTAAGGAGGAGCTAATAACGGTTAGCATTCCAATCGAAGAGGACATTCCCCAACATTTCTTTAATCCTCCAACACAACTCCATAGTGAGGGGGTACTGGCTACACCTTCCTCTCTCGGAGCCCAAATAAAGTATCCAACCAAGTATTGTCAAACACTTCAATATTAGAAATCTCTTTATGCTCATTTGCCAACTCCTATTCAATATCCTCAACTTCATGTTGTGTTGTTAGTGGTGTGTTCTCTTTGTATCATTATGTTGTTGCACATTCTCTCGCTTAAGAATGCACATTGTTAAGGTGATCACAACCTATACTCTTGTGCGGAAGCAAGCTCTTTATCTTGGCATGCTTGGCAGGGATAAGACTTGACAAAATAATAGAAAAATAGAACAAGAAGTTCAAGTGCAAAGCGGTGAGAACAACATGCCAAGGGAAGAATGTGCAAATGGAGTGAATGCCCCAATGAAAAAGAGGAAACCTCATTGAGGGTGAAACAAAAATATAGATAGAAACCAATGAGAGAAAAGCCCAATATTAAAGTTACTTGCAACACAACAAAAGATGTTTCCATTATTGATCATTTTGCAATGAAACTCACCCAAATTGAGTCTCGAAACAAGTAGAACCCCAACCAAGAAGTGAAGGCATATGAGGATGGGCTAGGCCAAAACTAGAGGAAGAAGAGGAAGGAAGGTACCAAGCCAAGAGGGCTTGATCCTTCCACCAACAATGATGAGTTAATATGATGAGCACTCTCCTTTTGAGCTTGGTGGATGCCAAAATCAATCCTAAATGAAACACAACTCTAAACTAGGAAACATTCCTAGATGTGTCATATATTTTGTTGGTTCTATTTTGGAAACCACACTTCCATGAATGGGAAACGAAATTCAAATTCAAAAATTCATTTCTCAATCAAAGCTAATGGGATCATTGCAAAATAAGTGCATGATCTTGTTTACCCTCAACGCAATCTGACAACAAGGAGACCTCCCAGTTGTCATCTTCATGTGGGTTGACATGAATTGGGCATGTGGTGGTCGATGCCCCCTTCCCTGTCATCTCTTCTGTGGCATCCATTTTTAGCTAGCACACTAGCATTTAAGTCTTGATCAAACACTGCATCGAAGAAATATTAATTTTAATGTTATTAGTTAACTAGTTTATAATTAAACAAACATATAATATAGTTAGAATACTATTTAGTTATTATATATATAGATAGATAGATAGATAGATAGGTATATCTATATATATATATATATATATATATATATATATATATATATATATATATATATATATATATATATATATATATATATATATATATATATATATATATATATATATATATATTGTAGAGGTTTAATAATATTATATAATAGCAAAATATTATATTAAATAAGATGAAATAATTTTTTTGGTTGAGATCTGGGAAAATAATTTTGAGTAAAATTGTGATTTCTTGTTATTTCAAATACAGTTTTGAATGCAAAAATGGATTGAGAACCTTAAAAAAACAAAAGGCACAAGAAACTTGTAGATTCCACCAACTTCCATGTTCCATTCTTTATGAGAGCATCATACTCCTTCTACATTGCTTCTTTCCCTTCACAATGAGAAGTAACCTCTTTAAAGGAATTTGGTTAAAGTTATTAGATAAATTCAATTCATAATCATATGAGACATTCATATCATTTGTATCAATTGAATTAGAATTATCTGCAACATCTCCATCATGTCTGATGGAACCTTTGGTTCCTGTCTTTCTAAACTTGTTGGGATGAACACTTTCAAGTGTTTTGGTGAGATATTTTTGGGGACATTTAGAAGGTGGTGTAGATTTATCTACTACTTGAGATGGGGTTGCATCAATATTTATCCTTCCAATCCTCTCAATCACATCACTCAAAGGGTCCTCCTAATTTGATGAATTGACCATAATTTCATGAAGGGGAGGAAATGCTTGAAAAGAACATTCCAAAAATTGATCTAAGATAGGGATCCGCCCTGCCCTCCCTCGAACCTTTCAAGATGTGGAATCTCATTATCAAATTCATGGTATGTCTTTATATGAGTGAATCTATCCAAAAAATTAAGTTACCACACAACAGTGTTGTCAATCTTGAAGATTCAAGAAAAAATACATCTCTAGAAAGATTACACTTCTTGTTAACCTTATCATAAAGATGATATGCCTTGGTGCTATATGAATACCCCATGAAGATGCACTTCTAACTCCTTGCATCTAGATTTCTTCTTTATTCCTTTAGAATCAAGGCATAACAGGTAGAGCCAGAAACCTTGAGATGTCTTACTGAAGGAAAGCGGTCATAGCACATTTCATAAGGAGTCTTATTTTTGAGACCATGAGATGGCCATATATTTTTTTACATACAATACACTTAGAACCACATCAACCCAAAAACTCAACTATGCATTTTTGAAAAAAACCATGGAGCAAACCATATTCAATATATCTTTTTCAATCCTTCAACCTCACTATTTTGTTGAGGATCGTATGGAATTATGGTTTGATATTGAATCATGTGTTGGTGAAGATATTTTTCAAATTCATTAGAGGTATATTATCTTCCATTATTAGTGCAAAGAGAGCCAATATATGATTGTGACTCATTTCAATCCATACATGAAAATTTCTAAAAGTATCAAAAGTTTGAGATATACTTTTCAATAAGTATACCGAACACATTCTTGTGTAATAATCAATAAAAATCATCATATTTATTTTTTCTATTAGTAGAAATAACAAGAATAAGGCCACACAAATTAAAATATATAAGACCAAGTTTTCTACATGCTTTGGAAATGGAATCATGAGAGTGTTGTTTTTTATGCTTTCCAAGGATAGAAACATCACATTGCTTTAATTTCCTAGGAATAGTTCAAACCAGAAACACCATTGTTTTTCAGTAAACAAAGACTTTCAAAATGAATATGCCCAAATCTAGCATGCCATATAATGCTAGAGGTCAATGTATCTTCATCACGATGAGAGAGGTATGTTGAGTTATGTGCATGAGGAGATGTTTGTTTTAAATTCAACATTCTTTCATCATTTGGTTTCTTGGGAATCTATATATATATATATATAGATACACACACACACTCAATTTAGAAAAATAATTTTGGGTAAGGATTATTTCAACTCACAATGATTCCTACCATTTACCCTTGCTAGTCCCAACTCATGGGTCATGGTTCATGTCAATTCTCAACTTCATCAGTGATTTGGAAGTTTCATAAATAACATACATAGTGTTATGGGTTTAACCTATTCCACATTTACATTTACATCCCCACACTGGCACCATTAATATAATTTTATCACAATATTAGTGGGAAAACAAAATGGGGGTGTTACAAAGGGAAAGGAAGCAGGGGAGAAGGGAGGTAGAGAAAAAGAACAAGAAAAATGATAAAGAAAACAAGGATTTCGTTTTGTTCTAAATATATAGAGTAAAATATAAAAAATAAAAACAAAAAATTGGGAAAAAGTAAAAAAAAAAAAACCCAAATCCCATTTCCAAAATCCAAACCTAAGTGGCATATCCAAAAACCAAAAGTTATGTCCAATTTGCAAAAATTAAATAATGTTTCTAAAACATAAATAATGTTTCTTTTTGCATGTACAAAATTAAGGATAAACGAAAAGATATATACGCATGAATCCAAGCGATCTAGTGGTTCACTTCAAATTTTGTATTCTTGCTCTTAATAAGTGTCCCCACAAAACCCTTTTAGCATAAAAAAAAACATTTCCCCAAACCCTCCTGTGAAAATTAAATGAGGGATCTTCCCTTTTTGAATTTATATAATGAATGCATATTTTGATTAATGCAAAGGTTGATTTTTTGTCTCTTCTTTTTAGTCCCTGCCAGATGCCAGAGGCAGCAGGGACTATTGTAATTGTTATGCTTTGAAATATGAGCCGTCAACAAGGATTAAAAATGGTTTAACCAAAGTCTTGGGGTATAATGTTATAATTCACTTTTCTCTAGCAAATTAAACGCTAAAACAATTTCTTGCTAGCCAATCAAACATTTGAAGGTCTTATTTGGCCTTTTACCGAGGCCAAGAGATTCATAACGAGGCCAAGAGGTTCATAATTTGGAGTTAAAATGAAACTTGTCTAGCATGATTGAATAATACTAGGATTAACGTAAAATTATTTAGAAACATTAACTATGGAACTCGAAGACAAACATATGGCATAACAGATGGCAATGTGCATGTTGGTTACAGTGTGCATGTTGGTGTGTTGGTGTGGTGTGGTGTGTGTTGTGTTGTTTTATCAACCTTAATTGACTCAGACTGCAACATTAATTTTCAACCCAGGGTAGGTCTTGCTATTTCAATGGAGTTCACACTATCTGTGCCAATACACTCCATCCAAGCATAAGAAAGTGTAGAAAAAACTGTAAAAGATATCGTTGATCTAATTTGTTGAATCAATCATTCATGCAGATATAAAAACACTCCACAGAATTAAATTACAACTCGCAGCTATTGAGGTAAAGGCACGCCACACCAGTCTATTCCAGTTGGTTACTATTCCTCTGTTGTTTAACTCGGTGTAACAGCATAAGATAAATAGAAACAATAGCGAATGCAATCCATGATTTGTACAACAACAACGAGAAACCATAAATCAATAAACTGAATTGAAATGTACACTACCTAATCACTGAAATCCCTGCCAAAGAGGAGGGCCCTTCCTCCTCAGTAGGGCGCAGGAAGAACACAAAAAGTGATTAACGAATCAGTTTGAAAGAAATAGCAACACCACTATGCCAATTGATATTAAAATAAGTTTAGAAATTACAGAAACAGAGTAACGGTACTCCTCTATATGCCGCCTTTGATACATAAAAAGCCGAGTCTTTTATAACTATTACATCCTGAAAATTAGAAAACATATCAGTCATGAGAATCTTTGGTTCTCATGTTGATTCAAAAATAAAGAAGTTGCAACCTACTACTAAATAAATATACATTAGTTACAACTGCTTAAGTCTTGTTTCCTAAAAAATAAACAATCCTACTGTTGACAACTGTTATGTAGAATAGTACCCACATTTCTAGCTTTGGTGCAACAATATTGAGCAAAAGATGGTTCGAGATGATGCATCATAACTGATGACAACACTGTTGGTGTAACGGTGGATCCAAGCAAGGTGTAACAGCAACCTATAACAACACCGATGTGTAGCAACAATCTGTAATAGCAGCCACCTGTAACAGCAGCGATCTGTAACAGCACCTAGTATGTAGCAGCGATATGTAACAACACTCAGGGTGTAATCGCGAACTATTCTACCCTTTCCTGCAGTTAACTCTTATTGCATGTCTGCTTCCATGACCCAACACCTTAAAAAGATAAAGTTCCCAACCTGCTCCTTCAATGCTTGTCCAGTTAGCCACAAAAAGAAATAAAGCCTCATATTTATTCGGTAAAATAAAACAAATTAACATGACAGTAAAATGGTTTAAAAAGGTAAGAAGATAGGGAGTTTGGTCATATAAGGGCACAAGTCTGAAGGAAAAAAAGGTCAAAAAAAGGGAAAGAAGGTGCGGAAAATGGGTGAAAACCACACCCAACATCTCCCCCTGACTGAAGCCATTGCATGTCCCCATGTAGAATCTTAGACCCTTCTACTGTGCCCCTGATGGAAATCTGTAAAATTGTATGCAACAACAGTATCATCGCCTGGAGCTCTAAATCCTTGATCGGCCATTAACTCACGTGACCAGGATTCCTCTTCATAATCACATAACTGATAATCGGGTTGATACTCCTCCAATGGAAACCAGATCAAAGGGAATATGAACCTGAGGCCAATCCAGAACACCCCTAGTGTTAGCACAATCTGGGCGTATTCTGGCACCCGTGAAACAGCAGCCACAAAGTTCTTATACTCAAATGGGTCCCCTTCCTATAATTCTGCACTGCAAGCCTCAGTGCACTTGAGACATCCAACTAGCACTTGGCTCCTCATGTTTGCAAACAAGTTGAGGTAGACCCTCACGATATTTCTTTTGTAGATGGCCAATTGATCTCTCCTTTCCGGAGTGCTTAGGAACTGCCTGAAATCTCGCTGGAGTTCATAGGCCATTCCTGGTTCAGCCCAGACCCATAGTGTTGTCCTTTCCTCATTGGTCTCTATTGTCTTCTTAGCTAGTTTCCACTCAATCTGATTCCTCATAAATGAGAGGAATGCCCGGAACTGCAAATCTCCCATGAAAGAAAGGATAGTCATCACCATCTTTGTGCTCACGTATTTGCACATCATGTTGTGCAAGAACAAATCGCACAACAAATTATGATCATCAAAATCACAGGATTGAAAAATTTCCAAAAAGGTGCAGGTAAAAGAACCCAAATAGGACCTGTTCTCATAAACTGCCCTCAACTGAAATAAATAGTAACGTTCCCACAGGAACACAGGGTATGACGGGGACGGTTGCCTGCATGCTAGCAGGTTTAGAGCGAGGTTGCAGAGTCTGGTCTTATCAAATGTTAGGTCAAAGACCTCCCGATGCTGCTGATATAGCTTTTCATCCTTTTTCTTCATCATTTCTTTATGCCTTCATGCCTCCTCTTTTCTTTCACATTCTTCCTTCAACCATTTCTCTCGCAGGGAATCCATCATATTCTTATGCACATTGAGTGGAATCACTCCCTCCTTTAGAGAGAGTGCCAACTGCTTCCACTTTTGCAGCTCTACCAATAACAACAATTTCTCAAAATTCCATCCTTCAACAGGACTCGACTTTTGTTTAGTCAATTTAGTGTCCTAAATTGCTTGCATGAATTACCAACCGAGGTTTGTAGATTAATGAAGTGTGATGCACTATATGTGCTTAGTTAACTTTTCTCTCACTTCGTTGTTTTGTATTTTTATGTTTGTTTTGGGGGTTTCTATTCTTTGAAGTCTAAGAATATACAATCTATGAGAGATTTGCATGGATCTAATGAGTTTTTAAAGGAAGGATAGGTTCCTAAGTTAGTCTAATCTCCTAAAAATGGACCAAGAATCATTTTTAACTAGTTAGGACCTAATAAGAGAAACATAGCATCTACGTTATCTACCATTTAGTCTTAATCCATGGATCTAATTCTTCAACCAAAAGTAATACTGATGCAGAAGGTAATTCAATAATTGCATTCATTTATCCATTCAACCATTCAATTTTGGAACATGATAGAATCAATCTCCTTGAAATGATTTTTTGGAATGTCAAGTGATGCAATTAAGTAATGACCTGAAAACAAAAAAGAAAATATGACAAATTGTAAAACTAACAATATACTGAGTAAGCTCAATCACTGCATGAATTAGATATTCAACCAATTAAGTTAGAATTGTCATTATTTCGAAATGGCTTTGAGAACATCTATTAATACAGATCATTGGCAATTCTATGCTAAGAAAATGAGTAATCGAAATAGTAAGAAGCTAAGCAATTGTGTATTCTCATTCAGTCATTTCTCATACAATATCTCAGAAGAATAAGACTTGCATAGTTGTGATTTTTATCCTTACACTATTGGTTACAAACTGAAATGAAACAAAACTAGAGAAAATGGACTTGCAGAAAAACAGAGCAGTAGAAATTAAAATGAAAACAACAAGTGAAAAACCTCCTTCAGTGCAGGGGCCCTCTACAATTGATATGGCTGGATAACAGCTAATTAAAGATGCTCTTTTAAACCACCATTGACAAAACAGAGTTTGGATTATCAACAAAATGAAGTCTGAACAGAGTTTTTAACAAAAAGCCTATAATCACTTCTAGCTTCTAACTACTTCTTGGTCTCATTTAACCGATATTTATAGAAAAACAACATAACTGTCTAAGAGAAAATCTTGTTACAGGTGGCTTGATCCGAATCTATCATGACTATTTATAGAAAGACGTGATACAAATGGCTTAATTCGAATTCTAATGAGACTGTTAAACTTTTGAACAGCTACAGGTGGCCTGATCTGCATTAACTCCTCAACTTCTGATCAGCAACAAGTGGCTTAATCCACATTAACTCTTCCACGGAACTGTTAGACTCCTGATTAACTACGAAATATCAAGATTCCTACTGCTACTAGATAACGTATTTGACTTTATCTTTGACCATGACTTTAGGCATGCTTTTCTGTCGATTTCTATCGATTTGGTTGGATACGATGAACCCTAACAACCGACTGGACGTAACCGCGAAAACGCACTTGTTGGGATTCAACCGGATTTTATAAAAACGACATCGCTCGAAAAACAATTGAAGATGACTAGGGTGATCAGTTCTCTTTCGAGGACGAGCAGCGAGATCATCCAAGTATGCCTTGATGACATGTTTGATGTCGTGGAAAGCATATGACATGGCCCGCTGAAAAGTGGCTCCAGCATTTTTAATACCAAAAGGCATCTTTCTATATGCAAAGGTACCCCAGGGACATATAAAGGCTGTCTTATGTTGATCTTCAGGACAGATAGAAATTTGATTATAACCCGAAAAACCATCCATGAAGGAAAAAATCTCATTACCCTCACACTCGTCGATAATCTGATCAATGAATGGCGTGGGGTAATTATCTTTCAGACAAGCCTTGTTTAAGTCCCTAAAATCAAGGCATACTCGGATTGTTCCTTGCTTTTTATCCATAGGGACTGGATTAGAAACCCAATCAGTAAGAGGAACAGGGTATATGAAACCCGCCTTTAGCAGCTTCTCAACTTCAGCTTTGATAGCTGCTGCTTTCCTAGGGTTAACCGGCCGAAGCCTTTGACGAACCGGTTTGGCGTTCTCATACATCTTGATCTCATGTTGAACTATAGAAGGATCAATGCCAGGTATTTCCTCATAAGACCAAGCAAATACATCTCGAAATTCCTTAAATAGGTCGATGTAAATTTGAATTTCTTCAGGGGAACATTCAATTCCAATGAAGATATTCTCAATCACGTTAGGGTCTCTAGAGATGTTTATAGGTATCGTTTTTGAAATCACCGACATATTACCTTCGGCACGAACGTATGCTGGAGCTAAAGGGTTTGACACCGTACAAACATCACTAGTGGAGAGCTCGGAGAATCTAGATTCTACTTCCTGCAATGGAGGAAGAAAATATGAACGATGGTGTAAGTCTTCCCAAGGTCGATCTATACCCATCATTGCTTCAAGGATTGCTTCTTCAGAAGGTAAAACTGAATCTAAGTAGTCCAAGGCAGAGGTAGAATCAAGGCTCCAAGCCGGGGCCACATCACCATCTAACTCCTCTTCGGAAAATGTTGTAGCTCTGATACCACTTGTTGTAGCTCTGATACCACTTGTTGTGGATCTAACCCAGAAACATTATAGATCTGATATGAAATAGCTCTGATACCACTTGTTGTAGATCTGATCCAAAAAATATATGAGAATAGAAAATAACCCAAGAATAATAAGATCCAAATAGATAGAAATGATTCTCTTTATTAATCTCAAAACCCTTAAGGTAGGGTAACACCATACATTCACTCCTTAAGGAAGGAGAACACTCCACAAGCCATATGCCTGTTCATACAATAATACTTCACTTCATCTTCCTGTGGAGTCTCTAGCCCTTATATAGGCTTCATACATACAATATCATGCATCATTACCATGTTTTCCTCATACCATCAACTAATACCATGGGCCCATTACATTATTATTAACTACTTGTGGTCCCTTACATGACATATAATAGAAATGCTTCTTTATTGATCAAACCCTTAAGGTAGGGCAACACCATACATTCACTCCTTAAGGAAGGAGAATACTCCACAAACCATATGCCTGTTCATACAAGAATACTTCTCTTCTTCTTCATGTGTGGAGTCTCTAGCCTTTATATAGGCCTCATACATACAATACCATGCATCATTACCCTGTAAAATATAGCTTCTCCATGAAGAGGGTTTGAAAAACTTGGCGAAAATTTGAAATGGCCACAAATCCATCAATATTGCTCAGAATCTCTATTATAACCTATTTTTGGAAATGTAACAATCATTCTGCATCTGCCCATATGATAAAAATCCTGATCCAGGCACTAGAATTCCAGATCTGCGCTGCTACGCTCCCGGCGTCACCCAAAATTTCTGCAAAAAGAGCTGATTTTAAATCAGCGATATCTCCCTCATCCGGACTCCGATTCGACTGATTTTTTTTTTGAAATAATGTGTTTTTTCCAAAATATTTCAGATCTATAGTTAGATCTTGCAGATCTGGCACCAAGACTTCTAGATCTGCGCCGCAAAACTCGCTGCCCTGAAAATTGTCTGCAACCCCACTGATTTTTAGATCAGTGATATCTCCTTCATCCGGACTCCGATTCAACTGATACCATCAACTAATACCATCAACTAATACCATGCTTTGATACCACTTGTTGTAGCTCTGATACCACTTGTTGTAGATTTACACCCAGAAATATATGAAAATATAAATAACCCAAGAATAACAAGATAGAAATAGATAGAAAAGCTTCTTTATTAATCTCAAAACCCTTAAGGTAGGGTAACACCATACATTCACTCCTTAAGGAAGGAGAACACTCCACAAGCCATATGCCTATTTATACAATAATACTTCACTTCATCTTCTTGTGGAGTCTCTAGCCCTTATATAGGCTTCATACATACAATACCATGCATCATTACCATGTTTTCCTCATACCATCAACTAATACCATGGGCCCATTACATTATTATTAACTACTTGTGGTCCCTTACATGACATGGGTTAACCACCTTATTTATTACTATGGCCCATCCCATTATTACATTATTACCTTGGGTGCCTCCCTTGGTACCCCATATTATCCCCCCTAGGTACATAACATTCCACCCCCCTAAACATGTTTCGTCCCCGAAACATGGGAAGAACATAAATAATAAGATCTACTCAAAAGAGTAGTCCACTGATACCATGCACGCGCATCTAGCCATCCAAAAGAAAGGTGAACCCTCGATCTCGCTGGTGCCTCGCTCGCTTGAGCTGGAAGTTGACTGCAGTAGCTCTTCTGTGTGGATGTGTAGTAGGTGGATCTTTGTTCCTCTCGATCTGTCCTGCGGGGTTTGTTGTCCATGTGGCTAATTGGTTGCCATCTTGATTGTTGTCTTGCTGGGTGATGTGGGTGATGATATGTTGAAGTTTTAACCCTCGATGGCTTTTGCTTGACTTCATCTTGCTGTGGTGCCTGTTGTGGTGTCTTCTTTTTCAATATGACTTCAACCACTGAGCCCTCCTCTGATGTATCATCACCTGTAACCTTTTCTTTTGCAGCCTCTGTTTGTGTTTGATTGTCGATCATCAAAGGCTCATCATCCGATATGTCAGTCCCTTGAACATCTTTTGCTTCCGCCTCCATGTGCTCTACCTGTTTATGGATGGAAATATCCTGTAATGTAATTTTCTTCTTTTTATACCATAGCTTCAGGAATTTTTTCTGCACATTAATATTGATAGTACCCACAGATTCCATCCAAGGATATCCCAAAACAACATCGATATTATCCATCTCTGAAGCATAAAAATCACCATGAAATACATACTTATCCATAGAAAGCTTCAAATCCTTATAGATTTGAACATCCTTATCATCAACCTGTGTATTTTCAGTTTGTTTTGCTGGGACTTGCAATTTCTTTGTCAAGTTGATATTTATGAGATTTTTCTTGCAGCTCGGATTTATATACACCATGATTTTCTCCTTCTGAATCAATCCATGAACCTGCAATAAGGAGACACCCGTAGCAATTAAACCCTTATGTGTCTCATTCTCCTTTTTTCTAGCCAGAGACCATTTGTCCAAAAGGACTTTTTCAAATTCTGCATCTGAAAGTTTGATCAACTGCTGGTAGTCAAGTGATAATTGCCATTTTAGAGCCTCATCTCTCAAATTAAACCGTACTACAGTTTTCCAACATATCCCATATTCAGACTTTATTCTTTGTATGAATTCTTCAATAGTAGGACCATTATCTTTCCCTGTAAAATATAGCTTCTCCATGAAGAGGGTTTGAAAAAACTTGGCGAAAATTTGAAATGGCCACAAATCCGTCAATATTGCTCAGAATCTCTATTATAACCTGTTTTTGGAAATGGAACAACCATTCTACATCTGCCCATGTGATAGAAATCCTGATTCAGACACTGGAATTTCAGATCTGCGCTGCTATTCTCCCGCCGTCACCCAAAATTTCTGAAAAAAAAAGAGCTGATTTTAAATCAGCGATATCTCCCTCATCCGAACTCCGATTCGACTGATTTTTTTTTTGAAGTTGGGTATTTTTTCCCAAAGAATCCAGATCTGCAATTAGATTTTTCAGATCTTGTACCAAGACGTCTAGATCTGTGCCGCAAACTCGCTGCCCTGAAAATTATCTGCAACCCCACTGATTTTTAGATCAGCGATATCTCCTTCATCCGGACTCCGATTCAACTGATTTTTTTTTGAATTTGGGTACTTTTTCACAAGGAATTCAGATCTGCAATTAGATTCTGCATATCTGGCACCAAAACGTACAGATCTGCTCTGCAAATTCACCGCCCCAGAAACCCTGCAAAAATGAAAAAAAAAATTCTCCACGGTTTGCCCAAGAAAGAGCTCTGATACCACTTGTTGTAGCTTTGATACCACTTGTTGTAGCTCTGATACCACTTGTTGTAGATCTACACCCAGAAATATATGAAAATATAAATAACCCAAGAATAACAAGATAGAAATAGATAGAAAAGCTTCTTTATTAATCTCAAAACCCTTAAGGTAGGGTAACACCATACATTCACTCCTTAAGGAAGGAGAACACTCCACAAGCCATATGCCTGTTCATACAATAATACTTCACTTCATCTTCCTGTGGAGTCTCTAGCCCTTATATAGGCTTCATGCATACAATACCATGCATCATTACCATGTTTTCCTCATACCATCAACTAATACCATGGGCCCATTACATTATTATTAACTACTTGTGGTCCCTTACATGACATGGGTTAACCACCTTATTTATTACTATGGCCCATCCCATTATTACATTATTACCTTGGGTACCTCCCTTGGTACCCCATATTATCCCCCCTAGGTACATAACAGAAAAAGGAGAAGAGTGGTTGTCTGCAGAGTCTACGATAGACTGATATCTAAGCTCAGCTACAGAAATAGGGAATGCCATTCCATTCACTTGTCCTTCAACTAATGTGGTCGTAGGTGAAGGCAAGGTCCAAGGGTCTGAAAAATAACAAGTTCGGAAGAACTCTTCTCAAGGAGACTCCTTAGATGATGAAATGGCATTGATTTTAGCGAAAGGAGAGGGAAGATCAAAGGTACCCATCAATGAGGAATACATTCCCACTCCTAAATTCTCAATAGGCGGGCGAGGGTTATCCACTAAAGGAATAGTAGAGTCAGAGCTTGCTTGAGTATCGACTGGACAATAATCCATTTGATCAACCTCAACGATTTTCCCCTCATGAGGAAAGCAAATGACACGAAACAGAGTCGAAACAATGGCATCCATTTCGTATACCCAGTTCCTTCCTAATAGGAGATTATAGTCTAGGTTAGCATCTATGACTTCGACTTCAATATTGACGACCTTCCCCCCAACACAGACAAGAAAGGTCGGGATAATCCCATGCGGTTTATGAGAATGACCATCGAATGCAGTCAAGACGGTGGGTGAAGGAACAGCCGAAGGCGATCCAATAGCCTTCCAGCATGACATCGATATGACGCACGTGGAAGCTCCTTCATCTATAACAGTACGAAAAATGTTGATTTTCTAGTATGTAGACTTTATTTGGAAAGCCATATGATGAGGGAGTCGCTTTTGACATTTAACATGTCAAAAGTGAGCACTAAAAAATTAGTTGGATCGACTGCTCCAATCGCGGAAAGTAAAGCACTTCGTTGAGCCGAACACGACTGGAGAACCTCTAAAGCAGACATGGCGCATGGACTCTGAGCCAGATCCTCCATAATAGAGTAATTCTGGGCGGCCCTGGCATTAGGATTAATAGTTGCGCGTTTAGCGGAACCTTTCGGTATCTGTGGTATAGTCTCAACAGGGGGTCGCTCAATATGAAGGTCGGTATTTCTGGGAACAGTCTTTTCCTTGGAAGTTTCGGCTTCACCATAATCACGTGACCGAGTAGTCACATGGACGTTAGAACCCATCATGAAAACATTCGATGATTTTTCCCCTTCCTGGTTGCCCCCTGCGAAGGTACCATGATTTGAACTCGCGCCAGCAAGAAGTTGCTGGCCTTGGGGAAAAGGGTTTGTTAACATAGCCTGAGAACTAGAAGTCCCTTGCTGTCCTAACAAGCGCTAAGAATCTTCAATCTTAGGGCAGAGATGAGCTAAATGGTCTCCACTGCACAACTTGCATGGAAACTTGACTTTCTTTCTAGACTCATTTTTACCACCACCAGTGTTGTTGCCGGACTTATTTGCATCAGGCTTCCCATCCTGGTTCTTTTTCTTACCTCGTCCTTTCTTTTTCCCATTGGAATTTTGATTTCCTTTGGGGTTATCAGATTGGATGGAATTAATTGAAGAAGTTTGGGAAGTCGGAGGATTAGACGATGTGACTTGGTTGTTAGAAGCAGTTTGTAAGGACAACTGTTGCAATTGGTTCAACAAGTTCACGGTAGTTGTGTCTACCGACCCAACGATACCATCCGCGTGGGGACCTGGCTTCGACTTAGCTATGTCAACCTTAGACCCAGGAGCATCTGGCAAGTATTTTTGTAGGATCCCAGACTGAGAGTAGATCAGTTCTAATTGCTGGGCCCTAAAAATGGCTTGCTCCTCAGAATAGACTCCAGACATGGAGACATCCTTGGAGATCTTGGGTTGTAAAGATTTCAAAAACCATTCAAGATGGTACTCCGGAGGGATTTCGGCTTTAATGAGCCTCTTTCTCCGTCTCCATTCCTGAATATGGTCAGAAATGTGAGTTGCCTTATCCTGACGAAAAGTGGCCAGAAGTTCAGTTCCGGCATCATAACGAACAAGCAACTGGAAATGATTTAAGAAAATATTGGCTAAGTCAGCGAAAGATGTAAAGCTTCCCCCTGGCAACTCTATATACCATTTGGCCGCATTACCAGTCAAGGTGCCTTGAAAAAGCCTCAACCTGATCGAGTCATTGATAAGGGAGTTAGATGAGCACCACAAATGGAATGTGGTTACATGGTCGCATGGGTCCTCACCACTCTTCCCTTCGAATTTTTGAATGTCTGAAGGGAGTTTGGTTGGGACCGGAGGCCGGGCCGGATTGTACTTGATTGGATCATTTGTTAACATAGTGAGATCTGGCAAGTTCAACGTTGCCAGAAACGGAAGCCTAGGAGGACCTTGGGGATTCCACCCAGACTGGGCAGAACTCCCAAAGTTCTGAAAAGATTGGCCTGGATTTTGGAAGGCACCAGGCTGCCCGAAGTAACCAGTAGAACTGGCTGAACCAAAAGGCAAGCCTTGTGATCCAGAAAAATTCAGAGTTTGACCAACTCCGGCCGCAAAGCCTCCATAACCAGCAAAGTTTCCTCCTAAAGGATTATAAGGAGTTGATAACCCCTGATATGGATTCCAAGCCAAAGCTAAGGGAGGAATACTTTGAAACGAACTAACCGTGGAGTACGGCCTATTCCCTTGTTGGCCGATAAATGGATTCCCAGTTCCCACGCCACTAACCCAGGGTTAGTCCAACCTTGGAAAGGATTACTGCTTTGTCCTACAGAAGAAAAAGGCATGGATCCTATCGTCGGGTTGGAATGTGGTATATGACCACTTCCGAAAGGAAAACCCTGGAATGAAGCTGATCCGCCCATCATGGACGTAGCGGCACTAAACGGAACCGATGGAATACCCTGTGAGTGGGTGCCAAATGGGAAGAATCCAGTACCAAAAGCATTGGTTTGGGCATTTCCACTCGTGGACGGAATGGAGGTAGACACAACTAAAGATGTGCTAGCAAAAGATCCAAACAAGGAAGCAGAGGAGATGGAAATCGTTCCTCCCCCTTGCACTGATGTTGGAGTTTGCATAGTCGTAGCACTTGTAGAAGCCATGCTTCCAGTAGTGGTCATCGATGGTAAGCGCGTAGAGTAACCTAGACTTGACGGTCTATGCGTCGGAGTCCCAACGTATTGTAATACGTCTGGATGACTAGATGGTAGTGGAAAATTCGGAGCCGCTAACGACTCTGAGAGTTCTTCTACCTCTATGCTATTCTCCACTTGAAAGAGAACTCGAGAAAGGACTAGAGTGTCCCTCTCTTGTTCAAAAGTGCCAGGACTTGCTTGAACACTAATGCCCCCGAGAGGAGGATCAATCCCCGATGCGTCAACTGTCGTGGGATGAAACCCACCAGTAGTATTACCTCTGAGCCTTCTAGGAGAAGGCTCTAAACTTGGTGGTGAAAGACCATGAAGTCTTTGAGACCGTCTGGGAGATTGGTCAGCCACTTTGAATTTTTTGTTATGATCTAACTAAAGACTCAAAAAATTGAAAGCTAGGCCAACTAAGAGCACAGAGCACACACTATAAAGTCCCTAAAGATAACAGCCAGTCAAACAACTTCCAAGTATTTCCGCTCCGAGTGATTAGGACCAGACACCAAAATACAAGAAAGTGAATTAAGGGGCCTTCCGAAGATAGTCTGGGATGATGAGGGCCCAGTCCTATCAGCGAAGGTATCAGAGGAAGTTACGCTGACCTCCTAACAACAGCCTGCGTTGGTGCAAGCCCCCAAGCTTCGCAAGGGTGCCCTCCAGTAGTACTGTCGAGAGTGATGCAACGTCGACCTCAGGTGCCACGGGATTCCCCTCCACAGCCACCTGTGTAGATCCCTAGGAGTAGCAACTATGGATACCAACTCGTCGCAGAAGCCAGGCGGAACAGTCGTGAGGTAAGTTCGGACAAGTAGGAGAGGGGGTATCTCTCTTCCCTTTCTTCACAGACCCTCGTGCTTAACTCCTAGATCCGGAGCTTTCCTGGTCTTCCTAACGCTATTGGATTTTCTCTCGTTATTCAGACTCCTATGTTTGACGTTTATATGGCCTTGGAGAGTAAACTCTCCACTCGCCTAATCCAAGGACCTAAAATCATAAACTTGTTGGTGTAACTGACTTAAACAAAAAGTTCTAGTGAATTTTAGTTAGTGCTTGATTTTAAAATAGGTTGTTCTTTAAGTCACAAGGTAACGGAAGTGAAACTAGTGGTGTTTTTTGACGCAAAAGAAATTAATAAAAACTTAACTACATGCACATGCACTTTTTTCGTTTTTCGATGAAGAGCAATTTCTATAGGGTTCAGAGGAACTTCTAATAAAACAAATTTTTCTTTTCTTTTCGTTAATTCACACTTCACACTCACAAAAGTTAACAAAGCTATGTATGCCTAAAAGGGGTATGCAAATCTATCCTAATGCAACAAATATATGCTGATGCAAGATTCGAAACTACTCTAAAAACAAAAAATGAAAGTTGCTTGCTTATCAATCTTTATCTTGCCACTTAAAATGTCTAGATGGAATATGAGATGCTACCATTCATTTCGTCTAAACACTAAAAACAAGTTCTAAGACAAACATAAAGCACTTTCATTCACTAAAAAGGAAACCAAATGAAAACCAAGTTCAAGAAAGCAAAACTAAGTTTTTCAAAAAGATTTTCTTCAAACGCAACAACAAAAAAGTCTTTTCAAAAATGCTCTCAACAACACTGAAACTTGTGATTGAAGAATAGGCAACAAACACTTTTTCAAGTTGACACCACTCAATGGATGAAAACTCAACAAAAATAAATGTGTTCAAAAGGTGCTCTTCACAATCAAAAGCAGTAATGAAAGCTTTGGCAACAATAACCAAAAAGATCAAAAAGACAAATTTCAAGAAAGTGTCAATCAACAACTTTCATGAAACAAAGAAGCGGATGGTCACAAAAGCGATTTTGTCAAGCAAACAAAAAGTCACCAAAAGCAAGATTTGACACGAAGATTGAGATCAATCTCCCTACCCTGATGAATTAGAGCAGCCAAGATTCCAAACAAGAAATCTTGTGTGCTTGAACAAGAAAAGATGACGCTTGCAATAACAAAAACAAGACCAATACTCCTTATAATCAGAGAGAATTTGGAACAAGATGCTCGCTGTAAAAACAAAAACTGATACTGGAAAGTGACTGTTTCAGACTGACTCAAACTACCAGACAGACCTTTAGAGACAAAAAGATTTACAAATCTTGAAAATTGCAAGATATACGCGACTGTACTTATGTACAGATTGCGTGTATACGCTACTGTAACTAAGGAAACCTGCGTATACGCGGGTTCACTTAAAGAAACATGCGTACATACGCCTCTGTAACTAAGAAAAATAGCGTATATAAAAGGTTTCAAGAAAAATAAAAAACAAACTGAAGAAACTGGAAAAACTGGAAAAACTTCAAATTCAAGAACAGACCAGACAGTAACAGCAAGCAGACAAGGCAGCTGAGCCCTTATTGGCTTGAAAACACCCAAACTAGGAACAACAAGAGTGTTGTCCCCAGTGGAGTCACCAATTCTGTTGGAGGGAAATGCTCCCCTAGGGCTTTTTGGGTTGAAACCCTAGCAGACTGAAAGTTATCTATTCAAAGAAACACACATTCACACAGCCATTATGCTATTATAAGCAAATTCTATTGTAAAGGGTACGTACCTTAGGTCCTATGTTTGAGAAGGCCCTTAGGGTCCAAACCCTTCTTGGAGTTCCCTTCTTCTCTTTTGTCCTGCAAAACAACCAATTCCAAAGAACACAGCAGTATATGGATAAAACCTTATAAAGAAACCATCTTCATGTTATAAATAAAGGTAGTTAGTTATGAAATTCGAACAACCATTTACATATGAATTCTAAACATGAATATCATAAACATAAAGAAGATTTATATCGGGAACCAAGACATGTGTTTCTTTTATTATAGACAAATAAAGTACATGAAAAGGAATAATTTCACCTGAGTCACCTTCAGCAGGCTCCAAGCAAAGCTTCCTTCCGGATCCGTTCCAGCCTCAAGCCTCTAACAAACTCCTTCCATGACTCACTCCATGATGTCATAAATGGTGGATGAACATCAACACACAAGGAAATAGGAGTTTCGTGTACAAATGGGGGAAGTGTAGAAGGCACAAGGGACTTCAGACCTGGTCAAGGGAAAAATCTCATCATAATAACCTTTCTCTCTCTTCTCTCCTCCCTTAGGCCTTCCCTTTGAGGTCTTTTATACCTCTCCCAAAGTAGTTTTTTAGTTGGGAGTTGGTTGGGAACAGTTGGGCCACGGGCACTAACAAGTGATCAGCTGGTAAAACCCGCGATCTCCGCCCGAAAATAAGGAGTTTTATTTTTTTTTAAGTGTTTTAATACATATACGCGGGTTGGGTATACACAGACCCGCGTATACACGCGTTTAACTCAGGGCAATGTCGTGTATAAGGGATAAAACATTGTTTTTTAAATTTTAGGACCAGGTCTGGAAGGAGGGGTTGCCCTAGGCCATGAGTGTAGCATCACAAACC
The DNA here is from genome assembly GCA_031772625.1 of Pinus tabuliformis. NCBI lineage: Eukaryota > Viridiplantae > Streptophyta > Pinopsida > Pinales > Pinaceae > Pinus > Pinus tabuliformis. The sequence continues at coordinate 1,581,448,476 of CM062818.1, read as the reverse complement.
ATAAGAGTGAGATTTGGAGCTATAACAGGTTGTTTTCTATATTTCCCAAGGATGTAGGCATCACATTGCTTTAGTTTCCTAGGAATAGTAGGAAAACTAGAAACACCATTCCCTTTTAGTAGACAAAGACTATCATAAATAATATGTCCAAATATAGCACACCATAAAAGACTAAATGTAAATGTACCTTCATAATTATGAGATAGGTATGCAAATTTTTGTGCATGATCATATGTCCCTTTTAGCTTCAACAATCTTTCATCCCCTGCTCTAGTCATGAAAACCATGTTGTCAAGTGTCTTATTTCCACTTTACCATCGAAGATATGAATAGAGTGACCTTGTTGGTGAATGTAGATAAGGGACAATAGAATTTTTAACAACTTTAGAAGGTAGAGTACATCAAGAAAAAGAAAATCAGGGAGTCTAGATATTTTAAGTTTGATGGTATGGAGTCTTGATGGATTAAGACTTGATTTATCTGCAATATACATTGTTTCATTTACATTGTCACTAAAATATTCTCTAGAATGTCATATGGCATGTCTCCTTTGTATCAAGCAACCATGCATCTCTCCAAGAGCAAATGAAGTGTGAAAAAAATCTTTAGTTACTTCAATATTGCAATGGGAAACAATGCAGTGCACAAATTCAAGTGCTTTAAGTTTTGCTAGATTTGTTATTTTATCTCTATTTTCTTTCTTCTTTTATTTATATTTCATTTTCACCCATGTTGATGCATCATGTCCATCTCTATCGTACTGAATGTAGTGAAGTTAGATATGTCTCCTTGATGGCGTTTACCCCCCTACCTCTAAAATTATTTCATCAACATCCTCTTCTAGTGCCACTTCCTTTAGGAGAATCATGTGATTGATTCTTCATGTTAGGTCCCTATAAAAAATATCCTCTTCAAGGGGGAAACCTCCTTTGCATTACATAAATTAAAAATTCTTGGATGATTCAAATGAAAAAACCTCCTTTCTATATATAAGAGTCTAAGGGGTCACAATATAATAGAGCCGACATAACAATAATAATGTAAGGGCCCAACAATAAAAATAAGGGGGTTACACTAACAATAACAATGAGGGGATACACTAGTATTATAGGGACCTAACATGCCCCTCTCTTAAGTAGATTTGGATGCTTCTGTATAAAATTTTCATCCTCCCATGTGGAACCTTCAGCGGGTAAGTTCTTCCACTTGATGAGATACTCTGAAATTGATTGATTTTGTAGTTGTCAAGTTCTTGTTTCCATGACTGCTTCAGGTTCCAATATGATTTTTCCTTCCTCGTCAAGTTCTGGAAATATTGTTTGAACTGGGAGTTTGTCACCTATAACCTTCTTTAAGCATGAAACATGGAAAATTGGGTGCACTAGGGAAGATGCGGGAAGCTCCAATTTGTATGCCATAGTGATGCAGGAGCATCTGGACTTAGCCAGCAATGTGATTGTTTTTTCACATGTTGTGGCTAAATGAGTTGAATTTCATTGACCTGAGTGGTCATAAGTTAGTTTTGGTAGATAGGGTTGGACCTCTCGAAAATGATCTTTACTTCATTATTGTAATGATTAGAAAATTGTATTATTTTAGACTAAGGGATAAGTTGTTAGCATAGGTGTGTAATAGAGCTTAAGAATAGAGATTGAATTGTTAGGTTGATTAAAATATAGATCAAGTTTTTAGTGCAGTTAGAATAGGATTTGACTCACAAAAGAGAATAAAATGTAATGGAAAAGGATTAGCTGAGATGATTGAGAATTGAGTGAGAAGCGAGAGTTTGGGTGATAAATAGAGTTTTGATATTGAGACAGAGGTCAAATAAATTGTTGTAATTGAGCCAAGAGGGCCAAGACTCTGTAAATTCTATTATATTGAATAAATTGATTCAGTGTGCAACTGTGTGTTAATCCTGGTGGAGAATCTTGTTTACATCTGTGTATCTGTGTTTTGAACCCTAAACGGGTATTTCCTCTGTTTTCACGTTTTAATTATAAATCTCAGCGTTTATGCGTTTATCATTAATTGCAGTCATTTAGCGTTAACAGGTAATCTTTGAATTAAGCGCTTTATTAAAGTTTGATTTAATTCACATGGGTGTATTGGAAAAGCGAGAAGCAGTATATTGCATGCCTCACAAGTGGTATGCGGTAATTTTTTGAGTCCGCACGATTAGATTTAGCACTCGACACATAGCAAATGGAGAAGAGAGAAAACAAATTTTCTCGCATGCCTCCAAAGTGACAAAGACAATGCTTGAGTCCACGTGAAATCACGCGACAACCGTTGGATAGAACAGATAGATCGACAGTAGAAAATTAACGAGCTAGTTTGTGATCGGGGTGAGTGATGACCGTTAGATCTGGAGAGAGGAGATCAATGGTGTAGAATGAAGCACCTGTTTAAAAAGGGAAAGTCAGCATGGGACCGACATGTTTGGGGGAAAAGTGGGACCCTCAAGATAAAGTAAGCCACGTACAGAATCCACTTGAACGCATCTGATTGGTTATAAAGTAACCAATAGTATATTTTTAATACTACCACCTTATTTTGATCAACCTCCTGCGTCATTTTGGTATCAGAGCACAAAGATTGAGTTTGACTGCAGTAAACATTCCACTGAGGTGGGGAGCTGGCATAGGTCAAGGAAGACTTGAAGCAAATTGTTATAGACAATTTTGTGCCTTGCAGCATCAGGCATGAATTGTCAATAATCCAAGGGATCCAAAGTCCCTAAACATGATGTTCCTACCCCTAGAGGAACAAGGTCAGCAAACCAACAGCTCTCAGATCAGTTCTCCACCTGAAAACACTCAAAAACAAGAAATCCTGAAATCAAAGCAGGTGCTCCACTAGGCTTCTGCGCTGAAACTCAACTCCTCCATGGTGTACCTGCGTTGCAAAGCAGGTAGAACAAAGGCCACCTGCGCTGAGCGAGATGGGACAAGTGGCACACTGAGTCATTGCTCTGGAATCTTCCAAAAATGACACTTGGATCAGGGATTTCGCCTTGTGATGAGTCAGAGGCTCTGTTTCTCCAAGTGGAAGCAAGGTTCTCCAAGTGGACTCAAGAACTGAAGATCAACTGAAGAGAGAGAGGACACAAGGCAGCTACACATCAGTTGCAAGCTGACTCATCCTTTCTCAATTCATCTATATATTGAGCTCTCTCCTATGAGCTCAGGAGGCTGGAATTTTGTGCAAAGTAATGATATGTTGTTGGTTTCACTATAGAGCTATTGGGTGATTGCTTGAAGGAGGTGAAGAGGAGAAATTCTTTCTGCTGAGAGGTGTTGCTGGATTGGGGCCTTCAATGGTTGTAACACTCTCAGAACTTTACTTCTTCCATTAATAAAAGCTATTGAGGTTCTTCTATATGCACTTGTTTCAATGATGTATTGTGATAATTGTATATTTGATTTATGCTAATCCTTGAATCAGTTATGATTGCATGCTTCTTGTAGTTTTCTTCTTTGTTATTTTGCAGGATCTCATTGTAGCTGGGCCAGCAAAAGAGCAAGGAGCCAGGAGCAAGCAAGCAAAGAGAAGAGTTTGGATTCGACATTAAGCGCAAGACAACGGTTAGTGCATTTCTTCATTCTCTCTTGCTTTCATAAAGAAGTAAACCTTAAGTAGTTTTCTTTACAGTTGTTGCTGAGGTACTATCACCCTTAGAGTGGGATAGGGTCATCCGAATCGGATACTTTTCCCTACAACAAACTGGCGACTCCACTGGGGATCGTATCTGTTTGATTGTTTGTAGTATTTTGCTATTCATTTCCTGAACAAAAGAGTACCAAATCGAAAAGCTTTTGACTATATCAAAAGCGAAGTAGAGGGCAGCTACTCTAGCTCATTTCTGAGCATGTTCATGATTTGAAGAGCTGATCTACAAGGATCCTTGTAAGCTCTTAGTGATAGCTTTTCATCTTCCTTGTCATCCCTTAGTGTGTGCTTGACTGATAGCTTCTGATTTGAGCAAAAACTGTGAATTTTTGAGAAAATTGTGACCCGGAAACTGAGAAAACGCAACTTTCGTTTTCCAAAGCAGGTAGTACACAGGCTACCTGCTTTGCAACGCAGGTCCCGAAGGGGCTACCTGCGCTGAGAGCCAGACTGGCTGTGCAGCACCTGCGTTGGCCCAATTTTGCCTTGTGCATTTGGGGTTTCCTCCCTTTTTCTTGCCTGTTTTCACTATAGATTTTGCAGCCAGTTACCAGTCTTGTACCTGTTCTGAAACCAACCTTACTTGCCATCATTCCGCCTCTGTTATATAACGAAATTGTACTTGTTCTTTTGTATTTCTTACATCATTTACAATTTCCCATAACAAAAGTAAACTAGTCTTGCTTTGGCCTCTTAGATCTGAACCTGTGTTAGGCATTTTGCTGGTCTAAAGAGTTAGCTTGTTTGCTGTCCATAGCTGATTAGTCTTTTTACTTTCGTCATTTATGGTTTGATTTCATGTATTTCCAGTGATTAAACAAGTAAATCTTAAGGTGTCTTTTGATTTTGGACAAGCTTGTTTGTTTTCGCTTTAAATCGAAATCAAAGTTATATAACAACTTTCTTTTTGTAATACATCAACATTAAGAAAGGGAAAAGAAAATACATGCATTGTGCATTTTGCATTTGACTGTTTGCATGCTGATTTAGGAAAATTGCATTAGTGTGTGCTCTATGATCTGTGTGAAAAGATTTGTCTTTCTTTTCCCTCAGTAGTTAAGATTTTCAAAGTTGAAAGATTGAAAAGTTTGCTTCTCATCTTAGACTGCATTCAGGAATTTGCTACATACATCTCGTGGTGATCCTTAAAGGCAAACTGCTAAACAAGATCAACATTAAAATAAATTCAATTTACATAACAACGCTTTGTAACATAACGCAAACACATAGAGGTCTAGGTAGAGACGTGTTCCGGCGTCGTTAAACATAGTGACTGTCGATCTCTACGAAGGTGGGTGATTCCTCCTGAGAGTCGGTGGCACTAATACGGACTTGTGCTCCCACGTACCGTCGCGTATATATTGGGAGACCCCTATAGGAACAAAGCCTTTATCCATAGGAAGTCGTGTCGGCCGCCCTACTGATCGCGATGCAGTGAACACAGCATTCACGAAGATCGACCACCCGTACCGTAAAACGTATTCTGTGGTTTCACGAAAAGTTTGGCACACCCTCTGCCTAGAACTCCAGAGTAGTTTCTTTTGGCCTTTTTCAAACTCTATAACTGAAAAAGTCCATCCGAGCATTTGTCACTTCGGGCTCGTTAAAACATCGAAGGAGACTAGAGTCATCTTTAGCTTTTTCTCGACTCTTAAAACATGAAAAAGCAAAGTTGTGTCTAAAGCGTCGTTAATAAAATTTATTTTAATCGGAACATAATCACCTGTTATTCCCACGTTGATCTTTCAGTTGAAAAGTATGGAGCCCACCAACCAAGGAAGTCACCTTGGTGGAAGTCCCAATCCCTTCTCCTCTTGGGGAGATGTTGGTGCGCCTCATATGGCCACATTGTCACTTCCAGGATTGACAATTGGCCTACCTGTATGGCTCTTTTCAACTAATGTAGTTCAAATCGCCACTAATCCTGAGCAGTCGAATCAACAGTCAGACCAGTCTCGAGCTACCCACCAGCCTTCCACCTCTTACAATTCTTCCTCTGATCCTTCATCTTCGCAGGGTAGAGCCGGCAAAAGTCAGCCTCCCATGGAGAAGAAGGAAAAGAAGAAGAGAGAAAAGAAGCAGAAGGGGCCTATGGCGAAGGCGACTGGGGGCAAGCAAAAGACATCTGACAAAAATCCACACACTGCACCGACCGGGCCTAAATCGCCATGTGTCATTTGCAAAGGGACCCACTTCCATCGTGATTGTCCTTGTATTCCCCGGATACTAAGGGACTGGTCCCCCAGGTTGCACAATCCGGTAGCATCAACCTCTGGTAGTCATGTTGATTGCAGTCCATCAACTAGCGAGAGTGAAGGACGAAAAGGGAGACCAAGATCACCCTGTATGTTGTGTGAAGGCGATCACGCCATCCACCGATGTCCATTCTTAGATGAGGCGAAGAGAGTTTTGGAAGATCGTCCGGTATCACCGTTACGACTTCCTCCTGGATACCAAAAACTCGTGCCTAATCCCTCGATAGTTGAAAATCCAGCTGGCCCGCGCAAGTGGTCAGCTGAAGTGTCCGTCATTGAGAATGAACCTACTGAATCCAGACCAGACGAAAGTCTAAAGGTCGAAACGGCAGTTGACCCGGTTCTTCCTTCAGAGGTTTCATCCTCAAATGACACCGTCGTTGAAGATTCATCTTCAAATGACACCCTCACTGAAGAGAATAAGGATGACACCATCCAGATTCTTTTCATCAACACAGACTCTGATGAGCATCAGGGCAATGCGCCCATTCCTTTATCGCAGGAAGGAACATCGTCAGGGTCGTATCCGGCCGTGTATTCGGTCCCACCACCAAGCAACCTGGTTGTGTCCTTTGATTGGAATCAACTAGGCAGACCCCGGTTACCAGCCAGTATCCCATTCAGAATCATCGTCCAAATCTACAGAATGGTGATGGCTGGAACTATCATTGATGAAGGGGCTTCTGTGAGTATCCTTTCCTCTATTGCTTGGAAAGCACTGGGTTCCCCGGCGCTTTTACCTGAGATGAGAAATCTATCAGGTTTTGATAAAGGAACCAGTCGCCCGTTAGGGATTCTCCCCAATGTTCCCGTTACATTGAAGGGGAAGACAGTTCATATGAACGTCATGGTCGTCCAAGGACCCTTGGTGTATAACTTACTCCTTGGACGAGACTATATATATTGCATGGAGGCAATAGTGTCCTCACTCTTCAGAGTTATGTGTTTTCCGCACGAAGGAAGGATGGTCAAGCTCGTAGACCAACTTTCATTTCCAGGATCACGCATCGCAAATAGTCAAATACCATCCCTTAACGGTTTATTCACTCAAGTAATGCCTCCACCCCCGGTTCTACTTCCCGATGAATGCGAGTGATTCGGAAAGATGTAACTGGGACCCAGGGGGCATGCACCCTGGCCTGCCTTGGGCAGAGGAAACCTTGGGTATAAAGTTGATTTCCGCAGAAGAATATGACTAGTCCGTACCCCGTCCGAAGGAAGGAAGAGAGGGTTGTTCTAGAATAAGATTCTTTTGTCAAAGTTATGTGAGTGAGATAATCAGCTTCTCGCTCCCCTTGTCTAGGTAAGTAGGCTCTCCTGAGGAAGGAGATCCATTTGTGGCAGCAAGTAGCCACCATCTTCGAAGGCAAGCCTCACCCATTAAAACATATGTTTTGAAGGATAAGTAGGGGCAGCCTCCAAAGAAAGAGATGAAATTGCTGCAACAAGTAGTCACCATCCTTAGCAACCTAATGATAGACATCGCCGAAAAGAGAGTTCAGTTTGCGGCAGCAAATAAAACCATTTTTCGGATAATAAGAAAGAGGCAGCGCCTCGAAATTATACTTTATACCTGGGGGCATGCAAACCTTTTGGAATGCAAGCACGGGACGACTATTTATTTTTTAAATTTTTAGGTCCTCCCTTTAAACCTGTAGGTCTAACCCGTTAAACTCGTAGGATTAGCCGTTTCCAGCTTGCATAAAGAAAGGATGTGGGGCAAAAGTCAAAACTTGCCAAATAGGAGCATAGCTTCGTGAGATAAAGCTCCTTTAAAAAAAAAAAAAAAAATAGCTATCTCACCTGAGGCGTTTCTTGTATTATGACTGGTATATTCGAGCAGTTTTAGCACACAGTTCATGCTCGTTAAAAAATAAACGCAAGATCCGAGCAGTTTTAGCACATAGTTCACGCTCGTTAAAAAATAAACATAAGGTTGAGCAGTGTTCAAGCTCGTTAAAAAACGAACCCAGCCCGGTAAATAACCTTGGTAAATGTAACCTTTGACAGCCATATTAAAAGCCCTTGGTCGTGTTCTTGCAGTCTCACCTCCATCCGTTCATTTGGCCAATCGTTCATCTCCATATGTTTGTTTACCCATTTTGAGGAACAGCTGCGAAGAGTGATTTCACTTAGCCATCCTTGTGACACTGCCGTGATTGGAATATTCCAACCTGTACCTGGAATCTGCTGCTATCCCTGCTTATCACTCGTTCCTCAAAAGACGAGTCTTCTTTGAGCTCTTTTCTCCTGACTCGTAAAATATGAAAAGTTTGCCGAGTTTTGGCCTTCCAGCTCGTTAAACGACCGGAAGAGCTATCCCTCCTCTAGATTTTAATCTTTTTGGACCTGAGGGATTATTGCACAAAAAGATCGAGCGCTTGTTTTGTTCGGCTCGTTAAAACAATCGAAAATTCATCCCTTCTGTATTGTTTTATACTTTTTCGGACTTAAGGGATTAGATGACGAAAAAGGAATTCTGGAGTTGACTTTATGTACCTTTTCAGACTCTCTAAAAATGAAAAGGATCGAGTTATCCTTGTCGTTAGACTCGTTAAAATTATTAAATAGCGACAAACTTGTCTTTAGACGAGAACGAGTTTCCCTATCGCTAGGCTCGTTAAAACATAGCGATGGGCTTGCCCGAAGGGCAGGTTATAGAACAAGCATATGTTATCCTCCTCAAGCTTGATAAAAATAAAGAGGTACTGGTCAGCAATGACTGGGGAAAAATTGGGAGAACCTCACAGCTTTAATGGTAGCAAGTCGCTCTTGAACATGACACTTTGTCTTCCATATCACATCGGGTTGGGTTGTTTCATTCACCGGTCTCATCACCATGGTCCTCGCCACACCATCCACATTTGGGGTAATGCTACCAATCCATCACATCAGTGTCGTTATATGTTCAAGAGATGTTGTTCTGCAAAGAGTCAACCGTGTCCCATCCACTGCCATACATTGTCCTTCATCCATTTCATGACCGCCACCCTGAATCATACATCACAGTTTGTTTTCACCTCATCACAATCACTAGCTCCGTTCCGTGTCAATGATGTGGGATTCATTAAGGCCCTCCTTTGACGGATCGCTCCTTGTCGACATCAGCTCATTATCCAAGGAGTTGATCTAGGAACAACCCCTTCAGTACTTTGAAGCTTGCATGCCTCAATGGCAAGTTTCTCACTTCCGGCGACAGGTATACATCAATGACCTTCGACCAGAGGATTTTGCATGGTGGTCGACGCCAAGTCCTTTATTCCCACCATGTGAATTGTACTGCTGTACCTTGAGGGTCATCATCCTTATCGGTGATTCCTCTCGCGCTTGTTAACGGTTTACATCATTGACCGGTAATCAAGCGATGTCTTTCCATGTTCGACTTCAAGAAATTCTCACATGGATCGACTTGTACATCGAGTGAAGATCGGAAGAGATTGAAGACCCCGGATCTAGTTTCATCCATCCGGGCTGCGATATATATTCAGGATATAAAGACATTTGATGTGTACATCATTGCAGCAGATGATCATCCTTCTCAAAGGATGATAATTTCAGCAGAGAATTATCAGTCTACCATCAGACGATCGTCTGTTCTATGTGCCGAAATGAATTTATAAAGCTGAGCATGGGAATGCCCGCCTCAGCTAGATCATGAAAAAGTATGAAAAAATAATGTATTGTATTGTATCTTATTACAGGACACTTCTCAGCAGATTGAATGAACTTCGGATCCTCCTAATAAAGCATTTCACCCGATAAACGACCTCATACTTTAGGGGGCATCTGTTATAGACAATTTTGTGCCTTGCAGCATCAGGCATGAATTGTCAATAATCCAAGGGATCCAAAGTCCCTAAACATGATGTTCCTACCCCTAGAGGAACAAGGTCAGCAAACCAACAGCTCTCAGATCAGTTCTCCACCTGAAAACACTCAAAAACAAGCAATCCTGAAATCAAAGCAGGTGCTCCACTAGGCTTCTGCGCTGAAACTCAACTCCTCCATGGTGTACCTACGTTGCAAAGCAGGTAGAACAAAGGCCACCTGCGCTGAGCGAGATGGGACAAGTGGCACACTGAGTCATTGCTCTGGAATCTTCCAAAAATGACACTTGGATCAGGGATTTCGCCTTGTGATGAGTCAGAGGCTCTGTTTCTCCAAGTGGAAGCAAGGTTCTCCAAGTGGACTCAAGAACTGAAGATCAACTGAAGAGAGAGAGGACACAAGGCAGCTACACATCAGTTGCAAGCTGACTCATCCTTTCTCAATTCATCTATATATTGAGCTCTCTCCTATGAGCTCAGGAGGCTGGAATTTTGTGCAAAGTAATGATATGCTGTTGGTTTCACTATAGAGCTATTGGGTGATTGCTTGAAGGAGGTGAAGAGGAGAAATTCTTTCTGCTGAGAGGTGTTGCTGGATTGGGGCCTTCAATGGTTGTAACACTCTCAGAACTTTACTTCTTCCATTAATAAAAGCTATTGAGGTTCTTCTATATGCACTTGTTTCAATGATGTATTGTGATAATTGTATATTTGATTTATGCTAATCCTTGAATCAGTTATGATTGCATGCTTCTTGTAGTTTCCTTCTTTGTTATTTTGCAGGATCTCATTGTAGCTGGGCCAGCAAAAGAGCAAGGAGCCGGGAGCAAGCAAGCAAAGAGAAGAGTTTGGATTCGACATTAAGCGCAAGACAACGGTTAGTGCATTTCTTCATTCTCTCTTGCTTTCATAAAGAAGTAAACCTTAAGTAGTTTTCTTTACAGTTGTTGCTGAGGTACTATCACCCTTAGAGTGGGATAGGGTCATCCGAATCGGATACTTTTCCCTACAACACAAATGCAGTTCTGCTAGAGGATATTCAGAGTCTGCGTACAAGAATGGACACAATGGAGACTACTCAAAGGAGAGCACCTGATGAAGGAGTTGCTAGTGTTGTAGAAGAATCTTCTGAGGAAGAAGAAGAGGAGGAAAACGAAACTACAAAAGTTATCAAGATGTTGGCTAAAGTAGGTGGAAAACCAAAGGTGGAAATTCCTATGTATGAAGGGAGTCTCAATGCAGAAGAGCTGATGGATTGGATCATCTCATTGGACAAATATTTTGACTATGAGGAGGTTGATGACAAAAATAAGGTGAAATTTACAGTTACTAGATTGAAAGGTCATGCAGCTATTTGGTGGGATGAACTACAAACATCCAGAACAGGAAAAGGAAAGTCCAAGATCAAGCAATGGTACAAAATGGTGAGTAAAATGAAAGCTAAATTTATAACAAAATATTATCAGTTAAATATTTTTAAACAGTTATATAATTTAAGGAAAAAAGGAATGTTTATTAAAGAATATACAAAAGAGTTTATAGATTGAGTATTAGACTAGGACATGCAGAAGATGACATGGAGAAGGTAGCCAAATATATCAATGGCTTAAGATATGACATATAGGATGAGATCAACTTGTTGAGTTTGAAGACCATTGAAGATGCCTATCAAGCAGGTTTTGAAGGCAGAAGAGAAGATGTTCAGGAAACAAAATCAGAGGAATAGAGGGAAAAGATCAGTTAGAGGTAGAGGAATTACCGGACCAAGGTTTCAGCAACATCAGCGTGAAGCGGGAAGTTCAAGTAGTAGACCACCATAGAGAGGATATTTTAATAGAGGAAGATTTGCACCGAGAGGAAGAGGTCGAGGAACAGATATTTAGTGTTACACATGTGGAGAATGGGGACATGGATCATGGGACTGTCCTCATAATAGAACAACAAGTCAGAGGAATGTGAATGTGGCTGAGGCAAAGGAAGAAAAACCTCAAATTATAGACAAGGAAGAATCCCCTAAAGTAGGAAAATCCCTGTTGTTGAAAAGGGTATTGATTAAGGTAGAGAAAGAGACTGGAGAACCAGCTCAGAGGAAGAGTTTATTCAAAACTACATGCAAATCCAAAGGTAAATGTTGTAGAGTGATAATTGACAGTGGAAGCACTGATAACCTTGTTTCTATAGAGATGGTGGACAAGATAGGATTAGTGAAGACAATACACCCTACTCCTTACAAAGTTTCATGGCTTCAGAAAGGACATCAGATTATTCTGACAGAACAATGCAAGGTAGAGATACAGATTGGTACTTATAAAGATGTGATATTGTGTGATGTAATGCCAATGGATGTATGCCATGATTGCTGGGAAGGCCTTCGCAGTTTGATCAAAAAGCTATTCATGATGGGAGTATAAATACTTATACTCTGGAGAAGGATGGAAATAAACATACACTGCTGCCATTGAAGGATGAAGCTAACAAAGGAGCACCTAGAAACAGTGTTATGCTAATGAGTGGAAAGGACTTGTTGCAAGAGGTTGGAAAAGGTGAAGAAATGTATTTTTTTTTCATAGGGAGACCTGAGGTAATTTTGAATTACACAAACTTAGATGATTTACCTAAAGAAATCAAAACTGTGTTGAATGATTTTGCTGATATTATTGTGGATGAGTTTCCAAATGCATTACCACCAATCAGGAGTATTAGTCATGATATTGACCTAATACCAGGAGCAAGTTTTCCAAACAAAGAAACATACATATTAACTCCTCAAGAGAATGAAGAAGTTGGAAGACAAGTGCAAGAACTGATGGATAAGGGGCTAACCAGAGAGAGTCTTAGTCCATGTGTTGTACCAACAGTACTCAGTCCAAAGAAAGGAGGTGAATGGCGTATGTGTATAGATTCCAGAGCCATAAACAAGATCACTATCAGGTATAGGTTTCCTTTACCACGCATGGATGATTTGATGGATTGTTTGAGTGGGTCAAAGTATTTTACTAAAATAGATCTCAAGAGTGGATATCATCAAATAAGAATCAGAGAAGGAGATGAATGGAAGACTGCATTTAAAACAAACAGTGTGTTGTATGAGTGGTTAGTGATGCCTTTTGGACTCACAAATGCACCTAACACATTCATGAGATTGATGAATGAATTCTTGAAGGAATATACAGGCAAGTTTGTTATCGTTTATCTTGATGATATTCTAGTTTTTAGTAGAAGTAAAGAAGAACATCTAGAGAATCTTAAGTTGGTTTTAAGAACTCTGTAGAAAGAGAGACTACTAATAAATCTGAAGAAATGTAATTTTATGAAAGAATAATTAATTTACTTGGGATTTGTAGTTTCTAAACAAGGGTTGAAAATGGATCCAGAGAAAGTCCAAGCAATTTGGAATTGGCCTATTCCAAGGAATATATTTGAGATAAGAAGTTTTCATGGTCTTGCGAGTTTTTATAGGAAATTTATCAAAGGTTCTAGCCAGAGTTGTGCACTGATTCTTGAAACAATCAAGGAGACTAATCAGCCATTCAAGTGGACAGAAGCAGCAGACAAAAATTTTAAGTTGTTGAAGAGGAAAATCATAGAGAAACCAATTTTAGCTTTACTTGATTTTGAAAAAGTATTTCAAGTTGAAACAGATGCTAGTGGAGTTGCAATTGGAGCAGTTTTGAGTCAAGAATAGAGACCAATAGCATACTTTAGTGAGAAATTAAATGAAGCTAAGAAGAAGTATTCTTCTTATGATAAATACTTTTATGCTATTTTACAAGCCTTAAAAAAATGGAGACATTATTTTCTACCAAAGGAGTTTATATTGTATGCTCACAATCATGCATTACATTTCATAAACAACTAGCCAAAATTGAACTAGAAACATGCCAAGTGGGTAGAGTTTTTACAGAGCTTTACTTTTTGATAAAACACACAAGTGGTAAGTTAAACAAAGTTGTTGATGCTTTAAGCAGGGTCAATTTCATTGTGCAAGAATTAAAAGTTGGTGTTGTAGGATTTGAAGAAATGGTTGATATGTATAAAGATGATGCATATTTCAAAGATATTTATGCAGCTGTACAAAATCCAGTAGTTCATAATAGAAGTCAGTGGTTAGATTATCTTATCCAAGGAGGTTTATTGTTTAAAGGCAACAAGTTGTGCATTCCCAAATGTTCTATAAGGGAAAACATAATAAAGAAGAAACACAGTGGAGGATTATATGGTCAATTTGGACAAGACAAAACCTTTGCTAGGTAAATGCTTTTTACTATTGGTCAAAGATGCAGACTAATGTTAAGAGATTTGTTGAGAAGTGCGGGATATGTCAGCATGCTAAAGGGAGAAGCCAGAATATAGGATTGTATCAACCATTGCCAATACCAGACCGACCATGGGATGCAGTTAGCATGGATTTTGTTTTGGGGTTACCTAAAATTAAAAGGGGGAATGATTCCATTTATGTTGTGGTAGATAGATTTTCCAAGATGGAACATTTTATTGCATGTAAGAAGACTAAGGATGAAACACATATTGCTAATCTATTTTTTTCAGAAATTGTAAGATTACACAGATTGCTTGTAAGTATTGTGTCTGATAGAGATACAGAGTTTGTAGGGCATTTCTAGAGAACTCTTGTTTGGTCAATTTAGTGTGTCCTAAATTGATATTTAAAATGTCAATCCGAGAGTTGTAAACTGCTGAAGTGAAGTGCACTGTATATGCAAGATAACCGATTTCTTAGTTCTTTGTCATTTTGAGTTTTTGGTTTGTTTTTGGGTTGATCTTTTGTTGATTCCCTAATGTGAGATGGCAGAATTGAAAGTCAAGTATGGATGGTAATGGTGATTTCTACAATGATTTTCCAAACTTTAAATTTCTCAAAAAGGTTTCAAACTGGCTGTAATGAAATCAATTCGCAAAATAAAATAAAAATGTACCAAAGCAGTGAACTAGTGACAATGAAGCCCAGTATCCTTACTGCTGTATAAAAAGAAAATAAAAACTAAACTCAAAGCAATTCAAAGACTGTAAGCAAAGAAAACTAAATCACAATACTTCAACTCATATTCTAACCCCTCACCTTTCGACTCGCTCTGACTATAGGAGGTAATCATAAACAAATTGAGTAATCTGATATCTAAATTGCAGGAAATGAAATTGCATAAAATGAAACTAAGATTAAACTACTCATTCATACTTCAATCCCTGAAAATGACATAAGTAATTTAATCACTAACTTGCAGGAAAGTAAACTAAATCATACTACATCAAGTAATATTCTGATTCCTCACTATTTGAGTCGCTTGGCTATAGGAAGGTAATCATAAACAAATGAGTAATATGATATCTAAATTGCATAAAAGTAAATAAGCAAAGCAGAACTGAAAGAAATGAAAAAGCTGGAATTAAAATTCAGAAAATGAATCAGCAGAAAGGACAAGATGATCTCATGTCATTAGTCATTAAAACTATGTAAATTTCCCGGGCTGCCTACAAGAACCTGAAAGAAAAACATTGATCAGCTAACAATCATGAGAAAGCATAAAAGGAAATATGGACAACGGTTAACATGAATAATATACAAGTAAATGATTATGAAAGAAGTGACATAATGAAAGAAAACGAGAAACTATACAGTAGATACAGAGCCTTGGTGTATAGGGGCCCTCTGCAACCTCGGCCAATCAATACTCAGTCACGAATTGAACTTAAGAACGTTGTCTTCTCATATATTAAAGTGCAGTCAAAACATAAAGATAGAGCACGGCACAGTGGGCTCGTAAACACAGTCAAGATTACATGTAAAAGCTAACTATCAAGCGTATGATAACGCGTTATTTATAATTAAAGATGCTATAACTGATTCTTAAATTCTACGCTGCCAAACAGACACGTAAATCTCCACGTCCTGAGATCTAGCAGTATGGTAGCCGTGACAAATAAATCTATGGAGTGGTGGCTGTTCGATTTGGTTCACGGATTGATCCACAGGTGTTAGCACACCTCCGGAGATTGAGGAACTTGCCACGCAAAACTTCACGTGGGAAAAACAGAGTCGTGCCACCGCAAAACTCTTGGTTTGACCACTCCTTTGACCGTCCTTGACCATGGTTGTTTGTGAGTGATTCGGCTGAACCAAGGGGACACGCTCCATGTACATGTCATTTGAAGCTTGCCCATGTGGCTGGAATCTCTAGTGGACACCTGTAACATAGTCTTCAACAAAATGGCTGCGGAAACTTGAGCTGGCTGTGGAAAGTGACAAGTTTCCGCAGCTGATTGAACAAAAATCTAAATCAAACAGCAGTCACAAACATAGTTAGGAAACCATTTTATAAGCTCTTTTTTAAACTAATATGCAATGATTTGACAGCTTGGTGGGTCAAGTAAATGGAAAAGAAGGCTGAAAAGGTGTATAGGGAAGATGCAAGTTTGGGACTCAACATACCCCCACTGTGAAGGTGTTGTATGTCCTCATGCAACCAAAATTTTAGTCATTCCCCTTTAATCCATATGTCCTGAAGCCTCTGCTAGGACATCTAGTCCTCTTTTCTTCTTTCTTGGTGCTACCACCATCCTGGGATTCCTTATCAAACATCTGAATTTGAGATTGATCAATTCTCTGCTCAACTTTCTGCACGTTTTCTTTAGTTTCTTGTTCTTCTTTTGCCATAGTCCCAAATGAAGCATAGTATTATCATGAATAATTTTATCCACTTTGCTCTGCTCCTTAAGTGCTTCATTTTCCTGCTTAATATGCCTGTTTAGAACCTCTAATTCAAACACTTCTTGCTTTAAGGATTGGACTTGTGCATTTTGTGTCATGTGGGGCAGAGTGGTACTCGGGCCTGCAGCTGTCTTTTCTAAAGATTCAAGGTAGTCATACACTTCCTGTTGACTTGGATCTATTTTGGGTGTTTTTCTTGGACTGATTTCAAAGTCTTGTGGAGGAGGAGGACTACTTTCTAACTCTGGCCGAGAAGGGCTTTCATCAACATGTGGAGGACTAGCTTCAATACTTGGCTGAGGACGAGGTGGACTACGGCCAGCTGGAGGTTTCTCGGGTGTCTCCCCACCCAAGTCAATGAAGTGGGGTCATTTTACTTGTGTTTTACTCCCCCTTCCTCTAAGCCTGTTGCTTCTTCTTAAATGCGGTGGACTAGTACTCCCTTCTTCTATGCTTTGTTTTCCTTTTTCCTTTTTCTTTGCTGTAGCAACCTGATTTTGAAGATGCACTAGTCTCTCAGACAATGTTTGATAGTCTTCCTCTATAGATGGCTCAGGTGATTGGTAGACTTCTTCTATGTTTCTTTTTCCTTTCAATTTTCTCTATTTCTTGTCCTTAGTTCTGTTCTCCTGTTCTTTTTTACCAACTTCTTGAGTTTTGGTAATAGGAGAGTCTTGGACTATGGCACTCTTTTCTTTTCTCCTACTCCTTCTCGGTGTCTTTGGTGTACTACTTTCAGGTGCCTCATATGGCTCTTGAAAGTAATTTCTTATTAAGAATTGTTCCCAGGTATCTTTGTTTTTCTTCAGTTGGTTTTCAATGAGAATCTTTACAAGTCCATGATGATATAGATGAGGTTCTATATTTTCTATGTGCTTTTGGACTGTGGTACTCATCTTTTTCAAACTCAGTAGTAAGAAATAAGGCAAATTAGGAGTTTGACTCTCTAAGAAGTTCATCAACAACCTAGCATGGTACATCTACATTGAACTAAAGCATCCGTCGCAAGTGATAAAATTTTGGATAACTAACAGTAGGCTGGCCCATTCTTCTTTCAATGCATGAACATGAATTCCTTTTGTAAACACAATAACGTCCATACCTGGGTTTCATAGCATAATTCTCCATGCCTGTTTGTCCACACTTTTGTTTTTAAACCATCGCTCACCTTCTTGGGGCAAGTCTGTGGCAGCTGCTACTGTTGCTTCAGTGACTGTGAGCTTCAAGTCTCCAATTTCCACCATCTGGCTGTCGAAAGACCATGCAAAAGCTTTCGTTACCTCCTTGTTATGGCCCTTAAATTTCTGGATGAAGCGTAACCATTTTGCTTTCTTCAGCAAATCTTTTGTTTGAGGGTAACCTTCTAAATATTTAGGTCCTTCTGGTTCTGCCCTTAGTAATCGTCCCATCCTTTCCTCTGTTTTGAAATTCAACTGAAAATTCAATTGCGTGTGAGGGTTTAGCAGAGGTAAGGAGGTTCGGTTGCAGGGTTTATGGCAAGAACACAGTGGTTGCAATTGGAGGATAACAGGTAACGGGAATGTTTTGGAACTGCAAGCGGAAACAGAAGATGAGCAGTCGAGGTGAGTTCACAAAATGAAGTGCAGACGTATGTGAAGAAGATGGTCTTAACAGAATGGTAAGGAAATGGAGAGGAGTCAGGATTTTGAATTAAACGGCTGCGTACGAAATGTTACACGTTTAATGAATGGCTACGGAAAATGCGGTGGAGAGGAGCCATAGTGAAATAGGTCACATCTCATGATTACAAGTGGTGTATGAAAGTGCAGTCGACTATGAGTTTAAACCCGAAAATCAATCATAAGACCGTTAAGGAATAAATGCATGGTGTGCAGAATAATGTCGTGGGATGGTAATGGGTAATTGAGCTATCGTGATAATCATTGCACATAGTAGAGCTTTTATGGTTTGACAACTATGCAAAATTGTGCCTTCAATTTCTATTTGAAAGAAATTTTTGCTCATACCTTTGGGAACCTTGTCATTTGTTGTCCATTAGCTTTTAGCCAACTGCTCTTTATTGATGTCTGGAGATGCTCCATATCTTCATAGCATATGCTCAATCACACCTGCATTTTCATGATTATTGCACTAACATTTTGACTGTGAATTTGAAAAACAGAGTGGTGGCTGCGGAAACTGCTTCCAGCTGCGGAAACTGACACAGCACCCACTTGGCTGAACAAAGATAGTTAGATAATAACTAACTGAGTGAAAATGGTCCTGAAAGAGACATTTATTGATGAAATGGAATGAAATGGAGTGAGATGAAGCGGAGTGAAGTGAAATGAAAATGAGATGGAGATGGAGTGGGATGGCAAATGAAGTGGAGTGAAGATGGAAAAAGAAGGAGAGAAGAAAAAAAAAAATTGGAAAAATATAGAGTGTCAGGTGTCCCTGATTTTCACTCTATATTTTCTTTATAAGACCGCCAATCAGTGATTGGTTTTCAGGCTTATACAATTTTTATTTTTATTTTTTTTTATTTTTTTAACTGAAAGAAACAAAGGCTAGGCTGGTGGGGAAGAAGGATTCTTCTTCACCAGCCTTATTGCAGAATTCTCTTGAAACATTTTGAAAAATTCCTCTTTTGAGAGTGGCTTATGATAAATTTTCAATCGGTGGCCATTCACAATATGAGGAGTTTGAAATTCATCAATGGTCTTGATTCTTACCGCTCCATTGCTAAAGACTTTGTCAATCTCATATGGCCCAAGCCAATGCGTCTGAAATTTACCTTTGAAGTCTTTAAACTTGGAATCAAACAGTAGCGCCCAATCTCCCTCTTGAAACTTTTTCTCTTTGATGTATCTGTCATGCCACTTAGCTCTTTGATGTTGAACTAGATCAGTTCTTAAAATTGCTTCTTGTCTGATCTCATCTAGCTCATTCAGCTGCTCCATTCTGTGCTTTTGGGCTTCTGATAGATTCATCCCCAACTGAACTGCCATCTTGAAAGTCTTGACTTGAAACTCAATGGGGAGCAGGACTTCCTTCCCATAAACGAGTTCATAGGGAGAATGTCCTGTTGTATTCCTCCATGTAGTTCTGTAGGCCCACAAGGCTTCAGGAAGCCTTTCTGCCCAATCTCTTCTGTGTAGATGAACAGTTTTGGTGATTATGTTCTCAATAACTTTGTTTGTAGACGCCACTTGGCCATTTGCTTGCGGATGGTAAGGATTAGATTTCTGTGCTTGATTTTGTATTCTTCCATCAGCTTCTCCATCAAGTTAGATGTAAATTGACTTCCCTGATCTGTCACAATTTCTCTTGGGACACCAAAACGAGTAAAAATATCCTCATAAAGAAAATTAACAACTAAATTTTCAGTAGCAGAAAGTAATGCTTTGGCTTCTACCCATTTAGTGACATAATCAGTGCATACCAATATATAATTTTTCTGTTTAGATGGTGGATTAATGGGTCCAATGAAATCTAAAGCCCATTTTTCAAAGGGTTCGATGAGTACCTGTGGTTGTAATGGCATTTCATTTGAAAGAGTTGGTTTCCCTACTCTTTGGCAGCTGTCACACCTTCTGACATATTGTTTCGTATCTTTGAAGAGGGAAGGCCAATAATATCCTAAAGAAAGGATTTTATAGGTCGTCCTTTTGTCAGCAAAGTGTCCACCGCATGGTTCATCATGACATGCCTTGAGGATGTCAGGCATTTCATCTTCCCGAACACATCTTCTGATCACACAATCTAGCCCTGTTTTAAACAATTCGTTAGAAATCCATGAATAATTCTTCTTTTTTCACTAGGAAATAAATGTGGAGGTAGCTTCCATGTAACCAAATAGTTAGCAATATCTACATACCAAGGAGTCTTAGTAGTTACTGCGAATAAATATTCATCTGGAAACTTATCCTCTACAGGAGAATCTTCATTAGTATTTTGGATCCTAGACAAGAAATCAGCTACTGTATTTTGTTTCCCCGGTCTATCCAATACAGTAATATTGAATTCTTGTAAAAGTAAGAGCCATCTTGTAACTCTGCCATTAGTAACAGGTTTGTTCATTAGATATCTAATTGCAGAATGATCAGTATGGACAAAAGTTACATAGCCTGTTATATAATGTCTAAACTTATTGATTGCATGAACAACATCTAAGAACTCTTTTTCAGTCACAGTATAGTTCAACTCAGTGGGAGTCAGATTTTTACTGGTGTAGTAAATGGCATAAGGAACTAAATCCTTTTGACCCAACACAGCTCCTAGAGCTGTATCTGAAGCATCTATAGAAATGTGGAAAGGAAGTTTCCAATTTGGCCCTCTCAAAATGGGTGCTTCAGATATTCTTGTTTTCAAAGTTTCAAATGCAGATTGACAATCAGGATCCCATTTGAATTCACAGTCTTTTGTAAGTAATTTGAAGAGTGGAGATGCTATTTTGGTGAAGTTTTCAATAAATCTTCTATAGTATCCAGTAAATCCGAGAAAACTTCTAACATCTTTTTGACAATTTGGAATAGGCAACTTGGAGATGACTTCAACTTTTGATTTATCAACTTTAATCCCATCCCCTGAAATATGATGTCCCAAAACAATACCTTCAGTAAATATCATAAAGCATTTTTCATGACTCAATGAAAGGTTTGTTTCTTTACACCTTATAAGGACTTTTTCCAAATTCTCTAATGCCTCTTCAAATGAATCACCACAAACTGTAAAATCATCCATATAAACCTCTACACAATCATGGATTAGATCAGAAAAGATTCCTAGTACTGCCCTTTGAAATGTTGCGGGTGCATTACATAATCCAAAAGGAAGTACTCGGTAAGAAAAAGTTCCCCATGGATAGGTAAATGTGGTCTTGTCTTGATCTTCAGGTGCTACCTAAATCTGATTATAGCCATTAAAACCATCCAAAAATGAAAAGTACTTTTTGCCTGCTAAAGTATCTAATACCTAATCGATAAAGGGTAAAGGAAAGTGATCCTTCAACGTTGCTTTGTTCAATTCCCTGTAATCAATGCATACCCTCCATTTACCATTCTTTTTAGGTACTATAACCAAAGGAGAAGCCCATCGGCTATCTGAAATTGGATAAATGAAGTTTACATTGAGTAGTTTTTGGAGTTCTTCTTTCACTATCTCCCTAAGGTTTGGATTCATCCTTCTCTGAGGTTGTCTGATTGGTCTACTGTTTTCCTTAATGTAGATGTGATGAATGCAAGTCTTAGGGTCAATACCTTTCATATCAGTATACTCCCATGCAAATGCAGTAGAATGTTTTTGCAAGATTTTGGTTAGCTCTCCCTGTTGTGATTTTTCCAAGTTTTTGTTGATATTCAATGTTTTACCTGGAAAGATCTCAATGGCGGAACTACCAAATTCTTCCATAGAGTAAAGAGACATTTGTCTAGATGATAGATACTCAATGTTAGAATCTAACTGAAATTGTGTGTGGTGATATTCTGAAGATGTTTCAAAGTTTTCTAATGTGTTCAGAATTTGACTATCTTCACTGATTTCAGAAATGGTAAAGACAGGTTGTATAGTATCCTCATCATCAACCCACTCATTATCTCCTATTTCTGTAATAGCTTTTGCTGGAGGATACAGATTGAATTTCTTTGTCTAATTACCATCAGAAATATACATATCCCCCGATCTACAACTGATAAAAGCATCAGCTGTGGCTAGCCAAGGTCTTCCTAAGATGAGAGGGTGTCCTCCTAGATTACTCTTGGGAGTTAAAATCATGAAATCTACTGGATATTCCCAAGAATCTAAGGAGACCGAAATGTCTTCTAATACACCATTTGGTTTGATAATTGATCGATCTGCAAGTTGCAGTAAATTAGGTGTAAAAAGAAGATTAGGAAGTTTTAGATGTTCCATAGTCTGTCTACTCATAATGTTGATAGCAGCCCCTAAATCAATCAAAGTATTTGGAATTTCTACCCCATTGATATGTGTTTTGACAATTGGACTACCGGGATCTACATACTTCTACATAGTAATTTTTCCCATCATGATATCTGCAATTTTTCCTACCAGGTGGATTCTTCTTGTATCTCTTGGTTTCATTCCTGGTCTTTTAAGACTCAACTCCTTTATTGTTTTTGCTAGAATAGGAATCTCTCTAATGGCTTGTAACAAGGGAATCTTGATACAGACATTCTTTAATTCATCTAGAAAATCATAGTCAGGCAACAAGATTTGTTTTTCCACCCCTTTGTCAATTTGTAATCTTTCAGGAAAAGGAGGTGTAGATGAAGATGCAAGTTGCTCAACTATAGGAATTGTGGGGGTTGACTCTTTTTCTTTTTCTTTTTGAATGCTTGGGTTTTGAAGAGGTGCTTCAGAACCTTTATTGGCTTCAAGAGAATCTTCCTCAGAAATGCTTTGCTTTTGAGCATCTATAGAAGGCTTGTCTAAAACTCTACCAAATCTAAGTTGTACATCATTAAGAGGAACAATCATATAGGTAGGAAATTGTTGTCCTTCTACCATGTAAGCATTTTGAGGGTTTTTATTGTTGGGGTTCGGCAATGGCTGGGAAGGTAGTTGATTTGTCTTCTGTTGGAATGGAAGCAAGAGTTGAGAATTTGGATTCTGTTGAGAAGGTTGTTGTTGTTGTGGAAATGGCAATGATACTTGTGGATTTTGATTTGGAAGTTGTGGAGTTTGTTGATTTTGAAAAGATGGAGGATATTGATAAAATTGAGCAAATCTCCCATAAGAATTTTGCATACCTTGTACCCATGATTGAAAAGGATTTTGAGGTTGGGACCAAGGTTGTTGCCAAGGATTCCAATTTGGTGGGGGTTGAAAGTTCATAGAGTTGTTAAACCCTTGATTTTGTTGCCCCTGCCAAGGTCTCCTTGCAACAAAACAGAGAGACTCAATTGAATTTGGATCTTCTTGAAAGACAGCTTTGAGCCCAGGAATTGAAGGACAATCCTTAGTCCCATGGTTTTCTGAACAAATCACACATGTTTCTACAACTTTTGCATCCAAGGGACATTCCCTTAGAGCATGTTTCTTCCTACATTTTGGACAAAAGATGGCCAAAGCTTCAGCTTGTGCTTTCTGCTTGTTTTGTATCTTAAGGGTGTCTAGTTGCTCACTAAGACTTCCTAAAATATCAGTTTTGAATTCATCAAGCATGTTGCCAATCTCAGCCCTACTTACTGATCTAGTTGCAGATTTGTTTTCTCTAATGAGAGAAGGATCTCTAGGCCCTTTTCCAGTTTTAGATTTTCCCCTTGAGAGATGGACAAATAGCTCTGCTATATCATGGAGTGGAAGTTGAGATATATCTCCTTTTCCCATCATGTTCAAAATATCTATCCATTCATCCCTAATGGCTTTTAATAGAAGGGCTTTCAAGGTTTCCTCATCTAAGTTATTCATTTTTGCTCTTTTCAGGTTGTATTGAAATCTTTCAAGTAAATC
Organism: Pinus tabuliformis; assembly: GCA_031772625.1. Classification (NCBI taxonomy): domain Eukaryota; kingdom Viridiplantae; phylum Streptophyta; class Pinopsida; order Pinales; family Pinaceae; genus Pinus; species Pinus tabuliformis. Next base: position 1,581,424,564 of record CM062818.1, on the reverse strand, counting down.
TTCCAAGTTTTCATCTTCTCTTTGCACCATTTTGAATACCTCATCCTTGTGATTGGTGGGCATACAATAGTCCAGGTATTATCCAAAAATGTTTGCTTCATATCATTCCAAGTCCTAATGGATTGAGTGACTAATCCCATGAACCATTTCAAATCAGCTCCTTTCAATCTTGAAGGAAACAATTTGAGTTTTTGAGAGTCTTCTAGATAATCATAAGTTCGACACACGACTTCAAACTCAAATAGAAATGCTTCAGGATCCTCATTTCGTAACCCATGAAAGTTTGGGAGGACAGATGGTGAGATGTTTTTCATTGTTGCTTGAGAATCCTCATCAACTATAGGAAATCCGAATGAGTTATCTCCATCCCTATTTCCCCCATTGTTACCTCTACCTCCTCCATTGTTTCCTCCTCCTCCTCTACCTCTACCTCTACCAAATCCGTTTACTACTTCCTCTATCATGATAGTTTCCTCAAAGACTTCAAAGTCCTCTGGTTCCTCTACTAATGGTGAGTGAGGAGGAATTTCTCCCTCTTCTTCTTCAGGTGATTCTACTTCCTCAATTACAATGTGTTTTCCTGTAGAAGTAGAGAAAGGGTCTCTTCCTAACTCAGATTCAATGGATAGTGTGGGAGAGTCTCCTAATTCAACTACTGCCTCTTGAATTCCAGGAATCCTAAGGCTAGGAGTGTGAGTTGGAGATGATGGAGGTGTTTCTTGTCTATTCCTTGAAGTAGTCAGAGTTGTAAAAATCGAACTCTTGGCCCTAGCTAAAAACCTTCCCCTAGAATCTCTTGCTCTATGCATGTCATTTTTTATTTTTCTTCAAGTCAGGCTAATAATTCTCTTTTTGATCTTCCAGGTCACTCTAGGTGCAAGAAGAGAGCATGCTCAAGAAATTATTAAACCAATAACTCTCTTTTCTGATCCTCCAGATCACACTAGGTGCAAGAGGAGAGCATACTTTGAAAAGTTATCAATTTTTACCTTCCTTGAAATTTTCTTATTTTTTTTTTAAGAAATTGGCTACCTAGTTTCACTTCCCTGGCAACGACGCCAAAATGTTTGGTCAATTTAGTGTGTCCTAAATTGCTATTTAAAATGTCAATCCGAGAGTCGTAAACTGCTGAAGTGAAGTGCACTGTATATGCAAGATAATCGATTTCTTGGTTCTTTGTCGTTTTGAGTTTTTGGTTTGTTTTTGGGTTTATCTTCTGTTGATTCCCTAATGTGAGATGGCAGAATTGAAAGTCAAGTATGGATGGTAATGGTGATTTCTACAATGATTTTACAAACTTTAAAGTTCTCAAAAAGGTTTCAAACTAGCTGTGATGAAATAAATTCGCAAAAGAAAATAAAAATGTACCAAAACAGTGAACTAGTGACAATGAAGCCCAGTATCCTTACTGCTGTATAAAAGGAAAATAAAAACTGAACTCAAAGCAATTCAAAGACTGTAAGAAAAGCATGTTAGAAAATTATATATTACGGAGCAATGGAACCCATAAAATATTGCAGAAATATAAACACAGAAAATGCACAAAACAAGAGAGACACTGATATACGTGGTTCACCCAATTTGGGCTACGTCCGCCCCGAACAGCCAGTCCTTCCTTTCTATTATCCAGCAAAATGAAGAGACACAACCTACAGCAAATCCGTTGTAATATCCTCTGTTTTCTCTCACAGTCTCACCTCTCCGTTTCTTGCTCACAGAATACACATCTATCACACAGCCTCAAATACAATACCCTCATACAAAGAGAGGGGTTGCCTTCTAGGGAAAAAAACCCTAAACTAAACATAAGTTCTACCGTTAGATCATCCGCCTAATGAACGGCCCAGATTGACTAGAAATTACTATACTTTTACAAGGCAATTTTACAGTTGTTTTTAGCTTCGGGGGCGCTACCCCCGAAACCCCCCACCAGGGGGGGGGCTCCCAAAAGTCGCAGCCGCCCCCCCCCCCCCGGACCCCCCCTGCAGTGAATATTTTACGGGCGGCGTTGTCGCCCCTATTTCGAACTAGGGTCCTATGTGGCGATACCTTTGAATATAGAAGATAATCAGGCTCCACACCCAACAATCTCCCACTTGGAGACTGATTGTAGCAACTCCACCGCTGCTCCATTTGCTGGACAATGACTCCTCTTTGGACCTGGTTGTTTCTCATATTCATCGTCATCCTTGAAGACCAAATGAAACTAAGCATATTCTCAGTTTCTCCCTGGTTACAACTTTTGTTAGCATATCTGCAGGATTCTGGCTAGTGTGTATCTTTTCCAGCTTCAACTCTCCATCTTCCAACATTGATCGTATGAAATGGTACTTGAGCTGTATGTGTTTAGTCCTGGAATGAAATGCTGAGTTCTTTGCAAGATGAATGGCACTTTGGTTATCACTGTATAACGTGCCCATATCATGCTCCTTACCCAATTCACCCATAAACCTTTATAACCAAATCATTTCTTTACTAGCCTCTGTAGCAGCAACATACTCTGCTTCTATTGTTGAAAGTGCAACAACACTTTGGATTTTTGAAACCCAACTGACAGCTGTTCCACCAACAGTAAATACATATCCTGTAGTGCTCCTCCTGTTATCTCTGTCACATGCCATATCTGCATCAACATATCCTTGTAGGGAGATGTTTGAACCACCAAATCATAATGCTTGATTTGTGGTACCTTTCAAATATCTGAGAATCCATTTCACTGCCCTCCAATGTTCCTTTCCTGGATTGTTCATGTACCTACTTACAACTCCCACTGCATGTGCAATATCAGGCCTTGTGTAGACCATTTCATACATTAAGCTTCCAACTGCTGATGCATATGGAACTTTAGACATATAATCCATGTCTGCTTGGGTCTTTGGGCACATTTCCTTGCTAAGTTTGAAATGGCTAGCAAAAGGTGTACTAACTGGTTTTTCATTGTGCATGTTAAATCTTTTCAACACCTTTTGTATGTACTCATTCTGAGACAATGTTAATTTACGATTTTTCCTGTCTCTAATTATTCTCATACCAAGGATTTGTTTTGCAGCTCCCAAATCCTTCATTGCAAATGAATTTGCCAATTTTCTTTTGAGCACATTTATTTCCTGCATGTTAGATCCTGCAACAAGCATGTCATCTACATACAATAACAATATAATATAGCTGCCATCATTTTGCTTTTTCAAATAAACACAATGATCAGAGTGACCTCTAGTATAACCTTGTTCAGACATAAACTTGTCAAATTTTAGATACCACTGCCTTGGAGCCTGTTTTAAGCCATACAAGCTCTTCTTCAACCTGCACACTAGTTTCTCCTTCCCTTTCACCTCATATCCTTGTGGCTGCTGCATATATATCTCTTCCTCCAAATCCCCATGGAGAAAGACTGTCTTTACATCTAACTGCTCAAGATGCAAATCTTCAGCTGCTACAAGACTTAAAATAGTTCTTATTGAAGTCATTTTAACAACAGGAGAAAATATTTCATCAAAATCAATACCTTTCTTCTGTGCAAACCCCTTCACCACAAGTCTAGCTTTGTACCTCTGTTTTCCTCCATCTTCTTCCTTCAGCCTGTAAAACCATTTATTCTTCAATGTAGTTTTTCCTGCAGGCAACCTGACTAAATCCCAAGTCTGGTTATGCATTAAGGAGTCCATCTCTTCTTCCATGGCTACCTCCCACTTCTTCCTGCTTTCAACCTGCATTGCTTCTTCATAACATTCGGGTTCACCAGAATCAGTCAACAATAAATAATATAATGAAGGAGAGTATCGTTCAGGGGGTCTACTTATCCTGGTAGATCTTCTAACACCACTTTCAGGTGTTTGGGGTGCCTGTTGTTGTTGTGGTGGTCGCTGTTGTTGTGGTTGTTGATTATTATTATTTTCAGGCACCTTTACTTTTTCAGTGATTTCATCAAGAACTGCGTATTCCTTGTTTTCTTTTTCCTGTTTCTTTTCCTGCAACTGATTCTTATACAAGACCTTTTCATTGAATATTACATCTCTGCTCCTAATGATTTTGTGATTTTCGTAATCATATAAGCGATAACCAAAACCATTAACACCATATCCAATAAACGTACATTTCTTTGACTTTGCCTCAAGCTTTGTTCTATTTTCTTTATCAATATGGACAAAGGCCTCACAACCAAAAGGCTTTAAAATGGAGTAGTTTACCTTTTTACCTGTCCATGCTTCCTCTGGAACACCACCATCCAAGGAACTTGAAGGCCCTCTGTTTATTAGATAAACAACAGTATCTACAGCATCTGCCCAAAACTGTAAAGGCAATCCTGCATGCAATCTCATGCACCTTGCACGCTCCATGATTGTTCTGTTCATCCTTTCTAACACACCATTTTCTTGTGGTGTTCTTGGAACTGTCTTCTCTCTGCGAATTCCATGTTCTGAACAGTACCTATCAAACTCTTTGCTGCAATATTCACCTCCATTTTCTGATCTAAGACACTTCAATTTCTTTCCTGTCTCAATCTCAACCAAAGCTTTCCATTTCTTGAAAGTATCAAATACATCAGATTTATTCTTAATACAATAAATCCAAGTTTTTCTAGTTGCATCATCAATAAAAGTAACATAATAACGAGAGCCACCGAGAGATGATACCTGAGCAGGTCCCCATACATCTGTATGCACAAGCTATAATTTTTCGCTCTTCTTCTCTTTCCCAACTCTGAGAAATCTGACTCTCTTATGTTTTCCATAAATGCAATTCTCAAAGAAATCCAAATCAACATTCTTCAAACCTAGCAACAAATTCCTTGAGTGAAGAATCTTCATCCCCTTTTCACTCATGTGTCCGAGCCTATGATGCCATAATGCTGCATCTGCTCCTTTGGAAGTTAAAGCATTAACAGAGTTAGAAATACCATTGCATAAATACAATGTACCAACCTTTTTGGCTTTTGTTATTACCAGGGCTCCTTTGGTGACCTTCCAAGCTTTATCTGTGAAAGTTGTCACACAACCTTCACCGCCTAACTACCCTGTTGAAATCAGATTTTTCTTTAGATATGGAACATGCCTCACCTCCTTTAATAGCCATTGGTTTCCATTCTGCTGTTTTACAAGAACCTTACCCATTCCAACGATTTTACAGGGTTTATCATCACCCAGACGAACTTGTCCAAAATCTCCTTGAACATAGTCATGAAAGTATTTCTTATCAGGTGTGGCATGGAATGAAGCCCCTGAATCTACCACCCATTAATCAGTAATATTTTCGAAAGAAAGAATCAAAGCATCTTGTAACACCTCACCTGTCACATTTGCTTCATGATTGTTTTCTTGTTGTGCATCTCCTTCTTTTCCCTTTCAAGATCTACAGTCTTTCTTTAGGTGTCCTTTCTTTCCACATTTCCAGCACACTATCCCCGATCTGGACTTGGATCTGCCTTTCCTTGATTTACTGCGATATCCTTAGCTCTTTCCTCTTTCCATTTTTCTTCCTCTAGACTCTGCACTCAAAGCATTTCCCGATGTCTCACCGGAGCTTTTCCGTCGCATTTCCTCGCTAAGGATAGCACCGACAACATCACCAAACTTTAAAGTACTAGATCCAGAAACGGAGTTACTAATGGCCATTACCAAACCATTCCAACTTTCTGGTAATGAGCACAAGAATAACAGAGCTCTAACTTCATCATCAAAGTTTACCTCTACAGAACTTAACTGACTTGTAACTGTATTAAAATCATTTAAATGATTTGCAACAGATCCACCTTCCGACATATTCATATTAAATAATCGTTTCATAAGAAATACCTTGTTTGAGGCCGAAGGTTTTTCATATAGTTTCGACAACGTCTACATCAAACCCTCTATCGTGGTTTCCTTCGAAATGTTGAAGGCGACTGACGCAGCAAGGCACAACCGTATTGTTCCGAGTGCCTTTCTATCGAGAAGGTTCCATTCTTCGTCTTTCATACCCGTCGGCATCTTTGTTTTTCCGCCCAATGGTAGGTATAGATCTTTCTGATACAGATAATCTTCCATCTGCATCTTCCACAGCGAGAAGTTTTGGCCGTTAAATTTCTCGACCCTAAACTTACCATCTTCCGCCATTGCTCCCACTCAAACCAGGAACCCTTCTTTCCTGCGAGTTTATCAGCCAAATAGACCTTCGGCTCTGATACCAGTTGTTAGAAAATTATATATTACAGAGCAATGGAACACATAAAATATTGCAGAAATATAAACACAGAAAACGCACAAAACAAGAGAGACACAGATATACGTGGTTCACCCAGTTTGGGCTGCGTCCACCCCGAACAACCAGTCCTTCCTTTCTATTATCCAGCAAAATGAAGAGACACAACCTACAGCAAATTCGTTGTAATATCCTATGTTTTCTCTCACAGTCTCACCTCTCCGTTTCTTGCTCACAGAATACACATCTATCACACAGCCTCAAATACAATACCCTCATACAAAGAGAGGGGTTTCCTTCTAGGGCAAAAAACCCTAAACTAAACATAAGTTCTACCGTCAGATCATCCGCCTAATGAACGGCCCAGATTGACTAGAAATTACTATACTTTTACAAGGCAATTTTACAGCTGTTTTTAGCTTCGGGGGCGCTGCCCCCGAAACCCCCCGCTAGGGGGGGGCTCCCAAAAGTCGCAGCCGCCCCCCCCCCCCCCCCCGGACCCCCCCTGCAGCGAATATTTTACGAGCGGCAACGAACTGGGGTCCTATGTGGCGATACCTTTGAATATAGAAGATAATAAGGCTCCACACCCAACAAAGCAAACTAAATCACACTACTTCAACTCATATTCTGACCCCTCACCTTTCGACTCGCTCTGGCTATAGGAGGTAATCATAAAAAAATTGAGTAATCTGATATCTAAATTGCAGGAAATGAAATTGCATAAAATGAAACTAAGATTAAACTACTCATTCATACTTCAATCCCTGAAAATGACATAAGTAATTTAATCACTAACTTGCAGGAAAGTAAACTAAATCATACTACTTCAAGTAATATTCTGATTCCTCACTATTTGAGTCGTTTGGCTATAGGAAGGTAATCATAAACAAATGAGTAATATGATATCTAAATTGCATAAAAGTAAATAAGCAAAGCAGAACTGAAAGAAATGACAATGCTGGAATTAAAATTCAAAAAATGAATCAGCAGAAAGGATAAGATGATCTCATGTCATTAGTCATTAAAACTATGTAAATTGCCCGGGATGCCTACAAGAACCTGAAAGAAAAATACTGATCAGCTAATAATCATGAGAAAGCATAAAAGGAAATATGGACAGCAGTTAACATGAATAATATACAAGTAAACAATTATGAAAGAAGTGACATAATGAAAGAAAACAAGAAACTATACAGTAGATACAGAGCCTTGGTGTACAGGGGCCCTCTGCAACCTCAGCCAATCAATACTCAGTCACGAATTGAACTTAAGGACGATGTCTTCTCATATATTAAAGTGCAGTCAAAAATAAAGATAGAGCACGGCACAGTGGGCTCGTAAACACAGTCAAGATTACATGTAAAAGCTAACTATCAAGCGTATGATAACACGTTATTTATAACTGAAGATGCTATAATTGATTCCTAAATTCTACGCTGCCAAACAGACACGTAAATCTCCACATCTTGAGATCTAGCAGTATGGTAGTCGTGACAAATAAATCTATGGAGTGGTGGCTGTTCGATTTGGTTCACGGATTGATCCACAGGTGTTAGCACACCTCCGGAGATTGAGGAACTTGCCACGCAAAACTTCACGTGGGAAAAACAAAGCTGTGCCACTGCAAAACTCTTGGTTTGACCACTCCTTTGACCGTCCTTGACCATGGCTGTTTGTAAGTGATTCGGCTGAACCAAGGGGACACGCTCCATGTACATGTCATTTGCAGCTTGCCCATGTGGCCGGATTCTCCAGTGGACACCTATAACATAGTCTTCAACAAAATGGCTGCGGAAACTTGAGCTGGCTGTGGAAAGTGACAAGTTTCCGCAGCTGATTGAACAAAAATCTAAATCAAACAGCAGTCACAAACATAGTTAGGAAACCATTTTATAAGCTCTTTTTTAAACTAATATGCAATGATTTGACAGCTTGGTGGGTCAAGTAAATGGAAAAGAAGGCTGAAAAGGTGTATAGGGAAGATGCAAGTTTGGGACTCAACAACTCTTTGGAAGAAACTAGGTGCTAACCTCAGTTTCAGTTCAGCATACCATCCTCAAACATATGGATAGACCGAAGTAGTAAACAAAAGCTTGGGGAACATATTGAGAAGTTTAGTGTATCAAAATCCTAAGCAATGGGATTTAGCACTAGCTCAAGCTAAGTTTGCTTATAATGACACTCCAAACCGAAGTACTGGAACAAGTCCATTTCAGATTGTTTTTGGGATGAATCCAAGAGGTGTGTATGAGCTTAGAAATTTGGGTAAGCAGGAGACAAGAAGTGCAAAAGCTGAAGAGTTTGCAGAGCAGATGCAGAGACTAAAAGAAGATGTCAAAGGCAGATTGTAGTAAAGAAATGGCAAATACAAACAGAGAGATGAAATGAAAAGAAGAGAGAAAGAATTCCAAGTGGGAGATTTAGTGATGGTGTATTTGAGGAAGGAAAGATTTCCTGCTAAGACTTACAATAAACTAAAAATGAAAAAGATAGGACCGTGTAGAATTGTAAGAAAGTTTTCAACTAATGCTTATGAAATTGAATTGCCAGAAGGGATTGGAATATCACCTATATTAAATGTTGCAGATTTGTATCCATACAAAGAGACAGAGACAAAGCTACAAAAGGAAGCTACAGAAGATGAGGTTAAAACTTTGAACTGGGAAGAACAAATGCCAAAGACAATCAAGAAAGAGGTGGAAGCTATTTTGGAGAAAAGAGTATCCAAAAGAGTCAGAGGACAGGTTTATTTTCAATATCTTGTTAAATGGAAAGGACAGCCAGTGGAGGATGCTAGTTTGTTGACAACAGTAGAGTTGCAAAAGTATGGAGTAAACCCTGAAAGTCTGAGGGATGATTCTTTTATTCCCCGAGAGTCTGATGCAGGAGCATCTGGACTTAGCCAACAATGTGATTGTTTGTTCACATGTTGTGGCTAAATGAGTTAAATTTCATTGACCTGAGTGGTCAAAAGTCAATTTTGGTAGAGAGGGTTGGATCTCTCGAAAATGATCTTTACTTCATTATTGTAATAATTAGAAAATTGTATTATTTTAGACTAAGGGATAAGTTGTTAGCATAGGTGTGTAATAGAGCTTAAGAATAGAGATTTGATTGTTAGATTGATTAAAATAGAGATTGAGTTGTTAGTGCAGTTAGAATAGGATTTGACTCATAAAAGAGAAGAAAATGTAATGGAAAAGGATTAGCTGAGATGATTGAGAATTGAGTGAGAAGCAAGAGTTTGGGTGATAAATAGAGTTTTGAGATTGAGACAGAGGTCAAATAAATTGTTGTAATTGAGCCGAGAGGGCCAAGACTCTGTAACTTCTATTATATTGAATAAATTGATTTAGTGTGCAACTGTGTGTTAATCCTGATGGAGAATCTTATTTACATCTATGTATCTGTGTTTTGAACCCTAAACGAGTATTTCCTCTATTTTCATGTTGTAAGTGTAAATCTCAGTGTTTATGTGTTTATCATTAATCGCGGTCATTTAGCGTTAATAGGTAATCTTGGAATTAAGCGTTAAACATTTATTAAGCACTTTATTAAATTTTCATTTAATGCACATGAGTGTATTGGAAAAGTGAGAAGCAGTATATTGCATGCCTCACAAGTGGTAAGCGGTAATTTCCTGAGTACGCGCGATTAGCTTTAGCACTCGACATGTAGAAAACAGAGGAGAGAGAAAACAGCTTTTCTCGCATGCCTCCGAAGTGATAAAGACCGTGTTTGAGTCCACGTGAAATCATGCGACGACCATTTGATCAGACGGGCAAATCAACGGTAGAAAATCAATGGGCTAGTTCTGATCGAGATGAGTGATGATCGTTAGATCTGGAGAGAGGAGATCAATGGTGTAGAGTGAAGTGCTTGTTTAAAAAGGGAAAGTCAGCGTGGGACCGACGTGTTTAGGGGAAAGTGGGACCCTCAGGATAAATTAATCCACGTACAGAATCCGCTTGAATGCATCTGATTGGTTATAAAGCAACCAATAGTCTATTTTTAAGACTACCACCTTATTTTGATCAACCTCCTACGTCACATAGTACCAATTTTTTGCAACACCTTGTAAGGACCATAATACATTGGTGATAATTTATTATCCTTCCTAGCTTGCTTGAGGGATATTTGTTTGTATGGTTGTAGCCGAAAAAATACCCAGTCACCTACATCAAAACTTATTTCGTTGCGATGTTGATATGACTGTTGTTTCATTCTATTCTGAGCCAATGTGAGGTTATCCTTTAAGAGTTGGAGAACTTATCGTTAATGCTTGATGTGATATTTCACTGCTTGAACCTTATAATTTTCTCTTAAATATGATTTTATGGACAATGGATGATATCCATAAAGTGCCATAAATGGGGTAATTTTCGCTACAGTCTGGAAGGAAGTGTTATACCACCATTTAGCCAAAGGTAACCACTTCACCCATTGTGTATGTTTATCATATCCAAAGAAATGAAGTTATCCTTCCAAACATTTGTTCACTATCTCAGTTTTCCTATCAGATTGAGGATGATAAGATGAGCTATGAGCTAATTGAGTACCCATACAAGAAAATAATTATGTCCAAAAATTTCTAGTGAAAATGGGATCTTTGCCGCTTACAATAATCTTTGGATTTCCATTTAGCTTTTAAAGTGTTTCCATAAATGCAGTAGAAACTGTAGTGACTTTAAATGGATGAGATAATGTACAAAAGTGTGAATACTTTTTAAGTCTATGAACTACCACCATGATGACACTCTTTCCTTCAGACCTGGGTAAACCTATGATAAAATCCATTGAAACATCCTCCCAGCATTGACTTGGAATGGATAAAGGTTGTAATAGACCTGGCGTCTTAATTGTCTCAACTTTATTTTGTTGGCAAACCAAAAATGCCATCACAAAATTTTGAACATCAAATTTAAGTCCATAACAAAAAAATTCCTTCTTAACCCTGTGGAAAGTTTTTAAAAATCCTAAGTGCCCTCCTAAGGGAGAGATGTGCAATTCCAGAAGAATATTTTGTTTGATTTGGGAATTCTTACAAAGGTATAAGTGATCATTGTACCATAATGAATCATTTTTCCTGCTAAATGTATCATATGTACTAGGATATTGCTACAATTTTTGAATGAGTTCCCACACTTCTTTGTCATTCTTACATTCATCCCTTGCTTTGGTTATCCAATCTAGTTGGATAATAGAAATGGCACAAAGAAATGCTTCGACATTCTCATCCTTTCTTCAGAGCGCATCTGCAAAAACATTTTGCTTCTAATTTTTGTAGATGATTTCAAAGTCATAACCCAACATCTTTGTGACCCATTTTTGTTGCTCTTCTAAAGATAATCTTTGTTCTAAAAAGTATTTAAGACTATCATGATCCGTTTTTACCTTGAAGTGTCTTCCCATTAGGTAAGGTCTCCATTTCTTAAGGGCATGTAGTATTGCCAACATTTACTTCTCATAAATAGCTTTGTGTAAATACTTTCCTATGATTGGACAACTTTCAAAAGAAATGGGTCTTCCCTCTTGCATTAAAACAACACCAATTCCATTTCCTAAGAAATCACATCCACAATAAAGGTTTTTGTAAAGTTTGGCGTAGCTAAGACTAGTGCATGGAACATTGCCTATTTAAGATGTTCAAAGGCTTTAGTTGCTTCTGGAGTCAAAGAAAATGCATCTTTCTTCAGTAATGTTGTTATGGTGTTGTTATTCTCTCATAATTCTTAACAAACTTGTAATAATATCCTATCAACCCAAGAAATCCTCGCAGATGCTTTATGGATGTGGGGATTTTCCATTCCTTAATGGATTTAATTTTGTTAGGGTCTACCTTAATGCCCTCATGATAAACAATATGACCCATATATTCTACCTCCTATACTCCAAAGAAACATTTGGAGGTTTTTGCATATAATTATTTCTCCTCTAATAGTTTGAGCACCATGTCAACATTTTGAACATGACCCTTCCAAGACTTGTTGTAGATTAGCATATCATCAAAAAATATTAACACAAATTTTCTAAGGAAGGGTTTGAAAATGGAATTCATCCAACCTTGAAATGTAGAAGGTGCATTGGTAAGGCCAAAAGGCATGACCAAAAATTCATAATGACCCTCATGAGTTCTGAATGTTTTTTTCGGAATGTCTTTAGTCCTCATTTTTATTTGATGATATCTTGAACGAAGATCCAACTTGGTGAATTAAATTGCTCCATGTAATTCATACAATAAATCATTAATGACAGGAATGGGAAATTTGTCTTTAATAATGATCTTGTTGAGATCCTTTTAATCCATATACATGCACCATTATCCATCCTTCTTGTGCACCAATACTACTAGAGCAAAGAAAGAACTTTGACTAGGTTGAATTATACCAGCCTCTAGCATTTCTGCAACCATACATTGAATTTCACTCTTTTGGGAATAGGGATATTTGTAAGGCCTAATGTTTGGAGGAACACTTCCTGGAATGAAATGACTAGCATGATCATGATCATGAATATGTGGGAGGCCTTTAGGAGCCTCAAATACCTTGGAATGATCATCCAAGACTTTTTGGAGATCTGAAGAAATAGATGATTTCGATGTTTGAACCTCTAGTGAACATAATTGTGAAATTACGCCCCATTGTTCTTTCTTTAGAAGCCTTGTCATTCCATTAGAGCTGATTATCTTTCCTGGTTTCCCTGTGATACCCCTTAATTCAACTTCCTTTCCTTCCCAAAAAAATTTCAAGAAAATTTCTTGAAAATTAAAAATTATCGTACCCAAAGATTGTAACTGTTAGCTCTGCTATACAGCGAGGATTTCCTATGGTTAGAGATAGGCTTGATCCGCTTGGTGGTGCTTAAAAAGGGTTAAAAGCATACATGGAAGTGTTCAAAATCCTCTTAAGGCCTTCTACCGATCAGAACTATCGCAAGAGGAAAGCCCTTGGGAGGGCGGAAATACACTATCGGGAGGCGTAAATACCCCAAAAAACATGAAAAAATCAAAAGTGCAGGCATAAAGGACAGAATTAATCTAAGCCGTTGGATCTGGCCAATCAACGGTCCAGATCGCGTCGGCATATCGCAAGTTGGGGGATGCAGCGGCAACAACATGAGACATCGTTGATGAGCGATCGCCGATATCGCATCGGTGTATCGCAATGGAGGACTTACAAAAGAGTTGGTCTTTATTATTCGCCGATGAGTGATCGCCGATATCGCATCGACGCATCGCATCGGTGCTTTCAAAGGGGGTAGGCCTTTCGCACATAAATATTTGTGATCGCTGATATCGCCATCAGCGTATCGTTATCGGCGATTTCAAAGGGGCGGGGCTTTACCATGAGTTATGCTGCGATGCGATGGGCCGGACCCGACAGAAATACAGCGCTCCATTTTATAATGTTTCAAATCCGCGCCCGTCACATTTTCATTGTTTTTTATGTATTTTCTTTGTATAAAGAAAATACAAAGGAGGCCTTGGGCAAGTGTCGATTGCGATGGGTTTTCGGATCCGAAAGGGTTCAGAAACAAAATATATATATGATTCAAATCCGCCAAAGCCATTTTTCATGGCTTTGCAACAGTTTTGCGTGTATTTCTCAAATATTAAAAAACAAAGGATTGGCCTGTTTAAATATGTATTGCGACCCGAGAGGCAGACTTGATAGTAAATAAACCATGCCTGAACCTTTTCAAAGCCAAAATTGAAGCAGTGATGGGTGGGAATGAACAGTTTGGGCAGCGTTTCACTATTTTAAAGCAGCACAGTCATAATGGAGCCATTTTTAATGATCAGCAGCAGAAATTAATTAGCAGTATGGCCAAGGAGGAAGCAGGACACCTCTGGGGAGTTCAGAGCATTCAATGGTTATGGTTCCATTGGTATTTCATGCCACCTGCTCAAAGGAGGACTGCAGAGCACCAGAGGGGTCAAATCCATTTACAACACAGTTAGAGTTGTATCAGCAGCCCCATTTCTGAATGTAAATGTGGTTGGTGGCCATTTATGGGCTCCTCCACACATAGCTAACAGGGAGATTGTGTAATGAGACACCATATATACTAAAAAAAAAGATGTAGTGGGAGGGATGAGTGTTAGATGAAGGTGACTCTGTTGTAAGGTTCAACTTCTGGACACCGTAACTACTTTGTAACCCGCAGCGTCTGGTCTTCATTTCTAGCTAATACAAGCTTCTTTTGTTGTTAATTGCTCACTTTCCACTTCTCTTTCTTGTTCCAGGCTGTGCCTGTTTGCATTGATTCATGTTCTGTTAATGTTTAGCATTAGAGGGGTTTTCATCCCACCTCTGTGTTAGGATTTAGCATGTATCATTGAACGTGTATGCAGGTTTCTGTTGTTTAATGCATAGAGAGTTGTCGTCCTGTCTGTGTATTAGAAACTAGATTTACAGACCTTTTAACTGGTTGCAGCCGGCCATCATAGGGTCCTGTGCATCTGCTGGTGTGGTCAGTCTTCTCCATTATCACCTTATCCTCAAACTGTTAGTAATTGGTGGTTAAAAGCCTTGTAGTCTGGGGGTGTTCACACATGTCTGGGGTCAATCATAGTAGAAGTGGTTATCTGGCTTGAATATGCAGCATTTGTTTCATTCATCCACCATTTATCCAACTATTTTGTTGAATTTGTAATGTTCCCGAGCATCACCGATATGCAACCTAGGTGAGTTTCTTGGGGTGATAACAGTAACCATTAGAATCCTAGTACAACATCAACACCACCCATTGGAATGGAGAGCATTAGGCTATTCAATACATATTCCCCCATAGTTAGCTTGATATTATGGCACTTTCTAGAGCAATTTATAATTCCTCCATTTGCATCCATCACTTGACACTCTAGTGTTGGGTATAGGAAGAAATTCAATTCCTTGGTTATCTTACAATGAATAAAATTATGGGTACTACCCGAATCAATCAACACTATTACCTTTTTCTTCTTGATATGTCCTTCTATCTTGAGAGTTTGAGGAGTGGTAATTCCTACCAATGAATTACAATATATGGTTGGATTCATTTCTTCTTTCTCTAGGGTTGGTTCCTCATGTATATCCTCTTGTTTTGAAGTTTCTTGTTCCTTTTCTTCCTCCTCTTCATAATCTATGTAAAATAATTTATTCTGAGCACACTTACGACCTTTAATGTATTTGTTATCACAAATGTATAAAATACCTTTTGCTTTTTTTCCTTCCAACTATTGTGGTGTCAACCTTGTAGGTTTTGGAAGACTAGGCGCAACAACACTTCCATCTTTATAGTTGTGAGTGGTCAGCTTCTTTGTTGCCATAATTTTGCTTTCAATTTTTCTTACCAACCTGAATGCCTTCTCCAATGAGTCAAGTTCCCAAAGGTGAACCTCATGTCAGATGTTTTCCTTTAAAGTCCCTATGAACACATAAATCCTATTCTCCGCTGGAATATCATTTACCCATATATTCAATTTTTGGAAGTCCTCAATGTGTTATTCAATTGAACCCTTTTGTTTGAGATTTATCAATTAGATAAAGAAGGTGTTTCTCTTAGTATCCTCATAATGTACTATCATTTCCTCTATAAAAATTGACCAAGTGAAAATTGGTTTATGAGAAAAAATTCATCGATACCATACAAATTGATTGGGTTCTAAATGTAAAGTTGCAATTTGTACCTTTTGTGTGTGTTGCACATTATGGAGATCGAAATATCGCTCCATTTGTAGTATCCATGTTACCAGATCCTTGCCATTAAACTTCCTCATATTGATATTTGGAATATGGTGGGTCTTAAATCCAAAGTTAAAGTCTATGGAATCATGGTTAACATTACTTTTTTTCTCATCATGATGTTCATCTAATACTTTTTCGCTATTCAGAAGCATTTCTTGTAGAAACTTTGTCAAACCTTCCATGTCTGCATTTAAACCATTCTTCATTCTTCCATATTACCTTTAATTTTTACTTCTATACCATCCATATTAGCTTCCATACCTTTATTCAAACCATCTATCTTAGCTTCCATTTCATTTTTGGTTACTCTTTGGGAGAGTGAAATTTGTTGCACTGGTCTCATAATTTTGATATATCATGTTGCATTTCTTCCTCTTCTTCATGCACCATAGTAGATATTTCTAGTTGCTTACTAAGTGTTTCCATTTTCTTGCTTCAGGGAATTTTGAAATTAGATATCTATGCTTCACTATGCCCTTTGAATCACTTCAAACTGATTTTTCAAACAAAAGTTGGGCAATTGTTTTAAAAAATACACACATTTCTCTTTATTTTAGGAGATCGATCTTGAAACGATTATAACACTGTAATTTCATAACTCAAAGTTCTGAAATATATTCCTGTGGTATCTCTTTGAGTCCTATTTCCAACCCCACAAGTCTGATTAAGATTGGATTCTTCAAGAAAGAGTTATGCCAAATCTCCCACGATGACCTGATTATGAACTAGTTGAGTAGAGCGAAGTAGTATGGGATGTCGCATGTCATTGTTTTAACCTTCAGCCCTGAAATTTCTACATGAAAAATTATAGTCCGTGTGATTTCAGCCAATTTGTATAGAATTCAAATCAGATGCCTGAAACAAAAGTTATGACGATTTTCCCTAGGTCACATGTTTGAGACAAAATTTTGGAGCCCGCAAAAACCCTAATTTCCTCAGAGCATATCTCCGAAAATATAGTGAACCAATATCTGAAATTTTTACATGAAGTTCTCTTAGATTTTAGGTCAACATGGTAAAAATTTCAACTTCTGAAGCCTCGTAGAAAAAAAATTATAGCAAAATACCAAGATAACCTGTTTGAAGAAGTGAAACCCTAGAATCCAAAGCGTTGATACCAAATGTTATGCAACCAGCTCACAAAAAGATAGATCAACGACTTAAAAAGAGTCCTCCTCAAGGGGGGAACCTCCTTTAAAACACATAAATGAACAATTCTTGGATGATTCAAATGAAAAAACTTCATTTCTATATATAGGAGTGTAAGGGTCGCAATATAATAATTGTCAACATAACAATAATAATGTAAGGGCACAACAATAACAATATGGGGACTACATGGGAACAAAAATAAAAATAAGGGGGCTACACTAACAATAACAATGAGGGAATACACTAGTATTCTAGGGACCTAGCACTTCCCCTTCTAATAAAAGTACATTATTTCTTTAGGGAACTTATTTGTTATCTTCCTCTTCCTAGAAGCTTCTCACATGCTACAATTTTATCCACTAGAGAGTTAAAATTTATGGACTTGAGTTGATCGGTAGCTTGCAAGGATTCAAGATAGTGAGTATGTTAGCTATAGGGCCTTGAAAAAGGTTGTGTGAGGAATGTCTATCTCCACTGCAGTGGCATCTATATCATGCATGATGGCTCTAATTTTAGAGGCTAGAGTTAAGGGAACATCATTTTTCAACTCAAGGTTGAAGAGTTTTATCATTAATGGAAAAAGCTCCAATTCAAAGTTTGAATCATACAAATCTTTTAACTTCTTTGATGCACCATAAGAATTTGTAATGGAAACAATATGACCTCACTTGTTCAGCTATACAAGTAGCAATCGATGCATAGGATTTGGTGTCCTTGTTATTCCAAATGGCTAGCTTCTTATTTGATTTAGGCTTGGTAGGTGGGTTTTCTTCCTCTCCCTTTCAGTGGAAGCTTCTCCTTCACAAATTCCATTACACATCATTAAAAATGAGGGTTTAATTGATCCTTATAGACCATTTTTTGTAGTTCTCCTTTTTAATCAACATTATGCTAACAATGGAGATGAGGGAATGCATCTTCATCAACTTGGGACTTGTTCTTTGAGATGAGGCCTAGATAAGCAAGATCTCTTGTATAGACAAAAAGGTGATGAAAATGCCATTGAAAATACATATATGAAACATCTCACATTTAACACTTTCTCCAAGGAAAATAATCATTCTCCGAATAAAAAAATTCAATAAAAAAATAGATATACAACTCCGTTATATGCTTCTTCAACAATATTAGACAAAATTTTAGATTTTTGTCTTAAACAACTTCCTAATGACCCGTATATGTCGATGTTATAGAAATGATCCCATCCTAGGACTCCAGAACATGGCTTCTTCCATATCAAGTGACCAACCAATCAAATTAAACTTATTCCGAACAAAATAAAAACCTAATATACACATAGAGACACCCAAAACAATTTTGATGCCTCGAAAACTTGCACTCACGTCCCTTATAGATGTATTAGTTGTGTTTTCTACCTTAAAACCAACATATCTAGGAAGGGACTTGGAATAAAAATTGATGGTCTAATGCAGATTGAGTCTGTTATGAATAATATGTTCACATGGGAATAAAAGCAACACATGAGGACGGTACAAGATGAGGAGATGAACTAAAAAATACCCAAAATCAATGTTTGAAATTTATCAATGGATAACCAACCAAGGAAGATATAATACATGATAGAGTTGAGGTTAAAGAATACAATCCCAATAACAAGTAAAATTGAGGGGATTTATGGACATAAAGGTTGCACACTTGTTTCATGTTGGGTTCATCAAATATTGGACAATTGACTAAATGCTTGGAGAAGAGGTGTGTGGAGTTGCTGAGGTTTGAGGCCATGCTGGAGAGAAATAGGCGCAAGACTAAGTGAGGCACTTGATGTGGGAATTTCCTGAGCATGCATAGAAGAGAACTGACAAGCATGCAGGTGTACGGTCATTGATAAAACATGAGTAGAAGTGTTGAGCAAAGGGACAAGTCAAACATTGAGCAAATAGAAAAGAGTTACAATAGGACATACAACCTTTCTTTGATACCATCTTAGAGGTAACTCACAAATGAATTGATTTTCCATTAGATTACAATTAGATTTATATAATTTGTCCAACTCATTGATTCATTATCCAAAAGTCAATTTTTCTTTATTTTTTTGAATATTCACAAATTTTATTTACATAAACACAAATCTCGAAAAATTATATCCAACCATACCAATACAATATAAAAATGACATCAAACAATTTCAACATATACTACAAAAATTTAAAAATAATAAAATAAATGTGTGAATACAAAACAACAATACTATAAATTCATTTATTTATATGTGTACCTATATTTTTAATTTCTAATTTAAAGTAAATCTTATTTATATTGTATTTAATTTATAAACATAAACATTACCCATATCAAAAAATCTTAAACTATAAAACATATCTCATGTTTTATATCTCACACTCCACACATTACACACTTAACCTAGAATAGGATTCTCTAGCTACCTTTTGCAATCATTAAAACAAAACCAAATAGTACCTCTTTATTCTAAATTTCATACATGTTACTATGTTGTTATTCTATTAAAATAGTATGAGTGACCATTAATTTTTTTTTTTAATTATGTGTGTGCACTTAACTGAATGAATAATAGAAAATGTGGACACCTTGGAACATTTATCCACAAACAAGGAAATAGTAGGATTGTTGTTTCTTCCTTGAATTGAAAAAACCATGAGGCTCTCCATGTGCAAGATACTTTTGTGCTCAATTTCAACACGATTTCTCTACCGCCTTGACAATTCATCCCGGGTTCTAATCGGATCACGTTGACAACTTGGAACAGTTATCCATTATGTAAAAAAAGTATGCACTTAATTTTATATATATATATATATATATATATATATTTCAAGAGTTATTTTAAGTGGTTTATATATTGAAGTTTTTTATATTATTGCTAGTTATGGTTGATTAAAGATTTGATATTCCTTAGGGTGAGACCCATAATAATAATCGATAATTTCCTTGATTTACAGTACACAAAATATATAAATATCACACCATAATACATCTTTACTAATTATTTGGACAGGCATTATATAATCCTTCTCATGTCAATCCATAACAATTAACCATGTATTATTACACATTATCTCTTGGACTTTGATGAATCAAGGTTTTAATAATAATTACCAAAAACATGAATTTGACTAGCAAAAAGTTACTTCTTGATTTCCATTAAGGTAAAAAATATAATCTCTTCAAACTTTTTATTAATTTAAAATAAATTATATTTTTTTTACTATCAACATATATTTATTTCAACTCTGGATTTATTAAGCACCGAGAGAGATCAAATCTATCAACATGCAAATCTCATTTTAAATGCAAAATTTGAAAAAGAATTACAGATTTGATTCCTCCTTGCACTTGAGTATATCATACTTAAAACAATTATATGCTAATTTATTTTTAATTTTATTAAAACCTTGATAATACATAGAGTTATATGTTTATTAATTAATATCATATGTATAGCATCAATAATATATAAATAGATATATAATTTACAAATATATATATATATATGTGTGTGTGTGTGTGTGTCTGTGTGTCTGTGTGTGTGTATAAATTCAATTTAAATATGAAATTTTGAAATATGATGATTATGAATATGAATTATTATTTTAATTTATATGATGAACATATATATATTTAGAAATATTTTTATTTTTAACTATATGTTTACTGTTTTTATATGTTTATTAATTATTTGTATTAGAGTTTATGTTTGTCGTTAGCCCTGGTGAAGCAATGGCTTTTTCCCTCTGCAACTCTGCCCACTGTCGATTCATATTTCCATCCTTAGATCTGCCTTCTCCGCCTTCATTTTTCCCCCAACTCTTCCATAATAGCTACTCTGATTTCGTTTAAATTTTACATTGATCCATGTCAGTTGCTTCATGCCTTTTCGGTCGGACGACCGGCCATGACCAATACGACCCGTGATCCACCATTGGCCCATGAAATAGTTTCCTTCAGTGCCCTGGTGACCAATGGGCCCAAGTTTCAGAAAGCTTCTATGTCTAGATTTGTCAAGAAACTTGATGACATTTTGAAGGTTGAAGTCTCCACCTCCTAGGCCAGATTGTGCGCTCTTTGGCTTTGCTAAAAGGGGGCTTATGGTTCAATTTATGGGTCTATGGCCCTCCCCCAAGATTGTCCATGTGCGGATCGAGAAAAATTGGAAACCTCTTATCACAAGTGAGGTCGTTTCCTCCTGCAAAAAATCCTTTTTCACATTCTACTTTGAAAATAAGTTGAACATGGACTTGATCTTCAAGAGTGGACCATATTTTCTAGGTGCCCAAGGCCTCTATCTTGATCATTGGAGCCCTAAATTCAACCCTAGTTGTGATGTCCCTACCTTTGTCCCTGTTTGGGTCAAACTTCCCTTTCTTCCCCTTCATTATTGGAACGATGCTACCTTCAAACACATCAACAATGCTCTTGGCAAATATATATTATTGTGTGGAGCCATGTGAAGGGCTTTACTCCTATGCTCACATTTGCTTTGGGGTGGATCTCAACAAAGGGCTTCCTGTTGCAATTAATCTATGCTTGGATAATTGGTTCCACATTCAAGAAGTTGATTACAATCAGCTCCCCTTCAAATGCAAATTATTTCGTGAATATAGACACTTTGCCATAAATTACCTTAAAATGAAAGAGGATCAGGAAAAACAAGGAGATCAAGGGGAACAATGGCAACAAGCAAAGAAGAGGTGTGGCCCTAATAAGCAACAACCTCCCACCAGGCCTCAGCAAGAAAAGGAAAGCCAAAAAGGCAAAGGACCCTCTTCCCCCATGAACAAAGTCGCTAGCAGTGGATAAGGGAAGAGCAAATCAAGGAATATGGGAGGCAATGAGAACCAGTTTGAAGCTCTAGCCATGGAATAGGAGGAAGAGGAAATTCCACATCAAGAAATATAAGATCCAGAAAAGCAACTTGAGCAACCCTCCCACCCCAATCTAGAGTCGGAGGCCTTGGAAAAGCCCATATATTACGCAGATCGAGATAGAAATCCTAAGGACCAAACGGAAGAAGAGGCTTTCCTATCCACGAGAGAAATTGCAGTCACCTCTATATTTGCAAGCATAGCGAATGAAAAATCTAAAGCAAAGAAAAATAGAGAGTTTGAATGATGTATGCACATATTGGGAAGAAAAACCAATAGAGAAGTTTGTATCGAAAAGATTGAAAAATAAAAGGAGTTAGGCCAAATAAACGTCGTTTAGGGCCTCAAAATGGCTCTAGAAGTTTAGGACCCAAAAAACTGCCAAAAATAGTAAATTGTGCTACAATTAAGGAAACTGAAAATCTAAAAGAAACAATGGTGGGGGTCCACGTGGAATAGGCAGGTGGCCACCAATATCCACCTGGATCATTCCTCCCCCTTAGGAATCAATGGTCTCCATTGCATTGAGTTCATCCATGAGATGAGGAAACTTCTGCTGAACTTGGTCCCTAGTGAGCCATTTTCCATGGTGCAGGAGTTGGCTGGCTTTAACAACTTGATACAATTGGATCTTATGTTGGCGAGTGTTCTTGATCTACGTGTCCATGATCCGATCAGTTGCAGCTTGTTCCATGTAGTCTGGATTTAACTCTGTTGGCGTGAGTTGTTCTGCAATGTCGAAAGTGTCCAGTAATGGTGGAAAGTATGGCTGAAGGCGATCCACATTGACACTAGGTGAAGGCCAAGGAATGGGGGAATTTTGAGCTCGAAATCATTATCTCCCACAGCCTTGGTGATGTTGTATGGCCCATATCGAAGCGGACGAATCTTATGGTGGGGCCCAGTGAGGCGCTCCTTCTACAAATGTAGCCAAACTTTTTCACCCACCTAGAACTTGTGTGGCACCCAATGTTGATCATGTCACTGCTTGTACTTAGCATTGGCTTTGTCCAATATGTCATGGACATGTTTGTGGATGTGTTGAATGTGCTCAATGAAGTTATTTACCTTGTCAGCTTCGCACTGGACGTGAGCTGAATCTGCCTGAGTCGCTGCAAATGGTATGGCCACATCAATGGGACATAGTGGCTGGAATCCCAAGCCCACCTAAAAAGGGTTGTGGCCATTCGAGCTGTGGATAGCCCGGTTATAGTTGTGTTGGACATAGGGGAGGCTCTCATCCCATGTGCGCAGATGCTTTGAGTTGTACATGCACAAAACATTGTGTACAATCATCCTATTGATGACTTCTATCTGGCCATCAGTTTAGGGATGGAAAGTTGTGGACTTAGTGAGCTTGGTGTCCAGCGTCGACCAGAGACTAGACCAAAATGTACTGAGGAACCTGTTGTCCCGATCTAAATGATAGACTGTGGGATCCCAAAGTGTACCCACACTCGTTCAAAGAATAGTTTAGCAGCAACTTCTGTTGTGATACTCTTCTTGCAAGATGCCATAATGGCCATCTTCGAGAATCTGTTGACGACCACAAAAACACAATCGTTTCCATGCTTAGTAGAAGGAAGGCCTGACATGTAATCCATGGAGATGGATTCCCAAGGTCGACTAGGGGTAGGCAGCGGAGTATAGAGACCCTTCTTCTTGATGGTCGGTTTGGCAATGGTGCAGGCAGTGCACGATCTGATGTACTTCCCGACATCTTGTCGAAGATTCAGCCAATAGAAATACTTCTGCAGTACTACCACCATTTTCTTAACCCCAAAATGCCCAAAGGCCCAGCTATTGTGCACTTCCCAGATCATCTTCGCACGCTCGCTTGAAGGAACATAAAGGTGTCCCATGTGGCATAACAAAGCATCCTAGAGTTGAAAATCTAGAACTTGTTGACCCTCCAAGAACATATGGTATGTCTGGTCGAATTATGGCTCGCTTTTGTAGAGAAGTGGCCAATCAGAAGTCTTGTGCCCACAAGAGTTGAGCACGGTGGTTAACGCCATGATCGATGGTCGGCTGAGGTAGTCTACAACATTATTTGCGCTGCCCTTCTTGTACTTGATATTCAAATGGCACTGTTGCAGGTATGTGGACCACTTCTGATGTCGATCATTATGCAACTTCCCCTGCGTCTGCATGAACTGCAGGGGTCGGTGGTTTGTGTGGATGACCATTTCCTTCCCCAAAATGTAATGCTTCCATTGTCGGCAGGCCTACACAATGGAAAACATATTTTTGTCATAAGTGGGATACTTTCGGACTGTGTCTGAAAGTGTCTCACTATGATATGCCACTGGATGCCCTTGTTGAGTAAGGACTGCTCCAATAGCATAGTCAGGGGAATCTGTCTCGATCTCAAATGGTTGTTGCAAGTCTAGTAATGTGGGCACTGGTGCAGAGTAGAGGTGATGTTTTAACTCTATGAATGCCTTCTATTGAGATTCAGGCCAAAAGAATTTTGCTTTAGCTCCTCCTTTGGTGACTTGACTCAAGGACCAAGTGATATGAGAGAACCCCAACACAAACCTGCAGTAGAAATTGGCAAGACCTAGAAAGATGTGAAGCTCCATCGGAGTGGTTGGGGCTAGCCAATCCCGAATGACTTGGATCTTGTCTAGATCCACATGCATCCCCCGTTCATCAATAATGTATCCTAGATACTAAACCTGGGTCGTGCCAAACGTGCATTTCTCCAAATTAGCACACAGCGTGTGTTGCCATAGTGTCTGGAGAACCTGTCGGATGTGGTGGAGGTGCTCTTCCTAACTCTGGTTGAAGATCAGGATATCATCCAAGTATACCACTACAAATGAGTTGGTGAATGGCCATAAGATGTCATCCATAAGCCTCATGAAGGTTTCAGGAGCATTCGTCAACCCGAAAGGCATAACCAACCATTTGAAAAGGCCCTCCTTTGCTTTAAAGGCAATCTTCCACACATCAGAGCATTCGATTGGTACCTGGTGATATCCAGACTTCAAGTCGATCTTGCTGAAATATTTTCCCCCCTTGAGTTGGTCCAGAAGGTCATCAATCCGTGAGATTGGGTACCTATTCCGGATAGTGATCTTGTTCAGTGCCCAATAGTCAATACAAAGTCTCCAAGTCCCATCCTTCTTCTGTACCAACACGATCAGGCTCCCACAGGGCGATGAACTCGACCGAATGTGACCTTTCTGCAGCAGCTCCTGATTTTGCCTCTTGATTTCATCATTCTCCAGAACGGAGCGCTGATATATTGGTCCATTGGGTAACGGTGCACCTGGGGTCAAATCAATGGAGTGCTTGACTTGAAAGTGAAGAGGCACCCCTGCGAGTGAGGTGAAGATTTCCTCGTACTCCTCCACGACCTTGTCCATTTGTTGTTGTCATGCGGAGAGGCCCTGTCTGTAGGTCGTGACCACCGTCTTCTTCTTTCCTTGATGGCGTATCATCAAGAAAACAAATTTCCCGGTTTTTGAAATGAGCTTACTGCATTGTATTGCAGTAACCATAGAGATGGTGGTAGGTGGTGCTACCTCCGGTATCCTGTACAACTTATTTCCCAATGTAACAATAATAGCATGAGGCCTTGACTCATACATAGCATGTCGCTTCCACAAGTATGGTTGGCCTAATAATACATCACAAACATCAAGGGGAGCAACATCACATAATACCTCATCCGTGAAGGGCTTGATTCTGTATGGAAGGCGACATTGTTGGCTCACACGCAAATCTCGTCCTTGGTGAAGCCACTCGACGGTGTACAGTTGTGGGTGTGTTGTGATCGATAAACCCAGTCCCTTCACAACCTTTGATGCGATGAGGTTCTTTTGGCTCCCATTATTGACAACGAACTATAGTGGGGAACCCTTTACCCACATTTGGGAGTGGAAGAGATGCTCCTCCTCCTCTGGATCTTCAGGTTCCTCCTTCTAGATCTTTGTAGCGGCGATGGTGGCGTTGGGCTCTGCATCAATAATCTGCTTCCCTTTGTCATTCCCTTTGTCGGGTTCTGACTCAGAGTCAGAACATGCATCTGATTCTGAAACCTTTAGTTCGACCACCAGTGACTACTTGGCCCAAAAATCACTTGTGTTGTGGGTGGATCTCTTATGCAACTCACACCACTCTCTCGTGTCCTTCTTCAGCTTCATAGTGTTTTCCTTTTCTTGTGGCCTTGGCGGGTTGTCCTGGGCCGTCCTACCTTGGATTTGTCCTTTGTTGTGTGGTTTGGGGGCACCTTTCCCTTGCTTCGGATTCACAGATCTAAATTCTCGCTTCTTCTATTTAAACTTATGCTCGATCTTGACGGCGTATCGGTACGTCGTGCTGAGCAAGGAGATATCCAGGAACTCCATCCCATCCTGGCTATATCTATGTAGGTAGTCACAGTACTTGAGTACCAAATGTTTCTCATAATCCTATATACCCAACTTCGTGCGAAGGGTATGAAAAATATTGGTAAACTCCGACACATCTTGGTCCCTTCCCTGCCACAGCGTGGTCCACTTTATGTATTTTTCCTCGTAGCTCCCAATAGGGTAGTGCTGCTCCTTGATGGTGTCCTGGAATGAATTCCAAGTGGGAGCGGCTGAAAACAGTGAGGTCATACTTTCAGCCTTTTACTCACAATAGGTTTCCCACCAGTCTTTAACGTGGGGGGCAGCTTTGAGAAGAGAAAAAGTAATCTTTTCTCAACTGGAAAAATCATGAACAAAAAAATGTCCTTCTAGTAGATTCAACCATTTATCTATTGCGTCTGCATCTATTTGGCCCTCAAATATGGGAACGTAAAAGTTTACTTATACCTTAAAGGGTGTGGAGCTTCCAGAGTGGCTGTTGGATGTGGATGCGTCGTTGGTGGGCAATCGTTGAAGGATCTGGGCAAAGCTATCCATCATCGCGTTTCTTTGTTTCTCGAGGGCCTCCTTGAGCAATATTTTGATAGGATCCCCTGCTCCCTCGTATTTCTTTTCTTCCCCCATGGGAGGCCGTTGAGATTTCCGAGGCTAGTCTTGCAAAGGTTCGACCAGTTCAAGCCCTAACTCCTTATATCTCCACCTCGTTGGGGACATGCAAAAAAAAACAAAGAAAGAGCAGACCGCTCTCATATCCCTGATCCGAATTTAAACAGGAAAATAACAAATTACATATATAACCATAAATACAGAGATGCAACAGAAATAACACTATCTTTCATTAATATCAAATAATGAAATATGCTTACAAACAGAATGGAAATGAGACTAGCTTGGGCAATGGTAGCTTATCTCTTAGAAGAGATGTAGCGGCTACATGCCTCTGAACTGAGTTACAATGAGGCTTAAGGGCCTTTTATTATTGAACAATAAGAGAAAACCCTAAACAACCAAAACCCTAACCCAAGGAGATGTAACACCAAGAGTTTATGGGCCTCGTTGGGGTTAGTTGGGCAGCCAACTTCCTGGGGTTGTAACTTGGTCATATTATCTCTGTTTGACGCACATGATACCTCGTTGGAAAGATCCCTTCGAGAAATAAAATAGAAAACACAATTTAAATGAAAATTCTTGGAGGAATATTGCCAAAAAAAACGTCATTTAGGGCCTCAAAATGGCTCCGGAAGCTCAAGACCCGAAAAACTGCCAAAAATAGTAAATTGTGCTACAATTAAGGAAACTGAAAAACTGAAAGAAAATATTGTGGGGGTCCATGTGGAATAGGTGGGTGGCCACTAATATCCACCTAAATCATTCATTTCCCTTTAAATACAAGCTATCCTTCATAGGAATTACACATTGGAATAGAGACTTAGAGAGCTTGTGAAGAGGCTAAGCTTTGGCCTTGATCTTGCTTATGAGTTGGAGATTGAATTTTCTGAGTGATGGGATTGTTCTAGAGAGAACAAGCATTGTAATTTCATATTGATTTTCCGGATTAATGCAAAACAGATAGTGGGGTTTTGAGTTGTGGCTTTCCCTAGATATTTATTGTGTTATGTGCCTTTGATTCTCTTCCTCTATTGATTATTATTTTCTCAATGTTGATGGGCTTCCGTTGTAAAAAGTAGAAGTATATTTTTGTCTTTTGCTTTAGAAAATTGCATTAGCTTGTGAATCTACGAGATTTTCTACATCTTCGAATAAAAAATTTCAATAAAACAAATAGATATACAACTTCGTTGTATGATTCTTCAAACAATATTAGATAAAATTTTAGATTTTAGTCTTAAACAACTTCCTAATGACCAGTGTATATTGATGTTATAGAAATGATCCCAGCCTAGGACTCCACAACATGGCTTCTTCTATATCAATGATCCAAGTGACCAACCAATCAAATTAACAAAATAAAAACCAAATATACACATAGAGATACCCAAAACAATTTCGATGTCTTGAAAACTTGCACTCACATCCCTTATAGACATAGTACTTGTTTTTCCTAACTTAAAACCAACATATGTAGGAAGGGATTTGGAATACGAATTGATGGTCTAAGGCATACTAAGTTTGTCATGAATAATATGTTCGCATGGGAATAAAATCAACAATGAGGATAGTACAAGATGAGGAGATGAACTAAAAATACCCAAAATCGATGTTTGAAATTGATCAATGGATAACCAGCCAAGGAAGAGACAATACATGATAGAGTTGAGGTTAAAGAATACAATCCCAATAACAAGTAAAATTGAGGGGATTTACGGACATAAAGGTTGCACACTTGTTTCATGTTGGGTTCACCAAATATTGGACAATTGGTTAAATGCTTGGAGTAGAGGTGTGTGGAGTTGCTAGGGTTTGAGGCCATGCTGGAGAGAAATAGGCACAAGACTAAGTGAGGCACTTGATGTGGGAATTTCTTGACCATGCACAGAAGAGAACTGACAAGCATGCAGGTGTACGGCCGTTGACAAAGCATGAGTAGAAGTGTTGAGCAAAGGGACAAGCTAAACATTGAGTAAATAGAAAGGAGTTACAATGGGACATACAACCTTTCTTTGATACCATCTTAGAGGTAACTCCCAAATAAATTGATTTTCCATTAGATTACAATTATTTGTCCAACTTATTGATTCACTATCCAAAAGTCAATTTATCTTTATTTTCTTGAATATTCACAATTTTTATTTACGTAAACACAAATCTCAAAAGATTATATCAAATCATACCAATACAATATAAAAATGACATCAAAAAATTTCAACATATACTACAAAATTTTAAAAATAATAAAAAAGTAATAAAATGAGTGTGTGAATACAAAACAACAATCCTGTAAATCCATTTATTTATACGTGTACCAAAAATACATCTTTATTCTAAATACATGTTACTATGTTGTTATTCTATTAGAATAGTATAGGTGAACAATCAGATTTTTATTTTTTTTTATAATGTTTGTGCACTTAATGAATAATAGAAAATGTGGACAGCTTGGAACATTTATCCACAAACAAGGAGATAGTAGGATTGTTGTTGCTTCCTTGAATTAAAAAACATAGTAGGATTGTTGTTGCTTCCTTGAATTAAAAAACCCTAAGGAATTATCAACTCATTCACTGAGGCTCTCCATGTGCAAGAAGTCACATGTAATGACACCTTTCTCCTCAATTTCAACACGATTGCTCTACCGCCTTGACAATTGATCACGGGTTCTAATCGGATCACGTTGACAACTTGCAACAGTTATCCATTATGTAAAAAGGATTTGCAATTAATTTTGTTTTTAAGGTATATTTATATAGTTTTAAAAATATGAGTTTCAATGGTTATGTTGAGTGGTTTACACCTGGACATGAATTTTTTTTATATGGTTGTTAGTAGTTGATTATAGGTTTGATATTCTCTTGAAGTGAGATCTTATAATCAGAATTGATGGTTTATGCAATTTACCATCCCCAAAATGTATTTACCATAATACATTTTTACTAATTATTTGGACAAGCATTATATAATCTTTTTCATGTCAATCCATAACAATTAATTATGTATTACTACACATTATCTCTTGGCTTTTGATGAATCAAGGTTGTAATAATAATTACCAAAAACATGAATTTGACTAGCAAAATGTTACTTCTTGATTTCCATTAAGTAAAAAATACAACCTCTTCAAACTTTTTATGAATTTAAAATGAGTTATTTTTGTAATAAATTATATTTTTTATATTATTAACATATATTTATTTCAACTCTCGATTTATTAAGTATCGAGAGATCAGATCCCTCAACATGCAAATCTCATTTTAAATGCAAATTTTGAGAAAAGGTTTACGAATTTGATTCTTCTTGGCACTTGTATAGATCAGAGTTACAATAAATATTTAGATATATATATATAACTTAGGACAAAAGATTTTTTTTATAAATATTGAATTTTTATGTGTTTTTAAATTAAATTTCAATATGAAATTTTTGAAATATAATGCTTATGAATACGAATAATTATTTTAATGTATATGATGAAATAATCTTAATGTATATGTATGTCATATTCCTATATTTAGAAATATTTTTATTTTTAATTATATGTTTACTATTATTATTTTGAGGCTTCTGCGATTAGTTTCTTGTGTAGTGTTTTCTTCTTCCGGGATTATCGCATCCATGATTGTTTAAATCAACGTTTCAAGCCATCCACTGTGGCTCATCATCAGGATAGATCAAAAAGATGTGTAAGTTAGATCTCAACAAGATGTATAAGTAGAGAATGAGAAAGATGATGGCCAACATGTTTTTAGGTTAGGTTAATTAGTAATTAATAATATTTAATGATTATTATAGTTTGTCCTCTTATAATATTATTAGGGTTGTAAATCCATACCTTGTTTTAATTGTGATTAATTTTAATTTTTAATTTGTAATTATAAGAATTTTTGTTTTTAATAGTATTATTAATATTTATTAAATTATTTAATTCATTTTACTGTTTATAGTTGAGTTGATATTGATTGATTTTAATTAATATATTGGATTTTTATAAATAATTAATTTTAATTTGGTTATTTGTAATTATAAGAATTTTTATTTTAATAATATTGTTAAATTTATTAATTCATTATGATTGAATTAGTGGATAAATTCAAATGAATTATTTATGAAAATTTTCTTAGCTTGTTTAAATTCAAATTTAATTAATTCTAATTAATTTTTATTTTTATTTTTATTTATTGTATTTTTATAAATTTTCTTAATTTAATTAGTTTCAAATTTAATTATGGACTAATTAGGACCAGAACTAGGGTTGTGAATTGGTTGCGATAAGTGTAGAGAGGTGGGAAAGCTTGAGATAGGGTTAATTCAGGAGATTTAAGGTTGATTTAAGAGGTTAAGGTCGGAATCCAGTTGTCACTTATCTTCCATCCTTTATCACGATTGAGGTTGTTTGGGTGTTTTCCTATTTCTATGGCTTCTCTAAATTTTCTATGGTGATAATGATCGATTTTGGCTACTACGCTTGAGTTTTCGATACAGACATGGTGATTAGTTTTACTAGAATGTTCGGCTAGGGCTGAGGTTTTTGAGCGGTTGTGTTTGATGTCAACTGCATGTTCTTGAATCCTTGTTTGGATAGATCGCCCAGTTTCCCCTATGTAGGTTCTTCCACAAGAACAAGGAATCGCGTAAACTCCTCTGTGGCATTTGGGATCAACGGGGTCTTTGACTGATTTAAGGCATCTTCCGATTGTTTTCATGGGTTTAAAGGTGGTCCTAATATTGTTCTTTCTTAAAATGTAAGCAATTTTGTCTGTAGTGCCCAATATGTAGGGGAGGTGAACCTTACTTGTTTGATCATCCAAAGGTTGTTTGCTTATGGGATTTTCAGCTTTCCTAAAGGCTTTGATCATCTGGTGTTTGCGGTATCCATTCTTTTTAAATACTTTCATAAGATGGTTTTTCTCTTCTTCAAAATGATCATGATCCGAAATGTGTATTGCCCTGGTTGCTAGAGTGTTTAGAACACCAATTTTTTGGGACGGATGGTGG
Source organism: Pinus tabuliformis (assembly GCA_031772625.1). Lineage (NCBI taxonomy): Eukaryota > Viridiplantae > Streptophyta > Pinopsida > Pinales > Pinaceae > Pinus > Pinus tabuliformis. Next base: position 1,581,392,671 of record CM062818.1, on the reverse strand, counting down.
TGGGAATTAGCATGTAGGTAGTGTTCTATGTGGGTTTTCTTACGATAGACCTGGTGAGATATGGAACCATCCTGATTTCTATTGATTAGAATGTCAAGAAAAGGAAGGCTGCCATTTTCCTCCATTTCCATGGTAAACTTGATGGAATTAGATTGGTTGTTTAAGTGTTGTAGGAACATGTTGAGTTTCTCTATTCCATGGGACCAAACTATGAAAGTATCATCGACAAATCTTTTCCAAAGTTTGGGTTTTAGAGGGGAAGATTCAATGGCTCTAGTTTCAAAGTCCTCCATAAAGAGATTGGCAATGACAGGTGATAGAGGAGATCCCATGGCCACACCGCAGGTTTGCTCATAAATTTCATCTTTAAAACTAAAGAAGGTTGATTTGAGACAAACCTCAATTAATTTGGCTATGTCAGGGCTTGTGGTTTTTTCTACTATTTTCATGGCTTCATCTATGGGAATGTTGGTGTATAGAGATTTTACATCAAAACTAACTAATATGTCATTTGGGTCAAGGTTTAAATTTTTTATTTCATTGATGAAGTGGGTAGAATCTTTGACAAAGGAATTTGTGATTTCATTGATGAAGTGGGTAGAAATTTTAGAGTTTTTGCCTGTTGTTAGCCCTAGTGAATTAGTGAATCTTGCCCTCTGCATCTTTTCCCACTGATGATCCATCTTTCCTTCCTTAGATTTGCCTTCTCCACTTTCATTTTTCCCCCAACTCTTCCAGATTTTCTACTCTCATTTTGTCTAAATTTTACATTGATCTATGTCAATTACATCATGCCTTTCTGGTCGAATGGCTAACCATGACCAATACAACCCCTGATCCACCTTTGGCCCAAGAAATAGTTGCCTTTAGTGCCCTGGTGACCAATGGGCCTAAGTTTCAGAAAGCTCATTTGTCTAGATTTTTCAAGAAACTTGATGACATTTTCAAGGTTGAAGTCTCCACCTCCTAGGATAGATCGTGCACTCTCCAACTTGTTGAAAGGGGGTTTGTGGGTCAATTTATGGGTCTATGGAAACCTCTTATCACTAGTGAGATTGTTTCCTCCTTCTACAAAAAATGGTTTTTCACATTCTACTTTGAAAATAAGTCAAACATGGAATTAATCTTCAAGAGTGGACCATATTTTCTAGGTGCCCAAGGCCTCTATCTTAATCATTGGAGTCCTAATTTCAACCCTGACTGTGATGTCCCTACCTTTTTGCCTATTTGGGTCAAACTTCCCTTTTTTCTCCTTCATTGTTGGAAAAGTGTTACCTTCAAGCACATTAGCAATGCTCTTGGCAAATGTGTTGATTGTGTGGAGCCATGTGAAGGGCATTTCTCCTATGCTCGAATTTGTATTGGGGTGGATCTCAACAAAGGGCTTCCTTCTGCAATTAATCTATGCTTGGATAATTGGTTCCACATTCAATAATTTGATTACTATTAGCTCCCCTTTAAATGCAAATTATGTCATAAATAAAGACACTTTTCCATAAATTACCTTAAAATGCAATAGGATTAAGAACAACAAGGAGATGAAAGGGAACAATGGAAACAAGCAAAGAAGAGGTGTGGCCCTAATAAGTAATGACCTCTCACCAAGACATAGAAAGAAAAGGAAAGCCAAAAAGGCAAATGACCCTCTTCCCCCATAAATAAAGTCGCTAGCAGTGGAGAAGGGAAGATAAAATCAAGGAATACGGGAGGTAATGAGAACTAGTTTGAAGCTCTAGCCATGGAATAGGATGAACGGGAAATTCCACATCAAGAAATATAGGATCCAGAAAAGAAACTTAAGCAACCCTCCCACCCCGATCCAGAGTCGGAGACCATGGACAAGCCTAGATCCAAATATAAATCTTGAGGACCAAACAAAAGAAGAGGCTTTCCTATCCACAAGACAAATTGCATTTGCCTCTATATTTGCAAGCTTAGCGGACGAAAAATATGAAGCAAAGAAAAATAGAGAGTTTGAATGATGTATGCACAGATCGGGAAGAAAAACCAATAGAGAAGTTTGTATCGAAAAGATTGAAAAAGAAAAGGAGTTAGGCCACCAGCATATTATCCCCCATCAACTAGAAGAACGCAGCAGCAAGGGTAATAAGAAAGGAATCAGAGCAGCCCCTCCTAACGAGGAAACCCAATCTAATAGTAAGTAATCATCATATTCTCTTAGAGTTGTGGAGGCATCAGATCTAAAAAGGGAATAGTTCAAGCAAAATCACTCATCAAAAATGTAAAACGCTCAGTGGCTCTTGTTGGTTGTGGTTTTTTACCTATTTTCTGCATATTCTTTCCCTAGTTTTGACCTTTCTGTCCTCCACGCCTATGACTTTACATGATCCATTTCCTTGTTTTCTCACCTTTTTCACCTATTCTACTGTCATGTTACTTTGTTGTATTTTACTAAGTAATGTGATGATTTATTCCTTTTTGTGGCTAACTGGGAGAGTAATGAAGAAGTATTTTGGGAAACTCTTATTCTTTTCAAGTGATGGCTCACGAGAAAAAAGCTATGAAGCAGACAGGCAGCACAGATTAACTATAGAGAATGGTAGAACAGTTTGTTGTTACACATTGGATGATGTTACAAGATGCTGTTACACATTGGATGCTGTTATAGGTTGTTGTTACATATTGGATGTTGTTACACTACACATTGATACAAGAATCCGTTGTTACACCAAAAGTGTTATCGCCAGCGATTCCATGACATCTCGAACCGTTATTCACTTGATGTTGTTGTGCCAAAGCTGGAAAATGTGGGTACTATTCCACATAACAACTGTCGGCAGTAGGGATTGTTTATTTTGGAAGCAACAGACCCAAGCGGTTGCAATCCTAACTATTGTGTATTTGTATTTAGAAATAGGTTGTAACTACTTTTATTTTTTATCAGCATGAGAATCGTGAGATTCTCATGACTGATTTGTTTTCTAATCTTGGGATGTAATAACTATAAAGGAACTCGATTTTTCATGTACAAGGAGACGGCATATAGAAAAGTAATGTTACTCTTCTTCTGTAATTCTGAGTTTATTTTTAATATTAATCATCACAGTGATGATGTTACTGCTCTTCAGCTTATTCATTAATTACTTTTGTGTTACTCCTGCGCCTTGCTGAGGAGGAAGGGCCCTCCTCTTTAGTAGGGATTGCAGTGATAGAGGTAGTGTACATTCTAGTTTAGCTAATTGATTTATTGTTTATCGTTGTTGTTGTACAAATCATGGATTACATTCGTTGTTGTTTCTATTTATATTATGTTGTTACACTGAGTTAATCAACAGAATGGTAGTAACCTCCTGGAGTAGATATTAGTTCCTGTGTGGCGCACCTTTACTTTAATAGTTGTGAAGTGTGATTAATTCTGTAGAGTGCTTTTATGTCTACATGAATGGTTTGATTCAGAAATTTAGTTCAGCGACACCTTTTACTGTTTTCTGCACTTTCTTATTCTTGGCTTTGGCGTATTAACACAGATAGTGCGAACTCCATTGAAACGGCAAGACCTACCTTGGGTTGAAAATTAAATGTTGAAGTCTTGGTCAATTAAGATTAATTAAAACAGCACTACATTTTGGCATTGTTGCCAGGGATGGCAGTTGACGATACAGTTAGCCAAGTTGTTTTTTTGATGTAGAGCGTTCCTAGTCCACACTTGTTGGGCGGTCAGACGAGAGGTAAGAACCTGTGCATCGCTCTAACATACCTAGGCGGGCTCACCATTGTGATCACTAGGGAACTTAGGACATTTTGGTGTTTTGTTTAGTGTGTCTTCAGCTCTTCAGTTGCTCGGCGGTAAGATGAGAGGTAAGAACATGTGAATCGCTCTAACATACCTGGGTGGGCTCACCATTGTTGAAGACTGAGGCACTTAGGGTGTGATTTAATACACATAGGGTCCATGAGTACAACTGTATAAATTATAGAGATACCAAAACTACCCTCACTCTAATTAGTCACAAGAAAAATGGGTTGTAAAAAGGAAAGGAAGAGTGTAGATTTGGGAAGGAAAACATTCATCTAGGAACTAATCTCTAAGGTAGAAAAAGAACAGTCCAGCTCTCAAATGGATGCAAGGGAAACAAGGCCGCAAAAATCTATTACTCCCATAGCAAAAGCAGAAACCTATGATTCCTCTATCTCGGGACCATATCATTCTAAAGCTAGCACCCATACCTCCAAGACCAAGAATCTGATTCAAGTGCAAGAGGGCGAAGCTAGTAGCTAGAATTTGAGGACCGAGGGGAAAGGGGAAACTAAGGGGGGGCATCAAATACCTGGGACGGAAGAACACCTATTGGTTTATCAATACCAAATACAGGTAGTGCGGTAAAACGGCCAGCCCCAAGAACATTTGAGCCACTAATCACATCTACAAGACCATCACAAGAACAGTTTGAAGGACGTCTGATACAACAAGGGTTAGAGGGACTAGTCATGGGGGACAACAATGACAACAATGCTAAAACATATGCTACTATCACCACCTTTCAGTTACCAATCAGGGATATCAAAGGTGGAGCTCCTATGAAAAATATTCCTCTATCATCCTTACCATCCTTCTAGGGGATGACTGTGGAAGATCCATACACCTTTTTATTTGAGTATGATGTCTTATGCAAAAGTTATGATTATACCTCATATGCACAGAAATTAAAATTATTCCATGCTACTTTAAAAGGGGCATCCTTGAGATGGTTCATGGGATTGGGTTCCGCTTCTATTCGAACATGGAATGACATGAAGGAGACGTTCTTATCAAAGTACCAAGACTATTGCAGAACCAGGGACTTAAGGGAGGAGATCTTTAGAATGACACAGAAGGAGGATGAAAGCCTGGAAGATTATGTGGAGAGGTTCCACTATAATCTACAGTGGTCTAAACATAGCAATCTAGACCAGGAGATCTTGAAGACTATATTTATCATAGGAATGAGGGATGACTACCTTGATACCCTAAACCTATTAGGGAAGGGGGATATATCGTAAGAACCATTCGCTAAAATTGTAAAGCTCTGTCTAAGATGCTTTAGAGGATCATCTAAGGGGAGGAGAGAAGTTCGATATGCCTCCACTCGGATAGAAAAATCTACAGGAGGGGGAGTAACCAGAGCAGAAATCAGGAATTTGTTTGAAAATTTCAAGACCAATATCCTCAATACTCTCTCTGCCCAGATAACAATAGTGCAGATCAAGAAGACACTAGAAAAAGTTGACACACCTCTGGCTGTGTTCTATCCGAGTTGCCGAAAGAAACATCCTTTGAGGAATGTGAATTGAACAGCATCAGCTTGTGCAATATCTGTGAGTTGGAACATTCGACAGGGAAATTTCCAGAGCTTCCTAGATTAAAGGCAGCACTCAGAGAGTCAAGCGAGGAAGTGCAGTCCTCTTATTTCATTGCACCAAGGAGGCCATGGCAATCACGACCTCCGAGTATGTCTCAAGACTTTTCCTCTTTCAATTCATGGAACAATGCATATAATACTTAGCAATATCCATGGAAATATCCTACTCCTCCTCCAGCACAGTTTCCTTCACCCTAGAACCAGTGGTCTCCATCTCCTTCTGTTTAATATCCTCAATCTCAACCATATCCTTGGAACCAGAATTGGAGAGGAAATGCCCATAATTCAGCTCTACGTGGACTACCCATGCAACAACAGCTACAGTTACCTCCATTACAAACTCCTGCTCCTCCACCACCTGTGTGACCCCAACTACCTATGCAACCTAACCCAAACCTAAACAATAAAGCAGCTCAGGGCATAGAGGCTCTAACTACCTTCCAGACCTACCTTATTACCCCCGTGGGACTTAATGAAATACAATTGCGATCGGGCAAGGTAATTAAACCAAGTCACTCCCCTATCATTACAAAGGAGGAATGTGAACCATCCAGAAGAGATTTCAGAGGCTCTGAGGTGACTACTGCACCTACAACAACCGATATAGAGGAAGTTGTCACATCTATAATAATCGGCCTATGAAGAACTATTACTGATGTAATAGCCAACTTGGGGAAGGCTGATACACCTGTAAGAACTGATTCGACTATCATAACGAAGGACCCTCCATATACTCAGAGTTTGGCCAAACCTAGGATGACCTCATAGCCGGAATCTGATTTTCTTAAGAAGTTGCAAAATTTGCATGTACGAATTCCTCTCTTACAAACCCTTAAAGAAGTACCTATTTATGCTAAAATAGTGAGAGATGTGTGCATCAAGAAACCTGAGAGGAAGCCTAAAGGCCCTGCCACCATACATGCGATGGAGAAATTATCTGAATTAATGTTTGCTCAGCCTCTCCTAACTAAGTACAATGATCCAAGAAATCCTACGGTCACTGTCTACATTAATGATCAGCCCATAGCCAACACATTGATCGATCTCGGGGCTGCCATTAATGTAATGACAAAGGACCTCTTTATCTCTCTCGGGCTATAGGGACTTAGACATACTCCTACTGTACTTGAATTAGCAGATATGTCTTGTGTTAAACCGGAGGGCATGTTAGAGGATATAGTGATTACAATATCTTCCTAGAGGTATCCAGCTGACTTTCTTATCTTACAGCCCAAATCCAATTTGGGGGGGCATCCTTTGATCCTAGGGAGACCTTGGTTGGCCACTGCAAATGCATTTATAGGTTGCAGGTCAAGATCTATGGTGATCTTGGATGGCCAGGAAAGAAAGAACCTTAATCTTTACCCCCCAAAACCAAATATGGATGTATACAACCCTTGGTGGGATGAGTTTGAGCTTGAGTCAGATCTTTCCCTGCCACTCCTCACTCTAGGGAAAGCCCAGTATTTCAAAAATGAGACAGAAGATGATGTCATTAATGGTTTTATTAGTAACTCACTTTCTGTCGCTTCTGTTAAGAATGCGAATGAGGAAGAAGAGGTGGAAGATAAATATTTTGAACAAATGAGAACTGCTCCGAATATTGACAGCAGTCCAATTGAGATAAAATCTGGAAATTTTTTGAATACTAACCCCAACCTGTATGCTGAGGAAAACCAACTATTGTTACAACTGTTACAGAAGTATAAAAAGGCATTTGCATGGGACTATATGGATATGAAATGGATCCACCCTAACATATGCACTCATTGTATTTATTTGAAGGATGGCTTCAAACCAATCAGACAACCACAATGCTGCATGAACCCTGCACTAAAGGAGGTGGTGCAGGAAGAATTACAAAAACTCCTGAGTGCTAATTTTATTTACCCAATATCTGACAGTCAGTGGGTGTCACCACTTATCATCGTTCCTAAAAAGAATGGCAAGTGGAGAGTTTGTGTAGATTACAGAGAACTCAATAAAGCCACTCAAAAGGACCATTTTCCCTTACCATTTATAGATCAGGTCCTTGATACCCTCTCCAGAAATAAGTTCTTTTCATTTTTGGACGGATTTAGTGGCTATAATAAAATACAGATTGCCCCGGAAGATCAGGATAAAACTACCTTTACTTGCCCTTGGGGAACCTACGCATACAAATTACTTCCTTTTGGACTCTGTAATGCGCCAGCAACCTTTCAAAGGGAAATACTGGGGAATTTTTCTGACTTGTTAAATGACTACTTGGAAATATTCATGGACAATTTTACACCTTATGGAGATGCTTTTGAAACAGAATTAGTCAATCTGGAAAAAGTGTTGGAACGGTGTGTATAGAGTAATGTTTCCTTGAGCACTGAAAAATGTCACATGATGATGAATAGAGGGATCGTGCTTGGACACTACATTTCTGTTGAAGGAATCAAGGTAGACCCTGCAAAAATAGAGGTAATCTTGAAAATTCCAACCCCCAAAATGCAAAAATATGTATGTATTTTTTTTGGGCATTCAAGGTATTACAGGGGATTTATAGAAAAAAATTCAAAAATTTCATTGCCATTATTTTCCTTTCTCATGAAGGATGTTGATTTTTGTGGACAGGGAAGTGTGAGTAGGCCATTTTAAAGCTGAAATGTTGTGTATCAGTAGCTCTGATCTTGTGAGAACCTAATTGGAAACTGTCATTTCACATAGCTACATATGCATCTAATATTGTTGTAGGGGTTGTTTTGGGCCAACTGGAGGATAAGAAACCTTATGTTATTTAATACATAAACAAAAATCTAACCCTGACGGAGCTCAACTACACAGTGGCTGAGAAGGAGTTCTTAGAAGTCATGCATGCCATCAATAAATTTTGACATTATACCACCGGGTATCAAGTATTTGTGCACACTGACCATTTTTCCATTCGTTTTTTAATGAATAAGCCAATTACCAATGGTAGGATTACACGCTGGTTATTGTTGTTACAAGAATTTGATATCACTATTGTCAATAAACCTAAAAAAGATAATGTAGTAGCTGAATTTCTTTCTAGGTTAACTATTGATGACAATTGCATTCCCACTGAGGATTCTTTCCCAGATGAATATCTTTTTGCTATTGCTGCTTACTCACCTTCGTATGCAAATATAGCTAATTATCTTGCTGCATGGAAGTTTCCACAGTACTTGTCCTCCAAGGAGAAAAGAAAGATCATACAACAAAGTGCTACATATACCTGGATAGATGGGAACCTCTATCACACTGGACCAGATTTCTAGATCAGACGTTGTGTTAGAGAAGATGAGGTCTTTGACATCCTTAAAGCTTGTCATGAAGAACCTTGTGGAGGGCACTATGCAGACAAACGAACAAGATACAAAGTCCTTTCAATAGGGTATTATTGGCCAACAATATTTCAGGATGCCAAGAAGTTTGTGAAGGGATGTGATAGTTGTCAAAGGATGGGCCAACCCCTGCAATCAGATGAGATGTCATTACAACCCCAAATCGTCCTAGAACCTTTTGAGAAGTGGGCTCTAGATTTTGTGGGACCAATTAATCCCCCATCCAGATAGAAATATTACATCTTGGTCTGTGCTAACTATGTCACAAAATGTGTTGAGGCAAAGGCACTACCCAGAGCCACGGATTAGGCTGTCTTAGACTTTCTATTTGAAGACATCTTTGTTCGATTTGGCATACCCAGGGAGATAGTCACAGATGAAGGACCGCAGTTCACATCTCATAAGATCCAGGAGTTGGTTGAAAAATATAAAACCCATCATAGAATCACATCATCTTATCATCCACAAGCAAATGGACAAGTGGAAAGCACTAACAAAGTCATTGAGGGGATCCTTACTAAGGTTGTGGCCAGTGACCGAAGAAATTGGGCTGATAAAATTCCATAAGTGTTGTGGGCATACATGACTACATGGATTAATACCACTGGATTCTCACCATATGAACTTGTGTATGGTAAAAACCCTTTATTCCCCATTGAATTTGAAATCAATACACTAAGAATAGCATTGCAGGTCAATTTGGATTTGGCTACAGCACAAAAGCAGAGATTGAACCAGCTCAATGAATTGGAGGAGAAATGGTTATCTATCCAACAAACAGAGATTATACAGCAGCAGAGAGATAAGTGGCATGACAGATTCATCAAGAAGAAGAAGTTCCATAAAGGATATTAGGCTCTCTTATATGACTTAAGATTTAAATACTTCGAGGGTAAGCTCTGCACCAGATGGCTAGGTCCCTATGAGGTAGATGCATTCTTCGACAATGGGATTGTAAATTTGGTGACCATTGACAGTGTGAGGACAGCATTGCTTGCAAATGGGCACCGTCTTCGGTTATATCACAAACCTGCTTCAAGGGATTCATTTGTCAACATTGTCACAAATTCGGATCTATAGATTACAGGAACAAGGGAAAGCCCCCTTGTGCTGCAAAAAATTTAATTTTTCCAATAAGTGTAACCGCTGAAAATCAACTATGGTTGGCAGCTGTTACACCTTAAAAAAAATGATAATAATAATAATAATAATAATCTGGTTGTGAAAACCTTTCCCAGGCGCAAACAGACATTTTTTGTAGCAGTTGAAAACCACTTCGTGGCGGTTGTTACACACTATGTAACAATATCTATTATTTCAAAGCACACCTTACGATAAGTGTTGTTACACGATCATTTCTTCTTTATTTTCTGGTAGAAATCAAAATAATATATATATTAGTCATCTTGACTGTTACACATGCAACAGCCAACGACTGTTAAAAAATAAATGAGATATTTTATTGGAAATAAATAATAGGCATCACTGGGGTCCTTGTCATCAGAATTAAATTCACGCGTCTCGCTTTCGGAGCTTGGTTCGAGCGTTGCGTCACCCATGACTTCTCCCCACATCACCCAAGTACGTCATCAAAAGGTTATATTGAATATGCTTTATTTGGTAATTATGGCAACTTAACATGATTTTTGACGGCCGAGGGCCGCTATCACATTTAAGCCAGGGGGGCACGAATCATATTGCAACATGACCATCACATGATTTGTGATTATTCAAAAAAATCCTATAATTAAGGCATGATGACTTGGTATTTATTGTTACTTAATGCCAGTTATGCCAAAAATGGGAAGTGTACCTTCGACGATACCTCCCATGACTCGCCATTAATAAGGAAAATTGATCGTGCAATACGAATTATAAGTGCAAAATACCAATTCGAAATCCTCACTTGTGCCACCCTACCACCCTACCATTTACCCCTGCTAGAAGCACTGAATCTCCATTCAGAGTGCTCGGAGAATTAGAAGATAGCAGTGCAGGCTAAAACAGCTAAGTTGTGTGTCGACGACCTCGGAGCGTCTAAAGGAAGGGAGAAGGAGGTGAAACGGCACTGAATTTGCATAAGTAATGGGTGGAGCAGCAATACAGCATGAGCTAGGGTCCACATAAGCCTTGGAGGATTGCCCTAAAGCCTGCCAGATTTTCAAGGACGCAGGCCGGTTCGAATTCTTTCGGAGGTTAGAGGGATCAGACAGCGTTGTTGCCATGGAATTTGCAAATAATTTGGAGAGAAACCAGATAGAAGTTAGAGGGTTGAAGCTAGAGGTCACAGAAGAGGTGATTTCTAGAGTGACAGGATTACCAGTGGAAGGAAAGAGGTGGCTCAACAGGAAGTTCAATGACCCCTCGGGATTTCCTCCAAGAAGAAGAGTCGCTGGTAAAGAAAGGAAGGGGAATTAATAGATTGTCACTCCCCTAGCCATGGGCTGATGTTGCCCTCCACCTCATCAATTACATTACTTGCGAGGGAAGGGAAACAATTGTGTTTAATTATCACTTTGCATTGCCGAACCACCTCTGGCATCAACAGTTGATCAATCTTCCTTACTTCTTGCTAGGAAACATTAGGCACATGGTTGTGGCTGTGAAAATAGCTGCACATCCAGAAACGTGTATCACCAACCATGTTCTTATCAAACTCATTGTGCTAGACGCCTTGAGCCGCCAGGGTAGGAATTGGGAAGAATTTATGAGGAAGAAGCCCAGGACCACCCGCAGGAGGCAAACCGAGACGTCTGAGGAAGCTCCAGCGGTGACAAAGGAGCAACCCTAGCCCTCAATAGTAAGGGTTGGTAAGAGGCCATTTGACAAACCAATTGGTGACAGGTGGCTAAAGCAGAGGATAAGGGTTAGCGGGCACCCAGAGTCCCCATCCATGTCAAGGAAGAACAAAGAAGTAGCAGAGCAGAAGGACAAGGAGCAAGCTCAGCCAAAGAAACCTTCTTCACCTGGTAAGAGCAAAACCCAATCCTTGTTGTCAAGAATTGAAATTTTAGAAAAATAAAATAGAGAACTAAGGGAACAACTAGCAGAGGGAAAGGCAGAGCCAAGAGCCCCAAGGCTAGATACTTTGGTTGAGGTTGTGGACAAGGCTAGAAAGGGAGATGTTTCGGGAACTGTGTGTGCAGCCTGTGCTGAGAAGCTAGTGGCAGCAGGATTTAAGGTCTGTGTAGCAGACACCTCCTCGAGGGAGACCTAAACTGAAACCTGGGAAGTTGATGCACAAGAAACCATTGAGGATGTTGTTGTTACACAATAACCAGCAACCGAGACGGCACAATCCACATAAAGTGATTAGGTAATGGATACACAAGAGCCCTTGGCTGACACTATTGTTTCACCAGAACCAGCAATGGAGGGGGAATTCAGCCAAGGGAAGGAAGGAGAAGCTAACATCCATGAGTCAGCGGTCGACACTGTTGTTACACAAGAACCAACAGTGGAGACAGAAGCCTACCCAGGGAAAAATGATATACAAGAGTCTATGGATAACATTGATGTTACACAAGAACCAGCAGTAGAAATGGAAGTTGATGAAGAAGATAAGGAAACTGTGACAAAATCCATTGACGAAGTTTTTGTTACACAAGAACCTACAGCCGAGGTGGAACAGTTTCACCCTCAGGAGGCTGATACACCTTCAATTGATAGTGCATGTGGGAGAACACCGGGTCCTAATGAAGGATGGTGTACTGAGAAGATGTTATTGTTACCAGAGCTGCAAAAATGGAAGTAGCAGGCACTCTCTCTACGAGAGGGGGTGATCTCGCTCCAAGCTCACAAGAAGATGATGGATTCCCTTAGAGACAAATGGCTAAAAGAAGAATGGGAAGCACGGAGGCACAAGGAAACTATAATGAAGAAGGATGAATAGTTGTATCAGTTGAATCAACAGGTCTCAGACCTAATGAATGATAAGATTAAGCTCCGTGACCTTGCCCTAAACCTGCTAGCATGCATGCGGCCATCCCCGTCATATCCAGTGTTCCTCTGGGAACGTTATTATTTATTTCAATTAAAATTTGTTTTTGAGAATAGGTCCTACTTGGGTTCTTCAACCCATACTTTTCTGGATATTTTTTGCTCATGCAAATTTGATGACCAGAGCTTGTTGTGCGAGCTATTTTCACATAATATCATGTGTGAATATGTCAGCACGAAGATGGTAGCGAGTGTCTTCTCCTACATGGGATATTTGCAGTTGTGGGCCTTCCTTTCATTTATGAGGAATCAGATTGAGTGGCATCTGGCCATGAAATCAGTAGAAGCTAACGAGGAGAGAGAAACATTGTGGGTCAGAGCCAAACCAGGTATGGTTTATGAACTCAGGCATGAGTTTAAGTTGTTCTTAAGCACTCCAAAAATCAGAAAACAGTCGGCCACCTATAGAAAAAGGATCGTGAGAATCTGCCTCAACCTATATGAAAATATGAAAAGTCGAGCGCTAGCGGAATGTCTCAAGCGTACTGAGGCCTGTAGCATTGAGCTACAAGAAGGGGATCCTTTTGAGTACAAGAATCTTTTGGATGTTGTTACACAGGTGCCCGAGTATGCTTGGATTGTGGAAACATTGGGGGCATTCTAGATTGGCCTCAGATTCAAATTTCCTTTGATTTGGTTGTCAGTAGAGGACTATCAGCCGACTACCACCTATGTGACTACAAAAGGGAATCTTGACCGCACCGGTTGATGGTCATTCAAGGGTTCAGAGCTCCAAGCAAAGGTATTGTTGGTGCCTATAATTTCACAAACTTACATCGAGGGTACAGTAGAAGGAGCTGAGACTCTACATGGGGACATGTAGTTGCTTCAGTCGGGGGGAGATGTTGGGTGTGGTTTTTTTACCTATTTTCTGCACATTATTTCCCCAATTTTGGCCTTTCTATCCTCCAGGCTTATGACTTTACATGATCCATTTCCCTGTTTTCTCACCTTTTTAACCTATTCTACTGTCGAGTTACTTTGTTGTATTTTACTGAGTAATGCAATGATTTGTTCCTTTTTGTGGCTAACTGGGAGAGTATTGAAGAAGTATTTTGGGAAGCTCTTCTTCTTTTCAGGTGATGGCTCGTGAGAACAAAGCTATGAAGCAGACAGGCGGCACGAATTAACTACAGAGAATGGTAGAACAGTTTGTTGTTACACATTGGATGATGTTATAGGATGTTTTTACACATTGGATGTTGTTACAGGTTTATATTACATATTGGATGATGTTACACTACACATTGACATAAGAATCCGTTGTTACGCCAAAAGTGTTATCGCCAGCAATGCCATGACATCTTGAACCGTGATTCACTCGATGTTATTGCGCCGAAGCTAGAAAATGTGGGTACTATTCCACATAACAACTGTCAGCAATATGGATTGTTTATTTTGGAAGCGATAGACCCAAGCGGTTTCAATCCTAACTACTGTGTATTTGTATTCAGAAATAGGTTGTAACTACTTTTATTTTTTATCAGCATGAGAATCATGAGATTCTCATGACTTATCTGTTTTCTAATCTCGGGATGTAATAACTATAAAGGAACTCGATTTTTCATGTACAAGTATACGGCATATAGAAAAGTATTGTTACTCTTCTTCTGTAATTCTGAGTTTATTTTTAATATTAATCATCACAGTGATGTTGTTACTGCTCTTCAGCTGATTCGTTAATTACTTTTGTGTTAATCCTGTGCCCTGTTGAGGAGGAACAGCCCTCCTCTTTGGCAAGGATTGCAGTGATAGAGGTAGTGTACATTCTATTTTAGCTAATTTATTTATGGTTTCTCATTGTTATTGTACAAATCGTGGATTACATTCGTTGTTGTTTTTATTTATATTATGTTGTTACACTAGGTTAATCAACAAAATGGTAGTAACCAACTAGAGTAGATATTAGTTCCTGTGTGGCGCGCCTTTACTTTAATAGTTGCGAAGTGTGATTGATTTTGTAGAGTGTTTTTATGTCTACATGAATGGTTTGATTCAACAATTTAGTTCAACGAAACCTTTTACTATTTTCTGCAATTTATTATTCTTGGTTGTGGTGTATTGGCACAGACAGTGTGAACTCCATTGAAACAGTAAGAACTACCTTGGGTTGACAATTAAATGTTGCAGTCTCGGTCAATTAATATTGATAAAAACAGCACTACAACCCTACTCCAAGAAATGAAATTGGAGGAGTAGGAGACCTTTTCAAGGCATAAAAATATTTGTAACAGTAGTGACATCTCCTATCTCAGCTCCAAAGGAGCCTCGGGTGGTTTATGCACCTTGTGGGATCCCAATCAACTCCTTCTTATAATCTCCCTCAAGACAACACATTGGATTTCCATGTCCTTCCAAATTCTCACATCAAACTAGATATGTGTTGTCAACAATGTATATATGCATGTTCATTTAAAAGAAAACATGACTATTGAAAATTTCTTATGGAGCTTAACTGAATTTGGCACCAATTGTATATTTGGAGGGGACTTCATTACAACCCTCCATCAAAGAGAGAAGAAAGGTGGATCCATTATCCATGATTATTTCCAAGAGAGCATGGAAGACTTTATAAGCCACCTTCATCTGATGGACATTAAACCTTTTCGCTTTCATTATACTTGGAACAATAAAATACCTACCTCATGCCATATCGCTACAAGATCAGATGGGTTCTTAGCCTATGATGATTTCCTGGCCCTCAACCTTTCCATGCCCTCCTCTATTCTCCTATGGAATGGCTCTGACCATCTCCCTATCAAGTTGGCTCTATCCTCTCCACTTAATTATGGACCAATCCCCTTTAGATACTCTCCGCTATGGGCCTTGTCCTTGAAATTTCATGATTTAGTCACCTCCTCATGGCTCCCTTGGGTTGAGGGAATCTGGATCCATATTTGGGAATCCAAAATCAAAAGTCTCAAAAGTGGCATCAAACTTTGGCTAATGGAATCCAATTCCAGTCGGCAAACAACAATATAGGAGATGGAACAGAAAATAAAGAAAATCCAAACTTCCATGGAAAATGAGCCCATCACAGAGGAAATGTTACTTCATGAAAAGGACTCCTTCACAAAATATCACTTGCTTATAAAAGAAGAACATGAGTACTGGAGGCTCAAATCAAGTAGCATATGGCATCAAGCGGGTGACAGAAGTACCAAAATTTTCCACAAGCAAGCAAAAAATTGGGAAAGAAAAAATAATATCTCTGAGTTACAGGTGTAAGGAATCAAAAGTGACAACTTTTAAAACAACAAAGAGGAAGATACTACTCATTTCAGTAATACGTATAGTCAGAGTGATTCACCCTCAGAAGAAGATGAATCTTACATGTTTGAGCATATCTCATTGTTGGTCACTGAAGGTATGAAACACCAACTAATAGTTCACCCCACTAAGGAAGAAATAAGTAAGGTGGCCTTCTCCTTTCATCTTGATAAATGCCCTCGTCCAGATGGATTTTGCGCTCACTTCTACGAACATTTATGGAATGCTATCAAGAGAGATTTGTGTAGAATGGTTGACTATTCCTTAAAAAATCTATGCATTGGTGGAGGAATCAATTCTTCCTCTTTGGCCCTTATTCCTAAAGAATCTAACCCCTCTTATTCTGATATATTTTTCCCATCTCCCTCTGCAATGTTTCATATAAAATCATCTCTAAGCTTCTGGAAGATTGTCTAAGAAAAATCCTTCCTCATATTATTCAGGAGAACCAAGGAGGTTTCATTCCTGGTCAAGGGATCATAGATAACATCAGTCTTATCCAAGAGGTGGTTGATTCCAGTTGGACAAGGGGAGATCAAGGAATTCTTATTAAACTAGACTTGGCCAACACCTTTGACAGAGTAAGACACAACTTCCTTCTTAAGGTCATGAAAAATATGGGATTCTAAGACAAATTTATCTAATCAATCACCCTCTACATCAACTCCCCTTGGATAGCCCCCTTGGTCAATTGGCAAGTCACAATTTTCTTCAAAGCCTTTGGGGGCTTGTGGCAAGGCTACCCTCTATCCCCCTTTTTATACATCAGCAAGGCATATGCTTTAAGTTGTCGGCTAGACTTTAAACGTAGTAATGGTCACCTCCAAAGTCTAAGATATGCACCAAATGTTAAAAGTGTCAATCTCTCACAATTTGCTGATGACACCATCTTCTTAGGTGGAGATTCTTTATCCATTACCAAGAGATTCAATTTTTTTCTTGACAAATATCTCTCAACTTCAAGAGAATTGGCCAACACATCCAAATCCAAAATCTTTTTTTGGAACATATTTGGATCCAAACTAAATCATATTGGATATATTCTCGGAATTAAGCCTATTGAAAGCTAGAAATAATTCAAGTATAAGGGGATCCCTATCTACCTTAAACACCATTCTCCTCAAGCATGACAAAACACTCTTTTGAAAATAAAAGTCAAGATGGAAGCTTGGGTAGCCAAATGGCTTAACTTAGCAGGCCACATCATTCTCATAAAAGTAGTCTTATCAGTTAATCCCCTGTTCCAATTCTTAGCACTTCGTGCACCACAATATGTTCTCTAGCGTCTCAGCATCTACATCATAAAATTTATGTGGGAAGTAGGGAAATCCTCCACTAAAATGTTCCACTTGGTAAACTAGGATAATGTGAAAGCTCCTAAACTTCATGGATGGCTTGCTATCTGGAACCCCATTTTAATGAATCAAGCCATAGGGGCCAAGCTAGCCTGGAAATTTAAAACTCATCCGAAGACTTGGTGGGTCCAAGTCCTCAAGGAAAAATATTTGTATCATGGCAACCAAAGGGATATTGATCCAATCTAATCATCTCAACACGACTCCTCGATTTGGAAGCTGATATCTACCATATATATTCTCATCAATGATCACCTCAGTTGGATTTTGGGGAATGGAAGGAAAACTCCCCTGTGGTGTAACTTTATAATGTATCAACTTTCCCTCCACAAATCTAAAGAACTGTGACCCTTAGAAAAATTCATGTGTCACTCAGGGATAAATATGCTTTCTCACATTTTCATATTAGATGACTCTAATGGTTGGATCGAGTGGAATACGGATGACCTCCTCAACAATTTGCAACCCCTCGAGGAAATTTTGAAAGGAAAATTAACAAGGTGTGCTCCATGGTCCCAATATGTTGAAGACAACATAGGATGGAAATATTATGTCTACACAGTAAAGGAAGGTTACAAGGAACTTCCCTTCTCTTTGCAAATCCCCCCAAAGTCCTCCCTCTATAAAAATCTTTGGTAAGCCAATGCCATTATGAAAGTGAATACCTTTTGTTGGCTCCTCTCCCATAAAAAAAATTCTACTTCTGGAAATTTGATGAAATGGGATAAACAAGGGCCCTCGCATTGCTCCTTATGTGAGAAACAAGAATACTCCCTTATCCACATCTTTCCCTCATGCCCTTACTCCAAGCTTGTCTGGAACACTTCCCTGAGCCCCTTGTATCCCCGTATAAGATGGCCATATGACCTCCTAGCATTCTTCTCCTCTTGGCATAAACACTACATTTGATCCTTCGCTGGCAAATATAACATCAAAAAACTTTGGGTTTCCCTCCCTAAATATCTCTGTTGGAAAATTTGGTTGTCCAGAAACAATGCTATATTTAAAAATATTTGTATCCCCCTAAGATCCACTGCTATGAAATCCCTTTCCTTTTGTATGGAGCTTATCAGCCTCTCTCTCTCCACGGCTGATCCCTCTTTAGACCATCATGAGCCAGTATGGTGAAACTCTCTTCCAACTCCCTTGCAAAATGATATGTATTATTAATCTATTATCATTTAAATTTATTATCCTTGCCGCTAGGCAGGTATTATGCAATCGGTATTAGGTTAAGAATCTATTAATTCAATCAAACATGTCAAATATTTTTCAATTTAGCAAAGTGTAACTTTTAGAAATTATTTTTTGTGAAATATTTTAATTGCATTTATATATCACGTGATTATCTGTTCATTTGTAGATGTTATTGCTCAATGCCTCGATTGGAAAACCCTCTATAGGAGTACAATTAGCAAACATTAAAGACGAGACAATTAGTAAGCCATAATGTCAATAAATTTATGTTGTATTTCATTCGAGCTAATTTCTGGAGCAAGCAAATCCCCATTTATTTCTTTAACTTACCAACGCTCCGTCAGAGAAAGTGCAAATCCTTGCAACCTACAAATTTTGACAATCAACATGGATTTTTGGTCGCAATGCAGATTTTGATAATCAACGCAGATTTTTGGTTACAGTTCAAAATAGTAAGGCTCGTTTCTCACTATGAAGTACTTCTGCCTTTAATTCCTTTAATAAAATTCATGTAAAAGGCTGCAAAATCTTCATTACAGCGAATCTTGAATCATGTTTTGTCCTAGAGAACCTTGTAGAAAGAGAGATTCGATATCTTTAAATCTTGTCACATATGCACTAATGAAGGAGGAGGGGTATACAGACAAAAATGGAGGTTATTTGGACAATTTTCATAGTAAAGTGTGAGGATTAGGCATAGACAGGCTCTTGCGATCATAAATAATTATGCTCTACCATTGAACGAAAGAAACAACTAAGTTATTGCTCCTCCACACTCTGATGCCTAATGGTTACCAGACTCAAGTGGCACACATGTGTGATTGAAGTGACTACCAAATCAGAAATGGACACAGAATAATGCATAATCGTGGTTGCTTGCCTTTGTTCTTGGGTCTAACACCATTATTTCTCACATCCACATAGGGCCACACAAGGGCATCCGCTTATCCAAACACAAAAAGTGACAATGTTGATGTTCAACATTACATCTGCAAATAATGTGAATAGATTTCAGCAAATTAAAGCAGTGATCCACATTTTAATATATATTTAAAATTTTAATCATCAGTATATTAATGACAGTCACAAAAAAATGGTTTTGGCTTAGAGCAATGATCACATTTACATATAAAATTTAAGAGAATAATAACTTTTATATTAATGCATAATAATAATAATAAATCTGCCCATGGGGCTTTGGATTGACGGTGAATGGGTGTGTTGTTAAGGCACTCCTTGCGATAGGTCACCGGTTCAAATCCCCCGTGGGTACTTAGGTTAGTCTTAACTAGAAAAAAAAAATAATAATAATAAATCTCATTTTTATTAATTTAATGGTTAACTAATTGTAATATAATTTATTATTTATTTTTTTAGACTATCCAAAAATATTACTATTTTAGAAATAAATTATTTGACCATGACTTTAATAATAAAGAAATCTAATACATTGTAATAAATATATTACTACTTTAGAAATATTTTATTTGACCATGCTTTTAATAATATATAATAATAAAGAATATAATACATTGTACTAAACATATTTAATTCAATTGATTATATATTAAAGTGACCATAAGAATAAGTAGAGAGAAGTATCTATCCCTGTAAAATCTAATATTTTATTTGAAATCCTTGTCTTTATTATTTTTATTTTTATTTAGCGATATTTAAACTAAGCGACAAGTACTAGCTACTATGTTGCACTTGTTTTAATATGATATCTTTATTATGATTTTTTCCCCAAAACAAATTGTTTATATATTTAAAAGCAAAATTACAATACAATAAATTGAACTAAAGTGATTTAATACTTTTTGTTTTTTATTACATTTTTAATTGAGTTGATATTATACTTTATCATTAATGTTTCATTTTATACATATTACAACATACATTTAAATATTTATACTCATTTACACTCACTATAACATCTCCCTCATACTAAGCTAACTCTTAAATGTTTACACTCATTTAGGGACACTACAACATCTCCCTCATGGTAGGCTATAGAGCTCTTCAAGCGATAAATTTGACAAAACAAAAATTGTGAATCATATTCTATATAGTATAATGATATCCTATAAATTTTACTTAATTTTAATCATTTATATTTTTGAAAGTTCTAATAAAATCATATACTTTTTAATAATATTTCATCTTAGTTTCATTTATAAAATTAAATACTTTCTTAAATATAATTATAAGTTTTTTATAAATCTATTTAAAATTATAGTCATCCCTATTGATTTTATACTAACACAACCACATTAAAAATATTAATGTGGTTGATATAAGCTGAAGGCTTCATTTGTATCTAACGCTAATAAATATATAATAATAGAAATAATATTAAAAAACTATTACAATAATAATAATAAAATTAATATCGTTATAATTAATAATTATTATTAAATTATATTATTTAATATTTAATATTAAATGTAATTTTTAATAATTTAATTTTTATGATAATTATTATTTATTATTAATTAAAAATAAATTATTATTATTATTATTATTAACCATGGGTAATTTTTAAACCATGGCTGGTCATGCTTAACTATTGTTGATTTTTATAGCAACATAATCATTGTGACAATGCAATGTTCGACCATGGTTGACCGTTGTTGACCACGATCGATTTTCATATTGAGACAATCCTTGTCACAATGCAACGTTGGACCATGGTTGACCATGGTCGATTTTCATATTGAGACAATCATTGTAACAATGCGACATTCGACCATGGCTAACAATGGTTGATCTTATAAACCCAAGGGACTAATATTATAAACCCAACGGATTAATACTGAAACCCCAAGGGATTATGAACCCAAGGGAATAATATTAAACCCATGGGGCTAATATTATAAATAAAAGGTATATAAACCATAAGATAAATATTATAAACACTAAAATAAACATGGTTGAACATGTTTTACCATGGTTGATTTTCACATCAAGACAATCTTGTCACATTGCAACGTTCAACCATGGTTGACCATGACCAACCATGGATGACCATGTTTGATTTTATAAAACATGGTTGAACATGGTTTACCAAGGTTGACCATGATTGAACATGGTTGATCATAGTTGATCATGATTATAATATGGAATCAATCTTTGTAATAGTGCGACATTGGACCATGGTTGAGACAATGATTGATTTTCATATTAAGACAATCTTTGTCACAATGTGACATACAAGCATGGCTAACCATGATTAAACATGGTTAACCACGATTGATTTTGTAAAATATGGTTGATGATGGTTGACCATGATTGAATTTATAAAACATGGTTGACCATGATCGATGTTATAAGCCTTGAGGATTATTACTAAAACCCCAAGGGATTATAAACCTAAGGGAATAATATTAAACCTTAGTAATATCAACCCATAGATTAAGAAACCGAAGGGATTGATATCATAAACCCAAGGGATAAAAATTATAAACCCAAGGTATATAAACCCTAAGATAAATATTATAAACCTTGAAATAAACATGGTTGACCATGGTGGATTTTGATATTGAGATAATTATTGTCACAATGCAATGTTGGTCCATGGTTAACCATGCATTACCATGAATAATTTTCATATCGAGACAATCTTTGTCACTATGCGACATTGGACCCATGGTTGATTTTCATATTGAGACAATCATTGTCGTAATGTGACATTCAACCATGGTTGGCCATGTTTGGAAATGATTGGCCATTGTTGAACATGATTGATATAATAAACCCAAGGGATTGATAGTATAATCCCAAGAGAATAATAAATCCAAGGGAATAATAAATTCAAGGGATTAATATTAAAACCCGAAGGGATTATGAACCCAAAGGAATAATATTAAACCTAAGGGACTAATACTATAAACCCAAGGTATATAAACCATAAGATAAATATTATAAACACTAAACTAAACATGGTTGACCATGGTCGACTTTCATATTGAGACAATCCTTGTCACAATGAAATGTTGGACCATGGTTAACCATGGTTGATTTTTGTGTTGAGATAATCATTGTCACAATGTGACATTCGACCATGGTTGATGATGGTTGATATTATAAACCCAACAGATTAATACTAAAACCCCAAGAGATTATGAACCCAAGGGAATAACATTAAACCCAAGGGACTAATATTATAAACCCAAGGTATTAAACCATAAGATAAATATTATAAACACTAAAATAAACATGGTTGACCATGTTTGACCATTGTTGATTTTCATATTGAGACAATCCTTGTCACAATGCAACGTTGGACCATGGTTGATCATGCTTAATCATGGTTGATTTTCATATCAAGACAATCTTTGTCACAATGCAACGTTCGACCATGGTTGATCATGATTGACCATGGATGATCATGTTTGATTTTATAAAACATGGTTGAACATGGTTTACCAAGGTTGACCATGATTGACCATGGTTGATCATGGTTGACCATGATTATCATATTGAAACAATCTTTGTCATAATGCGATGTTGGACCATCGTTGAGACAATGATTGATTTTCATATTGAGACAATCTTTGTCACAATGCGACATAGAAGCATGGTTGACCATGATTAAACATGGTTGACCACGATTGATTTTATAAAATATGGTTGACGATGGTTGACCATGATAGATATTATAAACCCAACGGAATAATAACCCCTAGGGATTATTACTAAAAACCCAAGGGATTATAAACCTAAGGGAATAATTTTAAACCCTAGGAATATGAACCCATAGATTAATAAACCCAAGGGATTGATATCATAAACCCATGGGAATAATAAACGCAAGGGATAAAATTTATAAACCTAAGTATATAAACCCTAAGGTAAATATTGTAAACCCTATTATAAACCCATGACTCCTCCTCCTCCTTATAATATTAATATTAGTAATTATATTAAAGTATTAATAACTTCTTATTATTATTAAATCTTATATTCTAAACCTAGTATTAAAAACTCTAATAAATAAAACCTTAATATTAAGTCATACTATTTTTTTTGTAGTGTAGTTATTTTTTATTTTTTAATTATTAAACATTTTTATTATTTTAGATTATTATTTTTATTTTTATTAATTTTAGTTGTTTTTTAATTTATAAAATTTAAATAGTTATAATTTAGATAATTATTTTCATATTTTTTATTAATTTAGATAATTATTTTAATTATGAAGGTTAACACACACATACACATATATATATATATGGATTATATCAAAAATAAATAACATTTTTGTTAATTTAAAATAATAATGCACAAATAGGAGTCTATATAAATTATAGAGTTGATTCAAATTGTTAAGAGTATCAACACAAGAAAATGAAAATGCACTATAGATACGAAACACTAACCTATCATCCAATAAGATCATTCATTTTTTAAGTTATGGAAAATATTTTGGGCATAGACAAATTGCGCTCCATCATAATGGTTTCAACGTAGGTTGGGTAAGTCAAAGGGTTGAATCTCATTTGTTTGTGGGTAAGTAGGATTTCAATGTCTATGCAATGGAAGATAAATTTAACTATCCACGGTGTTGTGCTGACAATCTCTAAGATTCGATCAAAGTCACTTCGAAAATCCTTACTCCTTTCTTGGTCGCAGGATTGAGACTCGATGCACCTTTTGTTGGAAATATTAATCCCAACCACCACGTTAAACACCCTAACAACAACCATACTTGTCAGAAGTATTTTTGCAGGTTTCATATTTGTTTGAAGACGGAAGGACCGCAATCAGAACAGAAGTACCGTGCGGACCAGTGTGCAACACATCATAGAAGTTAAAGGCATTTAATGCAGTTTGGTAAATAAATATGGGCAAGAATTTACCTGCGCGATCATTACGCACACTCAACAACACATGCGTATTAATTATTTGCTCTGTCATGTATTAATGTAAAATTGTATGTTGAGATAAATATGGATGTAAAAGTCATTTTGTATGTGAGAGTGAGAGTGAGAGTGAGAGGTTGGGCAAGTCAAAGAGCAAGAGTCTGTGAGGTAGTGAGGAGAAAATCATGGAGTGAATTTAGGTGGGCGAGTGAAAAGAACAATTATTGTGTTTTACTGTGTGTTACTCCGCAACCCCTCGTGAAGTGTAAATCGTCGTAAACCTTTGTTTTTACTTGGTGAATGAGTTGCAGTCTCATATGAATGTATTTTCATGATTTAAAATTTAATCCTAAGTTTTATTATGTTGCTCCAAGCTTTACTCTGTTTTACTCAATTTTGTCGTGAGTGAATTCTGTGTTTTATTAAGCCTCTCTGTACCTATGCAAAATACTTGTCACAACTAAACTCTTCGCGAAACTCCCCTCCGCGTAAATCCCTCCCTTTTTCTAACATGGTATCAGAGTGGGTTAAAATTTGTTAGTGTAAAAACAAGTGTTTTTACTAGCAATTAAAATTGTTTTGAGGGCAGATTGTTTTTAGCATATTTACCAGCAGGTAGAAAGTTTTTTTCTTACACTCAGAAATGGAAACATCAAGTACAAGCTTGACTAATCCTCAAATACCTCAGTTTAATGGAAAAAATTATGATTATTGGGCCATTACAATGAAGGCCATGTTTTCGTCTCAAGACATTTAGGATTTGGTGGAGAATGTTTTCAAGAACCAGTAGATGCAGCATCATACACTATCTTGTCTCAATCAGAAAGGGATTTGTTAAGGGACAACGGGAAGAAGGATGCAAAAGCCCTCTTCTACATTTTTCAAGCATTTCATGAAAGTGTTTTCCCAAGGGTTGCAACAGCAATGAAGTCCAAGCAAGCATGGGACACCCTCCAGACAACCTACCAAGGCATGGAAAAAGTCAAGACAACAAAACTACAAATGTTGAGAAGAGATTTTGAAACACATTGTGTGAAAGTGTCTGAGAATGTAGACTCGTTTTTTACACATGTAATTGGGTTGGTTACTCAAATCAAGTCTCATGGCGAGACACTTGAATAAAGAAGAATAGTTGATAAAGTTTTGAGAAGTTTGCGAGCAAGGTTTGATGTTATTGTTGTGGCCATAGAAGAGACAAAGGATCTCTCACATTTCTTAGTGGATGAGCTTCAGGCATCACTGATTTCTCATGAACATAGACTAAATAGAGCAACAAGCTCCTCATTGGAGCATGCCTTCAAGACACAAGTTTTATTTAGTCAAGGTAGAGGCAGAGGAAGATCATAAGCTAGAGTAAGAGGAAGAAGCCCACACGGAGGTGGAAGAAGCAGCCTTTCAAGCTCAAGTGGAAGAGGCAGCAATCAAAATCCAAGTCAAGGCCCAAGCCAAAATCAAGCACAAGGTTAGAGGTATGATAAATCTCAAGTCCAATGTCATTACTGTAAGAAGTATGGTCATTATGCAAATGAATGTAGAAAGAAGCAATATGACATTAGTAACAAACCAAGCGTAAACTTCACAAAAGAAAATCAGAACAATGATAGCATTTTTTAGCTTGTAATGTAGCACAAGAAAAACAAAGTGATATATGGTATCTAGATTCAGGGTGTAGCAACCACATGTCAGGGAACATAGAAATGTTTTCCAATCTAGATGAAAGTGTGAAATCTGAAGTGACATTAGGGACTAATAGAAAAGTCTCTGTCATGGGAAAAGGAAGAGTTAATATCCTAACAAATAAGGGAGAGAAGAAGTACATCTCAGATGTTTACTTTGTCCCTGGTTTGAAGCATAACCTCATAAGCATTGGAAAACTCATGCAAAAGGGCTACAATGTCTTCTTCAAAAATGATGTATGCACAATTTTGGATAGGCCTCCAAGTAGACAGTTGATTGCAAAGGTTCAAGTGACAAACAACAGAATTTTTCCCCTAAAGATAAGATCAGATTTGAAGGAAGAAGGTGCACAAGCACAACTATCAATGAACTCACAAGAGAATGGAAGAAACGATGCAGTTGTCACACAAGTGAACTATCAAGCAGAGGTCAAAGATGAAAATTGGTTATGGCATTTGAGATTTGGACATCTAAACTTTGGAGGTTTGAATTTATTGCATAGGAAAGGCATTGTAAAGGGATTACCACTCATAGAAAAACGGACAGCCTATGTGAAGGATGTATCTTGGGCAAGAAACATAGAGAGATATTTCCAATAGGAAAGTCAATAAGGGCAAAGGCACCTTTGGAGATTGTCCACTCAGATTTATGTGGACCAATGCAGACATCGTCAATTGGTGGCAGCCACTATTTATTGACCTTCATAGATGACTGCACAACAAAGACATGGGTCTATCTCCTAAAACAGAAAAGTGAAGTGTTTGAGCGCTTTCGCCAATACAAAGCTCTTGTTGAGAAGCAAAGTGGACACTACATCAAAGTCCTTAGGACTGACAGAGGTGGCGAATACATCTCAAATGACTTCCTTCGATTTTGCAAGGAGCATGGAATTCACAAGAAATTTACAACAAGGTATACACCTCAGCAAAATGGTGTGGCGGAAAGGAAGAATATGACCATTATGGAAATGGCAAGGAGTATGTTGAAGGCAAAGAATTTTCCAAATGATTATTGGGCTAAAGTTGTCACATGTGCAGCATATATCTTGAATAGATGTCCAACTAAAAGCGTCTAGAACATAGTTCCTAAAGAGGCATAGAGTGGAAGGAAGCATAGTGTCACTCACATGAGAATCTTTGGATGTGTGGTGTATGCACATGTCCCGGATGAGTTGAGGAAGAAGTTGTGCAGCAAGGGGGAGAAATGTATATTTGTTGGATACAGTGATGAATCCAAGGCATACAAAATCTACAATCCATTAACCAAGAAGGTCATAATCACCAGAGATGTGTATCTCATAGAAGAAGAAGCATGGGATGGAATTTTAGAGAAGACAGACAATGTGAAAGCATGTATACCACATGAGGACAAAGAGGAATTAACAGCAGCAAGTAATTCCTCAACATTGACTCCCTCTACTTCTATTCAAACGCAGCAAAGCAGGCAGCAAGTAACACCATCAACAAATAATATGACAGTGTTGCGTAGTCAAGCAAGTGGTTCTCCAAGCACGCCGCAAAGCACAACACCAAGTGACATGTCAAGCCCATCTTCAACAAACACAAGAAGACCAAAGTTCAGAAATTTAAATGAAATTATGAGCAAGATGAAGTTGATAGTAGCACTGGTCTGAATTCCTTATTTGCTTTATTTTGTCAGGTAGATGACCCAATCCATTTTGAAGACATAGTCAAAGAAGAAAAATGGGTTGCAACAATGGAGGAAGAAATAGAAGCAATAGAAAAGAATGACACATGGGAGTTAATGAACCTTCTACAAGGAAAAGAAGTAATTGGAGTGAAGTGGGTCTATAAGACCAAAAGCAATGTCAACGGAAAGATTGAAAGGCACAAAGCAAGGCTAGTTGTCAAATGATACAAGCAGCAGCATGGAAGAGATTACGCGGAGACATTCGCGCCAATCACGAGGATGGAGACATTGCGTATAGTTGTGGCGATTGTCGCGCAGCATAAATGGAAAGTGTATCAAATGGACGTAAAATCAACGTTCTTGAATGGAGTACTGAAAGAGGAAGTGTATGTTGCGCAACCACCTGGTTATGAGGTAGAAGGCCAAGAAGACAAAGTGTATTGGTTGAGGAAAGCTCTTTATGGGTTGAAGAAAGCACCGCGTGCATTTTACAGCAGAATAGATGCCTACTTGTTGGACAATGGTTTTGACAAATGTGACGGTGAGCCTACTCTCTACATCAAAGAGATCGATGGTAAGATTCTTGTTGTCGTCTTATATGTAGATGATTTGATTTTTATAGGCAGTGATGATGTCCTCATCGCTGATTTCAAATAAGTCATCAAGAATGAATTTGAAATGACTCACTTGGGATTGTCAAGATATTTTTTGGGCATAGAAGTGAAGCAAATAGAAAATGGCATTTTTATCTCTCAAGCAAAGTATGTATCAGACATTTTGGAGAGGTTTAAAATGCATAACAGCAAGCCTGCACCAACTCCAACTATCATGGGGTTGAATTAGAGCAAAGAAGATTGCAGCAGAAATGTCAATCCGACATTATACAAAAGCATGATAGGCAACTTGATGTATTTGACCGCCACTAGGTCGGATATAATGTATGCAATAAGCTTAGTGTCGAGGTTCATGGAGACACACTGGCAAGCAGCAAAAAGGATTCTAAGGTATGTCAATGGACAAAACAGTATGGCATTTTGTACATTGCAACAAGTGATTTTAGGCTAGTTGGTTACACTGATAATGATTGGGCAGGAAGTGTCGATGACAGAAAGAGCATGTCAGGATATGTTTTTTATTTGGGTTCCGAAGCCATTTCATGGGCCTCCAAGAAGTAGCCAATAATGTCAGTATCAACAGCAGAAGCTGAATATGTCGTCGCAACAGTAGTAGCGTATCAGGCAATTTGGATGAGGAGGATGTTGAGGAATCTTTGCCACGACCAAGAGGGAACGACAACCATTTTTGTGACAACACATCCGCAATTGCATTATCAAAGAATTTTTTTTTCACAAGAGGACCAAGCATATTGATGCTAAATGTCATTTTATCATAGAGTTGATTAACAATGATGAAATTGTGTTGCAGCACTGCAGGTCACAAGAAAAATTTGCTGATATTTTCACAAAGCCATTAGCACATGAAAGTTTTGTTTATCTCAGAGACTATTTGGGAATTGTCAATGGCGGAAATTGTGATTAAGGGGGAGTGTTGGAAATAATAATCCCAACCACCACATTAAACACCCTAACAGCAGCCATACTTGTCAGAAGTATTTTTGCAGGTTGCGTCTTTGTTTGAAGATGGAAGGACCGAAGTCAGAACAGAAGTACCGCGTGGACCAGTCTGCAACACATCACAGAAGTTAAAGGAATTTAATGAAGTTTGGTAAATAAATATGGGCAAGCATTTACTATGCAACTATTTCCCATACTCAACAACACCTGTGCAACCATTGCCCACACTCAACAACACCTGTGCAACCATTTCCCACACTCAACAACACCTGTGCAACTATTGCCCACACTCAACAACACCTATGCAACCATTTCCCACACTCAACAACACCTGCATATTAATTATTTGCTTTGTCATGTATTAATGTAAAATCGTATGTTGAGATAAATATGGATGTAAAAGTCATTTTGTATGTGAGAGTGAGAGTGAGAGTGGGAGGTTGGGCAAGTAGAGAACGAGAGTCTGTGAGGTAGTGAGGAGAAAATCATGGAGCAAATTTTGGTGGGCACGCGGAAACAATAGTTACTGTGTTTTACTGTGTGTTACTCTGCGACCCCTCGTGAAGTGTAAATCATCGTAAACCTTTGTTTTTACTTGGTGAATGAGTTGCAATCTCATATGAATGTATTTTCATGATTTAGAATTTAATCCTAAGTTTTATTGTGTTGCTCCAAGCTTTACTCTGTTTTACTCTATTTTGTCATGAGTGAATTATGTGTTTTATTAAGCCTCTCTATAGCTACATGAAATCCTTGCTGCAACTGAACTCTTTGTGAAACTCCTCTCCTTTGCCTCCATGTAAATCCCTCCCTTTTCTAACACGTTTGAGTTCCAGGGTTTTCAATTTTGTTGTCGTGGAGGGTCAAGAAGGTCTGACGAAAGGGTGCAGAGAAATGGAAAGGAAGCATGCTGAGAAATGGAAAGGAAGCGCCCCACTGGGAGTAGTTACAGGGCTTCCATTGGGCACCCATTGGAAATTATTAAAGACAATGACTTCACTTCAATTATGGAATTGGCTTGGGTTCCATAATGGCCCTTCCACTTCCATTTCCGATGGATCGTAATGAACAAACAGAGACAGTGGAGAAGGTGCAGTCGTCGATTTCTCTCAAATGAAGCATATTCAGAGGAATATTAAATCTCGTCTCTTCATTGAAAAAAGTCTATAGTGGTACATTCACCTAAGTCAATATAAGGAAGCCTTCAGCTAATTAGTTATATTTTGATTATAAATATTTACCAATTTATTAATATATACATATCATTAAATCATAATTTTTTTGAAATATTTAAAATTTGATTTTTGTATTATTTAAACAAAGAAAATTAACTTTTTGTTACAAAACTACATACTCAATTGAAAACAATAAATATATATCTATATCTATATATATATATATATATATATATATATATATATATAAAATAAAACACAAAAATTATATATATATATATACCCCAGCATATAGAAGCACCATAAAAAATGAAGTGATCTTCAATGTGTAAGATGGTCTAGGATGTCACTGGATTATTAATATCTAACTTACAATTAATAATTATTCATTAAAAAATATAAATACATATTCTACTTCTTTTCATTTAAAATGTGTGCTTTTGATGAGGGAGCTCTGGAGCAGGTGGGAGAATGGAGACATCGGAAATGATCACTAGCGAAAATGGGTATGGGTGCGTGGTTGTAGCAGATCGTAGCAGTGGGCTGTACCAGCAGCGTACACGTCCCCATCACCACACACAGCTAATACTTTTAGACCTTGGCCCGTAACTTTGGTTTTTTACTCAGTTTTTTACCTGGCCGCCCATTCCCGTTCCACAACTTTGTTGTTTGACCTCTGGCCTTCTTTGGCGGATTCTGTCGACTTGCTACTCCTCCCTTTGGCAGTTACCAAGGCAGCTGTCACATATTTTACCCTGACATTGATGGATCTAGAAATGGTGGATTACTCGAAAGATGAGTTAGTGGAGGGCACTATCTAGGCATCCTTGAGACCTGCTAAGTTGGGGTCTATTTTGTTTAGCAACGATCTACATGAGGCTATCTCTGGCCTCCCCTCACTCTCAGGACCACCAGACCATCAGATAGTTTTGCCGGATGACCCTCTAACTTGGCCATCCCTCTCTACTCCCCCGCCATCGTTGTCTTCCCTAGGGTTTGCTACAGGTTGCCTTAACCCTAACCCTTCGTCCCCCTCCCCTGGTCACTTCTCTCAACCCCCTCTTTCCACTAACCCCCCCACTCCCCTCACTCCTCCTTCCTCCTCGGTTCCCCAGATCCCGCCATGCACATCCTCCCTCCCCTCAGGTAGTTTCACCAGTATTCCCCCTCTAGCGGAAAGCCTTCCCTTCGACTCATCTTCTTCCCCGGTGAACCCTCATGCCCCTAAGTGCATTCCAATCGACCGAGAAAGTCCTACAGCCGAGGTCAGGTTAAGCAAGAAGACAAAGTGCTTCTGAACCAAGGAGGTGGATACTTTCCTCAGATTGGAGGAAGACATTCGGCTGGGTGAGACTATGGATTTTGCTAACAGAGTTTTAGTGGGCAGAATTAGGGGCCGAAGCTATACAGTGGCCCGTTTGAAAACTTGGGTCTCTGAGGTCTGGGGGAACCATCTGGCCGATTTGCCCATTGTGTAGACGTTTGTAAAGGGGTGGTTCGCTCTCTGGTTCTCCAGGCCTGATCTCACGAATTGGGTCCTCTCGTCTTATTGGCACTTCGAGCATGCCCCTGTTCTTCTGAAACATTGGTCCCCTCTTTTCGACCCGGACATGGAGCAGCTTGGAGTTATGCCGATCTGGGTAAGATTACCAAGACTCCCGTTACATTTCTGGTCAGAGGACATCTTCAAATGAATAGGGAATTCCATCGGCTCATACATGGAATCTGATAAATCATATCTATCTACTGGCAAGATGGCCTTTGCCAGGATCCTGGTTCATATGGACACAAGGGGAGGGCTGCAGGAATTCATTACTATTCAGTGGAGGTCTTTCACACGAAAGTAGCCTCTGGACTACGAGGGCATTCCATACAGATGTCGTAGATGTCACAAAGTTGGGCACGTGTACAAAGATTGCCCTCTAGTCAACAAGAGAGTAAAACAACTGGTGGAAAATGTTCAGGAAGTTCATTCCCCACGGGGGGGACCTCAATCTGCCATAGAAAGGGAAGAACCGACTCCTCAAGATCCAACTAAAGCGGACAAGATACTCGAGAAAGATCAAAGGAAGAAGCGTGGGAAAGCTCCTCTCCGGCCACCGTCCCCACCTCTGACTAGAGCACAGACGGCGATAGGGGACACTCACACCACGAGTACGTCATCTTCTCCTTTCTCCTCTGCTCATTCTACTATTGTTTCTCCTATTATGCCTTCTTTGTCTAGGAAGATTTGTTCAGTGGATTTCCCAGGTACTCCTTTATTCTCCCCCCTCTCCCCTCCCCCATGGCTTTTTCATCAGCCCCCTATGGTCCAGCATTGCACCATAGCTCCTCCCCCTCCTACTTTCTCCTTCCCTCAGCCTTCCCTCTCTAAGGCTCCCTCTTCCCCTCATCCCGACACAGACAACCCCGAACCCTGTTACCCCCTCTGCTCCCACATGTGCTCTCAAGGCTTGGACATCATAGGCTTTGAGGTCGTCGCCATTCCCCCCATCACAAAACTAGGGGGCGTCCCTCCCACCTCTCCAAAGCCAAGCACCAGGCTAGGGAGGAGGTTGCTTCCAGAAAACAGAAGACCTTAAATTGGGCCCTTAGAGCTGAGAAAGCCCCTCATAACCCCCCTCCATGAAGCTACTCTCTTTTAATTGTCGAGGGGTGGCTAGCCTGGAAAAAAAAAAAAAAAAACTAGCCCTCAAGCGCTTATTTGCCTCTGAACCGATAAATATTATCTTCCTCCAAGAAACCCTTGGCTCTACCATCTGTGTCTCTTCTCTTCTTGAATCATGGCTTCCAGGCTGGTCTTTTCACTCTCTCAATGCCTCGGGTAGATCAGGGGGATTAACCCTGGGCATTTGTAACAGATCCATTAAAACATTGAAGGTCTGGGGTGGCCGGGGTTTTTTGGGTGTCGATATCTTCTCTCCAACCCTTGAATTGGAGTTCAGGATTCCCAATGTGTATGGGCCATGTCAGGACAGAGTGGGAGTCTGGAGATCTCTGTTCAACTCATCCCTCCTGCAACAAGATAACATAATCATAGGGGGAGACCTCAATTTCTCTATGGGGTACTCGGAATCTTGGGGCAATCATGCTCAGGTGGATGCTTTGTCGGGGTTTTTTGAAAACCTTCTGGAGTCCCATAATTTCATAGATATCCCCACAGCAAAAAAGCAGCCCACTTGGAGGAACAATAGAGTTGGGGAAGCAAGCTTGGCCAGAAGACTTGATCGCTTCCTTACTAAAGAATTTCTAGTCAACGGGGGATCCAGCATCAGACAATGGGTGAGTTCGGGAGGGTTGTCGGACCACCAACCCATATATCTGGAGCTGCAGGATGTCATTAAGAAGCCTAAGGCCCCTTTCAAGTTCAATTCTACCTGGCTACAAGACTTGGATTACATCAAGTTAGTGATGGATTTTTGGAAGGCAAACCCCCTAGGTTTATTGGGGGACATAACTCAGAATTTCCTCCATAATATGAAGGAGTTGAAAAGCTTATCTAAGATCTGGGCCCAGAGGAAAAAGGAGGCGGAAGAATTGTCACTCAAGGAGGCGAAAAAGGCCATTTCTTCGTTTGAGGAGGGCTCAGGAGGAGTCATGAGGTCTCAAGAACAAAAGGACATATACTCTGCTTCACTTCAAAAGAGAACCCAAATACTAAGGAATAGAGAAGCGAGTTGGCAGCTCCGAAGCAGGGATATCTGGCTGAAAGAGGGAGATGACAATACCAAATTCTTCCACAAACATGCAAATGGTAGGAAGGCCATCAACACTATCTGGGAGTTCAAGAATTCATAGGGGAGGTCAGTTCAGTCCTTTAGAGGGTTGGCTGCTCTAGCATGCTCACACTTCCAAAATATCTACAAGACTCCTCCCTATGCTACCTTTCTTGAAGTGATGCAGACCGTTCAGCTTTTCTCAGGGTTTGTGGATCAGGAGATGAATCAGGAGCTAGAGAGAGAAGTTTCTATGAGAGATCTGGAAGATAGTTTAAGATGCTAAAGAAAGAAAAGAGCCCGGGGCCGGATGGCTGGACTGTAGAATTCTATACTGCCTTTTTTGAGGTGTTAGGTTTGGACCTCCTGCAAATCATTGAGGAAAGCAGAAGGAGAGGGAGAATTCTGGGAAGCCTAAAATCCACTTTCATTGCTCTCATCCCTAAATCCGACAAGCCCTCCTCCTTTGATGGCTTTAGACCCATATCTCTATGCAACTGCATTTACAAAATTATTGCCAAAATTATAGCCAACCGCATAAAGCCAATCCTTTCCCTCCATATCTCCCAAGAGCAATTTGCCTTCCTACACAATAGACAAATTCATGAGGCGATTGGCACAGCCCAGGAACTCCTCCATTCTGTCCAGTACCGGAAAATCAAAGGAATGATACTGAAGATTGACCTTTCAAAAGCCTTTGATAGAGTCAACTGGCTCTACCTCTGAATGCTATTAACTCAAATAGGTTTCCCCTTTACTTTCATCAAGTGGATTATGAGCTGCATAACTGATGTTCCCTATAGTGTTCTAATAAATGGATCGGCCTCCCCTCTCTTTCATGCTGAAAGGGGACTCAGACAAGGATGCCCCCTGTCCCCTCTATTGTTTCTTCTCATCATGGAGGGCCTCAGCAGATTTATACATGAAGAACACAGACAAGGGAGACTTAAGGGCATCAAAATCACTGATACAGTATTCTTGACTCATTTGTTCTTTGTGGATGATGTCCTCATCTTTCTCAATGGCAGTCTTGGAGACCTCACTGCTCTCCACCAAGTCATGGGCACTTTCCAAAAGGCCACCGGAATGGTACTGAATGAATCCAAATCCACTTTATCTGCTTACAGATGCGCCCAAAATGAATTACAGTTTGCGCTCAGGAGATTCCCCTTTGTTACCTACCCCTTTGAAGATGGTCTGAGATATCTAGGGTACCGTCTGAAGCCTTTTGGCTATAAAATTGCAGACTGGATCTGGCTCATCTCAAAGGTGGAAAAGCGCCTGAACATTTGGTACCATAAGTACCTCTCTAGAGCAGGCAGGTTGATACTGATCAAAGCGGTTCTAGAAGCAACTCTTGTCTATTGGATGACCTTAGCTTGGATTCCCAGGGGTATCTTGGAAAGGCTGCAGAAAATATGTTGCGGGTTTCTATGGAAGGGGAATCAAATAAGGAGAATTTTTGCTTGGACAAGATGGGAGACCCTGATGCTGCCAAAACGTTGGGGGGGTTGGGGGATCAAAAGATTGGATACTTTCTCCAAAGCTCTAGCAGCCAAATTGGGATGGCAGCTTCTCAACAACGTTAGTCTCTGGACAAAGGTGGTCACTTCAAAATATATCACCCCCTCAAATCCTCTAGAATGGATTCGCCATGGTCATCGAACAAATGGGAATATATCCATCATCTGGAAAGCAGTGACAAAGGCCATGGACCTAATAATAAATGGTTTGACTTGGAGAATACGATCGGGATCCCTAGTGCGCATTGGGGAAGACCCATGGGTGGGTTGTGGTAATGCACACAAACTCCCTGAGGACATGAGACTCTACTTAGCAGATTAGGGGATAACCCACCTCAGTCATATTGCAGACAATGAGCGTTCCTCACTGGCTCAGCAGGCCTGGAAAACGGGAGCAGCCCTAAACCTTCCCCTGCAGTGGCAGCAAGAATGGAGGTATTTTATCTCAGTGTTAACAGAGGCCCATATCAGGATAATTGAAGGGGATGATGAACTCATATGGGCCTTCGCAAAGAATGGTCACTATGCTCCCAAGACTGGATATCTGGTCCTTATGGATCCCCTCAAGCCGCCAGACTCTGAGACATGGTGGAACCTTATATGGAAACTCAAAGCAGCCCCTAGTACAAAGCTACTTCTATGGTCAATCTTGAACAACAACGTTCTGATAGGGGCAAATCTCATGAAACGATCTTTCGTTGGACCGTTCTGGTGCCATCTTTGTAAGAGCAACAACGAAGACACAGAACATCTTTTTCTGGGATGCCCTACCGTGCAAGAGCTATGGAATTGTATCCTTGCAACACTCTCCATTCGGAACAGATGGCACAGAACAGCAATCAAGGAGGCTTGGAACAATTTGTGGAAGGACTCCTTCGGAAAGGAAAGGAACATACCCTTGCTAATCAGCTGGGAGTTATGGATAGCAAGGAACCATATTATATTTTTGCAGAAGCCACCTCACTGGCCCTCCATTCATAACAGAATAATAGCAGAATACCACTTGATCCCTGAGGAGCCCCAAAAAAACCAACAAAGGAACATTGAGACAGAGGTCATCAACAAATCCATTCCTTGGGCCTATTTCGATGGTTCAGCTCAGGAGGTGGGTTGTGGTGGCGGAGCGATCCTGCATATATCTGAAACCCATTCCTACAAAATTCAAATGGGTTTAGGCAGGGGAACCAACAATTATGCCGAGCTTGTTACTGCAAAAAACCTTATTCATTTTTCTTTACTCAAACATTGCTCAAACCTGCAACTATATGGTGACTCAAAACTGGTTATAAACTGGATCAACAAAAAATATGCATGCTCTGCTTACGCTTTGAAGCATATTCTGGATGAGATTCATAGACTTGTCTCACTTTTTGACTCTTTCATTTGTCATCATATTTACAGGGAGCGGAACACCGCTGCTGACTTCCTATCCAAAGAAGCAGCGATTAGGGACGACGACACTTGGTTGATTTGCGAAGAATTGGATGGTGTTGTTTATCAGCACTATCACAGGCCATTCGTAGACCCTGAAGCTCTTTGAAGCAGCACTGGAAAGAGACAGTTTTCTTTTGTTTTGATGTTAATCTTTTTGACTTATTGTAAATAGTTATCAGAACTTATTATATCCCCTCAGTGAAGGGGCCAGACAGTTAATTATTTTTTGACATTTTCACTCACTCCCTGCGTGGAGGAATGCACAGTTTTTTCCTCTTTTTGGACAGGCACTGCCTTATCAAAGTAATGCGTCTGCATATACAAAATGTAATTTTCACTTATAATGGGAATTACGACTTTTTCCACGGGAAAAGAAAAAAATGTGTGCTTTTGATTTAAACATGTGAATTCATAAACGCACATGTTATTAACCATTAAATTCAAAATATAAATCTTTAAATATTATTGATAATTATTTTTTAGAACTATATTCAGAGTTTGAACAGATTCTTCATTATTTTTACTCCCAATGTAATCCATCGGTCCCAATGCTTCCAGGTTTTCCGGGTCATTTTTTTCACAGTTGGATTGGGAAAAGCCAGGCATATTTTAAATATCAAATTCTGTTGTATATAGCCTCCGGTGTTCTGTTGAATTCGTGTACGCTAGACGGTTCGAAGTTGGAAGGAAGTTTATTCACTATCCTTGAAAGAATTCGGTGATCGGCGCGAGGATTTCACAACATTTTCTGGTAAATATCGCCAATTTTCGTGGCAATGGCAATTGCTTTATCTCGTTTTCTGTTTAAATCTCTGAGTTTGATTTCGAGGTGCTGCAATTTTGTCTTTAAGATGAATTTGCAGGTTTTTTAGCGCGTGTGTAAGGTATTAAGCATTGTAGGCGTTAGATTAGACAATTCAGGTTGCTAAAATTA
Source organism: Pinus tabuliformis (assembly GCA_031772625.1). Taxonomy (NCBI): domain Eukaryota; kingdom Viridiplantae; phylum Streptophyta; class Pinopsida; order Pinales; family Pinaceae; genus Pinus; species Pinus tabuliformis. The sequence continues at coordinate 1,581,354,608 of CM062818.1, read as the reverse complement.
AAGATTTTTAGAATTGAGAATTCTAACTGTAAGCAATTGTTTTTCAGGATCAATTATTTTTAGACTCTGAAGTTGTTAAAATTAATGACTTTTCGAATTATGTTTTTTGTGATCAGATATTTTTTGTATTTTTATTAAATCTTATACTCTGAATTCAAGAATTTCAATGTCATGCATATGCATATGTAAGATATTTAGCATTTCGATCGGTTTTCGTTTTCTTTCATGTGTTCATTTCTTTATGGCATTTATACGCCCATTAAAATCTCTCCGTGCGTATAGTATTATTTAGTTATAACATTCTTTACAACAAGGAGGATATTTAGCATTTCAGCGGCATTAGTTTTTTCTCATATGTTCAATTATTTATGGCATTTACACGTCCAAAATCTCTCTGTGCGTATAATATTATCAAGTTATAATGTTCTTTAGAACAAAGAGGAATAGGCAATCAGCAGCCTAATTTCGGCCAAATTTGCGAGAAAGTTTTAAATTTTCCGCCGTCTGCCTTCTTTTTCACTGCAAATATAAATATCTTTGCTTAGCATTTGAAAGTTAGCCATAAAAAATCACCTTGTGCATATAGAGTGACGAAGATAATCGTTTACAAACATGAGAATCAAGCATTTCAGCCTTCATGTTACTGTCAATATTTGGACACAGATAAGTGAATTAACAAACTCCTCAGCCTGTGTCTGATAAGTTCTCAAGATACCTTGTTTTACACATTGGGGTTCGATTTTTGTTTAGAGTATCTAGTTGAATTAAAGGTTTTTTTTGCCTTCCGCTACTCTGCTTTTGGGTTTTTAACAGGCCTTGAATACCAGTCGTAGGTAATTCTAACTTATTGCCACCATTTTCAGTCATTTTCGGATCAATATAGTTATCTCTGAAGTATTAGGCATTTCAAGCATAAGATAGTTGTTCAGTTTTTCATAAAATGTGATTTTTGCTTGGAATGTAGGGTTATTTCGAGTGAATATCGAAAGTTTGTTGTACTAAGCGTCATTTGACGATGTATAGGCATTCCAGCCGTAAGGTACCTGTTCGTTTTGCAGACAGCAATATAACTTTCGAAGGTCAATGGATATAATTATCTCAAATGCATTTGTTCTAATAAAAATTCAACGCTTCTTGTTGTTTATGATTCAAAAATTATACAGATCAATAAAGTAGCGATGAGATATTAATAACCCGCAGACCAATTAATCTATCAGACAGGCTCTTAACAATTATTAAGTGATTCCTTGTTCTAGGTCCTTTATGATAATGCTCCCTAGTAAAGTAGGAGTTGCTCGCGTCCATTATTGTTTGGATGTTGGTTGTCTCGACTCGCTCGAACACCTGTTAGGGTTTAATGAGGTTCACCTGTTAAGGTTATTATATTTTTTAACAGCGCTGACGGTTTTGTCTTGTTAATCCATGCAGGAGATGTTGGATTCACTCTGAAGGGAGAGCTCATTACCGATTTCCTGATGAAAAGGCCTAGAGTTCAGTACATGTAGCTTGACTTGTCCAATCTTATTCTAGGATCAAATACTCTGGCGATAAGAAATCTATCTTATATAGTTGAAATTGTAGGGCTTGGTTAGCCAATGCAAGAAACTTGACTTTTAATCCAAGAAGAAAGAGATACATTTAAAACTCAGGGCTCGACCTGTCTAAATTACATCCTTTTATTCCAAGCTGTAGTATAATCACCAAAATCTTGGAGATACCTGAATTCCAATGCATGGCTACTTCAGTTAAGCCTTCATCTATTTGGTTTCACTCTACCCAGCCCTGTTTTTGTGTCAAACAGCTTTTCATGCCATCACAGATATGGAACGGTAGATCAACCTCTCTATTTTCTTTTAGGAAGAAACAAAATAGAGAGCATAGTTACATTCTCAGACATCTGAAGATTAAAGCGTTGGATGCTGCTCGGCCATTTGATTATGAATTCATGAAAAAAGAGGACTTGGAGAAGAACTTTTTGTTGAAGATAGGTATAGTTGGATTTGGTAATTTTGGTCAATTTCTTGCCTAAACCCTTGTAAAGCAAGGTCATACATTATTGGCTCATTCTCGAACAGATCATGGGGGGATTGCTAGAAAGATGGGAGTTTCTTTCTTCAAGGATGCAGATGATTTTTGTGAAGAACATCCTGAGGTTATATTGCCATGTTCATCTATTATGGCAACAGAGTATGTGTTGAGGTCATTTCCAACTCAAAGATTGAAGAGAAGCACATTATTTGCAGATGTCCTTTCTGTCAAAGAGTTTCCACGTGATTTATTTTTACAGGTATTGCCTCCAAAATTTGATATATCGTGCACCCATCCTATGTTTGGACCTGAGAGCGGCAAATCTGGGTGGAGTGGCCTTCCTTTTGTTTATGAAAAGGTTAGGGTTGGCAAAGGAGCAAGAGTAGAATTTTGTTATAGGTTTTTGAATATATTTACAAAAGAAGGTTGCAAGATGGTTGAGATGCCATTCACTGAACATGATCGCCATGCTGCTGAAAGTCAATTTATTACGCATATTGTTGGCAGGATGTTAGCAAAGTTGAACTTGGAATCTACTACAATTAATACTGAAGGCTATGAAACATTGCTCCGAATCTTCTCAAAAAAATTCAGCATTAACTGGGCTACAAAATTCTCAGTCTTCAGCCAACTCTTCTGCGAGCATAAAATAAAGGAGCTAACTCATGTCGTTAAGGAAGAGTACTTTCTAGCCCGTCCCAATTGAGAGAGCTTTTGAATTTACAGTATTTTTAGAGCTTTCTTTGGCATATGTTCTTTATATAAATGTTTATTGTAGTTGGTCCCCCATGGTAGATTCGGAGGTTTGACCCCTGTTAGGTTCCTATACCAATAGGAGTCATAATTTTGAATGACTAAGGTTAAGCCTTGTAATATTGTACATACATTTTCTTTCTGCAAATGTTTTCCATATTATTTAAAAGATTAAAAAATTTAAAGAGGGTATGTCATAAAAGAAAAATCAAAGGACAAAAAGAAAAAGAGAAGGTTAAAAAATGAAAATATATAAACCCCAAAAACAAAAAGAGACCATGAAAGTGTGCAAGTCTAAATGCCACTACTATTTACTTTTATGCATAATAATGATTGTGTGCAGCTTGTTATTCATGCCACAATCCATGGTAATCAAATTGTTTAATCTTGGTTATTTTTTGCTTTGAATTTTATGTTTGTAGTTAGAGAATAAAATCTGAGCAAACAGCGTGATCTTGGCATATCATTATAGATAGGTAGAGAAAATAAAAGGAACTCATCAGTTTAATCTGAGCCCTTAGATGATATAATAATAGAATTAGAAAGATTACTTTTCAAAAGAAAAATGGATGTTAAGGGTTTGCTAGTCTAAATGCACCAACATAAAATGAAGAAAAAATGGTAGGGTAAGTAATGGGTAAGTAGAAGAAAGGTTGTTGAAATATAAAATTGGTTGGATCAAAATACATGCATCATGCTTAAACACATATTTCTATATGTATAATCAACTATAGAAGTAAAAACAAAGGTTTGCAAGTGAATGTGATTAACTCCTCATTCATTTTTCCCCTATACTTATTAAATTTTTATCCACAAGCATGTTCAAGTACTTTAAATCTTTCAAGTCAAAGAGGCTCAGAGCATTTCTCTGACTTTTGGTGGCACCGGACCCTCGGCTTAATGGCTTATGGACATTAAGTGCTAGAATTCCCTTCATAAAAGTCATTTCCCTTCATTACCCTAACAAAACCCCTTTTCCTAAGGTTAAACACCATTTGCCTATGAAAAGTAAAAATCTCATGTTAAGTCCCATTTTCACTCAAAAACCCACAAAAAGACTTTATCTTAAGTAGAAGTGTTAAATGACTATGTGGGGCATCACAATGAACAAATCGCGCTTAAAAATCATATTTTACACTATGCCTAGTGTATTTTACATTCCCGCACATTCATTTCATATTAACATGCTAGTCTATTGTATTACCTCCCCGACATACTTTTTTCCCATATATTAATTAAATCTCATAAATAAATACCCCAACCCTTAGTTTAAATATAAACTATAGTTGACCCTCTATTTGATACTTCCCCAACGGACCCCTCTTAACTCACCAACCCTCAGTAAAGTTAAAAAAATCACTCTGTTTAAACCCATGGTTCCACTTCATTAAAAACCCTTCCAATCAATTTAATCCCGTATTTAACCTTAATTAATCACAAACCACTTGTGATTAAAACCTCGGGCCCCCTAAAAATTTTTCCTATCTCGTCCGTGCTATTTCACCACCCGACTGTCGTCTGATTGTCAATGCCCAAGTTTGACGATTCACAGCCATATCGGGCTCACCTGACACCCGACCTTTACCCGAAGTTAAACCCCGTCATTAAACCCCACCCAATCGATTAAACTCGTGATTAAAGTCTTAAATAATCCCAATCTGTCAAGGATTAAAGCTCTGGGCCCAACCGAAGCCCATGCTTTTATCACCCGCACACCTCCCTCGCCCAACTGTCGTCCGATCACCATCCCCCTCATCCGACAGTCCACATCCATATCGACCATGCCCGATGGCTGATCGTTACCCGCCTGATAAAATAGTTTTCCCCCGAACCCCAAATGATATGTGTCAGGCGCGGAGGTAGATCAGGTGACCCCTCCTCAATACCAGCTTCGCCACAAAAGCAGTGCGATGGCCTGGGAAACCGCTTCCCCGCTCAACCTGAGAAATCATCACTGTTCACTTAACTAATCCCGCACCAAATTTAAAAAGTTGACCATTAAAACCCTAAAAACCCTCGTTTTTATTCATTTTGCCCTGTTTCACAGTAAAACCTATTAAACCCTTCCGGCGCCACCATGAACCTCATCAACACAATTCGACCTCCGATTACTTTCAAAACATTGCTATGACTCCTTCCCCAGACATCCCTATGCAATAAAGCCATCAATTGCCTTACCTACCAAGCTATGTTTTCTTAATGATTGTTGTATTTTGCAGGTAATTAGCAGAAGGGATGGCTGGAAGATCAGTAGTTGCTGGGTCCCAGCCCTCTCCTCCTAATCGTTTTCTCCCTTGAGTGCTTTTTTTTCTCCAAGCTCTTTGATTCTTAAATTAATTTTTTTTTTTCCAAGCTCTTTGATTCTTAAATTAAAATTAAATTATTATTATTATTATTTTTAAATTAATATTTTTATTTATTTATTCATTTTATTTTTTTATTTTTTTTTCAACCTCTTTAATTCTTAAATTAAAATTAATATTTTTATTTATTTATTTATTTAATTATTTTTTTTTTAATTTTTATTTATTTATTTAATTATTTTATTTTTTATTTTCAAACTCTTTAATTCTTAAATTATAATTAATATTTTTATTTATTTATTTATTTATTTCAAGCTCTTTGATTCTTATATATATATATAAACTAATATACTAATTTTTACCCTTAATAAACTATTAAAGTAAATATTTTTATCAGGATACTCTTTGACTATGAATATGAAACTTATTTATTTGTTTATTTATATTTTAAAATATAATTAGCTATTTATAGAATATTCTATTTTTAACTTATACAACTAACTAATATTTATATAACCTCGTTGATTTATAATTAATTTATTTTTAAGATTTAAATCTCCCTTTATCTGATATTTTATTTAAAATATAATTAACTTATATCAATTTAAAATATAGTTAACTATTATCTATTTTTAATTACTCGATTATTTTATGATTATAGTATATTAGCTCACTTATTTTAATATATATTTATAAAATTGTCAATTTACGTTTATTTTAATATGAAAATTAATAACCGAATTAACTGATTTGGAAAGAAAAAAATTAATAATAAATAAATAAATATTTTGGTCTAACTAGTCGTTCCCTAGTCAAATCGAGCTATCATTATTCTAGCTGTTACCTAGATATTCTGCCTGATCTATTTATAATGCATAGCAAGATCTGCTCATTCAACACCGTTACCTGGATATTCTGCCTCATCTATTTATAATGCATAGCAAGATCTGCTCATTCAACTTGTCCTAACAATGAACCACACTGGTTGGTTCGAAACACGTCGACAAAATTATCTCTATGTGATTTTTGCCAAAGATTCTTCTCTTAAGTTTTGATACTAGTCACAAAACTTGTTTACTCCAAGACTTGAAAGGAAATCTATTTAAAAAACCTTCATTCAGAAGAAGAAAATAGTTATGCACAAAATAGAGAAAGAAATCATTCACACAGAGACATTGACTGTTAAAACAAAGGAACCAGATAGAGCATATAGTCAAAAGAAAAAAAAATCAAACATACAGAAAGTTGATTAATATCCATTACCATATGTTGATACATATAAAAAACTAAATAATTTACTGTTGAAATACACAGTAAAAAGTTAAAATGTACAGTAAAAGTAAAAACACAGTAAAGGATATTGACAAGTCATCAAAGTAAAAGTGTATCAGTGTCAAAGAGTATCAGATGAAAGCCTAAAGTGACTAAAGCCTCCAGCGTGAATGATCAAACAGCAAAGCAGCATAAAGGGCTAAAACCAAACTATAAAGGCCAGCAGCACCACAATAAATGGGACAACATGAAAGCAGTTCAATAGTTGTCTCTATCTTCTTGCAAGAAGATATTTTTATTTCCTAGATTAAATCTCAAGTTAGTTTGAGATATTTTGTAATAATTTTTGTATAAATACTTCATAATTCGAAGTATGTAGGGTGGATTCTTAGACATTTCCATAGATTTCTTGATCAAAAGATTGTAAAGCTATTATATCATTGATTGAGCCAACAAGTCGAATTGATGAATAAAGACAAGATATTTCAGAGGATTCATGTGTTAAGCGAAATGCAGACAAGTATTTTCTCATGTTGTTGTTATCTTTCTTAAATTTTTTCCACAATCTTTAATGTATTTCTGAATCTGAATGCTATAACTGGAACAATATCTCAGAATTTGTTTAATTACACTCTGTTTTAATAGTTATGCTTATAAATGTTTTCAACTAATATCTAAGTTACGAAATTCTTAATTGCTCCTTAGTTTAGGTTGTTTATTGCTAATCCAGACCAAAGGATTCTTAATTGCCCTTTGTTTTTTATTACCCCCTATTCCTCGTTTAAGTCTCGGTCTGAGAACCCTTAATTGCTCTCTCACCTTGATTCAAACCATTTCACCCCCTATTCCAAAGACCTACACTTAACTCTACGAGCTTGCCCGTTGAACATTCCCTTTAGTGAGTTGATCCAGTGTTGATGCCCTTCTGTTGAATCCATAGCCCAATGGTCTAGAGACATCATTCTATCCATCTGTTTAAAGCATCCCACCACCCAATCTCAAATACAAATCAAAAAACTCCGTGAACATTCATAACTAGCCTGAAATCCCAGCAAATAAAGCTAAATCATATAGAGAGAGCCCTCTCTGAGCCATAGGTTGACTAGAGCCTATGCTCCAAAGTTGATTTGTGGTTAACTCACTCATTTTCTTTCTTCTAATAACTTCTAGAGAAATTTCTGAGTGATAACAACCCCTACCATTCCATTCTTTTTGTCGTGTGTATCTTAGAATAGAAATAGGTAATTGATGTTTAGAAATCTTCTTTACAGGCTTTTAGACTACTATGTAGATGTTTAGAAATCTTCTTTACAGACTTTCAGACTACTTTGTAGAGAGCATTTTCCTATTACTCATTTGAATATTATCTATTCATTGTTAATGACTTAATGTTTTGTTTGGGTTTTGCAATATAGAGAATACAGTATTAATAATTTTAGCAGGGCAATAGTACTATTTGATTTATTCTTTGTCGTGCATAATACATTAGTATTCTAATGGTTCTAGCATTATTTCCTGAGTTAACAGACCATTCGTGTGCAAGTTGAAGCCTTATAAGTAAGTTGAAATTTTTGTATGAGTGTAAGTACTAAGATTGGTCTCAAGGCAAAACACAACCTGAGGATTTGGTCTCCTTGATCCCCGATTCCCACAGTTGGGGTACTGAACATTTTTTGTAGCTTGATTTAACCTTTTTTTTTTAATTTATCGATGCGTAATACATGAACATTTATTTGACCCCATAGTATAATTATCTGGACAAATGAACATATGCATCATAGCGAGTTAAGGATAAAATTGAGTGTGTTACTAACTGTCATATGTTGGCTTAATTTATAATGAATTGTTAACAATTACATTCAAATCTATAGTTATTGCGTTTAAATATGGGAAGGCAACGGAGACACACATTTTGAGGTAGAAAAAATGTAGTTTTTTGAACATCAGTTGTAGCTTAAGCATGTGACTGTATCTGGAAGCAATGAATAAATAAATATAGTTCCTTTCTGAGTTTTTCCCTGTTGACAATTCATCAGAAATTCATTCATTCATGCTGTAGGTATCTTTGTCTTACCATTTTAAGGGATGGAAAATGTGAATGACTTAAATCTCTTCTCCTGGATGTTGATGGGTAAGATGTGAATGCATTAAATCTTTTCTCCTTGATGTTGAAGGTAAAATGAATGTAGTGGCACAATTAAAGTGTTTTGTTGGAATGCAATCACAAGTTCATGTAGAACAGGTTAACATGCATGTTGATCTAATAAAACAATGAAATATCTGTCGCTTTAACTTTTATACATTTAGTAGTCCAATGCTTGGTGAGACACATACGCATCATTCTTCTCAAGTATTCTTTCGCTACAAATTAAGGGCCCTTTTGCACTTCTTGATGGATTAAATTTTGTATTAGAGTGGTTGTTTTGCACTTTGCTCAGTGAGTCAACTCAATTTTCGCTAAATCCTGGACATTTTTTACTTTGTTAAAGCACTTGCCCAGGTCCATTAATAAATTTATTTTGATGTAACTATTTAGTAGAACAAGTTACAGGAAAAAAAAAATTAGTAGAACAGATCTCTGAGAAATGACCCTAATAATCTTATGGAGTAGATCTTGCTCGTCCTCTTAGATTTAGACATGTTCTTCCACTTTTTTTTCCATCGGATACATACCTGACCTCTTTTAGATTGATTCTACCATGGTATGCTAGCTCTTATACCCTAAATTTTGGTGGAAATAAGGATAATAGTGAGAGGGGTAATCAATGATATGGCTAATTTTAATAATTATTTCCAATTTGTAATTTCAATTTACTTAGCAATTATTCATGCAAGTAGCATCATAAAACAACATATGAATCACAACACCATAATCAACAAACACATCTGCAACACATAAAGACACCGGGATGTATGTGGAAACCCATAAAAAGAGAAATCCACCAATCTTCTATTTAGTTCTTTACGCAAATGTAAGTTCCAACCTTTTTATTACAATATGTTTACTAAGACCAACTAGAAGGAAGCTTCTACTCCCTGGTTTGCAAGCAACCATTTGCAGGAAGCACCAACCCCTAATTGATTTTTAGACACCGACCTGAAGGAAGCACCAACTTCTTGATTTGCAAGTACCCATTTGCAAGGGGCACCAACCCCCAAGTTGTTTCTCAGGCAGCCACCTAAAGGAAGCACCAACTCCCTAATGCGCAAGCACCAACCTACCAAAGATGTCTTTTTCATTCATTTTCAAACTCAAATCTATAGATGCTCTATTTCTTTAAACTTCATATTCATACTTGCTGCTCTCTCTGCTACAACTCTCACTCAGTGTGATACCTCACAATACAATCAACATTTCAGATTTTGTCTTTGCTATGCAACTCTCCTCACACTCTGACCTAATCAGAGCATTTCAGATCTGCTTCAACAACTCTTGTCTACAATTCTAGATCTGATCTCAACACACTAGATCTTCTCTTTTCACCAATCAACAATATCTCAAATCTCAAATTTATAAATATGTTTTGAGTTCTTCTTGCCAACTCAATCTTCTTCACCACACTTGAGGATCTCTTGTCCCTTGCAAACTCTTACAACAACTTAAGCTTTGCAACACACACTTTGCCTCTAGTTCTTATCGGCTCAGCCTTCCATAGTCTCAGCCCTTTCACCATTCATCCTCCTTAGCTCTCGACTTTCTTAATGCATTTTTTAGACATTCTTAGCCTCTAACATTCTTGATACATTCACAAACTCCACAGAGACTTAGCCGCATATGCTCTTCATTTGAATAGCACTTATTATTTTTCTTTGGCGATCTCTTGACCTCTGATCTTTAATATGACAACTAACTTTTTCTCCACAATTACTACACCTTTTATAGTGTTTGTATGCCAATTACCATGGGCATCAAACTTTAGTTTTACATATGGTAAATAACTCTTTGACAGTATCAACAAGACCCAATCCACTCAACCATAACAAGCCTTTATTTTTCTGTAATTGAATTTGACGCTTGGAATGCCAAATTTACTTGTGTTGCACTCTTAACCTTCAACCTTCTACACCACATCACTGCATATTGTATTCATCCAGATTCTTTGATTAATGTAATACATATAGTAAGGGGTTTTGAGTAGATGATTTCCCCTAGATAAATCTTTGTGCATGTGTGATGTTTCCTTGTGCATGTCTATGATTCTTGTTTTAGATGGTGAATTAAATTTCACAGATGAGTAGAGTGGCTTTAAGTCTTGTGATTTAGTAAATTTCATGAACATTTTTGGATCTATACATTAATTTCTACATGGTATCAGAGCTAGAATCATTGTAGAGTAGAGATTTCGAAGTTGTCATTGTAGGAGATTCGAATTTGAAGATCAATGTTGTGGGTTTTCTTCAAGACTGAGAAGATGGCTTTCAATGGACTTAGGCTCAAGTATGCCTTGGAAGGAACCTCAAACTTTGTTGCATGGAAGGTATGCATGGAGGAAATATTGGATGATAATGGGCCACTAGAATACATCAAGACAAATGTAGCAAAACCCCAACATCTGATGTCCATAATCTTTCTCAGTGGAAGAAGGATGTGGCCAAAGTGAGGAGAATCATATTGGAGGGAGTTCAAGATCATATTGTCTTGAATCTCCATGGAAAATAGACTTTGTTCGTGAAGTGGAAAGCACTAACAGAATTGTTCAGAACAATAGTGACCACGGGAAGTTGGCACTCAAGGACAAGCTTTTAAGTATCAAGATGTAGATAATGACACAATTCCGCAGCAACTAATCAGGTTTACACAATGTTGTGATGAGCTTGGTGCGGTCGGTTTTAAAGTCCTTGAAGAAGACTTGGTAGCTCTAGCCCTTTTGGGCCTTCCCAAGAGCTAGCATTGTAATCAAGATTTAATAAATGGTAGAGAGAAACTATTGAGTGCAAGAAGACATAAGGCGGAATACCAGAGAAGGGAAAGAAGGCCAAGGGAAATAATTCCCAAGGTGAGGCTAATTCCAGCCAAGAGGGAAAGAAGAAAGAATTGTCCAAAATTAAGTGCTTTCATTGTCATGATTTTAGGCATTATGCTACGAAGTGTCCACAGAAGAAGGTATGCAAGAAGGAGCCTATAGTAGAAGCATCAGGTGAAGCTTTGGCTTCACAGTTCAATATTGACTTCACTCTCATCGCATGCATGGCGAGCACAGTGATAGGGAGCATGTGGTATCTCGATAGCGGTGCCTCGTTCCATATGACAGGGAATAGAGATTTTTTCAGTGATTTGGAGGAGAAAGATCTCTAGATGAACATTGATTTTGGAGAGGATGGAAGGTACATCGCGACTGGGATTGGTACAGTCACCTTTCAAAGGGATTCAGGCTCCCCTCTCAGACTCAAGGATGTGATGTTTGTTCTGGGTCTAAAGAAGAATCTTGTATCCGTTGCATTTTTAGAATATCATGGCTATTATGTGATCTTCAACAAAGTAAGAATTCCTTAGACACATAGCCACGGGATAGGTGAAGCATATTGAGGTTCGATTTAAGAACTTATATGCACTTGAGGTAGAAGATGCATGCAAATCCTTGAGGAGAAATGCGTAGACTAGAGATATGGTGGTTGAGAGGGAGCATGTTAGACCTCTCAACATTCAGCCTCAAAAGAAGCCTCAGGAAGTTGTGGAGAAGCCACAAATGGAGAAGCAGATAGGAGGAAGAGTGGAGAGATCCACTCAAGAAGATACCTACAATAGGCGACAGTTTAATCCAATTGGCTAGAGGGAGAACATGCACCCATACCTCCAGGAGTTAGGTGGAGTGATGTATATCCTTAGTCCAAGAGTTGCAAAAGATTGGGCAGGGTCCATTGAGGCATTCTCCTCATGGATATTTACTTTGCTACGAGGGCCCACAGTATTCATTAGCAGGAGGATCAGTCAGTGTCAGTCAGATACTGAGAAGTGAAGAGGAGTGTTAGGCACAGTAGCAAAGTTAGCAACAACACAATTTTCCAGTACACAGTTGCAGACATAGTTGATACAATTTGTTTTTTTTTATGCTTCTCAGTTGCATATCTTGCAGTTACAGCAGCAACAATGAGAGGTGTTGCATGCAGTACATTCTACATGTGCATGATAGGGATGGTTGATAATCCCTTTCTTGCTGAGAGGGAGTGTTGAAAATGCAGCAATAAAGTCTCAATTTTGATTTTTCCTTAATTAAAAATGAGATAATTTGAATTTCCACATCAACAAACAACTTGATGGAGTTAACTGAGGTGACATAGCACTTATCACTCAGTTAAGAACACGCAATTCGATTTAATGAGTTAAATTTTATTTTGCTTGAGCTAATTCTCAAAAATAAAGGAGTCTAGCACAGTTAATTCAAGTTAGGGACATGAAGTTCAATTGTGTGCAGTGGGCTCCTAAATTTACGAGCCTAGGTTGAGTTAATTTCAGTGGTAGAAATTTAATTTAGTTAAATTGAGTTAAGGTCAGTTAAACTAGTTCTAACTGTTGGAGAAACTAGTGGAAGGTAAAGTTGTGGAAGTGGAACTTCAACCACACTTAGTGATCAACTAGATAATAGATAAATCAACCTAAATCATCTCATGCTGTAGAGAATTCGAGTTACCCAATTGAAATGGAGATTCCAAGGCAGTGTATTATCAATTGTAGATTGTTCCTAAGTGTAAAGATGGTGCATGCAGTTAGAGGAAGACCCTAGAAGAATTGCACAATCTGTTGAAAATTGGCAACAAGAAATTCCTAAAAATAGAAGTGCTAAAAATAGCAGTTTGGGCATCAGTGCTGGATTGGGCAACAGGGAATGAAAAATGGAAGTGCTAAAAATAGAAGTTCTATTTTTAGCAGTGCAGTGTGGATTCCTATTTTAGTCAGTCCCTGGACTAGAAATAGGAAGTAAAATTCGAATTTGATATTAACAGCAGTTTGTAAATTAATTAATTAATTCAGTTTGAGTTAATTAGTTAAGAAATTATGAACTTGAAGTCTTTGTGAGAACATGTAATATTTTCTCCACTAATTGGAGAATGTGTCCTTGATTTGCTCCACTGATTGAGGAATTAAGGATGAGTTCTATGTTGAGAGGATCAGTTGACTTAGTTTAACTTAGTCAAGTCCAGTTAGATTAATTTAACAAGTTGTTAAATTAATGAGATTCAGTTTTTTGATGCTTGCATGCATGTGACAATTGGTATTTTCAGATAACTGAGTATTCACTCATGGATAACTGATGCATGTCAGTTCAGACAGAGACACAGTTGAGATCAGATGAGGGACAATGTCCTATCAGTTGCTAGGATATTCCTAGTGAATATTCCTTGCATGAGGAAGGAATATTATTCCTTCTAGTATTGCATAGTTGGACCTAAGGTGATCGCAGGTATGATTTGGCCAATTCACACATGTTATGTAAATGGACCCCAATCAAAACTGCGCAAGGAAGTAGGGGCTTGGAGGACTTGTGGAGCCTATATATATAGGCCTAGATAGTCGATGAGCTACATCATCAATACAGAGAGAGCAGGATAGCTTTTGAGCTGATTCTTTTTGTATGTTGTTGAGGATTTCCACTTGATTGATAATACAGAGATGGGGTTTTAGGCTAGTGCTTTTCTCGGATAAATTCTTCTGTGTCATGTGTGATTGATTCCTTCTTATCAGCTATATGTGTTCATGCTTGATGTTGCTCATGGTTGATTAGCTTCCACAAAGTTTATGGTAGATGTAGATCTAGTTATATGCTTTAGTACATTGCATATATCAGTTTGATCTGCAGGTGGAACTTCTACATGATATCAGTGAGCTAGCTAATTTCTAGAGAAAATTACACATGGTATCGAAGCACGGGTGATCAAGGAAGAACAATATACAAGAAGGGAGAAGTTGAAGTTTGTGGTTTCTGAATATTGAATTAAGTTCTTATCACACCTATGTCACCAATGGCATTCTATGGTTTGGGACTCGAATATGCCCTTGATGGAAGTTCGAATTATATAGATTGGAAGGATCGCATGGAGGCAGTATTAGAAGATAATGGCCTTAAGGACTTCATTGATCAAGAAGTCTCGAAGCCGATTGATGCTACTCAACTGGCAGAATGGAAGAAGTGTGTGGTTAGAGCAAGGAGAATCCTTCTAGAGGAAGTTTGAGATCACATAGTCTCGAGCCTCCATGGGAAGGAGACTCTGTTTTCGATGTGGAAAACATTGAAAGATATTTATCAGAATAGCAGTGATCAGAGGAAGCTAGCACTGAAGGACAAACTTCGAAATATCAAGTGTGAAAAGGATGACACAATCTCTATGTATCTGAACAAGCTCACCTCGTGCAAGGATGAGCTTGGAAGTGTAGGGATCGTGACAGCTGATGATGACATGGTGAGTCTTGCACTCCTTGGACTTCCTAAGAGTTGGCATAACTACCAGGACTCGACTAGTGGAAGAGAGAAACTGCCAGATTGGGAACGACTATGGTCAGATTTTATGGAGGAGGAGATCAGATGAAGCACCAGAGACGGTTCTTCATCCATGGACAATGAAGAAAACTATGCCTTAACGAGTAAGGCGAAGAAGGGGAAGGAGAAGGTTTCTTTTCCTGAATCCAGTTCTTCCCATGGTGGGTAGAAGGTTGACAAATCGAAAGTAAGATGCTTTCATTGTCATGAGGTGGGCCATTTTGTTACAAATTGTCCACTAAGGAAATCCAAGAAGGGATCCAGGTAAGGATCTAAAGGTGAGGCACTTGCTTCACAGTTCGAGTTGGATTTCACACTCTTCGCATTCATGGTTTCATCCATGGTGGGAAGTGGTTGGTTTCTTGACAGTGGAGCTTATTTCCACATGACCGGTGACAAGATTTTGTTCAGTACTTTGGAGGAGAAAGATCTCCAGATACTCATAGCGGTGGGTAATGATGAAAAGTATAGTGTCTGAGGTGTAGACATGGTTATTTTTCAGAGGGAGCATGGAGCTCGCCTTACCTTGATCGATGTCAAGTACGTACCAGGACTGAAGAGAAACTTTGTGTCGATCGCAATGCTGGAAGACAGAGGCTATGATGTAGTCTTCAGTAAGGGAAAGGTTTTCCTTAGACACATCATCACTAGACAGGTGAAGCATATTGGTTCATGGGTCAAGAACCTGTATGCTCTTGAGGTTCAAGATGCATGCAAAGCCTTGAGCAGAAAGGCAACTGATGGAGACTTGGTGGTTGAGAGGGAGAGTAAATTACCTCTAAACATGTAGCGCCAGGAGAAGTCTCAGACGATTGTGGAGGAGCCACGATTGGTGCAGCAGCTTCAGGATGTTGTGGAGCAGCCACAACTAGAGAAGTTGAGAGGAGATCGAGTAGAGACATATACTCATGCAAAGACCTCCAGTAGGGGGAAACGTCGAGCCAGGTGGGCTGAGGGATCACATGCAGCCATACCTCCAGGTAGGAGGTGGGGTGATGTGGAGTGATCATCCCAAGGAGGATGGGTAGGATCCTTGAGGTACCCAACCTCTTTGATTTGACTTTGCTATAGGAGCCCCAATGAGGAGTTGCAGGAACTGACTGATTGGGTAGAGACAGATGCAGATGGAGCGGTAGAGAGAGCTACAGTGTAGGGAATCCTAAGACAGCATAGAGCATGCAGGCTGCAACAATGCGAGAGGAACAAGTGTGTTGCATAGTGAAGGGTAGCATAGAGAAGGGTGCAATGGTGCGAGATAAATGGAGATGTTGCAGTAGCACATAGGTCAGAGAGGGAGCACTTGTTAGCAGTAGGTAGAGCTTCAGCATCAGAGTATGATTCTAGCCCAACAGAGAGGTCAGTTGGGAGTTTTGTGTTCTAAGAGTTGCTGAAGCAACCACACTTGGTAGATGTGTTGCATGTAGAACATTCCAAAGGTACAAGATCGGGTTCGAGAGGAAGCCTTTCTTGTTGAGAGGGAGTGTTGAAAATTGGCAACAAGAAATTGATAAAAATAGAAGTGTTAAAAATAGCACTGCTAAAAATAGAAGTTTGGGCATTAGTGCTGGATTGGGCAACAGGGAATGAAAAATGGAAGTGCTAAAAATAGAAGTTTTATTTTTAGCAGTGCAGTGTGGATTCCTATTTTAGTTAGTCCCTGGACTAGAAATAGGAATTAAAATTCGAATTTGATATTAACAGCAGTTTGTAAATTAATTAATTAATTCAGTTTGAGTTAATTAGTTAAGGAATTATGAACTTGAAGTCTTTGTGAGAACATGTAATATTTTCTCCACTGATTGGGGAATGTGTCCTTGATTTGATCCACTGATTGAGGAATTAAGGATGAGTTCTATATTGAGAGGATCAGTTGACTTAGTTTAGCTTAGTCAAGTCCAATTAGATTAATTTAAAAAGTTGTTAAATTAATGAGATTCAATGTTTGGATGCTTGCATGCATGTGACAACTGGTATTTTCATATAACTGAGTATTCACTCATGGATAACTGATGCATGGCAGTTCAGATAGAGACCCAGTTGAGATCAGATGAGGGACAATGTACTATCAGTTGCTAGGATATTCCTAGTGAATATTCCAAGCATAAGGAAGAAATATTATTCCTTCTAGTACTGTGTAGTTGGACCTGAGGTGACAGCAGGTATGATTTGGCCAATTCACACATGTTATGTAATTGGACCCCAATCAAAACTGCGCAAGTAAATATGGGCTTGGAGGACTTGTGCAGCCTATATATACAGGCCTAGATAGTCCATGAGCTACATCATCAGAGTACAGAGAGAGCAGGATAGCTTTTGAGCTGATTCTTTTTGTATGCTGTTAAGGATTTCCACTTGATTGATAATACAGAGATGGGGTTTTACGCTGGTGCTTTTTCCAGATAAATTCTTCTGTGTTATGTGTGATTGATTCCTTCTTATCAGTTATATGTGTTCATGCTTGATGTTGCTCATGATTGATTAGCTTCCACAAAGTTTATGGTAGATGTAGATCTAGTATTATGCTTTAGTACATTACATATATCAATTTGATCTACAGGTGAAATTTCCACATGATATCAGTGAGCTAGCTAATTTGTAGAGAAAATTCTACATGGTATTGGAGCACAGGTGATCAAGGAAGAACAATATACAAGAAGGGAGAAGTTGAAGTTTGTGGTTTCTGAATATTGAATTGAGTTCTTATCACATCTATTTCACCGATGGCGTTCTATGGTTTGGGACTCGAATATGCCCTTGATGGAAGTTCGAATTATATAGCCTGGAAGGATCGCATGGAGGTAGTATTAGAAGATAATGGCCTTAAGGACTTCATTGATCAAGAAGTCTCGAAGCTGACTGATGCTACTCAACTGGCGGAATGGAAGAAGTGTGTGGCTAGAGCAAGGAGAATCCTTCTGGAGGGAGTTCGAGATCACATAGTCTCGAGCCTCCATGGGAAGGAGACTCCATTTTTGATGTGGAAAACATTGAAAGATCTTTATCAAAATAGCAGTGATCAGAGGAAGCTAGCACTGAAGGACAAACTTCAAAAGATCAAGTGTGAAAATGATGATACGATCTCTATGTATCTGAACAAGCTCACCTCATGCAAGGATGAGCTTGGAAGTGTAGGGATCGTGACAGCTGATGATGACATGGTGAGTCTTGCACTCCTCGGACTTTCTAAGAGCTGGCATAGCTACCAGGAATCGGTTAGTGGAAGAGAGAAACTGCCAGATTGGGAACAACTATGGTCAGATTTGATGCAGGAGGAGATCAGACGGAGCACCAGAGATAGTTCTCCATCCATGGACAATGAAGAAAATTGTGCCTTAGCAAGTAAGGCGAAGAAGGGGAAGGAGAAGGTTTCTCTTCCTGAATCCGGTTCTTCCCATGGTGGGTAGAAGGTTGACAAATCGAAAGTACGATGTTTTCATTGTCATGAGGTGGGCCATTTTGTTACAAATTGTCCACTGAGGAAATCCAAGAAGGGATCCAAGGAAGGATCTGAAGGTGAGGCACTTGCTTCACAGTTCGAGTTGGATTTCACACTCTTCGCATGCATGGTTTCATCCATGGTGGGAAGTGGTTGGTTTCTTGACAGTGGAGCTTATTTCCACATGACCGGCGACAAGAGTTTGTTCAGTACTTTGGAGGAGAAAGATCTCCAGATACTCATAGCAGTGGGTAATGATGAAAAGTATAGTGTCTCAGGTGTAGGCACGGTTATTTTTCAGAGGGAGCATGGAGCTCGCCTTACCTTGACCGATGTCAAGTACATACTAGGATTGAAGAGAAACTTTGTGTTGATCACGATGTTGGAAGATAGAGGCTATGATGTAGTCTTCAGTAAGGGAAAGGTTTTCCTTAGACACATCATCACTAGACAGGTGAAGCAGATTGGTTCACAGGTCAAGAACCTGTATGCTCTTGAGGTTCAAGATGCATGCAAAGCCTTGAGTAGCAAGGCAACTGATGGAGACTTGGTGGTTGAGAGGGAGAGTAAATTATCTCTCAACATGCAGCGCCAGGAGAAGTCTCAGATGATTGTGGAGGAGCCACAATTGGTGCAACAACTTCGGGAGGTTGTTGAGCAGCCACAACTAGAGAAGTTGAGAGGAGATCGAGTAGAGACATCTACTCATGCAGATACCTCCAGTAGGGGGAAACTTTGAGCCGGGTGGGCTGAGGGATCACATGCAACCATACCTCTGGGTAGGAGGTGGGGCGATGTGGAGTGATCATCCCAAGGAAGAGGGGCAAGATACTTGAGGTACCCAACCTCTTTGATTTGACTTTGCTACGGGAGCCCCAATGAGGAGATGCAGGAACTGGCTGATTGGGTAGAGACAGCGGCAGAGAGAGCTACAGTGCAGGGAATCCCAAGACAGCGTAGAGCATGCAAGCTGCAACTATGCAAGAGGAACAAGTGTGTTGCACAGAGAAGGGTGCAACGGTGTGAGATGCATGGAGATGTTGCAGTAGCACAGAGGTCAGAGAGGGAGCACTTGTCAGTAGCAGGTAGTGCTTCAACATTAGAGTATGATTCTAGCCCAACAGAGAGGTCAGTTGGGAGTTTTTTGTTCCTAGAGTTGTTGGAGCAACCACACTTGGTAGATGTGTTGCATGCAGAACATTCCAGAGGTACAGGATCAGGTTCGAGAGGAAGCCTTTCTTGTTGAGAGGGAGTGTTGAAAATTGGCAACAAGAAATTGCTAAAAATAGAAGTGTTAAAAATAGCACTGCTAAAAATAGAAGTTTTGGCATCAGTGTTGGATTGGGCAACGGGGAATGAAAAATGGAAGTGCTAAAATTAGGAGTTCTATTTTTAGCAGTGCAGTGTGGATTCCTATTTTAGTTAGTCCCTGGACTAGAAATAGGAAGTAAAATTCGAATTTGATATTAACAGCAGTTTGTAAATTAATTAATTAATTCAGTTTGAGTTAATTAGTTAAGGAATTATGAACTTGAAGTCTTTGTGAGAACATGTAATATTTTCTCCACTGATTTGGGAATGTGTCCTTGATTTGCTCCACTGATTGAGGAATTAAGGATGAGTTCTATATTGAGAGGATCAGTTGACTTAGTTTAGCTTAGTCAAGTCCAATTAGATTAATTTAACAAGTTGTTAAATTAATGAGATTCAGTTTTTTTATGCTTGTATGCATGTGACAACTGGTATTTTCAGATAACTGAGTATTCAGCCATGGATAACTGATGCATGGCAGTTCAGATAGAGACCCAGTTGAGATCAGATGAGGGACAGTGTACTATCAGTTGCTAGGATATTCCTAGTGAATATTCCTTGCATGAGGAAGGAATATTATTCCTTCTAGTACTGCGTAGTTGGACCTGAGGTGACAGCAGGTATGATTTGGCCAATTCACACATGTTATGTAATTCGACCCCAATCAAAACTGCGCAAGGAAATAGGGGCTTGGAGGATTTGTGGAGCCTATATATACAAGCCTAGATAGTCCATGAACTACATCATCAGAGTACAGAGAGAGAAGGATAGCTTTTGAGTTGATTCTTTTTGTATGTTGTTGAGGATTTCCAGTTGATTGATAATACAAAGATGGGGTTTTAGGCTAGTGCTTTTCCCGGATAGATTATTCTGTGTTATGTGTGATTGATTCCTTCTTATCAATTATATGTGTTCATGCTTGATGTTTCTCATGGTTGATTAGCTTCCGCAAAGTTTATGGTAGATGTAGATCTAGTATTATGCTTTAGTACATTGCATATCTCAATTTGATCTGCAAGTGAAATTTCTACATGATATCAGTGAGCTAGCTAATTTGTAGAGAAAATTCTACATAATCCAGATGAGGAAATTTCCCAATTAATAGGGGCCTAATTCCCATAGGAACAATGTAAGGAATTAGGAGCTTGGGAAGGCTTGAAATTGGCTAAGTGTTGGCTAGGTTCAGTCAAGCAGGCAGAGGATAGAAGATACAGGTGCAGGTTGTGCTCAAGCTTGAGCAAGCATATTGTATTCATCCAGATTCTTTCTCCTAGATAAATATTTGTGTAGTTGCTTTCCCCTAGATAATTTTTTCTGCATGTGTGATGTTTCCTTTTGCATGTTTATGATTCTTGTTTTAATGGTGAATTAACTTCCGCATATGAGTAGAGTAGCTTCAACTCTTGTGATTTAGTAAATTTCATGAGCAGTTTTGAATATGATGCAGGGGATGTGACTTGGAGGGAAAATCTTCAAACTTATTCCAAAAATCCAAAAAAATCTACAGGGAAAGGAGTGGGGTCCTTTAGCCAGCAGTTTCCATGCTTTTCTAGTTTAAGATAGGGATAGAATTAAGAATAAAATCATTTTGTAATAATCGCTTATGGATAAGCGATAATAAGCTTTATGCATAATTGCTTTAAATCGATGTAAAAGGCATGCTTTTGTATGGATAAGGACCAAGAGGGCTTATCTATTATTTATAAAATGAAATAACGAGATGCTCTGAATTAGAGAGGGGCTGGAAGCATTATCATCTGCAAAAACTCTTTTTGTGCATCTGATTGATGGTTCTCTGTTAAACTATTATTTTTATGCGTGTATCAGTTCGATTCTTTTCTTCTGAGTTTTATATCAGTGATTTGGCCTAAAAATTTCCAATTAATGCAACAGTTGAAGCCTTTAACCTGTTTTCCTTCATATTGGCAAGTTTGGTTTTTTTATTTGCTTAATAGAGTTCCGCAGCAAAGCTATTTTTTACACAGGAAACCGTGAAATTACTTAGTCAGAACAGAGTTCCGGACCTGAAAGATTATCACCTTTGGACTATAACCTCGTCAGGCCCAAACCCTTTATCGCATCGCTGTGTTAGCATGGGGAGAGACTAGCCTTTAGAAGCATTGAAGTACAAAGTGCGACTACTAGACCCGAAATAATATAGGAGTGATTGGATAGTCTATCGGATCCATAAGGCTATCGCATCGGAAGTTTAGTGGGGAGGCAGATCTATATTAAAGAGGCCATTGTCAATCACCGATAGTGATAGCAATATCGCATCAGACCTCCATAGCGACGATAATTGGGAGTGACAGCGACTACCAATAGTGTATTCCTGTGTGTGGATTATTTCCCTTACAAAACCCACCGATAGTGTATTTTCGTTCCTTTGGAACGAAAGCCTCCACCTGTATATATTGCGTTTTAAATGCATTTTCACTTGTTTTAAAGCAACGATAGTTTATCTTTATAATTTCTATGGGATTATAATCTCGATAGAGGAAAATAGGCCTATGAGATGATTTTTGCCTGATAACAAGGGTAGGGGTGATCAGAGGAAAAATTCATGAAGTAGTCAGTCTAACATTAGATCACTGATACACCTGTTGAAGCAGAAAGAGGAATTCAACTAGAAATTGAAGAAATTATATCAGGCTTCGGGCGTTTGTCCATATCACCTGCACCCAAGCCACCATTAATGGTATCAGAGCCACTCGCTGACATTGAATTGAATCTTAGAAGCAGGTCAAGGAAAGTTACTATGGCTTTCAGAGTTGGAAGAGGACAAGTACATGGTGGAAGAGGACGGTTTGTTGCAAACGTTAAAGTAATGGAAGCTGTGCAATAGATGCAAGTGAGATTGGATGCATTAACAACATGCAGAAACATAGATGATGGAGATGTTAGTGAACCTGAGGTTGAAGTTGTAGAGGAGGAAGCTGTAGCAGTTACCCCTGAGATGAGATTCTTCCTGTCAGTGTTGAGATCCACATCTAGGCCAAAGACCGAGGTTCCAATATATGAAGGAGGACTGAATCCAGAAGAATTGATAGACTGGATTAATGGCATGGAGAAATTCTTCGATTATGAAGAAACAAAAGATGAGAAGAAAGTCAAGTTTGTTGTCACCAAGTTAAAAGGCCATGCAGCACTTTGGTGGGATGGTGTGCAGGCAGAAAGAAAGAGACTTGGCAAGAAACCTATCAAGAGTTGGAGCAGAATGGTAGCAAAGCTAAGAGGTAAGTTTTTACCAAGTAATTATTAGCAAACTTTGTTCAGACAGATGCAAAATCTTAGACAGAGATCTATGACAGTGAAAGAATACATAGAGGAATTCTACAAGGTAAGCATAAGAGCTGGAGAAGCCCAGGATACAGATGAGAAGGTGGCTAGATATGTGAATGGCCTTAGGATGGACATTCAAGATGAGATAAGTCTACTGTCTCCTAAAACAATAGAGGAAGCTTATCAGATAGCACTGAAAGCTAAAGAAAAAATCATGAGGAAGCAGTCTGCAAGAGGGAGAGGTACTTTCCAAGGAAATGGAAGTCAAGGTGGTAGAGAGCTATCTACAGCACCTAAAGATGGAGCTAGCAGCAGCTCAACCCAGCATGCACCCACAGGGGGTGATGCAAGAGGCAGAGGGATTTTTTTTAGAGGAAGAGGAGGCAGAGGAAGAGGAAGAGAATTAAGATGTTACATATGTAACAAGCTAGGACACAGAGCTTTTGAGTGCCCAGAGAATGCAGGAACAAGCCAGAGGAATGAAATTGTTGCTCCAGTTGAGGGAGAAGCACCAGTAGCAACAGTGACAGAAGAAGAAAATATACCAGAGAGAGGAGAATCCTTGGTAGTTAATAAAGTTTTGCTCAAGCCAGCAAAGGAGATAATTAAACCATCACAAAGAAAGACTATTCATAATAGTGTGTAAAGTTCAAGGGAAATGTTGTCAGATGATCATTGATAGTGGCAGCATTGATAATTTGGTCTCTAAAAAGGTGGTGGAGAAATTGAAGCTAAAGACAATGAAACATCCAACACCTTACAAGGTGTCATGGTTGCAAAAGGGACATCAACTGTTAGTGAATGAACAGTGTGAAGTAGAATTTTAGGTGGGCAAGTATAAAGATAAAATTGTATGTGATGTGATGCCAATGGATGTGTGTCACATATTGCTTGGAAGACCTTGGCAATATGACAGAGGAGCCATGCATGATGGAAAAAGAAACACCTACAACTTTGGAAAGGATGGTGTCAATCATACGTTGTTGCCTCTGCAAGAAGAAGATGTACCAGGAAAGCAGACTGATCCAAAAACTTTGTTATTAGGAGGAAAGGAATACTTGAAGCAGATTGAAGAGAATGAGGTAAATTTTGTTGTAATTTGCAAGTCCAAGGTAATAATGACTTCTACTAAAATTTCTGATTTACCCATTGAAATTCAAGAAATTTTGGAGAAATATTGTGATATTATTGTTGATGATTTGCCAAATGAGTTGCCACCCATTAGAAGAATTAGCCATCATATAGATTTTATTCATGGAGCAAGTCTACCTAAAAAAGAAGCTTATAGAATGACTCATACAAAAAATGAAGAGGTTAGAAAGCAGGTGCAAGAATTGCTTGACAAAGGGCTGATCAGAGAAAGCTTGAGTCCTTGTGCAGTGCCAACAGTTTTGAGTCCAAAGAAAGATGGAGGTTGGAGAATGTTTACAGATTCAAGAGCCATCAATAAAATCACAATCAGGTACAGATTTCCTTTACCTAGAATTGAAGATTTAATGGATTGCTTGAGTGGAGCAAAGTATTTTTCAAAACTAGACCTTAAAAGTGGGTATCATCAGATAAGGATAAGAGAAGGGGATGAGTGGAAAACGTTTTTAAGACAAATAAGGGATTGTTTGAGTGGAGAGTAATGCCTTTTGGGCTGTCAAATGCACCAAGTACGTTTATAAAACTCATGAATGAATTTTTTAAAGATTTTATTGGTAAATTTGTAATAGTATATCTGGATGATATATTAGTTTACAGCAGGTCTAAGGAGGAGCATATGAGGCATTTGAATTATGTCTTACAAAGGCTACAACAGGAGAAATTATTGCTGAATTTGAAGAAGTGTTCATTCATGAAAGAAGAGCTAGTATACTTGGGTTTTGTTATTTCTGCTGAAGGGCTGAAGATGGATCCAGAGAAGATCAAGGCAATCATGGAGTGGCCTTCACCCAAGAGTGTTTTTGAGGTAAGAAGTTTTCATGGTCTTGCTAGCTTTTATAGAAAATTCATCAAGAATTTTAGTAAGATTAATGCACCTATTATTGAGACCATAAAGAAGGACAAACATCCATTTAAATGGACTGTTGAAGCAGAAGAAAAAAAATAAAAATAAATAAATAAATAAATAAAATTAAAAAAATAAATAAATAAAAAATGCAGCTGTTAAAGAAGAAAATCACTGAAAAAGCCTATTTTGGTTTTACCTGATTTTAGTAAGCCTTTCCAAGTGAAGTGTGATGCCAGCGGAGAAGCTATTGGAGGTGTATTAAGCCAGGAAGATAGACCTATAGCCTACTTTAGTGAAAAGCTAAATGATTCCAAAAAGAAGTATTCTTCTTATGATAAGGAGTTCTATGCAGTTGTGCAGTCATTGAAGAAATGGAGGCATTATCTAATGTCAAAGGAGTTCACACTTTATTCAGATAACCATGCACCACAGTATATTACGCAGCAGCCAAAGCTTAGCCAAAAACATGCTAAATGGGTAGAGTATCTTCAAGGTTTCCATTTTGTTTTGAAGCATATAAATGGCCAATCAAACAAAGTTGCAGATGCCTTAAGTAGGAGGAATTTATTATTCCAAGAGAGTCAAATCCAAGTGTTGGATTTTGATTTTCTTAAAGAATTGTATGAAACAGATCCAGATTTTAAAGAGGCATTTGAAGCTTGTAAAAATCTTGTTTCGATGGATAGGAGTAAATGGTTGGATTACTTCTTACAAGATGGACTGTTGTTTAAGAAAAATCAGCTGTGCATACCAAACTATTCAATGAGGGAGAATTTAATCAAAGAAAAACATAGTGGAGGACTTGCAGGACATTTTGGCATAGAGAAGACTTTTGAACAACTGAACAGATTTTATTTCTGGCCAAAAATGAAATCTAAAGCAGAAAAGTATGTGAAAACTTGCAAATTTTGTCAATATGCAAAGGGAAGGAGCCAAAACACAGGTTTGTATATCCCATTACCAATTCCAGATAGGCCTTGAGATATGGTAAGTATGGATTTTGTTTTGGGTTTACCAAAGAGTCAAAGAGGTAATGATTCAATTTTTGTTGTAGTGGACGGATTTTCAAAAATGGCACACTCTATTCCATGTTATAAGACAAGTGATGCTTCTCACATTGCTAAATTGTTTTTTAAGGAGGTTGTAAGATTGCATGGGTTGCCTAAGAGTATTGTCTCAGATGGGGATTCCAAATTTATTGGACATTTTTGGAGGACACTATGGAATAAATTGAGAACTAAATTAAGTTTCAGTTCTGCCTATCATCCACAAACTGATGGACAGACTGAAGTTGTGAACAGGAGTTTAGGCAATCTTTTAAGGAGCCTTACCGCAGAACATCCAAAGCAATGGGATCAAGTGTTGGCAAAAACTGAATATGAATATAATGACTCACCTAACAGGAGTACAGGATAGAGTCCATTCCATATTTTTTATGGAATGCATCCAAGAGGAGTATCTGAGTTAAGAAACTTGGGAAAATATGAGATGAGAAGTGCAGAGGGTGAAGATTTTGCTTCAGAAATGCAAGCAATACATGAACAAATGAAACAACAGATGCAAGATAGAAACATCAAGTACAAAACCAGAGCAGACATGAGAAGAAGAGAGGTGAGATTTGAAGTTGGACATCTGGTTTTAGCACATCTCAAAAAGGATAGGTTTCCAAAGAGGGAGTACAACAAATTGAAGTTCAAAAAAATTGGACTGTGCAGAGTGTTGAGGAAATTTTTTGCAAATGCCTATGAGATTGAATTACCCCCTGATGTTGGAATATCACCAATTTTTAATGTTGCAGACCTGTACAAGTATGAAGGTGAAACTACAGATGATATAGCACAAGATCAAGAGACCCAAGAGATTGACTGGGTAAAACAGTTACCCACAACAAAGAATTTGCAGCCAGAAAGAATTTTGGACAAGAAGGTGTTTAAGAAAACAAGGGGACAAGAATACTTCCAGTATTTAGTAAAATGGAAGGATCAGCCAACTGCTAAAGCTACTTGGGTTACAGAAGACATGCTACAGAAACTGGGCAGTTCTGCATATGAACTCATGGACAGGAGCCCATCAAGAGTTTTGTCCTCAGGAGTCTAATGCAGGAGCATGTGACTTGGTGGGAAAATCTTCAAACTTATTCCAAAAATCCAAAAAAATCTACAGGCAAAAGAGTGGGGTCCTTTAGCTAGCAGTTTCCATGCTTTTCTAGTTTAAGATAGGGATAGAATTAAGAATAAAATCATTTTGTAATAATCGCTTATGGATAAGCGATAATAAGCTTTATGCATAATTGCTTTAAATCGATGTAAAAGGCATGAATTTGTATGGATAAGGACCGAGAGGGCTTATCTATTATTTATAAAATGAAATAACGAGATGCTCTGAATTAGAGAGGGGCCGGAAGAATTATCATATGCAAACTCTTTCTGTGCATATGATTGATGGTTCTCTATTAAACTGTTATTTTTATGCGTGTATCAGTTCGATTCTTTTCTTCTGAGTTTTATATTAGTGATTTGGCCTAAAATTTCCAATTAACGTAACAGTTGAAGCCTTTAACCTATTTTCCTTCATATTGGCGAGTTTGTTTTTTTTATTTGCTTAATAGAGTTCCGCGGAAAAGCTCTATTTTACACAGGAAACTGTGAAATTACTTAGTCGGAACAGAGTTCGAACCTGAAAGATTATCACCTCTGGACTATAACCTCATCGGGTCTGAACCCTTTATCGCATCGTTGTGTTGGCATGGGGAGAGACTAGCCTTTGGAAGCACTGAAGTCCGAAGTGCAACTTCCGGACCCGAAATAATATAGGAGTGATTGGATAGTCTATCGGATCCATAAGACTATCGCATCAGAAGTTTAGTGGGGAGGCAGATCTATATTAAAGAGGCCATTGTCAATCGTTGATAGTGATAGCGATATCGCATCGGACCTCCATAGCGACGATAATTGGGAGCGATAGCGACTGCCGATAGTGTATTCCTGTGTGTGGATTATTTCCCTTACAAAACCTGCCAATAGTGTATTTTTGTTCCTTTGGAACGAAAGCCTCCACTTGTATATATTGCATTTTAAATGCATTTTCACTTGTTTTAAAGCAACGATAGTTTATCTTTATAATTTCTATGGGATTATAATCCCGATAGAGGAAAACAGGTCTATGAGATGATTTGTGCCCGATAACAAGGGTAGGGGTGATCAGAGGAAAAATTCATGAAGCAGTCAATCTAACATTAGATGACTGATACACCTATTGAAGCAGAAAGAGGAATTCAGCCAGAAATTGAAGAAATTATATCAGGCTTCGGCCATTTGTCCATATCGCCTGCACCCAGGCCACCAGAATCTCTATTGTTCAAACATATTAATTTTGTAAAGGATTTAAAAAGAACTTGTATTCTCTTTTTTTTATGTGTTATCATTGAGTATATCAATATTTTTGTTACTTGACACATTCTAAGACATTTGTTTTTATCAATATACAACCTGTACCATTCAATACAAAAGCCATTAAATATATTTTACAAATAAATCAAATAATTTTTCAGTCAAAAAGAGCTCTGGTAACCGATGCATTTTTCTAAATCAACGCACCAATGCGTTTATCCCATTGAACGCACTGGGCATTTAATTATTCAACACCGTCATGGAAAATTATTATTTTTAAATAATTTTAGATTATCACAATGGGACTTGTAAGGCTAAATGCACCGTAATGATTTAACAGTGTTATTTGGAAGAGGTGTTCCAGTGTGTTATACTAATTTGGGAGCAAAAATAAACAAAATCAACAAAATCGACAGTGTTATAATATACCAGTGTATTGTATTACACAGGGTGCACCAGTGCATTATATTACAAGGGAGCACCGCGGAACATTTAGCCCTTTTTTTAAAGACAGAGAGGGCTGGCAGGGTTTGGATCTATTTCAATAAGTGATTCTCATACTTTACATGTCAAAAGCCCTATATATAGTAAGTACACAAACCCATTAAATCTAGAATGCCTAAAATGAAAATCCCTGTTTGTGAAGTGGTAGAGGAAGTTAAAACCTAAGGTGAAATTTTGCACGAATATGCAAGGGTTTAAGGTAAATATTGATTTTTTATTGTTTTTTTTCTAAGTTTTAATTAAATTTAAATAGGAACAGGGATTGTTAAAAAAATTAGTAATAAAATCTATAGTAATTTTTTTTTTATTATGGAGGGTTTTTAATTTATTTTTTTTCCGAATTGTAAATAAATCTAACAAAAATTGTAAACAAATTTAACAGTAAAATTTAAATTTTTTGTTATCTAGGGTTTTGAGTGAATCACCATACCTTTCAAATTTTGATCTTTCTGCAGTTCCAAAATATTTTGTTGTTCCACAGCATTCCAAGTATGTCTCTCTTTCAAATGATCTCTCTTTAAATAAAACTTTAACATAAATTGTTTTTTTACTATGCAAGGTTTTGAGTTAATCACCATACCTTTCAGATTTTGATCTTTTGAATAGTTTTGTTGCTCCAAAATATTATGTTGCTACACAGTGCTCGTGGTATGTCTCTCTGAAATTATATTTCAAAAAATCAATTGCCGCTCATTTTTGAATTAAAATAAAAATAAAAAATCACGTTCAATAGTCAAGTGCAATGATGCGTTTATAGGAAAAGTGCACCAATATTGGGAGTGCCAAAAATTTTCAACACACCGAAATGATACAATTTTTTTTCGAAATCCCGAAACTATGTAATTAATTCTTTTCACACAACGGTGTGGTTTCTATTTAAAAGCATCGATGTTGTAATTGTTATAAGAATACTAATTTGATTGAATTCATATTTATTTTCTCAAATCCGCAAACAAGTGTGTAGCGGTGTTTATTTTTTAATGCATCGGTGTGTTTTTGTATAAGAGCGCCAATATGATAACATTTTTTTTTAATCAAAATTTCAGGAAACCAGTGCTAGTATTTTTTAAACACATCGATGCACTTTGTTCTGATAAATGCACCAGTAGGATTTAAAAGCTATGAATTACAGTAGTTCATAGTATACATTATAAGAGCACCGAGTTGGTTGAATTCATTTTTATTTTTTAAAATTCGGAAATAGGGGTGTACGGGTGTTGTTTTTTTTAAACACGTCGGTGTGTTTTTGTACAAGAACATCGATGTGATAACATATTTTTTTCCGAAACGTCAAAAACCGGTGCGGCTATTATTTAAACACCCTGGTGCTGGTATTATTTAAATACATCGGCACACTTTGTTTTGATAAGTGCACCGGTCTAGTTTAAAAACTATCTAAAATTTTATTTTCACATAAAATGACATATTAATCTCAAATTATCCTTTAGGATGCATCCACATGAATTACAGTAGTTCATAGTATACATTTTTCACTTAAAGTCATCTTATTCTTGAAAAATGGTTTGAAAACTATATTGAAATTTAGATTTGGGTTATATGGTTCTCGAGATTAATTTTAGATATGCACAAAACTTTTTATTTCTGATTTTTTTCAAATGTAGGGACAAAATCTCAATAATATCAAATGACCAATTCTTCAAATTCTGACTCCTTCCATATCGTTGATCAAATTCCTTAATGAAGTTCTCCCTTTCCATCTCTAGTGAGTTCAAATTTTATTTATATTTCATTATCTAATTGATTTTTTTTTAATCCGTGTCAATTTGAACAAAAATGTATCCAAATTTGCAAGATCCTTATTCAAAATCGAGTTCAGATGCAGAAAATATTCTTCCATTTCAAAAATGTTGGAAGGTCTTACTACGAGCACCATATCGCAAGTAGTTGGTATATGAAAATGGAAAACCTCTTCACCCTGCCAATTGGAACATGGTATCTTCCAGCCGCAATCCTAGATCAAAGATGGTAATAATTGTTTGGTGTAATGTAATTTCAACAAACCAATTGCATTGACATGCTTACTAATATCATTGATATTGTAGTAATGACGTGCAATATTTTTTGAAATTAGTATTCTAGTGATGATGAGCGACCCACCTACCATCTTTCAATGCACCCCACTACAATGTCAACTCAAGAGAAGGGTGCATTAAGAGAAACACTCAGAGAGGAAGCATACAAAAAATGGTTGAAACAACCACCTATTCAATTCCCACTACCTCCAAATTCACCAATTATGAATGACTACAACAATAGTAGTTCTTCATCACAAGTTGGAAATGGAGGCAATCAAATAGAGGTTAGTATGGATGATTACTTACGGGATACAACTACCATGAAGGAAATGTTGTTAGATGCATTCCAGAACGATGAGCTAGGGGATGATCCTCATATCACTGATACCTTATTCGAAAGCTTGAAATTTGCTTCCACCACCTGTCTCTTTGGACTTGGCGGCAAGTCAAAGTCTACTTAGTTGGGGACAATGATGTTGTTGTACAATGTGAAAGCAAATTTTTGCATGTTGAATGCATGTTTCTCAAAAATATTGAGGTAATTAACCTGCATGATCGATCAAGTTCCTTATATTTTATCACACAATCAAAATTAAAAATGGTCGAGTTTATGAATGTTAAATATTGACATTGTACAATTATATTCCCCACAAATTGCAGGATATTCAAAGATAAGGTTATATTAAGTGATAATGTCTTGTCGGGTAGCTAGGAAGAGGCAAAACAGTTGTTGAAAATGTTGGGTGTTGAGTACATATCATATCATGAGTGTCCGAATGATTGTATTCTATATAGAGGAGAATATGAAGACAGAGATATGTCTGAAATGTGGGCATGACAGGTACCATAATAAATAAAAAAATGGATAAATCACATGGTCCTCCCCATAAGATGTTGAGGCACATGCTTGTAATCCCAATGATTCAAATACTCTTTCGTTGCAAATAATTAGCTATGTTTCAGGGATGGCATATCTCACATAGAAGTTAGTCAGGAGTTATGCGAATCCCAATAGATTCAATAACCATGAAGCATATAGAGGATACATGGCGTGACAAAATCAAGGATGAAGTACGAAGTCTACGACTCAGCACAGCCGTGCATGGTGTCAACCCATATGTTAGGCCCCTATACTACTAGTGTAACCCCTTATTGTTACTAGTAAAACCCCCTTATTATATTGTTGTACCCATGTAGTCCCCATATTTTTACTATTGTGCCCCATAGAAGTCCATTATTATTATTATTGTGCCCTTACATTATTATTGTTATGTTGGCTATGATTATATTATGACCCCTTAGACTCCTATATATAGAAAGGAGGTCTTGTCATTTGTATCATCCAAGAATTGTTCATTTATGTAATGTAAAGGAGGTTGCCCCCTCAAAGAGGCTAAATTCTAAGGCGTTGATCTATATTTTCTATCTTTTTGTGAGCTGGTTTCATAACATTTGGTATCAAAGCTTTGGATTCTAGGGTTTTGCTGCTCCAAATAGGTCATCGTGGCATTTTCGCTATAAAATTTTTCTGAGACGTTTCAGAAGTGAAAAAAAAAAACCCATTTGAGACAAAATCGTGTTGAAGCTTAGGTCTGAATTTCAAAGCTTTTCGTGCTATATTTGTGGAGATATGATCTAAGGAAGTTAGGGTTTATGCAAGCTCCAGAATTTAAGCTAAAATAGGTCATCGTGGGATTTTTGCTATAACTATTTCGCTACGAAGTTTCAGAAATTAAGAAAAAACCCATTTGAGAAGAAATCGGTCTGAACCTTCACTCTAAATTTAAGATCCTATCTCGCTATATTTTCGGAGATATAGTCTAAGGAAGTTAGGGTTTTTACAGACCCCTGAATTACATTCCAAACAGGCCACCTTGGGAAAATCATCATAAATGTCTCTCTGAGCATCAGATTGAAATTTTGTAAGAAGTTACAGAAAGAGGACGGACTGTAGTTTCTTGTACATATTTTTCAGATCCAAAGGTCAAAACAGGGACACGTGGCACTTCATACAAGTTCGCTCTTCTGAAAAGGTATATAATCAAGTCATCTTGGGAGATTGTGCATAACTCTTTCTTGTAGAATCCAATTTTGATGAGACTGGTGGCATTGGTAAGAGGACATAGAGGGCTACTGCAGGTCACAATTTCAGATCTGGAAGAGCCAAAATTACAGAGTTATAGTCATTTCAAGATCGAGCTCCTAAAATCAAGAAAAGGTGATATGAGGAAGTTTGATGGCAAGGATCCGGTAAATGGGATACTACAGATGGAGCAATATTTCGATATACATGAGGTGCAACTATTACAAAAGGTACGTATTGCATCTTCATATTTAGAGCCATATAAATTTTTATGGTATAAAGGGCTTTGTTCTCGTAAACCACTTGTTACGTGGTCAATTTTCACGGAGGAAATGATAGCACATTATGAGGATACAAAGAGAAACTCCTTCTTTATCCAATTGATAAATCTCAAACAAAAGCATTCATTGGAAGAGAACATTGAGGACTTTCAAAAATTGAATAGAAGGATAAATTATATTCCAAAGAAGCAAAGGATTGATGTCCTCATAGGGACTTTAAAGGATAACATTCAACATGAGGTTCATTTTTGGGAACCTGATTCAATGGAGGAGGCATTCGAGTTGGCAAGAAAAATTGAAAGCGAAATTATGGAAACAACCTAGCCTTCCACAACCTACAAGGCTTACACCACAACAATTGGAAGAAAAAAGAGAAAAAGGGCTTTATTACAATTGTGATAGAAAATGCACTAAAGGTGATAAGTGTGCTGAGAATAAATTATTTTACATAGAGTATGAAGAGGAGGAAGAAAAGGATCAAGAAACATCAAAAGAAGAGGATATACGCCAGGACCCAACCCTAGAGAAAGAAGAAATGAATCTGACCTTATCTTGTAAAGCATTGGCAAGAATTACCACTCCTCAAACTCTCAAGATAGAAGGACATATCAAGAAGAAAAATGTTCAAGAAGTGAAAGATCACATCGAGCATCAAGAAATGAATCCGACCATATCTTGTAAAGCATTGGAAGAAATTACCACTCCTCAAACTCTCAAGATAGAAGGACATATCAAGAATAAAAATGTTGAAGCAGTGAAAGATCACATCAAGCATCAACAACAAGTTCTCCAACTTTTAAAGGATAAGTCCACTTTGGTGCAGAATCAAATGAAAAAATAGGTAGATCAACATCGCAGTGAAAAATGTTTTGATGTAGGTGATTGAGTATTTTTACGGCTACATATCAAGCAAGCTATTTATGAGAAGGAAATGTTCGCAATACTACATTCACTTAAGAAATGGCGACCCTACCCAATGGGAAGACACTTCAAGGTAAAAATGGATCATGATAGTCTTAAATACGTTTTAGAACAAATATTATCTTTAGAAAAAAATAAAAAAATTTGGTCACAAATATGTTGGGTTATGATTTTGACATCATCTACAGAAAAGGGAAGAAGTTTTTTGTTGCAGATGCACTGTCAAGAAAGGATGAGGATGTGGAAGCATTGTTTTGTGATATTTCTATTATCCAACTAGATTGGATAAACAAAGCAAGGGATGAATGGAAGAAGGATGAAGAAGTGTGGCCACTCATTCAAAAGTTACAGAAGATCCCAATTCAAACTATATGGCCAGAATTTAAAGAGGAAGGAAAAATCATATTGGAACCCGAAGCAGTCACAGAAAGAACCCGGCAGCTACGAAATCGATCAATTTCAAAGTATCTCATCAAGTGGAAGAACTTACCTGCTGAAGATTCCACATGGGAGGACAAGAATTTTATACAGAAGCATCAAGAACTACTCAAGCGTTGAGGACAAAACTTTTTGAAGGAGAGGGGCATGTTAGGCCCCTATACTACTAGTGTAACCCCTTATTGTTACTAGTACAACCCCCTTATTATATTGTTGTACCCATGTAGTCCCCATATTGTTACTATTGTGCCCCATAGAAGACCACTATTATTATTATTGTGCCCTTACATTATTATTGTTATGTCGGCTCTAATTATATTATGACCCCTTAGACTCCTATATATAGAAAGGAGGTCTTGTCATTTGTATCATCCAAGAATTGTTCATTTATGTAATGTAAAGGAGGTTGCCCCCTCGAAGAGGCTAAATTCTAAAGCGTTGATCTATCGTTTCTATCGTTTTGTGAGCTGGTTTCATAACACCATATTACCTCCAAAACACCAAATATTTTGTTTGGCCTGTAGTAGTGATCAATAACAATGTCCCTCCATGGTTGTCTATGAAGAATGAACATCTTATGTTGGCTCTCATAGTTCTTGGTAGAAAACAAGTGAAGAATATGGATGTCTATTTACAACCATTGGTAGATGAATTAAAGGAATTATGGGAAGGGATACATGCGTACAATGTATCAAGGCCCATTGAACAAAGAAAAGTTTTACGTTGTATGGAATATGTGCTTACACCATACATGATTATCCAGGATTAGCAGTTTACTCTGGTAAATTATATTTTTATTGACTTATTTTTATATGTAACAATATTGTTTCACATCTTAATTTAATTCGCTACAATTGTTATGATATTCATGGTCGCTAATGTGTTAGGCTATGTACAATAATTTCGTAGGTGTTGTAACAAAAGGGTATCATGGATGTAAATGTTGTGGACCTTCTTTGAAGGCTAGGTGGTCTGACCACCTACAAAATCCAGTGTATGACTACTCCAAGTTATTCCTCTCAAAAGAGCAACATTTGCTTTCAATGGTAAACCAAGGAGAACCCAAAGGCTTGAAATAATGACACTAGTTGAATGGCTTATAGAATATGAGAGAGAGAGAAGGAGAAGGAGTTTGTAGAAATGTCTATGTTCAATGATCCAAAATTATTTGACACCTATATTGAGAAATTTCCCATTGGGATGAAAAGGAAATCTGTCTTTATGAGCTCCGATATTGGGAGCATCTTAATATTTCCCACTTACTAGATCCCATGCATATATTTAAAAATGTTTCATCTTCTTTATGGAGGAACATATCATTGAAAGAAAGTGACACATTGGTTGTTAGGAGAGAGCTTATTTCTTCAAAAACTAAAAAGAAACATTGGCCAAGACAATAAAATAGAGGAGAGTTTGGTCCCTCTTAGTCTTTCAAAGAAGGTGTTGTCCCATGGATTTTAAAGAAAGATGATCTTTCTTTGACAAAGGAAGTTGTAATGAGTGTGAAGGTGTCTTATTTATATGGGTCTTCACTACAGCACTGCTTCACTATGGAAGACTGTTTGTCGGGGTTGAAATCGCATGACCATTTTAACCTTCTCAGAGTACTATGTAAAAACATGATTTTATTATTTTTATTTTTATTTTTTCTAATGGGATATTTTATAATTAATTTTTGTATAATGTATTATTTATTGTGCAGTGTCATTATCCTCTACTTGTGCATGGGTGTGTGAACCATGACTTCCCCCAAGACCTATGACGTGCCATATCTAAATTATCTGCATTTGTACGTCAAATCACATCTGAAAGGAGATTCATATGGTTAGCATTCCACAATGGCGTCAAGAGATAACTAAGATTGTTTGTATGTTTGAGAAGGAACCACTGATGAATTTCATGGAATTGTAGGTTCATATTCTAATTCACCTAGTAGATGAGGTTGAATTAATTGGGGTGGTTTCTTGTTGTTATATGTTCTTCTTAGAAAGGTACATGAAGTAATTGAAAGGTTTTGTTTGACTAAGGGAAAAACCCTAGGGGTTTATGGCAGAGGGGTATATATCGTATGAGTCTTTCTATTATGTTAGTGAGTACGTCAAGTAGATCGACAACACAACAGGTGAAACGATTTGGGATGATGAAAGGGATGAAGACAAAAGAGAAGGAGCACTTTTCAAATTGAATGGAAATAGGTGCATGATAAAGAGTAAGTGTAGGCTTATCATTTATCAATTACTACAGAGTAACTATTCACACCGAACTTCGTATTAATGCATATTTTGATCTCATACATAATATCTATATATATATATATATATATATGTTGGTTTGATTTCATCAATGAATTCAGGGATTTAAGCCATCAACAAATTCATTCTTTACAATATGGAAGCGACACAACCATGGGTCACATTGTACGAATAGAAGAGGAGGAAATGGGACGGTGATAGGAAATAATTCAAATGGTTGAATGGTAGAAGCATGTCTTATCATGATCATGTAAAAGAAATTATGCCAATGGCATGCCCTAACAGTTGGGTTGTTGATCAAGTCAGAGAGAAATACGTTCATTTGGTCTTTACACACATGTTGAAGAGGATGCGCTAAACATAGGGATTGGGTGCAACAACTCGGTAATTATAATCTCTTTTTGTACAATTTTAACTTTATATTACACCTTTGAATTGTA
Source organism: Pinus tabuliformis (assembly GCA_031772625.1). Lineage (NCBI taxonomy): Eukaryota > Viridiplantae > Streptophyta > Pinopsida > Pinales > Pinaceae > Pinus > Pinus tabuliformis. The sequence goes on along the minus strand of CM062818.1, from coordinate 1,581,317,409 downwards.
ACATCTATATATTTTTATTTTTATTTTTATGTTCGGGTTATTAGACACATGACATTGTGATTTTTTCAATTTTTTATAGGTGCATTTTTTCTCATCTATGTGGGCATATGGACATCATTTTCGCACGGAGGATGTCGATGAAGGATTCATGACACAAGACTGTGGAGTGGAAGTCGAGTTCGACCAATCTAGTCATGTTAGTTACCGCGATCAAAACTTAATGCAAAGGACGTTAAGTTATGTTGGAAACATGCAAGAGATCATTCAAGTGGACTTCTCTTCGTTCTAAGGTGTTATTTTTAGGTGCAAGTGATGGGACACATTTGATCAGAATAATGTAAAGTAAGATCGCGATAGTGGATTGATATCTATCAACTCTAGAAAGATGTGTCATGAAGCTAGGGAGCCTCATGTTTTCCCAAAACACTTCAACCATGTATTTTTTTTACCCAAATGTGTTGGATAGGGATTAGTTGTTTGTATTAAGACACAACCCTAGATCAAAACATATTTTTGAGAAAAACAGTGTTATCATGCCAAGTGAGGAAGATAATCAGGGTGATGACAATAGAGAGTGATATGTACTTGTGTTATTTCATCATTTATATTATTGTTGTATGCTTTTGTTTTCTTTATTTCACTAATTATATTGTTTTTTTATTTGTTTTGTTGGCATTTTATATTATAATTAGTAAGATTCATAAATGTTTTTGCAGTGGAAACATTTTTACACTTAAAACTAAGTATTTCCAATTGTGTACAATACCTATAATAATAAGGATTCAAGGTCAGAACCCTTCTCAAATAGGAAAATGAGAACAAAATAGTGAATTTAAAAATAACATTGAAGATTTAGTCTCAATCTAGATACTAATTGGTTTATTAATCCATTCACATATTTTTTCTTTTTGTTTAGTTCAAAACCAATATAAATCATCATGTAGTGATAACTCTATGAGGACTTTAACAACGAAAAAATTGTGTATTAATATGTAAGATTAAATTCTCGACATGATAGGTAAAGTCATGTTTACAATATTTAAATTACAGTTCTTGTAACATTATGCAAACTAAAAGAAGGTCGTATGCATGTATAAAATGTTGATTACATCTTTTTATGGCCATAAGAGAAACAAATGGGCTTACATGGATGCATGAGAGGATTTAATTTTTTCTTCATGGATAATGGAACAATTTTGACTTTTCTTTTCAATGGTAACTATAAATAAAACCTTAATTAATAAATATTTTATGGCTAAGAATTAAATGTTAAATAATGTGATGGTGATTAAGAGGCATTTGTTTGACTTTAAAATAGACTTGGTGATGTAATTTTCTTTCCTATTTAGATTGTGTAAAATAAATATATATTTTTATGTATTTACAAGTAAATTATTTAAAGTAGACATGTCTTTATAAGTTTGGTAATATATATTTAAGGTGCTACAAGTGATATATTATTAGAATTTATCATGCCTATAATGATCATTGAAGGTCACCAGCCCAAGCCATATACATCATTTCATTGAAAGTCATGAGCCTAATCCATATACATCATTTCTTTGAAAGTCATGAGCCTAATCTATATACATCACATCGTTGGTTTGAAGGACATAAATTGTATGATATGCTAGTGGTGTGAAGGGCACACCAACAAGTTTTCACTGTGTTTGGTGTGTGACTGATAAGACCCATGAAACCCTAATCTAATATCTTTTCTCCATACTTCCTTCTAATTTCACTCTTATTTTACCATTTGAACCGACAACGTTTAAGAAAGTATAAAATTTTCACAGTTCCATTTCTGAAATCCATGGCACCATGGTGGTTTGTAGCAGGGACCTCTAAGATCCAGGTAAGACACCTGGAGTGTGTATTGTAGGACAACAATTAGGTGTTCTCCCTCTCTCTGGCCTCCCATGGTCGGACCATATTGTATGGGTCCACGATTTTCTCCTGATCCTATTGTTGCTCCCTTTGTTGATGTCTCTACTACATGATTGACACATAAAATACATTAGCCTCATACACAACACATTTTTTTCATTAAATGAAAAATGTATTTATTAATATGGAAACATAACTTTAAATTAAAAAAATAAATAAATAAATAAATCATCGGTGCACTAGAAATAATATTAATATAAAAGTACTCCTGATCGGGATGAGAGAGGGTGTCAGAGGTGACAAGCTTCGATGTGATATGGTTTGTACAAGGACAATAACTACCGTTGTCCCCCACATTCTCAAGGCAGGGGGTGCGGTGTCCTTAGTCATGAATGCATGGTCAGTGGGCTGGCAAGGTGGCAGAGGGAGGAATAAGGCAGGGTGGCGGAGATGGGAATGGTATTCAACGTGCCGGGAAAGAGAAAATTGCAGTGGAGAAGGAAGGCGTCTCAGAGCTGAAGAGGGGCAAAGGCACCTTGGCTGCAAGCTAGCAACGGTTCTCTGGTATGTAATTCAGTCTCGTTCCTGCATTATTTCTATGATCTGGTTGGGTTCCTACATCAATTACATGAGCTGGTGGGGGTTTCGCTGGGGGAAGCGAGAGGCAAGAGGTTATCCCAATGGGTCTTAGCATTGTATGGGAGAAATAGGGGGAGGAAACGGAGGGCCATGGCCTAGCTCTGCATTTTGTTTTTATTGCATTTAAGTCAGAGTCTCGACAGTGACATTGGTAATGCTGGTTCGAGTAGAGACACAGGACCCTACTTAGTTGTTCAGACCAGGGGTATAGGGGATAATGGGCATGCCATGTCTGGGGGGCTGAGTGGTGAAGGGAGAGGTTGGAAAGAGTCACGGGTAGGGGGTCAGGATATTAGCTATGTCAGTAATTCGCTAAGAAAACCCTAGGAAAATGGACATCTACATGGTAGCAAGGGTGCAACTAGGGACCTATTGAAGCCTTGAAAATCGTTGCTTCAACATGGGGGAAAACCACCCAGTTTGGACCTTGGTTGGCAGCTCCTTTTCTGTTTGGTGTAGTGACTCAAACTAGGGATAATGGGACCAGTTTCCCAATCTAATTTATAATAGTGATGATGGGGTGATATGTTATATTTTGGAGTAATGTTATAATCACATGCATTTATCCTAATTTAAACACTATCTAATTATGACTTTACCCGAGAATAAATTGAACTATGAGATCTACAATAATGTCCAAAAGCAATTGGTAATAAAGATCATTCAATTGCAATGAGAAATGAAATCGTTTAACAATAATCATTCTGTATAAAAAGTTAGCCAAAACGATTGTGAAATATATATCGTATAAGAAATTATTCATGTATTCAACATAAAATATAGGCCACCATCATACAAAAGTGCAATAATGCTAATCAAAATTCGAACCTTCATACATAAGCAACTTGAAGAGAAATTATTGCTTAATACATAAGTAAAAGAGAATTACGAGATAAAAGTGAAATTTATAATATGTCCTACTCATGTGCTTTAGCAATATTTATCTACTTTCAATCCATCCAACACCATCTAAGAGTACAAAAGTGAAATTTCAATAGAAGATTCCAGATAAGATAAAAATAAATCATGTTCCATTCATTTCACCAGAACTTCCTCAAAGGGACAGAAGTGCATGTTTTGAAGATTGATTATGATAAAATTTATGGACCCCTCTCTAAATGCATGAGAGGGGTTTAAATATTAAACTATAAAACTAAAAATATATTATTACAAAAATAGTTGAGGGGGTTTAAACGACCTTCCTCAAATTATGCAAAATAAAACAAAAATAGAAATGAGCATGGTGACTAACTGTTCTGCATTTGATATTTTAGATTGCAAATGTCCGTCATGGGCTTGAGGTGTGTCAGTTGACTGATTTCGGCTTTCAACTGCCGAGTGAACACGACGTCGGTCAGTGCTGGCACCATTTTCTCCGTAGAAGTGATTAGGCATCACAGGGTCATCCATTAGCTATGAAGTTTCACTAAATGTCGTCAATATGCTTTCCAGTTTAACCTAGTCGTTTGCCTAATTGCTTCTGCTTTTCCCTCTGTTTCCTACCTCCATTGTAGTTCAAGTTGTTTTACATTAGGAAGAAAACCTAGAATGGACTCTGCCACAAGGTTGGCGCTATGTAAATTTTCATTATAATTTTTTATAACACTGTTTGTTGCTACTGCCACGTCTGTTGTTGCCATTTTTTCCTTTCTAAGCTGAGAATCCCAGTTTGCAAATAAGATTTCTTTGTGTGACTGTTCCAGTTTAGGTAGGTCAACCTTTCTCCCATCTTCTGAATTCTGCCAGGTGATGAAGTCGGAGACTTTTTTCAAGATTTCATCATATTCAAGTCTCATTTCAACGACTTGACTCGTCAATTTTTTGCTTGTTTCGCAATAAGAATTCCATTGCGAAATATTCTAGCATAATAGTTCCTTTTGGTGTATCAGATGGGAGTTCAGGCCAAGCGCTTCAGTAATAAACTGATCAATTTTTGGATCATCCTTATGTAGATCAGTTATTGCTTGTATTTTCACTTCCTTCTTTGCTAAGCTGGCTTGATGTTTTATCTGCATTTTCTCGAACTCTTGTTGAAGCTTAGCTATCTGTGTCTCTACTTGCTGGTCAGATTTTGCTTACTGTAATTGTTGTTCAAGCAACAAAAGTTTATCTTCTTTTTCCTTAAGCAACATTTTCACCTTTGCTTATTTGTTAATAGTCGTTGTAGCAAACTGTGACAGTCTAGTAAGGTGGCAGATGGGTCGATGAGTGAGTCTTTCCAGACAACATCCATCGGTTCATTATCAGGGGTAGTAATAGCAGTAGAATCCAACTTTCTTTTCTTCCTTTGTATTTTAACAACTGCTTTGTGTTGTGGGCTATAAAACACATCTAGAGGGGGAATCTCCTCAATTCTCAAAACAATTTCAAAGGTGGGAGTAATAGGAATGTGCTCTACCTCTTGATTATTTACAGTCTCCTTTGCTGTAATTTCTTGAGTTGCTTTCTATTGTGGAGTTTTACCTCTGGCGTTTGTTCCTCTATATGGATCCTTTTATTAAAGTTGTCCCATTCTTCCTATAAATCAATCACCAGGGGTTTTATTGCTTGGGTGGAGGTGGAATGGATTTCAGCCTGTTTTCTAACTGAAGTTTGCTCAGTTATTTTTTCTATAGATTAGGGTGTATCTTTTTCCGACTCGCTGCTTCTGCTTTTCCCATTTTGTGATGACTTCTCTGGCTCCCTGGTAGACTTCTCTTGGGAGTCTACTCCAGAATCAGTTTTAGAATTTTCTTTGGAATCTCCTTCTAGACTTACACTGGGAGTAGGCTCCCTTATTGGTTCAATCAATAATTGGTCCAATGGGACCTTCGTTAGCCTCCTTTCTCGATACTCGTAAAAGGTTTCAAGATCTTCACGATCAAAAATTAATTGTCCCATATGCTTCACCTCTATGAAGGTGTTCTTCTATAAAAAGTTGTCATCAAATGCATCTTCCTCATTACTGAATACTTTTATTTTTACCATGGTGGTAAAGTATTTGACAGTGCCAAATGGGTTATATTTCCTTCCTGGGAATTTAGGCAATTGCAGAGATAACATAATCTCTACTTCTTTGAATGCATGCCCCAGTTCGTGCAATGCAAATTCTCTACACTGTAAAGGGAATGTAGGCCAAATGGCCTTCTTTGCTTCCTTTAATGTTTTGCTCATCCCACCCTCATTAGCTGTTTGATAGGCTATCTCTCTAGCCATCAATTTGTCCGAAACATAGTATGGGAGGACATGGTGGGACGTAATGCTGCCAAATACCCTGATATACATGAATGTTTCCTCCCTAAACCATTTGGCCACTAGGAGGATATCTACCTCGACTTCTTTGGAAAACCTGGGTGCATCTCGGTTATAAAGTTGTTTGTGGATAAAGAGCATGAATCCATGACAAATTTTGTAAAAATGTGGTTGAAACTGAGATTCCCACATGTATTTATGGTATATGTGAATGGGAAGTGGATTTTGGATAGTCCACTTCCATCCCATGACAAGAAATTTCGAACCAAAACAAATTGCATCCATTACAGAGGCACTCATAAAAAATGGAGGGTAAACCCTCGAAGTAACACTTCTTTTCCTTCTATACTCCATTATTGTTCTAGCTAAATTATCAAACAAAATTTATGCCCAATTCATTATAGTTGCGTTTAAGGCTGCATCTTTTAATGGCAGCCATTCTAGGGAAAATTTAATGCTATCGGGTTTTCCAAATAGTATACATATCATGGTTGTTGCAAAACTATGAGGGGGACAAATGGATGCAGTAGAGTACATACCGTTCTTGTCTTTTTTTTATTTTTCCCTCATTATTTGACCAGATCCGGGTGCAGTCTGTTGGGTCCTCGTTCTCTTTGGAAAACTTCTCAACAAACTGCTTGTTGTAGATGACTTGTGGCTTTGGTACGTGGTACATAAGCAGTAAATTGTCTAGGGTAAAAGATCCCATAACCTCTTGGCTTCTTGCCTTGAATTCTCTGTCTGAGATGTCGGCTTCATCAATAACCCATTTAACCATGTCTGTATAAGGGATTATCTTTGGAAACGTAGCTATGCGATGCAAAAATGAGCATGATGTCTCAAACATGGAGGCGTCTGAGGAATCACGTCCGTCAACTGTGACCTTTGTTTCCAGAATCCTTGGTTTCTCTTCTTCCAGAATATTATACATGGCTTCCCACGTAGAGGTTCCTCCCTCTCTGTTGCACGCAGTATCCGTAAATAGAGGATTCATTTTTTATTTCTCAGAGACCACTGCCTTGCCTTTCTTCACCATTGCTCCCAATGATTTTCTCTATGGATTTTCCTTGAAAGTGAAGAACAACAGTTATTGGATACACAAAGATGACAATGAACCTGAAATGGAATAATGTGGATAATTTGTAAAGGTGACAAGAAATAAGTTTTATTCGAACGCACGTAAGAAGATACCATATCATGTTAAATGAATTTTCACACATAAATGCAATTTACTCTTACTAAATGCCCACTAATGTTTAGTTATCTCTTAGCTTTAATTCTCACAAATGTCTGCATTGTAACTCGGGAAGAAAGCTTCTAGGGTAGCGAGCCTTTGAATTGCGATAATGGCGATTTTGCAATTTGCAAAGCAATATCGCAGATCGCAATATCTTATTATGCCTTTTCACTTTTCTTACCCTCCCTTGTGTTTCTACGAGATGAGAGATGCGAGCCGCTCGTTTATTGTCTCTAAACATAGCTACTTGTCAGGTTTTTCTATGTAAAGACCTTTTTAGTAAGCGGCGGACCTAAACATTTGTTCGTAATATATACAAGAAGTGGGTTCGGGTCTTGATTGCATTTCGCAATATCAACTAATGGTAAGTTTGCGGTTTTCTTTTAAAAGCTCGAAATGCGGTGCAGTAAATGTTACAATGTCATCGTAGTTTCACATTTCGCTTGTTTTGAGATAACCTTTTAAGGCGGGCTCTTCATAAATAGCGATATGCGATGCGAGACTTGGTTTTGACGAAAAAATCTTTAGGACTTAGTTTATATCAAAAATATGATATTTTCGAGGTATAAAGCGTGGAGTCCTCTTTTAATCGTTTTTCACTAGATTTGGTGGGTTAGCAAGTTTTTGATATGCTTAATCATGCGATACATGGGAAAGCAACCATTTAGTAGTTCTTTTGAAAAAAGGGGTTTGATTGATATGTTGCTTTATTCCAAAATTAAATAAGAGAAATGCCTAAATGCTAAGTTTATTTTTAGAAGGATTTTTTAAAGGATCCCTATTTATTAATGTAATATTAACTACTACTATTAATAAATGGGGGGTTGTTGAATAGCACAACAATTGGTTATTCACTTGGAAGAACTAGTTATCTCTGAGAGTTTTTTGAAAATTTTAAAAACTTCCAAAATAAAGATAGTTTTGAAAATAAGAATTACATGGAATATAAGGTAAGTAATACTACTCATTAATAATAAAACAACATCTACTTAACTATCATTATTTTGATTATCCTTTTCTCATAAGAAAGTCACTTTGTCTACATCAGTCATTACTTGGTTTTAAGGATAAAAACAGGGAGGCTCTTTTCAGATCAGTTTTGGTATACTTAGTTGTCATAGGTAGAGCCTCTGCTACCAGCAAGCATTCATAGCCTCGACAAAGTTATCTTTTAACCAACAACGATTCAATATCCCACCTAGATCAGACTGCAATTTTAAAGATAAGCGTGTTTGTATATTTATTGCTTTCTTTATTTTCTAAAGTAATTCATTCTTCCTTCAAATTTTCATCTTTTATCTCTTAAAGGACAATGTCTTGGTCTAGCGAGTTTCCTCTATCTTCCAGTAGCTGTCTGACAAATTTTACATCTCCTTACATAACTGTGTGCATCTTTAAATAATGTTGGCCAGTAATAGCCGGCATGTAGGATTTTATGTGCAGCGGTATCTCCTCCAAAGTGACCGCTAGTTGGTCCATCATGAAGTTCCTGCAACACCTCTTTGCCTCAAATTTTTCAAGACATCTAAGTAAAACATAATCATAATTTATTCTAAACAACACATCATTGACAATTTGATATATCTAGCTTTTGATCTCAAGGCCCTTTTCTTTGTGTAATTTAATTGTGTTGGGGCATATCCATTTCTCAAGTGAAATATGATATCAGCATATCTTGACTCAGTGTCGTTAAGGCTCCTACCAACATCCAGCAAAAACCTTGACCTTTTACAATTTTTGCTGGTATGATTTTGATGTCATATTCTTGCAGAGTTGTAACCCAATTTGTTGTTTTCTCACCTACATCCCTTTGTATTAATAGATTTCTCACTGCTGAGAATGGTATTATTACTTTGGTGTGGGTTATGAGGAGAAAAGGTCTGAAGTGTTTTATTGATTTGAAAACAGCAAAAGCTTGTTTTTCAACCTCTGAGTAATTCAATTCAGCTCCCTGCAAATTGGAGCTAAAGAAAGAGAATGGGGCTTCAGCTTCTTCTTCATTTACTTGTGTCAATATGGTTGCATATGATTTCTCGGAAGCGAAAGTATATAAAATGAAATGATTTGAAAATTTTGGCATTGCTAAAGATGGGGCGTTTATGATTTATTGTTTTATCAAGTTAAAGGCATCATGTTTTGAGTGTCCCCATTTAAACAGAGAATTTTTCTTTATCATGGTTTGAAGAGGTAAAACAATTCTTGAGAATTCAGGGACAAATCTTTTAACAAAATTTATCTGACCTAGGAAAGATTGCATTGATTTTTTGTTATGTGGTAAAGGTATTTCAGAGATTTCTCTAATTCTGTCAGGGTTAATATGAATCCCTGCTTTGGACAAAATGAATCCAAGGATCTTTCCTTCACTTAACGCAAAAAAAAAAGACTTCTTGGGATTAAGAGAAGTCCCATACCTTTGGCAACGTTTAAACATTTTCTTTAAATCCCTTAGATGATTCCTGCGCTTTCTGAAATATACAGTTATATCATCTAAGTAGATTACTACTGATTTGTTTACTAAACCTTTGAAGGCTATGTCCATGGCTCTCTGGAAAGTGGCACCGGCATTAATCAATCCAAATGGCATCTTTTGATAAGCATAAGTGCCCCATTTTGTCATGAATGTAGTTTCCAGCTGGTCATCTAGATGTACTAAGATCTAATTATAACCCGAGAATCCATTCAAGAAAGACATTAGTTTTGAGCCTACAACTGATTACAATATTTGTTCCATAGGAGGCAATGGGAAATTGTCCTTTTGGCAAGATTTATTGAGGTTGTGGAGGTCTATACATATCTTAATATCGTTGTTCTTTTTTTTGACTAGGACAAGATTGGAGACCCAATGGGAATGTCTAACAGGAAAAATAATCTTGGCTTTTAGCAGTTTATTCAATTCAGATTTAATCTGACTTTCTAAATTAGGATGGATCTTCCTTAATTTCTGTTGAATAGGTCTTTCATCAGATGTCATGGGAATAGTATGTTGAATAATAGAGGTGTCATATGTCTTAAGATCTTCATAGTTCCATGCGAAGACATTTTTGTACCTCTTCAACAAACCTATAAAGGCTGATTTTTCGTCTGACGAAAGTCCGAGACCTAGATTAATATTTTGAGGCTTTAGGTCAATCCCAAGGTTAATCAATTCAAACCTCATAGTTGAACTTTGAAGTTTTGAATTGGTGGGTCGTTTAAATATGTCTTTGAGGTCATATAAATCTTCCAACTTAACTACATATTTTGGTATAGTGTTATTGACTATTTCTTGTTTAAGTTGGTTATCATGTTGGTCTTCATCAACTATCTGGTCATCATAAGAGCCTTCTAAAGTCAGGAAGCTTATGATATCTGGATCGTTATTAAAGACTCTCCAGTTGGTGATATTATCAAGAATAGAAGGCCTAAAAATCAATTCAATGGAAATCGATTGGGGTTATAATCCTCTGGTGGAATAAGCTTGGAAGCGACATTAGCTAGAAGATCGGCACTAGCATTTTGGAGTCTTGGAATAGGGGAAATATTAAACGTTGTAAAGTGAGAGGTCAGGTCTTGGACTAATGACTGATAGTGTTTCAAATGTCCTGACAAACAGTGTATAGTATTTCTCACATACTTTATTACAATTTCTGAATCTCCAAATACTTGGAGGTGTTTGATATTAAGGCCAATTGCCTTATACAAACCTTGAACTAGTGCTTCATATTCAGCAGTGTTGTTTGTGCAATCAAATTCAAGTCTGCATGCCAACATAGTCTTTTCCCTCTCTGGGCTAACTAATATGCATCCTACTCCTGCTCCATCATTGGATTTAAATCCATCAAAAAATAATTTCCAAAATAAAGAGGTAACTACAGGTTTATCTACAAAATTTATGCATTTAGAAGTGTCTGTTTGGGAAAAAAAATTGACTTGAGATACAACAGAGTTTTCTAAGAAAGGTGAAGTGTAAGCATTGAAATTTCCTAGAAATGATTCTATTGAGTAGTTTCTGATGATATTGTTACTATACGTGACTAGTTCATTTTCTCCTTCTAGCTCTGTGACTATGTACTTTTGATGTTTCTCGCGATCAACCCTTATTTGATTTGGCTTGCCATTATAGGGAAGCCACATGTGAGACCAGTCAGTTGCAAAATAACCATGGAGTTTTTCTGACCAGTCTCTACTAAGGATTAAACCATAGAACTAAGGAATATCAACTATAAGTATGTCAATGACTTGACAAACTTTAGGATTTGATGAAAGTCTGATGGTTACTTGATTAAGTCCCCAACAACTTCGACTTGAGATCGATCTAACTGTACTATACGTACAGTGGATTTTTGAGGCTGAACATTCAACTTTGCACAAATTGTTCTAGGTAAGATGTTAGATGAAGCTCCTAAATCCACCAAATAGTTGTGTAAGTTCTTATTAAAGAATTCAAAAGTAAGGATAAATGGAGGAGTATGAGACTTAGATCTTCCTCCAATTAAGGCGATGTCGGTTGGATCAATCTTGTTTAAAGAGGTTCTAGGGGGCCTTCCCATTTCTTGGGTGGCTTGTGAGATCACGACAGTGGGAAGCGGTGCAGTAGCTATTGCTTTGAGTTCCTTAAGGAGTAGCTTCTGCTGATGCTTCAGTTTACTAAGCTCATGAAAGGTGATGTTTTCCCTAGTCTTATTCATATCATCAACAATATTATATTCCATTTCATCAGAAACTATTAGATTTTTAGGTGAAGGTGAAGAATCCAATTGAGAAGGAGTAGTTTGAGTGGATTTTGGTGAAGACTTATTACTTGTTGTTTTGTCGCTAAGAGGTGGCATTGTAGCCTTCTGCTTTGAATCTGTTTGTGACAAATCACCAGGGTTTTACTTCGGGTAGCGACAGGCAATGCTTCTTGAGTTTCCTCATTGGGAAGGATAAAATCCCACATTCCTTGTAACTATGTCACTTCTTCATCGTCTGTTTGTTCTTCGTTTGTTGAAACTTTATCCTCCTCTCCATATGATTCAGCATTTTATATATCATTTGGAGGTTTAGGATCAGCATTCCTTTTAAATGGTCTAAAATATTTCTTAGAGGAAGTCTTTGCTACCTGTTTTTGATATCAACCATTTCATTAGACATGGTCTTGAGGACTTTTTGTAACCCTTCAAGATCAAAAGGATCTTTAGGTGGTTTATTCTTAGAGCCATCCCTAAAAGTCACTTTCTTAGATTTTCGTTCTTCTAATGTGTTTTTCTTTTCTACAGCTAGAATGTGTTTTTCTACAGCTATTGCCTCTTTCATATTTTCTGCTAAAGTCAGTTTGGTATCTCTATCAACGAAAATTGTTGTGTTTGAAGGTAGAGCAGAAATATACCACTCATTTTGGAAATCATTGCTAGGCTTAGACACAGTTGGTATCTTATTCAATAATTTATTGAAGCGAGAGTTAAAGTCCTTAATGGGTTCTTTCGCTTCGGCTTTCAAATTGGAGATATCATTGATTAGGGTAGTTGTGGATCTATCATCTCCAAATTTAGTTAAAAACTGCTCTTGGAAAGCATCCCAACTATTAATAGAACCTGATGGTAATGAGAAGATCCTACTGCTCCCTATAAAGTATAGGGAAATAATCATACAACTGCATCTTCTTCCACTAATTCATTCAAGTTAATGGACAATGTGAAATTGTTTATATGTTCCTCAGCAAGTAACCATTTCTCTTTATGATCTGGCAAATGATGTAAAGGCCCAACCATCCTAACAGCTCCTCGGTTTTTCCATGGCCTCGGAGGATTTTGTGCCATTGTTGGTATGTTAGTAGGAGAATGTGTAGCAGTGGTTGAAGGTGATTGGGTAGAGGAGGATGTAGTTCATGTACCTGTGTGAATCACAAGCTAGAGTGACAAGGCAGATGATTGATCTTGTGATGGTATAGATGGAATGAATGAAGATAAATATTGTGTCGATGAAAAAACCTTGCTATGAGATTCAAATAGTGTTTTCTTAGCTTTCTTATGGCTTGGCAGAGGGAATTCGAATAAGGGGATTCCAAGTTTTTAACTTTGTGCTCTAGTTAATCGTTAAGATGGGGTAAACTGAGAGGTAACACTATCTTGGGATAACTTAGATTCTTCTTGAGATAACGAAATCCCCTATAATTTATGAATCAAAGATTGGACATTAGGGGCTTCAGTAGAAGAAGAATGATCTGGCTTCTTTGGAATTTCAACGGTGGGTTTTGTAATTTTCTTTGCAACTTCTCGCTTAGGATTAAGGGATTTGGAATGCTTTCGAGAAGTTGGAGGTGATGGTGAGGAAGTTTTACTCTTAGAATGGCCTGTTGATTTGGATTTACTTGCCATTCACAGTCAGGCCCTCCTTCTAGTGCCAAAATGTTGAAGCCTTGAAGATCTTTGGTTCAACATGGGGGAAAACCACCCGGTCCAGACCTTGGTTGGCAGCTCATTTTCCGTTTGGTGTAGTGGCTCTGACTAGGGATAATGGGACCAGTTTCCAAATCTAATTTATAATAGTGTTGATGGGATGATATGTGATATTTTGGAGTAATGTTTAAGCTAAAAGTAATCCAATCTAAACTAATAATCACATGCATTTATCCTAATTTAAGCACTATCTAATTATGACTATACCCAGGAATAAATTGAAGTATGCGATCTACAATAATGTCCAAAAGCAATTGGTAATAAATATCATTCAATTGCAATGAGAAATGAAATCATTTAACAATAATCATTTCGTAAAAAAAGTTAGCCGAAACAATTGTGAAAAATATATCGCATAAGAAATTATTCATGTATTCAGCATAAAATATAGGCCATCATCATACAGAAGTGCAATAATTCTAACCAAGATTCAAACTTTCATACATAAACAACTTGAAGAGAAATTATTACGTAATACATAAGTAAAAGAGAATTACGAGATAAAAGTACCATTTATAATATGTCCTACTCATGTGCTTTAGCAATATTGATCTACTTTCAATCCATCCAACGCCATCTAAGAGTACAAAAGTGCAATTTCAGTAGAAGATGCCAAATAAGATAATAAAAAAAATCATGTTCCATTCATTTCACCAGAACTTCCTCAAAGGGACAGAAGTGTATGTTTTGAAGATTGTTTCTGATAAAATTTCTGGACCCCTCTCTAAATGCATGAGGGGTTTAAATACTAAACTATAAAACTAAAAATAGATCATTAAAAAAGTAGTTGAGGAGGTTTAAACGGCCTTCCTTAAATTATGAAAAATAAAACAAAAATAGAAATGAGCATGGTGACTAATTTTTCTGCATTTGATCTTTTAGATCGCAAATGTCCGTCAAGGGCTTGAGCTCTATCAATTGGTCAATTTCAGCTTTCAATTGCCTAGTGAACACGATGTCGATCAGTGTTGGCACCATTTTCTCCGTAGAATTGGTTAGGCATCACAGGGTCATCCACTAGCTGTGAGGTTTCACTAAATGTCGCCAATATGCTTCCCAGTTTAACCTGGTCGTTTGCCTAATTGCTTCTACTTTTTCCTCTGTTGCTTGCCTCCACTGTAGTTCAAGTTGTTTTACATTAGGAAGAAAACCTGGAATGGACTCTGCTACAAGGTTGGCACTATCTAAATTTTCATTCATATTTTCGATAACACTATTTGTTGTTGTTGTCACGTCTACTGATTCCTTTTTTGCCTCTCTAAGCCGAGAATCTCAATTTGCAAATAAGATTTCTTTGTGTGACTCTTCCAGTTTAGGTAGGTCAGCCTTTCTCCCATCTTCTGAATTCTGCCAGGAGATGAAGTCGGAGACTTTTTTCAAGATTTCATCATATTCAAGTCTCATTTCAATGACTTGACTTGTCAATTTGTCGCTTGTTTTTGCAATAAGAATTCCATTGTGAAATCTTATGGCATAATAGTTCCTTTAGGTGTATCAGCTGGGAGTTAAGGCCAAGCGCTTCAGTAATAAACTAATCAATTTTTGGATCATCCTTATGTAGATCAGTTATTGCTTGTATTTGCGCTTCTTTCTCTGCTAAGCTGGTTTGATGTTTTATTTTCATCTGCTCGAACTCTTGTCGAAGCTTATCTAATTGTGTCTCTGCTTGCTAGTCAGATTTTACTTGCTCTAATTGTTGTTCAACTGAAAAAATTTTATCTTCTTTTTCCTTAAGAAACATTTGCACCTCTATTGCTTTGTCAATGATCGTTGTAGCATAGGCACCTGCAAACTGTGACAGTCTAGTAAGGTTGGCGGATGGGTCGATGGGTGAGTCTTTCCAGACAATATCCATCGGTTCATTATCAGGGGTAGTAACAGCGGTAGAATCCAACTTCCTTTTATTCCTTTGTCTTTTAACAATTGATTTGTGTTGTGGGCTATAAAACACATCTAGAGGGGGAATCTCCTCGATTCTCAAAACAATTTCAGAGGTGGGAGTAACAGGGATGTGCTTTACCTCTTGAGTATTTACAGTCTCTTTTGTTGTAATTTCTTGAGTTTCTTTCTGTTGTGGAGTTTGAAACTCTGTTGTTTGTTCCTCTGTATGGAGCCTTTTATGAAAATTGTCCCATTCTTCCCCTAAATCAATCGCCAAGGGTTTTATTGGCTTGGGTGGAGGTGGAATGGATTTCAGTCTGTTTTCTAGTTGAAGTTTGCTTAGCTGTCTTTTTTGTAGATTGGGTTGTATCTTTTCCGACTCCCTGCCTCTGCTTTTCCCATTTTGTGATGACTTCTCTAAATCCCTGGTAGACTTCTCTTGGGCTTCTACTCCAGAATCAGTTTTAGAATTTTCTTTGGAATCTCCTTCTAGACTTACACTGGGAGTATGATCCCTTATTGATTCAATCAATAATTGGTCCAATGGGACCTTCATTAGCCTCCATTCTCTGTACTCATAAAAGGTTTCAAGATCTTCACGGTCAAAAAGTAATTGTGCCATATGCTTCACCTCTGTGAAGGCATTCTTTTGTAAAAAGATGTCATCAAATGCATCTTCCTCATTACTGAATACTTTTATTTTTACCATGGTGTTAAAGTATTTGACAGTGCCAAGTGGGTCATATTGTCTTCCTCAGAATTTAGAAAATTGCAGAGATAACACAATCTCTGCTTCTTTGAATGCATGCCCCGGGTCGTGCAATGCAAATGCTCCACGTTGTAAAGGGAATGTAGGCCAAATGGCCTTCTTTGCTTCCTTTAATGTTTTTCTCATCCCACCCTCACTAGCTGTATTATAGGTTATCTCTCTAGCCATCAATTTGTTCGAAACATAGTATGGGAGGACATGGGGGGAGATAATGTTGCAAAATACCCTGATATACGTGAATGTTTCCTCCCCAAACCATCTGGCCATTGGGATGATATCTACCTCGGCTTCTTTGGAAAACCTGGGGACATCTCAGTTATAAAGCCGTTTGTGGATAGGGAGCATGACTCCATGACAAAGTTTGTAAAAATGTAGTTGAAACTAAGATTCTCACGTGTCTTTATGGTATATGTGAATGGGAAGTGGATTTTGGACAGTCCACTTCCATCCCATGACAGGAAATTTCAAACCAAAACAAATTGCATCCATTACATAAGCACTCATAAAAAATTGAGGGTAAACCCTCGAAGCAACACTTATTTTCCTTCTATACTCCGTTATTGTTCTAGCTAAATTATCACACAAAATTTGTACCCAATTCATTATAGTTGCGTTTACGGCTGCATCTATTAATGGCAGCCATTCTGGGGAAATTTTAGTGCTATCGGGTTTGCCAAATAATCTACATATCATGGCCGCTGCAAAACTATGAGGGGGACAAATAGACGTAGTAGAGTACATATCGTTCTTGTCTTTTTTTATTTTTCCCTCTTTATTTGACCAAGTTCGAATGCAACCTGTTGGGTCCTCGTTCTCTTTGGAAAACTTCTCAACAAACTGCTTATTGTAGATGACTTGTGGCTCTGGTAGGTGGTACATAAGCCACAGATTGTCTAGGGTAAAAGATCCCATAACCTTTTGGCTTCTTGTCTTGAATTCTTTTTCTGAAATGTCAGCTTCATCAACAACCCATTTAACCATGTCTGTATAAGGGATTATCTTTGGACACGCAGCTATGCGATGCAAAAATGAGCATGTTGTCTCAAACATGGAGGCGTCTGAGGAATCACGTCCGTCAACTGTGACCTTTGTTTCCAAAATCCTTGGTTTCTCTTCTTCCAGTATATTATACATGGCTTCCCACATAGAGGTTCCTCCCTCTCTGCTGCATGTAGTATCCGTAAATAGAGGATTCATTTCTGATTTCTCAGAGACGACTGTCTTGCCTTTCTTCACCATTGCTCCCAACGATTTTCTTTGTGGATTTTCCCTGAAAGTTAAGAACAACAGCTATCAGATACAAAAAGATAACAATGAATGTGAAATGGAATAATGCAGATAACTTGTAAAGGTGACAAGAAAGGAGTTTTATTCGAATGCACGTAAGAAGATATCATATCACGTTAAATGGCTTTTCACACATAAATGCGGTTAACTCTTACTAAATTCTCACTAATGCTTCGTTATCTCTTAGCTTTAATGCTCATAAATGTATGCATTGTAAGTAGGGAAGAAAGCTTCTAGGGCGGTGAGCCTTTGAATTGCGATAATGGCGATTTTGAAATTTGCAAAGAAATATCGCATTATGCCTTTTCACTTTTCTTACCCTCCCTTGCATTTCTGCGAGATACAAGATGTGAGCCACTCATTTATTGTCTCTAAACATAGCTAATTGTCAGGTTTTTCTATGTAAAGACATTTTTAGTAAGCGGTGGACCTAAACATTTGTTCGTAATATACACAAGAAGTGGGTTCGGGTCTTGATCACATTTCGCAATATCAACTGATGGTAAGTTTGTGGTGTTATTTTAAACGCTTGAAATGCGATGCGGTAAAGGTTACAATGCCATCACAATTTCGCATTTCGCTTGTTTTGAGATAACCTTTTAAGACGGGCTCTTCATAAATAGTGATATTCGATGCGAGACTTGGTTTTGATGAGAAAAGCTTTAGGACTTAGTTTATATCAACAATATGATAGTTTCGAGGTATAAAGCGTGGAGTCCTCTTTTAATTGTTTTTCACTAGATTTGGTGGGTTAGCAAGGTTTTTGATGATGCTTAATCATGCGATACGCGGGAAGGCAAGCATTTAGTAGTTCTTTTCAAAAAATGGGTTTTATTGATATTTTGCTTTATTCCAAAATTAAATAAGAAGAATGCCTAAATGCTAAGTTTATTTTTAGAAGGATTTTTTAAAGGGTCCTTATTTATTAATGTAATATTAACTACTACTACTAATAAATGGGGGGTTGTTGAATAGCACAACAGGACCTTCGGTGGTATATGGGACAGAGGGGCAAGCATAACCATGGCGGGCAACTGTTGGCTGAGGGAGTTGCATGCGGGTATGATAGTAATCACAGAGCTAGGTTCCGGACGGGCCTGAAGGCTTGGATCCAGCTGCAGTGGGATGACAGGAAATTGCACCATGGCAAGCGGGAGGGGCACTATGAGGAGCCCAGGGAACTACGCTCGAAACCCAATTCCCCTTACCACTTTTGGGCACTAGCATACCTTAACCCATAGAAGGCGAAGCATGGCAGAGAGGCATGGTATGAACAGTTGTGTCGGGATGATGTGAATGGGTTGATGGAACTAACGTTGTTTGACTGTCCACAGGGCATCACTGAATAGGGTATGGCTCCAACAAAGAGTGGGCGTGGTCGTGGTAGTAGGGGCTTGGCCCATCGGACAACCAAGAGACCGAGCACGACGAAAGGCCGCAGTGGTCGTAAACCTGTTGAGCACCTCATAGCAAAGGCAACAACGACATACCGAGATGAAACAAATGAAGCAATCCAAAAGCTGATTGACAACTAGGAAGCGGAGATAAAATAGGAAAGTGAACCAAACGAGGAGATATAAGACTGGAGGATGATGGTTCCTGATCCAGGGAATACATGAAGTAGAATTACACAGTTCAAACACACCTTGTACTTGTACTTCTTGATGGAAATTTTTCTTGGAAAAGCGATGGAACAAATATCTGTGGGGATGGCAGTCACAATGCAAGGCCTGCCCAGTTATAAAAAAGACATGGAGAAATTCCTATTTTAGCTGCACAAACAGGACATCATGATGGATTGTATTGACCATCACATCCCTTGCATCTTGGAGCTATATGGAATGCCAGGGGCAACTGCTGAAGATCCTGCTCCTGCAGCCTCTATCTCTGATGAGCAGAATGCCCAAAAAGACTAGATTCATCATGCATAGTTTTTGTTTATGTGGGTAGCTTTTAAACTTCTTGTTGCATATGTCAGTTGTTATAGTTATATAGTATTTGGACACGAGATTGAGACTTACCTAGCTTTGCTAGAAAGACTGAAGCTTTTTTTTTGGATGGCGTATAATGCTGACCAATGACCAATAGACTTGGTTTCCCCTCGGGGCAAGTTGAGGCCACCCAGTAAATCTGTGTGGTGTAAATTTGCCTAATATATAATAGAAAATGGCTTGACCTGCCAAGATTTACAAAAAAAATATTAATATAAAAGTAAATAAAACAATAAATAATAAATAAAAGATAATAACAGTAAATAAATAATAAATAATAAAGAAAATATAATAATAGTAAATAAATAATAAATAATGAAGAAAATATAATAATAGTAAATAATAAACTAAATGTTTTAAATAAATATATAGAAATAAACTATAAAAATAGTAAGAATAAGTAAAGTTAACAAAAAATAAAAAATGAATAAAATAAGAAATAGTTAAATTAAGTAAAACTTAAAACAAAGAACTAAAAGTTGCATGTTGACACATGGATTGTGTGCATGTGGATCCCTTTCCAAGTCCCTTTTATTCTTGGAATAGTTGGTTCTATTTAATGAATGAAGAGGGAATAAGATCATCATTCTTCCGGATAAGAGTGTTGAGAGGCAAAGGAAACCTTGGCAGTAGTATGATGATTGAGGGCTCGGGGGTGGCCAACTATAGAAAGATTATGTACAGCTGAGCCTACAATTGGGTGAGGAGTTGTCCCCAAAATTTTGTTGCGGTCAACGAGATTCAAATAACATTCAACTCTGAAATCACAAGTAAGGAATATTATCGCTACAAGTAAGTTGTCTCTGCTCATGTTTCGAAATTAGTTGAATCATTGTGTGTTGATTGTAAATCGCATAATTGATCTAATCCATTGTATATTTAAATTGTGGGTTGTTACATGTGCCAGAAACATGGTCATGTATCGTCTCTAGTGCACTATCAAACATAATTGCACCAACATCGTTGCGGACATACGTATGGCACACCATTGTTGGTTCACAAATTTAATTTTTCATAGCAGTGTGTCACACTTACGCATTGGTGCACATATATAACCCTTTCGCATTGGTACGAAACGTTCATGTTATCAAACATACTGAGCTATAGCTATATTTTTAAATATTATTTTTGCAATGCATTTGGTAAATATGATTGCTCTGGTGCGTGCATAACATATCAAGCACACTGCATTTGTGATGGTGATTAAGAGGCATTTGTTTGACTTTCAAATAGACTTGGTGATGCATTTTTGTTTCCTATTTAGATTATGTAAAATAAATATCTATTTTTATGTATTTATAACTAAATTATTTAAAGTAGACATGTCTTTATCATTGTGAACATGATGTAATATTATCTAGGAGAAATGTGAAAACATGAATTTTAACGACTATCTCGCCATAAGTATGTGGAAAAAATATTATTTTTTGAGTTGTTCATTAAGAAATAATCAAATATATTATTTTTCAAAAGTTTAAATCTAATATAGTATCAATTTTGTATTATTTAACTCATATTGATTATTACAAAGAGTTAAATTTAAACTAGTACAATAGCAAATAAAGAACCAAAATGTTATATCTTTATTACTAGAAAAAATTTCACTTGCCTTTTTAAGGGAGAACTTCCAATAGAGCAAATCCCCAACTACATGCCCTGTCTCTTTCTCCTGGGTTTATACATTTTGAGTATTTTGCTGATGATTTGATCTATGGGCAAGGCTTTTTCAAGTTTTCTTAGTGGGTTATCTTGTAGGTTTTTTTTCTTCCTTTGGAGATCCCTCCTCAGATGGTTCTATGCTCTAGTGTCTTATTTTGTTTTTTTTTAGTGTTGATGTCGTATCATTTTGCTCGTTGTTTTGTACCCTTCTCTTAAGGGGTTCTCTGTTTTTTTTTTTTTGGAAATTGATTTTGGCCTTCTAGGCCCATTCTAGGGCAGACTTGATGTTTGAAAAGGATCCAAGCAAATGTAAAACTCTCCCTCATGTATAATGAAGAATAGTTCTTTTTACATTTCTTGATTCTCATCTTTAGAGAGAGAAATTTCTAATTTAAATTAGTAAGAATTGCTCTAAATATTAAATTTAATTTGCTTGAAAATCTCATAACTTTAGTAATAAATTAAATTTTATAAAAATAGATTTTTTTAAATTATATTAAATCTAAATTAATTGTGCCAAAAGGGGCTCTACAACTCAGTACAAGAGAGATGTTGTCATGTAATGTTACATTTAAAAATAGTAAAATAAGAATTTAAGTTAACAAATTAAAAATAAAAATTAATATCAGCCATAATTACAATACTTGAGTTTACACCTTAATCTTATATAGCTTTATATAGATATAAAGTAACCAAAAGTTAAAAAATAATTTAACTTTTATTACGAGGAATAAATTTAATGAGTAAACAAATATAATTTACTTTTTACTACAAGAAAGAAATGTAATTTTTCACAAGACAAGAAATAATATTATTGATATTACATTATGTGTAATTCATTCTATGTTCCATTTACATGTGATATTTAAAACAAAAATATTTTACTGAGAACTATAAGTAAAATATTTCAATGTCCATATTAAATAACATAATTTTATAGATATTTTATATGGAGAAAAATAAAGTAATTTAAATTGAAATTTTCTTATATTTTGATCCAGACTTATGCATGAACGCAACATAATACATATATAAACATAAGCACATAGATGCAGCAAAAATAAATCTTCATTTCATAATTAATATCAAAGAATTGAACAATGCTTACAAGCATAATGGAAATAAACTAGTTCGGGCGATGGTAGCTTATTTCTTAGAAGAGATGTGGCAGCTACATGCCTCTAAACTGTGTTACAATGAGGCTCAAATGTCTTTTTATTATTGAACAACAAAGGGAAACACTAAACAACCAAAACCCTAACCCCAAGAGATGGAACGCCAAGAGTTTATGGGCCTTGTTGGGGTTAGTAGGGTAGTCAACTTCCCAAGGTCGTAACTTGGTCATATGATCTTCGTTTGGCGCGTATGATACCTCATTGGAAATATCTCTCTGAGTAACGCGGGATTTACCTATGACTATGGGCTTGTTGTGGACCTAAAAAATATCATTTTGGGGGTCAAAACAACTCCGGAAGTTCAAGACCCGAAAAAATGCCAAAAATAGTAAATGTTGCTATAATCAAGGAAAACGATGAAACCAATGGGAGGTATAGGTGGAATAGGCAAGAGGCCACCAATATCCACGAGGATCAGTCCTCCCCCCTTAGGAAGCAATGATCCCCATTGCGTGCAAAGCCTCCATGCGGTGAGGAAATTTCTGTTGAACCTGGTCCCTGGTGAAGGAGTTGGCCTACCTTGAAAACTCAATATAGCTTGATCCTCTCTAGAGACTGTTCTTGATTTGTGTGTCCATGATCCTGTCAATTGTGGCTTATTCAATGCAACTTGGGTTGAGCTATGTTGGTGTCAGTTGCTCAGCAACGTCGAATGTGTCCAACAATGGGGGAAAGTATGGTCACAGTTAGTCCACATTGAATATTGGGTGCAGGCCAAGGAACATTGGAATGCTTAGCTCGAAGGAATTATCCCCTACAGTCTTGGTGATGATGTACGGCCTGTAGGAATTTACAGGGTAAGTTCCTCTGACAGAACACCAAAGGACACTGCTCACAACCAGATCGCAGATCAATACACCAGTATTTTTGACGTGGTTAAAACCCTCAAAGAGGGAAACAGTCCACGGCCTGAGCCAACGCGGCCACTTCAGGCAATTTATTAATAAAAGAATGAAAATTTACATAAGCTTCTCTCATAGACGGATTACCCTACAAATGACCCTCCATGCGCTTTAAATAGAATTCATGGACCAATCGGGTGTTAAGCCACGGATCAAGTGTCGGTAATACCGAGGAGAGAATGAACCGTCGGATCACTACATATCGTGACTGTCAAATTGTAAGTTACAAAATGTACAAGGTAAAGAAACACACTTTACCTAACTCTATACTAGACCAAGTTGTACTTAACTATTTCCTATGTGTCAGAATATCCTAACATCCCCCCTTAAGAACAACTTGGGATAGGATTGAAGGATTTACAAATATGACACAATAGGAAAAGGAAGGAGGCACTAGAGCCTATCCCCCCTTAGTGACAGCTTCCTGAACTCCAACCATAAATCGAAGTTTAGTGAACTTCACCTCTGTGATAGCCTTTGTAAAGATGTCTGCAACTTGATCATTTGTTGAACAATATTGCACTTCAAGAACATGGTCATGAATGAGCTTTCTGATGAAGTGCATGTGCAGTTCAATGTGTTTGTTGCGCTGATGTTGGACTGGATCTTTGCATAGCTAAATGGCACTTTGATTATCACACCAAAGTGTAGTCGGATGCTGCTACTGAAAGCCAAACCATCTCAGGATCCTCCTTCAGCTCCTCAGCTTCCAAAATGGGTTCGTGCTACTCGAGATGCAGCAGGTGATCTTGCCGGTGATCCTACAGATCAGCGACGCACACATTCTCAGTTTGACAGAGCCTCTTCTTTACTGGCTCAAGCTCCAGTAAATTATGATCCTGACACCTTTGCAGAAGCTTCAGGCCATCCAGATTGGGAAGCAGCTATGAATGAATAATATCATTCATTATTGGCAAATGATACATGGGATCTTGTTCCTCTACCAAAGGGACGAAAACTTGTTAGATGCAAATGGGTTTACAGAACCAAGTATGGACCAGATGGGAAAGTTGATAAACATAAAGCTCGTCTTGTTGCTAAAGGTTTTTCACAGGTTGAAGGCATTGACTACACTGAAACCTTCTCCCATGTTGCCAAAATGAACTCTATCTGCCTTGTTCTTTCCCTTGCTGCCTCGTTCAAATGGGAAGTCCATCAGATGGATGTTAAATCTGCCTTCTTGCATGGGGACTTGCATGAAGAAATCTACATGGAACAACCCATTGGCTTCATAAAAACAGGCCCCAGCCTTGTATGTCGGCTTAAGAAATCCCTTTATGGTCTCAAGCAAGCTCCTTGAGCTTGGTATGCCAAAATGGATAGCTTTCTTTTAGAATCTGGCTTTTCTAGGTGTCATTCTGACAATACTGTCTACACCAAGAAAGTGGGCAAGTCTCTTATCATTCTTGTTCTTTATGTTGATGATCTTATCCTGACTGGTAGT
The DNA here is from genome assembly GCA_031772625.1 of Pinus tabuliformis. NCBI lineage: Eukaryota > Viridiplantae > Streptophyta > Pinopsida > Pinales > Pinaceae > Pinus > Pinus tabuliformis. The sequence goes on along the minus strand of CM062818.1, from coordinate 1,581,292,891 downwards.
GATCCCAACCTTATAAACCATGTGAAGTCTAGCCTTAAAAAGAGGTTTGAAATGACAGACTTAGGACATTTACATTATTTTCTCGGTCTTCAAGTCTTGCAATCCAAGGAAGGTATTTCCCTTTCTCAGTCCAAGTATGCCTGTGATATTCTACGCCATTTTCACATGGAAGACTGTAAGCCAGCCCCTTCTCCCTTTCAGTCTAGAGTCAAACTTTCAGTCACTTGTACTTCTCCTGAATTTGATGCTACCTTATACCGTCAACTTGTAGGAAAACTTTTGTATCTAACCCATACTCGTCCTGACCTTTCCTTTGTTGTTGGCCTTGTTGCTCGGTTTATGCAAAACCCACGTGAAAGTCATTGGAAAGCAGCTAAAAGGATACTTCGTTATGTTCGAGGTACAGTTCAGTTTGGGATTCATTACAGTGCCAAAGCATCTCCTCTATTGGTTGGTTTCACTGATTCTGATTGGGCTGGTGACCCTGATGATCGGAAGTCTACTGCAGGTTATGTGTTCACTCTTGGTTCAGGACTTATTACATGGGCTTGCAAGAAACAAGGTGTCATTTCTCTTTCTTCAGCAGAAGCAGAATATCATGGTGTCGTAGAGGCTAGTAAGGAAGCCTTGTGGCTTCGTCAGATCCTGTCAGAGTTTGGCTTTCAGCAGCAGCATCCGACTACACTTTGGTGTGATAATCAAAGTGCCATTCAGCTATGCAAAGATCCAGTCCAACATCAGCGCAGCAAACACATTGAACTTACCCTGTAAATTCCTACATGGTATCAGAGCACCAAAGGACACCGCTCACAACCAGATCGCAGATCAATACACCAGTATTTTTGACGTGGTTAAAACCCTCAAAGAGGAAAACAGTCCACGGCTTGAGCCAACGCAGCCACTTCAGGCAATTTATTAATAAAAGAATGAAAATTTACATAAGCTTCTCTCATAGATGGATTACCCTACAAATGACCCTCCATGCGCTTTAAATAGAATTCATGGACCAATCGGGTGTTAAGACACGGATCAAGTGTCGGTAATACCGAGGAGAGAATGAACCGTCGGATTTTAAGTTACAAAATGTACAAGGTAAAGAAACACACTTTACCTAACTCTATACCTAACTCTATACTAGACCAAGTTGTACTTAACTATTTCCTATGTGTCGGAATATCCTAACACGGCCCATATCAGAGTGGGAGGAGCTTGCGGTGGGGCCCAACAAGACGCTCCTTTTACAAATGTAACCAAACTTTATCACCCACCTGGAACTTGTGTGGCACCCTATGTTAATCAATACGTTGTTTGTACTTAGCATTGACTTCGTCCAATATGTCATAGAACTGCTAGCAGATGTGATGAATGCGTTCAATGAAGTTGTTAGCCTGGTCAACTTCAGATTGGACATGATTTGAATATTCCTGAGTGGCTACAAATGGTATGGCCACATTAATGGGATATAATGGTTGGAATCCCAACCCCACCTGAAAGGGGTTGTTGTCAATTGAGTTATGGAGAGCCTTGATGTTGTTGTGTTAGACATAGGGGAGGCTTTCATCCCATGTGCATGGATGCTTCGAGTTGTACATGCACATAATGTGCACGATCATCCTATTGACAACCTTTGTTTGCCCATCAATTTGGGGGTGGAAGGTCATGGACTTAGTGAGCTTGGTATCCAACATCGACCAGAGTATTGACCAAAATGTACTCAGGAACTAGTTGTCTCGATCTAATATAATGGATTATGGGATCCCAAAGTGTACCCACACTCATTCAAATAAGAGCTTAGCAGTGGCTTTTACTGTGATACTTTTCTTGCAAGCCGCTAGAATGGACACCTTAGAGAATCTATCGACGACCACAAAAATGTAGTCATTGACTTGCTCAGCAGAAGGAAGGACTGACATGTAATCAATGGAGATGGATTCCTAAGTTCGACTAGGAGTAGGCAAAGGAGTATATAGGCCTTGCTTCTTGATTGTTGGTTTGGAAATGGTGCAAGAGTGCAAGATATGATGTACTTCCCAACATCCTATCAAAGGTTCAACCATAAAAATATTTCTGCAGCACTGCCACTATTTTCTCTACTCCAAAATGTTCAACGACCTGACTGTAGTGTGGTTCCCAAATCATCTTGGCACACTCGCTTGAAAGAACACAGAGGTGTCCCAGGTGGCATAATAGTGTGCCCTGGAGGTAAAAATCTAGAGTTTTCTTCCCTTCCATGATAATCTGGTATGTGTTGTTGAATTCTGGAGCACTCTTGTAAATATGTGGCCATTTTGAAGTCTTGTGTAAAGTGGTCAGCGTCATGACCGATGGTTGGCTAAGGCAATATGAAAAATTATTGGTGTTTCCCTTCTTGTACTTGATGTTCAAATGGAACTATTGTAGGTTTGTGGAACATTTCTTATGGAGATCATTCTGCAATTTTCCTTGTGTTTGTATGAACTGCAGGGGTTGGTGGTCTGTGTGGATGCTTGTTTCCTTCCCCATAATGTAATGCTTCCATTTTCGGTGGTCTTGCACAATGGAATACATCTCTTTCTCATAGGTGGGATACTTTCAGATTGTGTCTAAAAGTGTCTCAGTGTGATATGCCACTAGATTCCCCTCCTGAGTAAGAATCTCCCTAAGAATTTCCCTGATAACATAGTCAAAGGCATCTGTGTCAATCTCAAATGGTTGTTGCAAGTCTAGTAATGTGAGCACTAGTTCAAAGCAGAGGCGTTGCTTCAACTCATAAAATGCCTCATGTTTGTATTCAGACTTGAAGAACTTTGCTTTTGCTCTGCCCTTGGTGACTTGACTCAAAGGCCAAGTGATATGAGAGAAACCCAACACGAACCTGCGGTAGAAATTGGCAAGACCTAGAAAGTTGCGTAGCTCTGTTAGAGTGGTTGGGGCTGGCCAATCTCGAATAACTTGTATTTTGGTTGGGTCCACATGCACACCCTACTCATCAATGATGCACCCTAGATATTCAACCTGGGTCATATCAAAAGTGCATTTCTCTAAGTTGGCACATAACTTGTGTTGTCGCAGAGTTTTGAGGACCTGTCAAATATGGTGTAGGTGCTCTTCCCAACTCTGGTTGAATATCAGCATGTCATCCAAATACACTACCATGAATGAGTTGGTGAATGGTTGCAAGGTGTCTTCCATCAACCTCCTGAAGCTTGTGGGGGAATTTGTCAACCCGCAAGGCATGACCATCCATTCGAAAAGGCCCTCCTTGGATTTGAAGGAATTCTTCCACACATCAGAGGGTTCGATTGGCACTTGGTGATAACCGGAGTTCAAATCAATCTTGCTGAAATATTGGCCCCTTGAGCTGGTCCAAAAGGTCATCAATCGATGGGATTGGATACCTATTCTGGATAGTGATCTTATTCAACGCTCAATAGTTAATACAAAGTCTCCATGTGTCATATTTCTTTTGTACCAACACGATCGGGCTCCCACAGGGTGATGAACTTGGCCTCATGTGCCCTTTCTGCAACAACTCTTGAATCTGCCTCTTAATTTCATCGTTCTCCAAAACAGAACGTCGATAGATTATCATGTTGTGTACCGACATACCCAGGGTTAGATTGATGGAGTGTTTGACCTGACAATGCAGGGGTACCCCAGTCGGTGAGGCGAAGATGTCCCTATACTACTCTATGACCTTATCCATCTACTACCGTGTGGAGGAACCCTATATGGAGGTTGTGGATGTGGCCAAAGTCTTCTTCTTTCCTTGAGGGAAAATCAAATGGAAGACAAATTTCTCGATCTGGGAAATGATCTTACTCATTGCTTTGTAGAGATCAAAGAGATGGCAGTAGGCGATGCTACCTCTGGTATCCTGTATAACTTATTACTCAAATAAATAATAACAGTGTGAGGCCTAGACTCATACACAACATGACACTTCCACAAGTATGGTTGGCTTAATAATACATTACAAACTTCAAGAGAAGCAACATTACACAATACCTCATATATGAAGGGATTGATGTTGTAAGGAAGGGGTCATTGTTGGCTGACACGGAGATCTCATCCTTGATGAAGCCACCCGATTGTGTATGGTTGCGGGTGTCGTGTGGTCAATAGGCCCAACTCCTTCATGACCTCTGTTGAAATGAGGTTCTTTTTGCATCCACTATTGACAATGAACTACAACAGAGAACCCTTCACCCACATTATGAGTGGAAGAGATGCTCCCACAACTCTAGATATTTGGGCTCAATATTCTAGATCTTGGTGGTGGCAATGGTGGCACTGGGCTCTGCATCAATAACTTGCTTCCATTTTTCATTCCCCTTGTCAGGTTCTGACTCAAATTCGAAACATGCATATGATTCGAATGCCTTTAGCTTAGCCACCAATGACTTCTTGGATCGACACTCACTTATTTTGTGAGTGGGGCTCTTATGGAACTCACACCATTTCCTTATGTCCTTCTTTGTCTTTGTGGTGTTGTTCTTTGCTTTCGGCTTCGACAGATTGTCCTAGGTCGCCCCACCTTGGATTTATCCTTTGTTCTACGATTTGGTGGTGCCTTTCCCTTGCTTCAAATTCACAAATCCAAAGTCTAGCTTCTTCTGTTTAAATTTATGCTTGATCTTGACAGCGTATCGATAGGTGGCGCCAAGTGAGGAGATGTCCAGGAACTCCATCTTATCCTGGATGCACTTGCGTAGACAGTCGCTGTACTTGAGTACCAAATGCCGCTAAGAATCCTTGATACCCAACTTCATGCGAAGGGTATGAAAAATATTTGTGAACTTTGGCACGTCTTGGTCCCTTCTCTGCTACAACATGGTCCACTTTATGTATTTATCTTCATAGTTTCCGACAAGGTAATATTGTTCCTTGATGGCATCTTAGAAAGAATTCCAAGTGGGTGCAGTTAAAAACAGTGAGGGTTCCCTCTCTTCCTTCTATTCATAGTAGGTTTCCCACTAGTCCTCGACATGGGGGGCAACTTTGAGGAGTGCAAAAGTAATCTTTTCCCGATTGGAAAAGTCATAAACCGAAAAATATCCTTCCAGTAGATTTAACCAACTATCTACGATGTTTGCATCTATCTACCCTTCAAATATGGGAATGTAAAAGCTGACTTGTACCTTAAAGGGAGTGGAACCTTTAGAGTGGTTGTTGGATGAAGATGTGTCGCTTGTGGGTAGCCGCTGAAGGATCTGAGAAAATTTATCCATTATCACATTCCTTTATCGCTCGAGGGCTTCCTCGAGCAATATTTTGAAAGGATCTCTTGCTTCCTCCTCTTTCTTTTCTTCCGCCATGGGAGGTCATTGAGGTTGGCAAGGCTAGTCTTTCAAAGGTTCAACCAGTTCGAGCCCTAACTTCTTATACCTGGGCCTCATTGGGGACATGCATATAAAGACAGAGAAAGAGAAGACCGCTCTGATACCACTGATCCGAACTTATGCAGGAACACAATAGAATATAGATATAAACATAAACACATAGATACAACAGAAATAAATCTCCATTTCAATCATATCAAAGAACTGAAAGATGCTTACAAGCAGAATGGAAATAAACTAGCTCAGGCGATGGTAGCTTATCTCTGAGAAGAGATGTGGTGGTTACATGCCTCTTAACTATGTTATAATGAGGCTCAAGGAAATTTTTATTATTGAACAACAATGGGAAACCTTAAACAACCAAAACCCTAACCCCAAGACATGGAACACCAAGAGTTTGTGTGCCCTGTTGGGGTTAGTTGGGAAACCAACTTCTCGGGGTCGTAACTTGGTCATATGATATTTGTTTGGCACGTATGCTACCTATTTGGAAATTTCTCCCCAAGCAATGTAGGATTTTAAACATGTTTGTTGTGGACCTCAAAAAAACATCGTTTAGGGGTTCAAAACAGCTCCAGAAGTTCAAGACCCGAAAAACTGCTAAAAATAGTAAATGTTGCTATAATCAAAACTGATGAAACCAACTGGAGGTCTAGGTGGAACATGCGAGTGGCCACCAATATCCACCTGGATCATATTTTTACTTTACTGGGAAAGATTGAGAGAATTCTTATTCCATTAATAGTTTCTTTATAATTCAATGTATGAGGGATATTTGTAATTTTTTCAATGTTTAATATGGATTTGATATGTAATATTTTAAAAAAATATTAATAATAAAAATAATTAAATGTCCACATACAGGAAAAAAATATGAGGGGGCATATTTTAACATTTTAATGTGGAGAACATGAATTATAAATAAAATATTTCAATGTCAACTACATATATATTATACCAGCCTAGATCCATCTTATCTTCAGATCTATCAAGCGCTTAGAAGGATCCCTCTTGGTGCTTGGTAGATCCAGAGTTAAGATGGATCTAGGCTGGTTATAAAAAATTATGACTTAAGTTTTTAAAATTTAACAATAGATTGAATTTTATAAACCAATATTGAATTAGTTAAATTGTATTTTTGAATAATTTATTATTAATAATATTTTATATTAAAAATTGAATGAGTTACACATTTTCATGTTATTAAGAACTAACTATATTATTTTAACTTAAGTTATTTTTTCCTTGTGAGTATTGAAATATTTTACTAATTAAGTTAGATTGAATATCAATGAACTATCTAAGCAATAGAAAAATATTTATCGTAATTTTACAATCATAGTTTCAACCATACTAAACTTTTTAATTTATAAAAATATCTTTACATTTTTTTAAAGTAAGTCATTTTGCATGCAATTTCATATATAAAAGTTTGATATAAGTTCACTAACACATAATCTATAATAAATATTATTTCATAAAAATAAACATCATGATGATAACCATCTAACAAACATAAACATCATCTAAGATGCACATTCAAATTCACTACCATCATCTAATTATATACACCTCTAACACATATAAACGTCATTAGCTAGCGCACAAATCTAATATTATAACGAGGCATCATCATCGTGATCACATCTAACAAAACATAAACATTGTAATCTAATATCATCACCACTCACATCCTCAAAATAATATAAATCTCATGTCAAATAACTGTTATCACATACACATCTATTTGCAAGTACATTAAATGAACATATCTAACATGACCTGACAATATACAAATCAACACCAACATATAAATTTAGTACATAAACATGAACAAAAAATGCACTATATATATATATATATATATATATATATCTATATAGATATATATATATATATATATATATATATATATATATATATATATATATATATATATATATATATATATATATATATGTACTTGACCATCCGTCATCTTCTACTGCAAACGAGGATGGCACTACTAACTTTGTTGTATCGAAAAACATTTGTCGATACAACAAAGTTAGTAGTGCCATCCTCGTCTGCAGTAGAAGATGATGGATGCTCAACTACTCCCTGAACGTCTGTCGAACTCAGCTAAGGTGGAGGAGGAGGTGGTTGGTCTGCAATAGAAGATGATGGATGGTCAACAACTGCCTCAACACGGTCTGTCGAACTCTAAGGTGGAGGAGGAGGTGGTTTCTCTGCTTTGTTAGGAGAAACATAAGGCACATCCTCTAGCTCTAACATCTCATCATCAAACGATTGACGAGGAGGTCTACTACCAAAAGGATCACCGACACCCTAATGGCCATGATTCGATGGGGTGGTACTACCAAAAGCATCATATCACCACCCTTATCTGATGCACTTGTCACTGCATGCCCTGCATCCATCATCGCTGCCAATACCCTACTAGCTTTGTTGATATGATGCATAAGAGACATCATCTCACGCGAACAATCCTTGTAAAGATCCACAAACCTAGGATCTGTGCTAATATCTCGAGCCCTCGCAAGGCAGACTCCCTCGCCAATCAAAACTCTTGTTAATATATCGTAGTAGTCCATATGAAATCGTAGACCAACCCTATGACCTCGAACACCCATGCCCCCCTCAGGATGTGCCTCACCCTCTTGGGCCTCACCCATCTCCTCCATCTAGTGGGGGAGGAGGCATGTCCCCATTGAATGTGTTGATGTCTACAAAATATATACACAACAATAATTAGATAATTTCAATATCAAAAAATTTAATAAAACAAGTTAAAGGACGTGCTAGAATAAATTTTATTCTGATTAATTAAAACAATAAAATGAAACTAAATTAATGTAAAGAAAACATTAATATTACCACTATCATCTGGAGGCTCAACAGTTGTGAAGAGGATGTTGGGACACTGTCTCCAATCAATCCCCGCATACGGAAACACCAATGCAACAAACACATGGCCATCCTCAATGGCCAATAGCACCAGTGCCTTGGCGGAAATCCTGGACAGATACTCCAACATGCCCCTCTTGGGCATCATTTGCCCCCACATGCGCATCCAAACCTTAGTGATCAACTTAGGAGGGTGATGATGAAATGTAGGCCTCGTGTCCAAAAACCTCTCAAAAAATAAACAAAATAGCTCTGAAGCGAAAGGGAAGGCTGCCCTCCCCTGTCTCAACGCACAGCATCTATCTAAAGCCATGCAAAATTGTCTCAAACAAATGGTAGGCCATCTGATACAACGTGGCACCTGAATCAAAGAATCAACATAATACAAAAGAGGACAACTAATGTGTTTCCCATCACTACTAGAGTGTGTAATGGTGGTGACTAATAACGAGAGGCACCTAACCTCCTGTGTGGCAAAAGAAGAAATACGTAGTTGTGCACCATAGACTTGGTAATCTGCTGGACAGATCACGTGAGTGTTAGGCCCCTATACTACTAGTGTAACCCCTTATTGTTATTATTACAACCCACTTATTATATTGATGTACCCATGTAGTGCCCATATTGTTACTATTGTGCCCCATAGAAGCCCACTATTGTTATTATTGTGCCCTTACATTATTATTGTTATGTCGTCTCTGATTATGTTATGACCCCTTAGACTCCTATATATAGAAAGGAGGTCTTTTCATTTGTATCATCTAATAATTGTTCATTTGTGTAATGTAAAGGAGGTTGCCCCCTCGAAGAGGCTGAATTCTAAGGCATTGATCTCTCTTTTCTATCTTTTTGTGAGCTAGTTTCATAACATTTGGTATCAGAGCTTTGGATTCTAGGGTTTCGCTGCTCCAAATAGGTCATCGTGGCATTTTCGGTATAACTTTTTTTCTGCGACGTTTCAGAAGCTAAAAAAAAACCCATTTGAGAAGAAATCATGCTAAATCTCGGGTCCAAATTTTAGGGCTTTTCGTACTATATTTGCGGAGATATGATATGAGGAAGTTGGTCTTTTTGCAAACTCCTGAATTACATTCCAAACAGGTGACCTGGGGAAAATCGTCATAACTTTCTTTCTAAGCATTGGATTGAAATTTTGTAAGAAGGTACAGAAAGAGGACAGATTCTAGTTTATTGTATATATTTTTCAGAGCCAAAAGTCGAAACAGTGACACGTGGAACTTCATACAAGTTCGCTCTTCTGGAAAGGTCTATAATCAGGTCATCTTGGGAGATTGTGCATAACTCTTTCTTGGAGAATCCAATTTGGATCAAACTACTGGCATTGGAAAGAGGACACAGAGGGCTACTACAGGTCGCAATTTCAAAGCTTAAAGATCCGAAAGTACAGAGTTACAGTCGTTTCAAGATCGAGCTCCTAAAATCAAGAAAAAGCAAGATGAGGAAGTTTGATGGCAAGGATCCGGTAAATTGGATACTTCAAATGGAGCAATATTTTGATCTACATGGTGTACCACTGTTACAAAAGGTATATATTGCATCTTCATATTTAGAACCGGATCAATTTTTATGGTATGAAGGGCTTTGTTCTCGTAAACAACTTGTTACGTGGTCAATTTTCATGGAGGAAATGATAGCACATTATGAGGATACAAAGAGCAACACCTTCTTTAGAGCAACACCACAACAATTGGAAAGAGTAAAAGGGCTTTGTGACATAGTGGAAAGAAAAATTATGGAAACCAGGAAGCATACCCCTCACAACTATAAAGATGGAAGTGTTGTTTCTCCTAGCCTTCCACAACCTACAAGGGTTACACCACAACAATTGGAAGAAAAAAGAGAAAAAGGGCTTTGTTACAATTGTGATAGCAAATGCACTAAAGGTCATAAGCATGATGAGAAGAAATTATTTTACGTAGAATATGAAGAGGAGGAAGAAAAGGATCAAGAAACATCAAAAGAAGAAGATATACGCCAGGACCCCACCCCAGAGAAAGAAGAAATGAATCAGACCATATCTTGTAAAGCATTGGCAAGAATTACCACTCCTCAAACTTTCAAGATAGAAGGACATATCAAGAAGAAAAAGGTGCAAGAAGTGAAAGATCACATCGAGAAAGAAGAAATGAATCCAACCATATCTTGTAATTCATTGGTCGAAATTACCACTCCTCAAACTATCAAGATAGAAGGACATATCAAGAAGAAAAATGTTCAAGAAGTGAAAGATCACATCGAGCATCAAGAAATGAATCCGACCATATCTCGTAAAGGATTGGAAGAAATTACCACTCCTCAAACTCTAGAGATAGAAGGACATATCAAGAAGAAAAAGGTTCAAGCAGTGAAAGATCACATCGAGCATCAACAACAAGTTCTCCAAATTTTAAAGGATAACGCCACTTCGATGCAAATCAAACGAAACAATAGGTAGATCAACATCATAGTGAAAATTGTTTTGATGTAGGTGATTGGGTATTTTTACTATTACATCTCAAGCAAGCTATTTATGAGAAGGAAATGTTGGCAATACTACATGCACTTAAAAAATGGCGACCTTACCGAATGGGAAGACTCTTCAAGGATGAGGATGTGGAAGCATTGTTTTGTGTTATTTCTATTATCCAACCAGATTGGATAAACGAAGCAAGGGATGAATGGAAGAAGGACGAAGAAGTATGGCCACTTATTCAAAAGTTGCAAAATATCCCAATTCAAACAATATTGCCAGAAATTGAAGAGGAAGGAAAAATCATATTGGAACCTGGAGCAGTCACAGAAACAAGAACCCGACAGCTACGAAATCGATCAATTTTAGAGTATCTCATCAAGGGGAAGAACGTACCCGCTGAAGATTCCACATGGGAGGACAAGAATTTTATACAGAAGCATTAAGAACTACTCAAGCGTTGAGGACAACACTTTTTGAAGGAGAGGGGCATGTTAGGCCCCTATACTACTAGTGTAACCCCTTACTGTTATTAGTACAGCCCACTTATTATATTGATGTACCCATGTAGTGCCCATATTGTTACTATTGTGCCCCATAGAAGCTCACTATTGTTATTATTGTGCCCTTACATTATTATTGTTATGTCGGCTCTGATTATGTTATGACCCCTTAGACTCCTATATATAGAAATGAGGTCTTTTCATTTGTATCATCCAAGAATTGTTCATTTGTGTAATGTAAAGGAGGTTGCCCCCTCGAAGAGGCTGAATTCTAAGGCATTGATCTCTCTTTTCTATCTTTTTGTGAGCTGGTTTCATAACAGTGAGGCCCTACAATTTTTCTGGTGTAGGCAAGCTGACTCTCAGCTACAACCCCATTTGGGACATCAGAGAACTAGGGAAAATCCCCCCCTCTCTTGGATGGGCCAGTGATAAAGCATATGTCCTCCTTAGTGGGCCTATACCATGCCCCACGACCGACATGCAAAGCCTACTCCTAGGCACTCCATCGGTGGATTAGGTGCGCCAATAAGGCAGTACGCCTTCATGGATGTAGCCTCCTTATAATACTTGAGGAGGCCTACATTCCTTAAGAGTGCTCGAGTTTTTGTAGTAATAGAGTGAGGGTATAAATCCCTCTCCCTCTCTCTGGCCTCCCATGCTTAGATGATATTGTATGGGTTCGCTTGTTGTTGTTGCTCCCTCTGCTGACGTCTCTGCTACATGATTGACATATAAAATACATCAGCCTCATACGTAAAATACATTTTTTTTTAATTAAATGAAAAATGTATTTATAAATATGGAAATATGACTTTCAATTAAAAAAAAAATTCATTGATGCGCTCAAAACACAGTCATTCACCGGCTCTAGTGCAATGCCAAACATAACTGCACCGATGTCAATGCACATACAAGTATGACACACTGTTGTTGGTTCACAAATTTAATTTTTTATAGTGGTGCGTCACACTTGTGCATTGGTGCACACATATACCTTTTCGCATCGACACAGAATGTTCTAGTTATCGAACACACCGAGCTATAACTATATTTTGAAATTTTATTTTTGCAGTGCATTTGGTAAATATAAACGCATTGGGAGTAATGCACTGATGTACACTTTATCGTATTCCCAATGCATTTTTATATAGGAAACACACCGCAACAATCATGGTGTGTTATGTTCACGCACCGAAATGTGGTGCACACTGTAAATTTACAGGGTGCACCGCTATTGATGCAAGGTGAATATGTCAAACACATTCGTAGGAACACATTTTTTTTCAAAAACAACGGAAAATTTAACCTAATTTGCAATTATAATCCGCTAAAAAAATAAAATTAGATAAAAATATAGACATTACCTGGATATTTGGTCGTCGGGGTGGCATTGTGGACACGTAATGGAGAAAAATAAATTTTAGCACAATTTGAAAAAATTGGAAAGTCAGATAGCTAGCATGGTACGAAAGGATGCTGAGAAAGAGAAGCCCCAACATCAGGGTGCTTGCATGAGGAAAGAGTGGCACTGGTGCTTCATAGCTCTCCAGCAATGTAGATGGTAAAAATGAAATTTACAGCCTGGAGGGTTTTTTTATTTAACCCTCCTCAGGTGCATTACTCTAACCACACCGATGCAGAATAGATCCAAGAGCACCACTTTTTTTAAATTAAAAAACATATCGTGGTGTTTTTCTTAAGATGCCTCGAGACATTCTAATATAGGTATCGCACCGATTCTTTGTCTAACTATAACATCACTCTATTTTTAAAAATTAAAAATTGCCTAGCGATGCTCTTTCGTACATGCTCTGGGGCATTTTAGTACCTTTACCACACCAGTGCATCGTTGCACTGGTGCTATCGATTATTCAGGAACTGATGCATTGTGTTTTTTAGTGTGTCGTGTTTTCTTATTTGATAAAAAAAAAAATTCCATAGTGTACCATGTTATATGCAGAACAGGTACTTTTATGGATAGTGAAGCACCGGCGTGTTTGTATATTGTAGACGCACCGTCCAAAAAACATCTACTAAAACATCCGCCCACCAACCTCCGCTAGTGACCTTTGCTACAAACAAATTTTTGGGCTATTTTTATAGGGGCTTCTAGAAAAACCTTCGCTAGAAGGTCTTTTCCTTGTAGTGAGCTAGATGCCCAGATATCCTAATGGCCTTGCCACAACATACTACCACAATAGTGCACTAGTTCAAAATTGACTCATATCTATCAGCCAATGGAGTTCTCCCACCTTTCATTGTTCCATGCCATCACTGATATGAAGGAATCTGGTATCTAGGGGTATTTGCGTAGAACGCTTGGAGCACTAAGTTCACGTCATTCAACATACTTCAAGTGTTATAAATATTTTTCGTCTAGAAACTTTTGTCTCTCACGCCACAATGCCATTACCCATCGCATTGAGACTTTCATCGAAAACCTTCATGGTAGATGCAAAATTGTATGTCTGCTAACAGAAAAATTCTTGTCTAACGCCTATGTTAACCACACCAAATCTTCATGAAACACTTCAACTTAAAACCTCTGTGGTGTGATGATGTGTCAAATATGCCATGTTGTCATCCCAGCTATCATCCCACATCATCTCCATGCCACAACTCACCTTATGAGTGGTGCCACGTGTCACCCAAGAAAGGGCCACTTGGGCACCAAAAAATGCCAAATATGCATGCGACGTGTCCTTGTCACATCATGCCACGTCATTATCATGCTATCCTATTAAACCAATTGGCTACATATCATCAAGGCCCTCTAATCATGTATCACCATTTATCACTTGCCACATCACCACCTAGCATGGAGGAAAGTCCGAGCTCTACTGTTTTTTTTCCACTTTCCTTTGTTAAAATTTCACAACCTGGAAGTTAAGTTCACAAAACTAACAACAAAAAACTATTTCTCTATCCCACACCTCTGACTGCACCAACCTGTCCATTGCCAAAACTTAGCAAGTGCTTGAATCAAACCAAGCATGGCATGATATCCGTAAATTAATGAGATATTTCCCCGCTCGCGAAGTCTGTTAACCGTGGCTCCCGTCATCTCCATGCTAAAACCTTTCTCATTGCAAATGGAAAATTGTGCGTTGAGTGTCGGGAAATTCCTGTCTCACACCTTTTGTTTATCATTGGAAACATACATCTCCTACATCAGCTAGTCGTGGTTAATTGTGGGCTCCCCCTGCTTGATCAATGGTCAACAGAGGGGGGGGGGGTCCGTAATTTGTCACTTCTATGACTAACTCTTACACACTTTCGTCAAAGCGTGCCACATATTGATCTCCCCTCGCTTCGATCCAATGACTTTTGTTAATTGTTCCCCCCCGGGTATGCATGAAGAACAATGGAGGGATGAGGCCCACAATTTGGTGTTTAGCACCCATAGAAATAATGCCAAAACACAATCAAAACCTTGAGTCATGTCTTATTAAGTGCATCCACTTGTCAACCAAGTAATCTTCGATTCAACCACTCACACTTTGTCATTTGTTAGCCACATATTGTCACATTGCCATATCAATGTTGCCACATCAATTACTACTGTACGTTGTCAGTTCCAAGTGGAAGCATGCTTCTTGGAACCCTACATGACTTCGAACTGAGATAAATCTTGATCCCTTACGTGTTTTTCCAAGTGTCATATACCATTGGAAAGGACTCTGAGAGGACTATCCGACTATACACTTTGCAAGAGCATGTGTTTTAATACACTATAGAGAAAATTATTTCAAATATAGGCCTTCAAATTCAATAGTTTGTAGAGACTACAAGACTTCACAAACACTAGAAACACATAAACAATGATTACTTGATATCAATGACAACCAACTATCATTCTACTCAACAATCTCCAACAAGCTACCCCTGAACTTAACACTACTTGACGTCAATGACTATTCTTTTGATATCAATGACAACACTTTGCTCAACACATTTAGGTTATATGCATGCTAGTATATGACACTTCATGATGATATTTCTTTCAAATGATGTGATTTCATGTATGAGTTCCTTGCCTAGATGTGGTGTGAACAATTTCTAACTTGTCGTGAAAGTAATAAACCCAAGATTTGAACTAATAATACTCTTAACTAAAAGTAAAGATTTTTATTGTTTTTCCTTGTGTATCATGGGGTTGTATAATTGTCTTTAGACAAGTGTGTCTTGACTTTTGGGCCAGATTAATCAAGGTGAAGAGTGTACCCTATATCCTAATTATACATAACATTTTTCATTGTTTCTCTTACTCTACCATCCCATTCATATAAAATAATTAGTACCCCTGCTTATGTATGGCTTATCAAATGCCATCTAGAAAAGGTTTAATGAATAAATTAAAGGAAAAATTAAGTAAACTTAAGCCAAATGAAGCCAAAAAAAAAAAGGGCTAGAAGTGAAGAGTGTAAAGGAAAAAATCAAGATAATGAAAAAAGGCTATACCACTTCATTAAAAAGGTCCACCACCTAAAATCTTATGTGAAAAAATATATCTAAAGAAAAAGGAGTAAGCAAATCAAAAGGAAAAATGTTAAAGGGGTAATAAACAAGGTGTCGAAGTGGTAATTCTAAGAAGCTCCCTCACAAAAGGTTTGCACAAATAAATTGAAGGTTCTTTAACGTTAAACACTAGTTAGACTAGTCCATATACCTTAGACATTATTGATATGGCTTTGATGGCCATTTCATAAGATTCTCCTTTCCCATCTCATAAGATATTGATCACCTTTACTTGTTTCTAAACAAGTGACCTAGGAAATAATTTATACCTTAGGAGTCCTGATTGACATACGAAATGAGGGTGATGTTATATCACCATGGTGAATTTATAGAGTTGTGAGACTAGTCACAATGCCAAAAGAGGCTTCAAGAATCAATGGAGGTGGGCCACAACAAAGAAGAAATGGAAGTGGAATGCCAATGATGTTTAGAACTTAGGTTTTAGTCCTTGTTTAAAAAAAGAGGATTAAACCCTAGCCAAACCCAATCAAATAAAAATCAAATTTAATAAAATAATTTTAGGTTCATGTTTATGTTCATCTTGAGTTTTTCCATTATGTGTGGCAAACTTAAATGGACAAGTTCAATTTGGTTTTTAGGTTTTGTGAATTTTAAACTTGAACCTTGAAATTCATCAAATCCTACGACTTAGATTGAAATGTTCTTAAGCCACATAGTTGACATCCAATCCTAAGATTTGAATTATTGCCAAACATGTTACCACAATTATTTTTCTTACTTATATCCATATTCTAAGTCTAACAACATTCATCAACCATTTAACTTACATGGTTGAACTATTTATATATACATATGTTGTTGTTGTTGTTGTTTTTTTTTCATACATTCAAATTTCTTTATATTTAATTTATAAATATAAACATTAAACATTTAGTAAATCCACCTCACTTTTCTCCACCCGCGTTCGAAACACGCACTACATGTCGGGTTGCGCTTTCGCAATGTTTGTACGGATTGTTGGGATGCTGTCGGTTGACGCATCATATATTCAAATGTATCTCGATGTAATATAATGTATTATAACACTTCTTCAAAGGGGATTTCCCCTCTGAATATATATATATATATATAAAATTTAAAATACATTTTACTTATTAAGTTGTTGATATATTGGATTACGAGTATGCCATAAAATTGTTTATGTTTATTTAATAGCTCGCTTTCTTTGAGCGAAAGGAAACAAATTAACGACTCAAAACCGAGAGACCTCTGATAGGAGTGAAAGCCCGCCTCTTTATGGAGAGACATCTGATAGGAGTGAAAACATGTCCCCTTATAGACCACCAATGTGTAATTCCAAATTGTATGGTTTTTCTTAAATAATAGTAATGAGTCAAACTATATTTGTGGATAACAACCAATAATCATTTTTCCCACTATTGATTTGACAACTAAATTATAGTTAATTTCCTATTGTTAAAAAAAACGTTAATATATTCCAAACTTTTTTTTAAATATTTTCTGCACCGACATCAATGATTGTACGCTATTGGGATAGAGAAATGTGGAACATTTATCCACAATCAAGGAAATAGTAGTGTTGTTGTTTCGTCCTTGAATTAGAAACCTACACGGAATTAACACTCATTCATTGAAGCTCTCCATTTCCAAGAAGTCACATCTAATGCTACCTTTTTGCCCAATTTCAATACGATTTCTCTACCGCCTTAACAATTCATAACCGGTTGGAATAGGATGACGTTGACAACTTGGAACAATTATCCATTATCTAAAGAATATTTGCACTTCATTTTTTTAACGGTATCAAAATTAATTAATATTTATTTTCAAATAGTTTTGAAAACACACTTCACAATAACTAACATATGAGAAGTAAAAGAAACCATAATCAATTATTAGTAAATTTATAATAAGTTTTGATGTGAAAAAAATTATAATTTTAATAAATGGTATATGAAATTTTGTTAATCCTTATAATTAATAATTAGTATATATTTAGGGGTAGCAAGAGGGGAGAGATTTTTCTAAATTTTAAAGAAATAATTGTGGAAAAGTATTTTTAGGATTTTGGATATAATTAAGTAGAGATGTATAAATTTTATTTGGGATTAACGATAACCCAACAACGAGGTGTAAAAGACATGATCTCTTTCCTAATTATTCGGCACTTAAGAACTAATACTCCTCCTAAAATTAATATGTTAAGTTTGATGCTTCTATGCATCAAGGTTATCCTTCTTTTTTTCAATAACTCCCCCTCTTTTCATGTCCTTGGAAGTCTCAATACATAAATAAATCTCTTGGTAAGGCTTGCCTATTAATAGAAGGAAAACCTGAAATGAACAATATTGTTGGCTATGCTACAATCCCCTAATGAAGATTATGAATAATAATTATATCCACCAATTTCATTTTTGTGCATATCCTAAAGTAGTGCCTTTGTATGAATCTACCCTAATTCCTCCCTTTCACCCCTGCTCCTTGCCAATCCTGTTCCCCTCCCCTCTTCTTTCATTCCCCTTACCATTGCAAGTCGAACCTTGGTGGCAGATTATCTCTCCCTGATTGTGAATGAGGCAACATGTCTACTTTAGGTGGCTTATTAATGGTGTCGGTTGCATGCAAACATGCCGAATTTAATGGTTCCCACGTAGATCAAGGCTTACCTTGGGCAAGATAAAATGAATTACCTTCAAAGTATCTTAACCAACTTACCTCATTTATTTATTCTAGCGAGGATTGGACTGATACTTCATTCAGAGCTCATGTCGTATGTAGAAGGCGTCTTCTCAGGCAGTTGAGTGATGATTACTCTATTTGGAGACCTTGGTACACTTAAGTGAAATTGCAGACTCGCATGGGTTTTTTATTATTATTGTGGATTGAAATAAATTGGGAATGGGTAGCAATTCATTCTTAATTCCTACCGAGCAGGAAGAGTCTGGGCTTAGTCACCCTCTGGAAATTTGGCATTGGAAAATCTAGTCAGTAAGAGTGGTGTCTTATAGGTGGTGTAAGTGGGAGCTCAGAGATGAGCTTTGGGCAGTTGTTTGTGTTCTCTCTCAATGTGATCTCTGCTTAGGGGTAAAGCACTATTGTAGCTAGGAAGTGTGGTATCTCACTCTCTTTGGCTCAGAGGTAAACTTCTATATTCTCTTACTCTTTGTTGTTGGACGAATTTGGGACAACTTTGCTTATATCGGGGTCTGAGAGTACAATTTAGAAAAAGACAAGGTAGCTTGTCATTCCTTTCTGGTTCGTCTCTTTCTATTTGAACGTGCACCTTCCACTTTTGCGGTCAGCCTTTGTCGTTGAAGTCATCTGAGCATTGGACAAAAACTTGGGTGTGTGGTGTATTTTTCTTCCCTCCTCTTCTGGATTCAGTTTCAGAGGAACATCAACATGGATATGATCTCACCAAATTCTAGCTCCTCGGCCTCATCCATCTGTGAGCATTGTAGGAAAGAACATGCAAAAATAAATTTAGAAATATACAACCTGCATTTAATGCTCTACCAACAGAGAGCCTTGGATTGCAACATGTTGGATATAATTGAAGCTTAACGCCAACGAATTTCTCGTTTGGAGGACGAGGTCGAGGCTCTTTGAAGCATCATCAAGGACCTTCAATTACATAATGTTAAACCGACCAACCCAACAAAGGACCCTCACAGGGATATAGATCTCAATCACCCAATAAATAATTCTAATTAAGTTGTTATGCCATGACTAGTTTCAAATGTTTACTTCTCTTGTTTCAATTTTGTCTTATCTATAACACTAGGATAACGAGGTATTGTTGGAGTATGTGGATTTTGTTATAATATGGGGAAGGGTAGATAGTTTTCATTTGTCACTCCAAATGTCCATGAACAAATTTACAATGTAATTCTCCCCGATATTCGTTGCGACTGAACCCAACTTTAATACAAATAGTATTCATTCCTGTTGCAAAAAAAAAAAAAAAATAATTAAAATATATTTATTTTAATTATGGAGCTATCAAGCATGTAGAGGAAACAATTCTCTCAAGATGAAATCTTTTTTTTCAAGTGTAAAACTTGAGAAAATGTTTGCACCTCAAGAGAATTGATTCCTCTCATAGATCTAGAGTTTAGATGAATCTATGCATGTTTTGAGCAAAACAATAATAAAATGTTTTTTTTTTTAACGATATGAATAATTTATATTATAAAACTTGGATTACACGGCCAAAACCTTTTACATCAAAAAAATCAAAACTTACTTCAAATATTTCAATTGTTTCTATGTTCCAGTATATCCAAAAAATGACTTTCTTTCCCTTACGAACCCTGTGGACTAGAATATTACATTGATATTTCCCATATGACTAGAAGAACTGACCCAAAATGTAAACATATTTGCAATACATAAAGAAAAATTAACCAGTATTTGAAGGGCCGAATTCCTCACTTGTGCAATTGTTTCCTTTGCTCGTTCATGTGCCTTCCATTAGGGGAATTTTGAGGTCTAAAATGGGCCTCCTAAGTAAAATGTACAACCAAAATAAACTTTATAAGAACCAATAGAATTCAAGATGATGATGTCAACCATGGGGGATGATTCACCATTTTTGGAGTAAAAAAGTAAAAATATTAAAAAATAATAAAATAATAAAATAATAAAACTACTTTTACAACTCATATTTTAAAACTTATCTCCCTAAGGTTTTACTCAAATTTCGAGTAGGAGTACTCGTTGGATGCAAAATCTAATTCTTCATCCAAGGAGTACCCATGTTGCATACTTTCAATGGACCCTGCTACACGAAAAATAAGAAATACATGAAAAAACGTTATTGCAATCATGTTTTTCATGCATTTCTCATTTTTCATGTAGTAAGGTCCATCAAAAGTATGCAACATGGGTACTCCTTGGATGAGAAATCAAATTCTGCATCCAATGAGTGTTTCTGCTCAAAATTTGAGTAAACCCACAAGGAGATAAGTTGAAAATACATGCTGAAAAAATAGTTTTTTCTTTTTTCCCTCTAAAATTTGATGATGTAATCTAATATTATTTTATTATTTCCACTATTATTTTATAATTTCCTTAGGAGGCCCATTTTAGACCTTAAAATTCCCCTAATGATCACTAACGCTCAGATTTCCCTACGTTTGGGTAAGGGTAGGGTCGGGAAGCCCATCGATAATCTCTTGCACCTCTGTGAACAGGATGTTGCTAATAAGCTCCGAATTGGAAGTGAGAAGGTTTGTTTCCATCCTAATGATTTTTCGCTCCATAATCCCCTCCACACTCTCAAATTTTTCATTGATGCGGTCTGTATTTGGCTGCATGACCTTTCTCCAAAAATTCCACCTGTTGCGTGAGGAGGTCAAGCCTTCCCATCAACAACTTAAACAAAAATTCAACCACTTTCTTCTATCGACCCATGTCGGTCTCCAAATATTGTCCTCCCTATGATGCCATCAACAAACCGCTCAGTAAGACACAATTGATCAAGCTATGCTCAGTGATTAAGTTAACAGATGCCTCTGATGGAGGCAAAGTCTCCTTATATAAGGTGCCATCCCAAATTTCACAATTTCTTCAGCGTTCACCATTAATGCTTGCATATTTTCAATCTTCATTCCCATTAAATATATGTCCTGCCCAAGAGATCTGTTAAACCAACCAAGCAGCCAATTCGCAGTGGCGTGAGGTGAGATCTGCCTCCGTCTCTTCACCATTAAATTGCCTGAATGAAATATCGTCCTTCCAAGAAGGTAAATTAACCATCTATCCACAAATCCTCTAGTTGGTTGGGATATGTATCTCTGCAAGGCTCTTAACAAGTTGTCTCAAGACTCTAGAACACCACTAAGTGGGTACCCTTCTTGTTCCATCACACACCTGTCCCCCATGTGAATCCTTATTCCATTCATTATATGGTTGCCGATGCAATCATTGATGGCCATGCACTCCAACCAAATCATAATGGTTCTATGGTATGAGATTGAATCCCTTGTCCTATTCATTTAATTTGTATTTTCCCATCCCCAGAAATACGTCACGGTTCACCATTTCATCGACTTTCCGATTAAGTTGGTGGAGGACGTGGAATATGGACAACACTTCAAATTTTCTCATGTGTTGATTGATCCTCTTCACTGTTGGGGAGCTTGAGAGGTCAATTTTTTGATTAGGATATGAAAACATTCGAATTACCAGCAAGGAGTCCTCTATGCCAATTAATTTCTTGATTCCAAGACTTAGAGCAATGTCAAAGCCCTTCCAAAGCACGAGAAGCTCAACCTTATTATTGGTTTCTAGTCCTAATCCCCACACAAATCTTACTTCTGCTTGTACACCGGGGCAAAAGATCACCCCTCCCACACATGCCGCCCCTAAAATGTTTTAACTATAAGAAATATTTTATTTCAAGTCGTTTTATATAATATATACATAGTTGACATTAAAATATTTTATTTATGATTCATATTCTCCATATTAAAATGTTAATACATGCTTCGTCATATTCAAAAGTAAAAAACATATATCTACACACATTGAATTATTTTTGTTATTCATATTTTTTTAAATGTTACATGTTATTAATATTTTTTTTTAAATGTTACATTTTAACTCCATATTAAACATTCAAGGAATTACAAATCTCCCTCATACCTTGAATTAGTAAGAACATATTAATGGAATAAGAATTTCTCTAGTTCTTTCTCTTTCTTTGTATATATATTTGATGTTAAAATTTCTTACTCAACATACATGCTAAAATATTGGATTTATAACTCACATTAAGCCATTTTTTGTTATTGATATTTTTAAAATATTATATATTAATTTCATATTAAAAATGGAATAGATTATATATCTCCCTTACAATGGAAGTGAAAATATATGATTTTTTTATAATTGAAATTGCTTTATTTTCTCTATAATATAAACTTCATATAAAATTATGTTATAGACATTATATTTTATTTATGGCTGACACTACTTTTTTTGTTATTAATATATCATTGTTTTAAATATTACATGTCAATTTAACATCAAATTTATTACACATCATATAATGTCAAGAATATTATTTTTAGATGTCATATTCCAACTCCATATTAAGTAGTGAAAGAATTACATGTCTTCTCATATAGAAAGCTAAATTATTATATATCTTTTTTTTTTCAATTTCAATTATTTTATCTCTAAAATTAAGGTGGAAATTGAAGTGTTTTATTTATGGTTGACATTGTTTTTTTTCTTTGTTATTACTGTTTTTTAATTTGTTAATGTAAATAATATTTATTATTTTTAAGTGTAACATTACCTAACAACATCTCCCACACACTGGGCAATAAAGTGCCTCTCTTAATAAAAATATCAAAATATATACTATAAAAAACATAAATTAACTAAAAACATGCTAGCTAGCTACTTCATCTTATCCTTCTATAGAATATTCATATTAGTCTACTTCCATAACTTCTTTAGATTAATGAGTAGTCTCTTTTTCCTTAGGTTCACCTTAAGTTGAGTTAATGAAGACATGGTGGTGTGAGGTAGTCAATATGGAATTCTTGCATAGTTTAAAGACCAAATTCCTTAATATACAATATTGTGCTTCAAACACATATATGTTTGTTCATTTGCTAAACTAAAAGATTTGTTATATTTGCATTCTTGATGCACATTCTTGCTGATTTTCACGAATGCTTACAAACACTCAATTGAGAGCTATATTATTTCCCTATAGTGCCTTCTCATGTTTTTCTAAAAATCTTTAGAATTTCACACAAATCCTTGAATTCACATTTATATTGAACATGATAACATAACCAAACAAAAATATTATATAAAAAACCTATTGAAAGGAAAATTAATAAGGAATTTAGACTTCATCCATAACATTAATATCAAAATCACATAATCAATCTTTTGTCGATTTCGAACCAATACGATGAACCACACTGGTTGGTTCGAAACGCGTCGACAAAAGATTGATTATGTGATTTTGCCGAAGATATTCAGACAAGGAAAATTAATGAAAATTCCAAAATTATAGAATAAAAAAAATGAACTTAGGACTTTGGGGATAGAGATAGAGATGGAGATGGAGGATGGAGGTTTTCACCACTCAAATATACGACGGAGTTGAGTAGAGAAAATGTAGTGAATCTCCTAAATCAATTGTAGGGATAGCTCCTTTGATATCGCTCCAACCATATCTAATCCTTCCTGATTGTAGGGATAGAGAGTGAAGAGAAATCAATCTAGTTTTTTCGGAGTTGAGTAGAGAAAATGTAGTGAATCTCCGAAATTGGCATGGGGAAGGAGGTGGATCCAAGGTCAAGTCTAGTGAAAATTATCTTCCTTATTTCTAATACTTAAAAATTAACAAATTAACTTTGAAAACCAACCCCAAATAAACTGTACTTCAACAAAAATTAAGAAAAATTCCAAAATTATAGAAAAAAAAAATGAACCTGAGACTTGAGAATTATCTTCCCTATTTCCAATGATTAAAAGTTATCACTAAAAAACTAAAGCCAAAAACCAAGTAAATGTGCCTCAACAACCATACCAATGTGAAAAACAAAGTAACCTACCATAACAAAAAACTATTAAAATTCTCTGAAAACATGAAACCAAAAAGATAAAAGAAAAACATAAACCTTAAACACCTCCACCACAAACACCTCCACCACAATGGACAAACCAAAAAACCAAGTCAAACCAGGAATCCCAAAACTATCACTTAATCCCTTTGCATGCCAATCCATATCGATTAAGCATGATGTATCCCTTTGCGTGTCAATCCATAACGTGTAACCACGTATGACAACACATTATCTCTTAGAGTTTGATGAATGCTTCGTCTCACTCTTGGTATAATGTTATCCTATAAATTTTAATAATTTACCTTTTTGAAAATTAATCAAAATTCTCATAAATTCATATATTTTTTATGATTCGTTTTTAGTGAGATTTTTTGGAAGTTTTATTGATGAGTTTTTCCGTCTAATTTCTCTAAAATCCGACAAGAATTTATTGAAATCACAAACTTGATGGGTAACCCTGCACAATTTAAGTACCCTAGGGTTTTTTCAGATGTAGAATCTATATAAACGAGTGTAAATAACACAAATCAAAATTTCAGCACAAGTTTTTCAACGAATTCCACACAAGAGAGTCCAAAAAATTACAGTAAAAACAACTTTTTTTTTAAGTATCTATTCTTAATTTCATTCTTAAAACTAAATACTTTTTCAAATATAATTATAATTTTTAATATTAAAAATTCTTCAATTTTTTTTTAATAATTTATTTTGAAATTTAAAATTATAATAATCATTTTTAGTTATTTAAATATTTATTTATTTTTAATAATTTTTTTTGAAATTTAGAATTATAATAATCATTTTTGGTTATTTAAATATTTATTTATTTATTAATCTATAATATTAGGTATATATATGTATATATATTTTACATTTTTTAAAAAATGGTTATTGGATTACCCACTAGAATTAGTTTATGTAACTTTTTTCCACAATTTTCCCCAAGTAAAATATTCCTTGAGCTAAATTTTTTCGACTATTTTTGTAACATATTAAAAATTTATTTATTTTTTATTATTTTATTGGTGAAAAAAATTATAACTACTCAATTAAAAATAGGAAAAAAAATCAAAATAAAAAATAATAACAATAAAACTAAAAAAATTATAAAAACACATTTTTTGAATAATCTATATATATTTATTGATTGATGATGATGGTGATTAACGTCCGTTGAAACCAAGTTTATCAAACCTAAAGAAACAAATAAATAATATATATATTTCTATATTTATTAATAACATAATAACAAATAATATATATAGGTCAATATAAATAATTTTAATCATTATAATGTCAATTAAGATAAGATAAAATAGTTATTATAAATATCATTGTAATAACTATGACAAAATAGTTATTATAACAAATTAAATATATATTGGTCAATATAAATAATTTTAATCATTATAATGTCAATTAGGATAAGATAAAATAGTATAAATATTATTGTAATAACTATGACAAAATAATTATTATAAATATTATTGTAATAACTATAATAAGCTTAATATGGTTAGATTTTTGCTTAAAAAGTCTAAAACATCATTTTTGGGATTCAACTGCGTTAAGTAAGTCATTCAAACGTATGACCATTTCCATGAGAGGTAGTCGTAACTGACTAATTTCTCATGATTTTTGAATAGTTCACTTAGCACTCATTGCATCGGGTGATGCTCACAGGGGTGAAGAAGTGGGATTGAAACTAGTGAAATGTGGAGAACGAATCACATAGCATCAATCATCACTTCCGGGGCTTGCACCCGGTAACCAGGACTTCCCAGGAGGTCACCCATCCCAGAACTCCTCTGGCTCAAGCGCGCTTAACTGTGGAGTTTTTCCCCACAATCAAGCGCACTTAGCTTGCTACCCCATTTGCAAAACCTTAGCAAGTATTGTGCCTCATGAACCATTCAAGTAGAGATCCCTTGACTCTTTTTGAATTTAAGTATGGGGGATTTACGCAGTGCATTATATTAGATATCATTTTTGGATTCAACTGCGTTAAGTAAGTCATTCAAACGTATGACCATTTCCATGAGAGGTAGTCGTAACTGACTAATTTCTCATGATTTTTGAATAGTTCACTTAGCACTCATTGCATCGGGTGATGCTCACAGGGGTGAAGAAGTGGGATTGAAACTAGTGAAATGTGGAGAACGAATCACATAGCATCAATCATCACTTCCGGGGCTTGCACCCGGTAACCAGGACTTCCCAGGAGGTCACCCACCCATTTTAAAAATCACCCTACCTCCATCTAGCTCATGAGCATATTATCCCTCACTCTTAAATGGTTAGAAATTAATAATCATACTAAGTTTATCTTATTTACAATTACACAATATTCATATAAACACGTTTAAAAAAAATTAAATACATAATTTACTCGTAAGGTTTGAAGTTGTGAGTTCTTAAACACACATGTTCTTAATTTATTCAAATATAATTCTATTATATATTTTTTAAAACTATATTCAAAGTTTGACTTAATTATTTTTAACGTTAACAGAGCTGGTGGTCCACTGTCGCTCTGATTGATATCTGTACTGTTCCAATTGTGTGGCAATCTCCTGCGCCTCCAATTTGCCTGCACTCCGCAGTTGTCGCTGTCAAGGTAATCCATCGGTCCCAGTGTTTCCAGGTTTTCCGGGTCAATTTTTTCACCGTTGGATTGGGAAGAGCCAGGCACATTTTAAATAACAAATTCTGCTATATAAAGCCTCTGAAATTCTCTTAAATACATATTCAAGAAAGTTCATTCACTATGCACGAGAGAATTCTGTAATCGGGCGGGGAAGATTTCACAACATTTTCCGGTAAATATCGCCAGTTTTCCGTGGCAATGGCGGTTGCTTTATTGAGTTTTCTGTTTAAATCTGTGAGTTTGATTTCGAGGCGCAGCACTCTTGTCAGTTAAGATGAATTTGCATGTTTTTTTAAGGGCATGTGTAAGGTATTAAGCATGGTAGGCGTTAGACTAGACAATTCACGTTGCTAAAATTAATGATTTTTAGAATTGAGAATTTTAACTGTAACCGATTGTTTTCCACGATCATTTTGAAAATTTTAGACTTTGAGTTTATAGAAATTAATGATCTTTCGCATAGCGAACTCTAACAGTAAGCAAAATGTTTGTCGGATCAATTTATTTTTTTAAATCTTAAACTCTGAATTTAAGAATTTCATGCCTATGTAAGCTCTTTAGCATTTCGATCGGTTTTAGTGTTTTCTCAAATTTATTTCCTTATGGCATTTACACGTCCAAAATCTCTCTGTGCGTCCAATATTATTAAGTTACACCGTGACTAGGCAATCGGCTTTCAAATTTCGGCCACATTTGTGAGAAAGTTTTAAATTTTCTGCGGTTTTGCCCTTTTTTCATCACTGCAACTATAAATATTTTTGCTTAGTATTTGAAAAATAGCCATAAAAAATCACCATGTGCATAGAGTGACGAAGATCCTCGTTTGAAGAAATGAGAAAAATGAGGATCAGGCATTTCAGCGCTCAAAATTGTGAGAATCTATCAAGCATTCCATATAATCAAAAAGTTATATTGCTAAAAATAGTCTGTGTGAGCTTCCGTTTCAAATAAATCGGTAAACCGACCAGCTGCCGAAGTCACTGGCCCTCTGGAACGTCTCTGGGACATGTTACTGTCAAGATTTGAAGACGGATGAGTGAATTAACAACTTACTCCTCACCCTCCCTTCGAGTAGTGACCCTGTGACTGATAAGTGCTCAAGTTCCCTTGTTTTACAAATTGGGGTTCGATTTTTGTTTGGAATATCTCGTTGGATTAAAGGTTTTTTTTGCCTTCCGCTACTTTGCTTTTGGGTTTTAAACTGGCCTTAAATACGGGTCGTAAGTAATATTAACTTATTGCGACCATTTTCAGTTATTTTCGGATCAGTATAGTTATATCTGAAGTATCTGGCATTTCAAGCATAAAATAGCTGTTCGGTTTTTTCATAAAATGTGACTTTTTGAGCCTGTGAACATTTAAAGCTTTGTTTAAAAGCATTTATGTAGGTTTAGGTATTTATTGCTTTAGATTTCTGTCAATCGTGCCTGTTAATTTTAGGATTTTTGCTTGGAATGTACGGTTATTTCTAGTCAATATTGAAAGTTTACTGTACTAAGCGTCTTTTGACGACGTATCGGCGTTCCTGCCGTAAGATATCTGGTCGTTTTGCTGACAGAAATATAACTTTTGAAGGTCAATGGATATAAGCATATCAAATGCATTTCTTCTAATAAAAATTCAACACTTCTTGCTGTTTATGATTCAATAACTATACAGATCATTAAAGCAGCGAATGAGATATTAATCCCCGCAAACTAACTGATTTATCAGACTGTCTGTTTACAATTATTAGGCGATTCCTTGTTCTAGGTCTTTGATGATAATGTTCCCTAGTAAAGTAGGAGTTGCCCGAGTCTATTATTGTTTTGGATGTTGGTTGTCTCGATTCTCTCGAGCAACTGTTAGGGTTTAATGATTTTCACCTGTTAAGGTTATCGTACTTTTAACACCGCTGACGGTTTTGTCTTGTTAATCCATGCAGGATGACGTTGGATTCACTATGAAGGGAGGGCTAATTACCATTTCCTGATGAACTTAAAGGTCTGGAGTTCAGTACATGTAGCTTGACTTGTCCAATCTTATTGTAGGATCAAATACTCTGGCGGTAAAAAATCTATCTTATATAGTTGAAATTGTAGGGCTTGGTTAGCCAATGCAGGAAACCCGACTTTTAATCCAAGAAGCAAGAGATATATTTAAAAATTAAAAACTAAGGGCTGGATCTGTCTAAATTACATCATTTTATTCCAAGCTGCAGTATAATCACCAAAAGCTTGGAGATGTCTGAGTTCCAATGTATGGCTACTTCAGTTAAACCTTCATCTATTTGCTTTCAGTCTTCCCAGCCTTGTTTTGGTGTCAAACAGCTTTTCATGCCAGTACGGATATGGAACAGTAAACCAACCTCTCTGTTTTCTGTTAGGAAGAAACAAAATAGAGAGCATAGTTCCGTTCTTAGACAACTGAGGATTAAAGCGTTGGATGCCGCTCAGCCATTTGATTATGAATTCAAGAAAAATGAGGACTTGGAGAATAATTTTGTGTTAAAGATTGGTATAGTTGGATTTGGTAATTTTGGTCAATTTCTTGCAAAAACCCTTGTAAAGCAAGGCCACACAGTATTGGCTCATTCTCGAACAGATCATGGGGAGATTGCTAGAAAGATGGGAGTTTCTTTCTTCAAGGATGCAGATGATTTTTGTGAAGAACATCCTGAAGTTATATTGCTATGTTCATCTATTATAGCAACAGAGTCTGTGCTGAGGTCATTTCCAACTCAAAGATTGAAGAGAAACACATTATTTGCAGATGTACTTTCTGTCAAAGAGTTTCCACGCAATCTATTTTTACAGATATTGCCTCCAGAATTTGATATATTGTGCACTCATCCTATGTTTGGGCCTGAGAGCGGGAAAGCTGGGTGGAGTGGCCTTCCTTTTGTTTATGAAAAGGTTAGGGTTGGCAAAGGAGCAAGAGCAGAACGTTGTTATAGGTTTTTGAATATATTTGCAAAAGAAGGTTGCAGGATGGTTGAGATGTCATGTGTTGAACATGATCGCCATGCCGCTGAAAGTCAATTTATTACGCATACTGTTGGCAGGATGTTAGCAAAGTTGAACTTGGAATCTACTCCAATTAATACTAAAGGCTATGAAACATTGCTCCGAATTGTTGAGAACACTTCCGGGGACAGTTTTGATCTTTATTATGGTTTATTTATGTACAATAAGAATGCAACAGAGCAGTTGGAGAGATTGGAGAGGGCTTTTGATGCTCTAAAGAAACAGCTTGTAGGGCAGTTGCACCAGATACTTAGAAAACAGTTATTTGAAGGAAGTAGCTCTGTGCAATCTTCTCAGAATATTTCAGCATTAGCTGACATGCAAAATTCTCACCCTTCAGGCAACTCTTCTGGCGAGCAGAAAATAAAGGAGCTAACTGATGTCATTAAGGAAGTTAAGTAGTAATTTCGAAGTTATTTCTAGCTCATCCCAATTGAGAGTTTTTGAATTTACAGTGTTTTTAGAGCTTTATTTGGCATATGTTCTTTATATAAATTTTTATTGCAGTTCCATTGCAGGTCCCCCATAGTAGAATAGGAGGGTTGACCCTTTTCACCATTCCATTCTTTTTGTCATATGTGTCTTAGAATTGGAATAGGTAATTGATGTTTAGGAATCTTCTTTACAGGCTTTCAGACTGCTCTGTAGGAGAGCATTTTCCTATTATTCATTTGAGTATTATCTATTCATTGTTAATGGCTTAATGTTCTGTTTGGGTTTTGCAATACAGAGAATGCAGTATCAATACTTTTAGCAGGGCTGCAGTAGTATTTGATTTGTTCTTTTTTGTGCGGAATACATTAGTAGTCTAATGGTTCTAGCATTGTTTCCTGATTAATAGACCATTTGATTTGTTCTTTTTTGTGCGGAATACATTAGTAGTCTAATGGTTCTAGCATTGTTTCCTGATTAATAGACCATTCTTGTGCTAGTTGCAGCTTTATAAGTAAGTTGAAATTTGCATATAGCATTGTTTCCTGATTAATAGACCATTCTTGTGCTAGTTGCAGCTTTATAAGTAAGTTGAAATTTGCATATGAGTGTAAGTACTAGATTGATCTCAATGCAAAACACAACCTGAGGCTTTGGTCTCTTTGATCCCACAGTTGGGGCATTGGACATTTTTTGTAGCTTGGTCTAACTTGTTCAAATGTAAACTTATGCTGCATGATACATGGACATTTCTTTGACCCCATAGTATAATTATCTGGACAAATGAGCATATGCATCATAGCGAGTGAAGGATAAAATTGACTGTGTTAGTAACTGTCATCTATTATCTTAATTTATTATGAATTTTTAAAACTTAAAAGTGACATTCAAATCTATACTCGCTATGGATAAAATTGAGTGTGTTAGTAACTGTCATCTATTATCTTAATTTATTATGAATTGTTAAAAGTGACATTCAAATCTATATGGGAAGGCAAGAACACACACGTTTGACATAGAAGAAAATGTACTTCGTTGAACATCAGCTGTAGCTTAAGCATGTGACTGTATCTGGAAGCAGTGAATACATAAATATAGTTCTTTCCTGAGTTTTTCCTGTTGACAATTCATCAGAAATTCATTCATTCATGCTGCAGGTATCTTTGTCTTACCATTTTAAGGGATGGAAGATGTGAATGACTTAAATCTCTTCTCCTGGATGTTGATGGGTAAAATGTGAATGCATTGAATCTTTTCTCCTTCATGCCGAAGGGTGAAATGAATGCAGTGACACAATTAACGTGTTCAAGTTCATGTAGAACAGGTTAACCTGTCTGTTGGTCTCACAAAATAATGAAATATCTTTTCATTTAACTTACACAGATTTAGTATTTGACTGCCTGGTGAGACACACACATCATTCTTTTGAAGTATTCTTCCTTCGCAAATTAAGAGCCTATTTGCACTTATTGACGGATTAAATTATGTATTAGAGTCTGGCTGTTTTGCACGGTGTTCAGTGAGTCAACGGTCAACCCAATTTTCACTAAATCCTGGACAAAATTATGTATTAGAGTCTGGCTGTTTTGCACGGTGTTCAGTGAGTCAACGGTCAACCCAATTTTCACTAAATCCTGGACAATTTTTACCCTGTCAAAGCACCTGGCAAGGCCCGTCAAGAAATTTTTGATGTAGCTATTTTTAATGCAATTATAGAATAGTTTACGGGAATATTTTTTAGTAGAACAGGTCTCTGAGAAATGACCCTAATACTCTTATGGAGTAGTTTGAGCTAGTTTCTTTGCATCTAAGCAACTGAAGTATTTCTTTCGTATATCTATGAAAAGATTAAGGTCTCCACCTTTTCGTATATCTATGAAAAGATTAAGGTCTCCACCTAAAGGTGGAATGTGCAGCTTTAGTTTTCTAACTGTCAATAAAATGTGTTCTAAAAAATAATGTAAGATTGTAATATCCTTTGCCCCTACAAAAAAAGGATGAGATAGCAAGTCTCATTCTATGAGTTGAATCGATGTCCTACTTGTAATGCTATGCAGCTTTCGATGATTATAGAGATGGCAAGTCTTACTCTACGAGTTGAATCGATGTCCTACTTGTAATGCCATGCAGCTTTCTATGATTATAGAGATGGCAAGTCTCACTCTACGAGTTGAATCGATGTCCTACTTGTAATGCCATGCAGCTTTCGATGATTATAGAGGTTAATAGTGTTTTTTTGAAGAGGCTTTCACTTACCTCTCTGCGACTTGTTGTCCCTTCGGGGTAACTACGTTCCTACACAGTCATTTGGGTGTGATCATGCTACTTTGATAAGATCTCTTGCTCATCCTTTTAGATTCAGACCTGTTCTACCTTTTTCCATCAGATACATACCTGAAAGAGATTAACTCTACCATGGTATGTTAGCTCCTATGCCCTACATTTCAGATTATATGCGTGCTAGTAGATGGCACTTCATGATGATAATTCTTTCAGTTGATAAGGTGTGAATGGTTTCTAACTTGTCGTGAAAGTAATAAACACTGGATTTGAACTAATAAGACTCTTAACTAAAAGTAAAGTTTGTATTGTTTTGCCTTGTGTACTATGGGGGATATAATTGCGTTTATGGAGGGATATAATTGCCTTTAGAGTCTAGACAAGTGTGTGTGTCTTGACTTTTAGGCCAGGCCAGATTAATGAAGGTGAAGAGCGTACCCATTATCCTAATTGTACATAACATTTTCCATTGTTTTTATTACACTACCATCCCATTCCTATAAAGGAAATACTGCCCCTGCTTATGTATGGCTTACCAAATGTCATCTATCCTAATTGTACATAACATTTCCATTGTTTCTCTTACATTACCATCCAATTCATATAAAGGAAATACTACCCCTGCTTATGTATGGTTTAATGCATGGCTTATCAAATATCATTTAGCAAATGTCTAATGAAGAAATTAAAGCAAAATCAAAGCAAAGTTGAGTCAAATGAAGCCAAAAAGGGGCTAGAAGTGAAGCTTAAGGAAAAAATAAAGATAATGAAAAAAAAGCTATACCACTTCATTAAAAAGGCCCACCCCCTAAAATCCTGTGTGAAAATATATTTAAAGAAAAAGGCCTACGCAAATCAAAATAAAGATAATGAAAAAAAAGCTATAGTATACCACTTCATTAAAAAGGCCCACCCCCTAAAATCCTATGTGAAAATATATCTAGAGAAAAAGGACTAAGAAAATCAAAGAAAAAATTTAAAAAGGGTAATAAACAAGGCGCTGAAGTGGTAATTCTAATAAAAGCTCCCTTGCAAGAGGTTTGCGTAAATAAATTGAAGATTCTTAGCTTTAAACGCTAGTTGGACCAGTTTATGGACCTTAGACATTATTAATATGACTTTGATGGTCATTTCATAAGATTCCCCTTTCCCATTTCGTAAGATATTCATTACCTTTACTTGTTTCTAAACAAGTGACCTAAGAAATAATTTATGCCTTAGGAGTCCTAATTTATCCTAATTGGCATACGAAATGAGGGTAATGTTATATCACCATTGTGAACTTAGACGAATGTATAAAATTAGCTTATGTTATGAAGTTGTTACAAGGAACTATCTGTATGATGTACTTAATGACTTGTTTTGAAGTTTGAGTCATCATTATAGGTGGGACACCCCATACTGGGATTTGTGCATCATGTCTCGAGATCTATGACATATTCTCGAGATTTGTGTACCAACATTGGGATGTGTACTTATATTCAACCATACCTACTTACTTTTGGTTCCATGTCACAACACTGGGATGTGTACCTATGTTCAACCATATCTACTTACTTTTGGTTCCATGTCACTTTTCTTGAGGTTTTTCATTGCATTGAGATCTATGACATCACAGTGGATGATGATGCGGATGCTACCTCATCATAGAAGTGTCCACACCAACATAACACACAGCTATCAATATATAGAACATGCATGAGCCACTTGGACGAAATGTATGGGTGGTTAGTGGTGGTTATAAGGTAATTTTAGCACATATCTTGAGGTGGCTAGCTTCAAGGGTAGTTACCTTTTGACAAAGTGCCTATAATTCCTTTAAATATATGACATTGACCACATCGACATAATGTACACATGTTAGTAATACAAAGCATGCATGAGCCACTTAGAGGAAATGCGTGGGTGGTTAGAGGTGGTTATGAGGTAATTTTAGCACATATTAAATATATGACATTGACCACATCGACATAATGTACACATGTATGATGTTAGTATACAAAGCATGCATGAGCCACTTACAGGAAATGCGTGGGTGGTTAGAGGTGGTTATGAGGTAATTCTAGCACATATTTTGAGGATGGATAGCTTCAAGGGTAGTTATCTTTTGATAGAGTGCCTAGAATCCCTTTAAATCATTGCCATTGGGTGTAAAATGGCCACTGGATTTTTTGAAATGGGGTCATAATGGAAAATCAGGCAAAAATAGAGCAAGTTATGATGTTGCGAAAATTGTCGTTCGAAAACTATTGTCTGTTTTGATTACAGATTATAGCATCTCTCATGTTACCCCTGTTGTTTTTGTAATGTAAAATTGTGACTGTGTAATGCCAACATGGAGGATATGGTTGGCTAAGACATTATGTTTAAACATAAAATAAATTAAATGTAAATAAATTGATGACTAGCCTGAATGAAGGGACGTACAGATCCAAATTTCTGAGAGGGAAACAGTGTGGTGGGTTGTTGCGTATTGGTTGCTTTCATTATGGCATGACATGAATAGGTCCATGCCAACTACCCCTAATTGTCATGACTATCCACCTGACCTCGGATTGGCTTGCGTCGACAAGTAATCAAGTCGTGGAGTGCGCAGCCTTAGTGGAGGACGACACCATATTGTCCCCTCTCCTTGTGAAGTGTGGAGAGAGAGAAAGAGGCTGCGAACCAAAAGGTCATGGTCGTGAGGGAAGATGAGGAGGATCAAATTTCATTCTTTAGCCTTTTGGCAGTTGTGGAAAAGGGTATGGTCTAAGTATGTTGAGTAAACACAAA
This sequence comes from Pinus tabuliformis, assembly GCA_031772625.1. NCBI lineage: Eukaryota > Viridiplantae > Streptophyta > Pinopsida > Pinales > Pinaceae > Pinus > Pinus tabuliformis. The sequence continues at coordinate 1,581,257,451 of CM062818.1, read as the reverse complement.
GCAATTGTCGTAGAAGTATATTGTGCAGAAAGCACTTAGATTGCCAGGAACCATGGACAAAGAAAGTTCTCGGTGAAAAACATTGGAGAGGAGCTAAGTGGAGAATTGGGTCGTTGTGATGCTTGCCTCAGGGCTGTGAAACGACTTTGTGTTGGTTTCCTGGCTATTAAACCACCAGGACAAGGCAATCTGGGTTGTTGTGGTGCTTTCCTTGGGGTTGTGAAACCACCCAAACAGTGGAATGCAGGCCCTTGCAGTGCAAGTGATTGTTAAACCATCCAAAAATAGTGATTCCACCTCCTGGAATTGAGATAGAATTCATCTAATCTTCAGTGAAGCCCTGTGTTTTAACTAGAGAGCAAGTGTTGAGTCACTGTGGTGCTTGCCTTAGGGCTTTGAAACCACTTGGATAGTGGACTCCTCCTCCTGTTTGTGTGATTAAGCCTTGGGTGTGAATGTCCTTGGATATGCATCCCCTTAGACTTTGGATCTAGTTCGGGGGTGGTTGACTGTAAAAAAGAATTGCAGTGTGGCTGGCTTATGGTTGGGTGGAGGTGTACCACTGTGGCTTATTTGTGCATTCCTTTGAAACCTGGTAGAATGGAAGGTAGTCACAAAACATGATGGGGATCGACTTAGTGGGACCAGTGGCCCTAAGTCTATGTGGATTGCCATGTAGGTGCCATGAGAGAGGCGGAACTAGCATAGGTGACATGGCAAGTCCAAGTGGGTCACATGTGGATGCCATGTGGCGGTGCCTTGCTGAGGTGGCACCATTTAATTGGTTGAACTTTAAAAGGCATAACTTTCAATTTGGGAGTCAGATTGAGATAAAATTTGTATTGCCGAAAAGCTCTTGATGGGCCAGACACGATGGTGATGTTGTAAATTAATTCTGCGAACTTTGGAGAAAAAAGGATTTTTGTAACCCCATCTTCATAACATACCATGAAGTGCCATTATGCAAAATGGCGTGGGATTTTCTGAAATGGGTTTATAATAGAAAAACGGGTAAAAATTGAGAAAGTTATGATCTTGTTGAAATTGTTATGCGAAAATTATTCTATATCGTGACCACACATGTTAGTATTTGACTATTTACTCATTGTGAGGGGGGTGCCCACATTTGAGAAGTTACCTTTTTTGATTTCTAGTGACATAGAGCTTATGATTTTGTCTAGCACATGGTATAAGCACATGGTTTTCTTGTAGCTCATGGTATTGTATTTGTGGTCTTGGAAGCCTCTCTTCCTTTAAAGGAGGGCACTTCTTTCATTTTTGCTGGTTGGAAATAAATTGGAGAGCATTCTTGCCTATTGTGTGTGCAATCTTCTTTATTCTTGAGAAATGTTTCAGGAATTTGTAAAGAGAGAGACTAGAGTTATGATCTTCAATGAGGTAAGGGCTATCACCAAGAGGTAATAAGCAAGTAATTTATGAATTTATTTCTTTAGTAGATCGAGATTAGATTTATCTAGTATTAGAGATAAATATGTTATGGCTTTATTTCTTTACTAGAGATCTAGTTTAATTTCCTTGTGATACCTAAGTTTAGAGTCTTTAAGGATTGACCTCCCTTTGAAGTTTGCAAATTCTGTTGTCCAACCCTGATGACTTCGACGCTTTATGCAAAGAAGACAGTGCTAAGAGTCATCAAGACCCCATAGCCCAATGGTAAGGGCAATCTCTCTTGTTTCTTTGTTGAAAAGCGTAGTGAGAGAAGGCCTTCTTTGGTGCATGCCTTAGCTAGAAAGACCACGATTTGTCTTCCTTTGACCATGGACGAGTTCGTGGAGATGGTGAATTCATGCGTGTTGGAGGATTAGTTACATGGACCTTCGTTAGTTTGAATACAAGTTCGAGTGGCAGTGATAAATTTAGAAGAGGACAAGTGGAGCTTTAGTCCTTGATTGAAGGAAGCACGAGTTGTAACTCCAAGTTATGATTGGAGAGAGAAGAACCAGTTTGACTCAGTTAACTTGTTAACCACGAGATTTAAATTTGTGACCTGCCAATTTTAGCATGGATTGAATCAATAAAAGGAGGATGAAGGCACAAAGTCTCATAGTTGTTTTGTGCACAAAGCACTGTGACAAGAAACAACTCACAAAATTGTGAGAGAGAGCACAAGGTTGTGTGAGAGATCTTTGTTGTGAGTGCGTATCTTGGAGGAGCCAATATGCAACATTGAAGAGAGCCTTTCTCGTGGCAATTTCTGCACTAGGATTTAGGAGGTTCGTCCTAAAGAATAGGGGCCATATTGCTCTAGGAAATAGGAGGCCAACACAAGGAAATAGGGCCAGGCAGGCTGCAAGCAAGTACGAGCTAGATCAAGTGTATGTAGGGTGTTTCAAGCTAAGCTAGCAGTGAGAACAAGTTTGTTCTCAAAGTGAAACAAATTGCCTTGTAAGAGATCTAATTGCTCAAACTCTATCAATAAATACTACAACAAAGAAGAGGGTTTTACCAGTTGGGTTTCACAAGAAAAATAATTGTGTTGAATTGGTGTGACTGTGTTTAATTCCATTGCTTATAAGTGTTAAGAAATTCTATGTCTTGGTGAAAAAAAGTTAGTTTCACATTTTTCATCTAAGCAGTTGCAAATTTTTGTGGAAAATTAACATGGTATCAGAGCAGAGATTAGTATAAAGACCAACATCAAGTTGATCAGTGAGGCTAGAGCATACATTAGTCAAGAAAGGCACACTAGAGTTTGAAGAGCAGAGCAGAGCAGTTCCTTAGATAGCAGTACGTCATTCCTAGGGCTAATGTCAGATCATAGTTTAGAGGAGCCTTGAATTCCTGTGCATTGAAGGAGCAAATCACAATAGTGTTGGAAGATAATGGGGTGGGAGAGTTTATCAAGCAGGCGATAGTGCCACCTCAAGATCCCCAACAATTGGCCCAACATACTAAGAATGACACCAAGGCAAGGAGGATCATTCTAGAGGGGGTTAGAGACCATATTATTCCTCATCTCCATGATAAGAAGACAACATATGAGATGTTCAAAGCCATCTTAGATCTATATTAGGGTTCTAATGATGTAAGGAAGCTAGCTCTCAAAGAGAAGCTAAGAAGTATCTGGATGAGCAAAAATGAGCCCATCGTCACATATCTTTCAAATTTCACTCAGGTTCGGGATGAGCTAGGTGGTGTGGGTGAGACAGTAGCAGAAAAAGACCTTGTGAGTCTTGCACTTCTGGGACTCCATAAGTCTTAGTATGGCTTCCAAGATGCAGTGAGTGGTAGAGAAAATTTTCCCAGTTGGGAAAGGTTTTGGAGTGATTTCATTCAAGAGGGAATTTGGAGAGGGACTAGAGTTGTTAGAACGATGAAGATAGAGGACGAGGAGAACTTTGCCATGGCAGGCAAAGGTAACAGATCCAAGGGCAAGAAAGGCCAAGGAGAGGTCGAGTCCAGTCAAAAGGGTGAGAAGAAGAAGAAGGATCTAAGTAAGATCAAGTGCTTCCATTGCCACGAGTTTGGGCACTATGCCACTGAGTGTCCTAATCGAAATAAGGAGTCCAGGAAGGATCATGTCATTGCATCAATGGAGGTAGATGCATTTTTTGCCCAGTTTGAGAAAGATTTCTCATTGATTGCTTGCATGGCAAGCTCAACTGATGACAACGTATGGTATATTGATTTAGGAGCATCCTTCCACATCACTGAGAACAAGAAGTATTTTAGCCACCTAAAGGAGAAGGACATGCAATTTTAGATCGAGCTAGGAGATGATGGTATGTATGCAACTAGAGGAGCTAGTACTGTCAGTTTCTAGAGGGAGTTAGGTAATCCCCTCCATCTCAGAGATGTCCTCTATGTTCTAGGCCTTAAGCATAATCTTGTTTCAGTAGCTACCCTTGAGGACAGGGGTTATGATGTCATCTTCAGATAAGGCTTACCTCTAGCATTTAGCTCCAGGATGTAAGAAGCGGATAGGTGTAAGGAAGAAGAATTGTACTTACTACAGGTTAAGACAGGTATAGCATTGAGCAACAAGGCAGGGAACTCTCAAAGTAGAGAGGTGATGGTTGAGCGAGGGCAGGATAGAGCCCTTAAGATGGAGCCTCAACCATTATCTCAGTTTGACTCTCGACTAGTTGGTAGTTGGGCCGACTGTAGGATGAGTCAGTGACTCTTGATATAGGGAGAGTTTGAACCAAGTGGGTAGAAGAGTTGTTTAAGGGAGATCAAGATAGAGTTGGATCTTCCAGTCTCACCTTTAGCCAAAGGAAGTAGCCACAAAGATACACAGGGTACATGGCACTTATGATTGAGGTTATAGACTCGCAAAACATGGTTGAAAAGAATAGGTCTTTAGATCAGATTCCGCAGAAGAAAGTAGGGAAGTCTTCTAGTTCAGAGGGAGCAAATACAACGACGGAGAACATGGCAGTGTTGGAGATAGATCCAGGTGGAAGACGTTCTTCCAAAAGTACCTTCCTCGCTAAGAGGGAGTGTTGAAAAGTGTACTGAGAGAAGGTATTCTTTGGTGCGTGCCTTAGCCAAAAAGACCATGATTTGCCTTCCTCTGACCATGGACGAGTTCGTGGAGATGGTGAATTCATGTATAGTGTTGGAGGATCAGTTATGTGGACCTTCTTTAGTTTGACTACATGATAGAGTGGCAATTATAAATTTAGAAGAGGATGAGTGGAGCTTCGGTCCTTGATTGAAGGAAACACGAGTTGTAACTCCAAGTTATGATTGGAGAGAGAAGGACCAATTCGACTCAGTTAACTTGTTAACCACAAGTTCTAAATTTGTGACCTACCAATTTTAGCATGGATCAAATCAATAAAAGGAGGACAAAGGCACAAAGCTTCATAGTTGTTTTGTGCACAAAGCACTGTGACAAGATACAATTCATGAGATTGTGAGAGAGAGCACAAGGATGCGTGAGATATCTTTGTTGTGAGTGTGTATCTTGGAGGAGCTAATACACAACATTGAAGAAGCCTTTCTTATGGCAATTTCTATGCTAGGATTTAGGAGGTCTGTCCTAAAGAATAGGGGCCATATTGCGCTAGGAAATAGGAGAGGACCAGAGTAAGGAAATAGGGCTAGGAAGGCCGCAAACAAATATGAGTTGTATCAAGTGTATGCAGGGTGTTTCAAGCTAGGTTAGCAGTGAGAACAAGTGTGTTCTCAAAGTGAAACAGATTGCCTTGTAAGAGATCTAATTGCTTGAACTCTATCAATAAATACTACAACAAAGAAGAGGGTTTCCCAAGAAAAATAATTGTGTTGAATTGGTGTGACTATGATTAATTTTGCTGCTTATAAGTGTTAAGAAATTCTGTATCTTGGTGAAGGAAAGTTAGTTTCAAATTTTCATCTAAGCAGTTGTAGAATTTCATGGAAAATTAACATTCTTTTACCATCTTTTAATTCTTTTCCTTCTTTTCAATTTTTTTAGTGATCTAGAGTCTTCAATTCAAGTTTTATCTTTACAACTATCAAGTTACTTTGCTAACTCTTGATCTTAGCTTTCATAACTTGAGCAAGTAATCAAATCAATGCTCACAATATTCATTTAAGCAAGTAATCAAACCTCCTTTGAGTGATCTCACAAGGCTAGAATTTTGTTTTTTTTTTTAAAGTGTCTGAATGGACGCATGCATGGAATAACTAACTTTTCTTTACTGTTGCATGTGAAAATTTTGCACTACAAAATTTTTCTGCAACTGAGAAAATTTTGCTACGAAATTTTATTGTGGTGACTGGTATTATTTCTTATAACTGTTAATTAAATTAGCAGTTTATTGCTATGACAACAATGAAATAAACACATTGCAATCTTCACAAAAATACTGCGGAAAATAATAGCGCTGGAAACTAAGAAATATTCTAGCACACACACACTAGCAACTAAGGGTTTTTATTATTATGCAGTAGTGAAATAATCTGAATACAATCTGGATGTCGAAAACTGGCAATCCTATAGAGAAAATACTGGCAAAAATTATTTGAAGGAAATTACCCTCACTTCGAGCAATCCCGACACTATCTGACTTTTGAAAAGCTAGCCGTCCAACTGGGTCTGCGCAAGCTCTGCATCACTCTGGTGCTGCCTGAATCGACTGCCAATGTAGCCGTCCTACCTGTTGCTGATTGGGAAAATGCTTCTTCGACCCTCTGGAACCTCTTCCCGGCCTTTGGAACTGGAAACATCTCCTCCAACAAAATCGAACTACGCTTTGAGCCTTCTGCGCTGACTCTGCGCAACCTCCTGGAGAAAATCTCGGCCTCTTTGCAAAGTACTCACTAGATCTGGAAAAATCTTCCTCCGGCTTCATTGTCCCTGCCCTTCTTTGTCTCTGCTTCCTTCTTTGGCTTGAAATCTTCTGAAAACTGTTGTTGCGCTTTGGAAAATCGAACTCTCTAAGGAAATGTATCTCTGTGTGTTCTCCATATACCCATCGAATTTTTCTTATAATCTTCTTTTGGACATCCAACGACCAAGATTAAAACTTAATCAAGGGCTAAGATTATTTCCTAGTCGATCTGTGTGAGTTTCTAGATGATTCTCACCTTTTTCAATTAATACTGGTTAATTAACCACTTTTCCTAAGTTTAAACTTAGGAAATATTTAAAAATAGGCTAATAATCTAATTAAGACACTTCTAGGTGGATTTTTCAGAAATGATTTCTGGGTTGTGGAGAACTCCTGTGTTTTAGCCTCTCTAAAAAGTTTTGAGACTAGAACACCTTCGATGTTACAAAAACTAACACCCCCTCTTAGGAAGGAAGGTGTTCTAGCGCTGCACCACTGCTACACCACCCTATCTTTGTATCACTCTCTGTCACGTTGTTGATGTTTGGCCACTGTGACTTCTTGCCACTGCCCACCATCCACTGCACAACTTTGATGTTGCATCTGTGCTGCTGCTGGCATTGCTATACTATCGCCAACCCTGCATCTGCACTGCAACTCCCTCTCATTTGTTGCTTATGCAACTGCAACTACTGCACAACTAAGAAGCATCATAAATACTGAATCAACTGCGTCTGCTGCATCTGTCTCCTGAGTATTTGACTGCTACTAGCCACTGCACTGTCTACTAAGGAATCTGTGTTGCTGCTGATTCTGCTAATGAGCCTCCTGCTCTACTATCAACATTGCACTGTGCTCCTCAGCACCTGACTGCTACTAGTCTGCAACTATCGCTTCGGAATCTGACTGCATCACTAACACTGATCCATCCTACCACTGAATATTATGGGCCCTCATAGCCAGGTAATGATCCATGAGGAGGACACCTCAATGGACCCTTCCCATCCTCAACAATTCTACGACTATGGACCCTTCCCATCCTCAACAATTCTACGACTATAACTCCACATTGCCCACCTATCTCCTGAAGGTATAGCTGCAAACATAGCGGAATCTTCCTCCAACTTGGAGGACAACTTGTCTATCTCTGCGAACGCTGCCGTCTGGTCTTGCTTCTCCTGCTTGTCCTTCTTCCTAAGAGGACATTGTGTACTGTAGTGGCCAAGCTCACCACACCTGAAGCACTTAACCTTAGATAGGTCCTTTTTCTTCTTCTTCTCCTCCCGTCCCTGACTGGGACCATTTGATGCTAGGGCCACATTCTCCTCTTTTCAACCTTCGTGCCCTTGCTGTTGCTTCCGCTGGTGGTGCTCTTTATTAGAGATTGCCTCAACTCCTCCTACTGTAGGTCGGATCACATCCTGTCCCATCCAAGCAAAGTGTCTCGACCCAATATACTTTGGACAAACACCTACCACTCCTCCGAGACAATGTTCAGTGCCAACCGTACAAGCTCCGTCGGTTGAGGTGCCTCTCCAACTACTAAAAGCTGATCATGGACCTCCTGAATCTTGGTGAGGAAGGGATCTATGCGTTCACCCTTCTGCATCTTGATGTTTCTCAGCTTCTCCTGCAGGAACATCTTTTGTTGCTTGGAAGAACTCTAATATAGTTGGGAGAGAGCGTCTCACATTTCCTTGCCAGTATTCTTGTCAGATACATGCGAGACTATATGATCTTGGACTCCATCCAAAACCATCTGCTTCGCCTTCGCCATTTCTTTCCTGTATTCCTTAAGCTGATTTGCATCTTGGGGTACTGCCACCACATTATCTATATAGGCTTTCTAACCATATTCATCCAGAAGGAAGGACATCCTAACCTTCCAGATGATCAAATGACATAGTTGGAGGCTCCCTCCAACCTATCCTGATCTCTAAGCCCTGCTGTGGCCATCTCTGAATCTGATCTGGAAACTCCCTCTTCCTTTGCCCAACTGCTGAATTTGCTACTTGCACTCCCTTTTGGAGTGAAAAACTTTGCTTGCAGTTACTGCCGACTGCAACTGGGAAAATTGAGTTTCTTGTCTAGAACCCCTTTGAGAGAAATTACTCTCTATGTGTGCCTTTCTCTTGCACCCGATTTTGATTCTGCCACTGCAAAACCCTTCTGCATCCAAACAAGGAATCTGCCCAGCGAAAATACTGGACTACTACTCCCTCTGCCTGCTGAAATCTTTGAATCTGGCAAACCAATTTTTTTTGCCAACCCGCCCTGAAAAATCGATATGCCTGGATTAGGCTTTGTGCATCCTCCAAAAATTCGTGCAATTGCTCCCTCTGAACAACAAATTTATGCTTTTCACTTCTGAGCTTCCCCGTCTGATCAATCACGCTCTGATACCATGTGAAAATTTTGCGCTACGAAATTATTCTGCAGCTAAGAAATTGTTGCTACGAAATTTTATTGCAGCGATTGGTATTATTTCTTATAATTGTTAATTAAATTAGCAGTTTATAGCTACGCCAACAATGAAATAAACACACTGCAATCTTCACAAAAATACTGCGGAAATAATAACACTGGAATTTGAGAAATATTCTAGCACACACATAAAATTGACACAATTATTTTTGGACTAGTCCCGGGAAAAACCCAACTTGGGAAAATCGGTGCAGTAGTTGAGGGTTTTTATTAATATGTAGCAGTGAAATATCTGAGTATAATCTGGATTCCTAAAATTGTCAATCCTGCAAAGAAAATACTGCCAAAAATTGTCTAAGGGAAATTACCCTAACTCCGAGCAATTCTGACACTGTCTGACCTCTGAAAAGCTAGCCATCCAATTGGGCCTGCACAGGCTCCGCGTCACTCTAGCGCTGCCGGCCACACATGCTGCCTAAATCGACTGTCAATCTAGCCATCCTGCCTGCTATTGACTGGGAAATGCTTCTTCGACCCTCTGGAACCTCTTCCTGCCTTTGGAACTAAAAACGTCTTCTCCTCCAGCAAAATCGAACTACCCTTTGAGGCTTTTGCGTTGTGCCTACGCAACCTCTTAGAGAAAATCTCGGCCTCTCTGCAAAGTAGTCACCGGATCTGGAAAAATCTACCTCCAGCTTCACTGCCCCTGCCCCTCTCTCTCTGCTTCCTTCTTCAGCTCGAACTCTTCTGGCAACTACTGTTGCTCTCTGGAAAATCAAACTCTCCAAGGAAATCTATCTCTGTGTGTGTTCTCCATCTACCCATCGACTTCTTATAATTTTTTGTTGGACCTCCAATGGCCAAGATTAAAACTTAATCAAGGGCTAAGATTATTTCCCAGTCGATCCGTGTGAGTTTCTAGATGATTATCACCTTTCTCAATTAATATTGATTAATTAACCACTTTTCCTAAGTTTAGACTTAGGAAATATTTAAAAATAGGCTAATAATCTAATTGAGACACTTCTAGGTGAAATTTTTAGAAATGATTATGGGTTATGGAGAACTCCTGTGTTTTAACTTCTCTACAAAGTTTCGAGACTAGAACACCTCCGATGCTACAAAAACTAACACTGCACATGGTTTAACGTACAATTCAACACTTTAAATTTCTCTCAAATCTTATACACATTTGTTGGCCAAGTTGCCTTTTCATCAATGATAAATGAATGGACTGTGATTTGATTGCACTACAGATTTATTGCGGTACAGAGACAACATATTCATATCTCAGTTTTGTGGTTGATATTTATCGCTTTTCACTGTCCTAACTTATGGCAGCACTACATCCAATTCACATATGAGCATTTTGACAAGTTTTGCAGTGAAAGAACTTGAAATCTGAATACATCATGGCATATTGGGTTTAAATGACTGTTCCTAGTGCTAACTTAAACCTTTCTTCACTTAGTTTTTACTGCTGATCTTCATCTCTGGCTGAGTTAAACACTGACTACTGACATTTTAAAGGAACGTTCTGAATTTAAAGAACAGTGAACTTAATTCTTCTTGGTCAAAGATTGTGTCAGCAATGTACATCACTTTTATAATGATGAATATGGCGGATGGATGGTATAATGAATACTTTTTCTCTGTTGTCATAACATTTCTCACTCAGCACTTGGTCAGTAAATGATAATATAACTTGACGTTGGTTGAGTAACATACTTCCACAATAGTGCATACTGATGATCTCATAACTTTGTAATTGGATGCCTTGTTTCAATTTGGGATGTTCTATGATTGCTTCACATTTATTTTGGCATAACGCTCATGGTTGTGGGAATTTTAAATTCTGATCTTAAGGAGCAGCAATCATTCACCTAACTGTAGCAAACTTAATATTTATTTGGGCATTGTCTGCTGGTTATAAATCTGAGTATAATATCTCTTTTGTTGCTCTGAGTTGTGAAGTACTCTGTTTGTGGTGAATGAATTGGTCTTCTCACACACTCACAGATTCTCTCATTTGCACTTTATATAAACTGTCCAAAATTGTGAGTTAATGATATGAGTAAGCCTTTGAATCTATTTTGTATGCTCAATGTCATTTCATAATTTGCTCCTTATTTTGGCACAATTGAAGCAATTTACACATTTAAGCACCATCATTCACATTTTGAGTACTCTCAATTTGTATCTTACTCTTGGGCATATGTTCACATTTCACGTCTCACAAGGTTAAAAAGAACATTCATTCACATTACACATCTCACAAGGTTAAAAAATACATTGGGATTCGTTGTGTTTGAATCCTCTCATAATCTGCTCTCATTTCTACTTTAACATGTTCTACTGGAACATATTGGAAGAGCAATGTTGAGCTCTTTGTGAGATTGGACTGTAGGAGTTTTTGACGAGGACCTGATCCCAACTCAAGCCAATTCAAATATTTTGCACTCTGATCCTTTTCCCCGCTGTGCGACCTGCAAATTCCTTAGATAACAAATTACTTTATTTGTGCATTTTTCCTTTTTGATTGGTTTTTTCATCAATAGATAGAATCCAGATATTTGGATCTGTCAACTAACCACACAAATTTCCTGTTTTTTGCCCTTTCTGCCATTTGCCAGGCTCTTTCTCATCTTTTGACAGAAAAAGCCCAAATGGTCTGGAATTCGGGAATTTCTTTAATCTGTGAATTAGCAAAAGTTTATATCTGGATGTCAGAAACTTAAGAAGTCTGGATGTCAGAAATGGGTTTGGAGGTTGGAATCTTCCTTTATCCAAAGATCGGAAAATGCACAATTCAAGGCCAAAACTGGCGAATTCAAGTTTTTTCCTTCTTCGTTAACCCTTTGGCAGAACTTGGAGGTAGAACCTTGAGGATCTAGAAGTGCTCTATTTATCCAGATCTAGAAGTCCAGAACTTCTTTGAAATGTGCCTTTTGGAAAATTCTGAATATTTGCCATTTGGATCCAGATGCTTTTCCAAACCTCTGGACATGGAACCTTGCTGTGAAACCTTTAATCTGGAACTAGCAAAAATCCAGGAATTTTTAATAACTTGGCTTTCTGGAAAAGCCAGATTAGGATGCCATGTCTCTTGTGATACATCACAATCCACAGCACGTCCACAGCAACTTCCACATCACGTCCATGTCATCACTAGGAGATTGAGCTAGGGTTTCCTAAAATACTGAAGTCCCCACTTATAACAAGGAGGTCAACTTAGGGTATAGGACTTGGTAAAATTAGCAAAATCTTCACACCAAAATGGAATGCCTCTAAGTCACTGACATGTGTCATATTGGGAGGATATATCCCCACCTGTGTAATTCCATACTTGACTCACCATCCTCCACCTAGTGAACATTGGAAACCATTCCACCAATGCACACTGAAACCATTACACTGCACCTACCAGGTTTGCCAAAGATAGCAGTTCAGCTCCTAAAAATAAGGAAAGATGTGAAATTACGAGAATTTCAATGAGAATGCAGCCTAATTTAGCACATCTAAAAATGGGCATGCAATCCCTAAAAGCCAAACTGTTAAAAATAACAGTGTTAGGAAACTGCTTGCATGTTGCCTGAAGGCTGAAATAGGCCATAGTCATCATGAACTCGTAAGATCAAGAATCTGTAGATATCTTTGACATGTGGGCCTTGGATCTATGGCTCCTAGAAAATTGGAGAACTGCTAAAATTAGTAGTTTCTTGGAATCTAACAAAACTAACTCTGTAGCATGTTTTGATCACTGTGAAACCTTGGATGCACTTGCGAATGAAACCAACATGACGAAATATGTTGGAACCTAACTCTCCAATTTTAGGGAAATTTGGGGGTTAACAAGTATGTAAGTGGCCTTAATCACTGTGAAACCTTGGATGCACTTGTGAATGAAACCAACATGATGAAATATGTTGGAACCTAACTCTCCAATTTTAGGGAAATTTGGGGGTTAACAAGTATTAAGTGGCCTTAATCCCCATCTTCTTCGAATTTTTTCATCTAAGCACTCACAGAAGCTTATTGTTTTTCCTTGAAGTTTGAAGAAAAGTTGTAATGGAGGGAAAAGGTTCTGCGCAACATAGGGTTGACTCCAAGCCATTATATAGTTTAGCATGCCTAGCAAGAACATGCCACCAGAGAAATCAAACTCAAATGAAAATCCCAAACTAGGAAATGGTGCGATTACCACAACTTGCTTTGGCCTGACAAGCACTGGACTGTAGGAGCAGCCTTCCTATTAGTGCATGTGCCTATGTAGAACATGTGCAAACATCAAATTTCATGATATTAGACCAAATATTCTAGTCATACTTATCCCCTTGTGCATTTTACAAACCCTACAAACCCATCTTTGATGGCTTAGGATGCAAGGAGAGACCTTTTCACATATAAGTTTGGATCGAACGCCAATTTCTACAAACCATCATTGACAACGATTGTCATCAGGACTTGATTCTTTTTGTAGTTGTCAAACGACTTGGTTCAACTACTATGTATTTTCCACAACCCTACAACATAGAGTGGATGAATGATAGTAAGTGGTTGCTTGTTAGATTTCAATGCCAATTGTAATGTTTGGTCAAGCCTATGTGCATTAGAGTTATTTGTTGCAACAAACTCAGCCCCTAAGTATCCCTCAAGGGCTTGGGTCTTGAAAATATGTGCGTTAGAGTTTGTTGAATTTCCACGATCTTGGGTCTAGGTTAGAATCTTAAAATCTTTGACGCTACCAAACCAAGAATCTCAACAAGAACTACTTTGCACAACGGAAAATATAAAGCAGTAAATCACATGTACACAAGTATAAACAATTTTTAACACAATAATGTACAACCCAATCTTCGTTATATTAAACCAAATTTGAATAATACCATAGTTAATGGTATACAAGATACAATGACAAACTTCGTTGTAGCTTCTATGTCGTATCTTGTCCTGCCGGTCCTTCGCTTCCAAACTGCTCACTAGTTGCCCCTTGGTCCTTCGAAGGACAACACATCGAGACTCTAGGAGGCCTGCCTCCTAACACAGCAGCACATCACCTCTGTGAGTCTGTAGCATGTACACGGGCTGATCTAATCTGCTCTTTGGGTAGGCCTAATCCCGAGCTCCAATCTGCCAGGCTAGCATCACCTTTGTCCATCAAGGTGCTGCACTTTGGCACCAATCTTCACCCAACCTTCAGCTCCTCTTCGTCACTTCAAGATAGCTTGTCTAGGGCTACTTTGGGCTATCAACACGCTGCCCTCCACCAAACCAATGATGCCCAATACTTCACTATAAGTTCTGCTCCTAATTGAGGTCTCCAACTGCCCAAGTTGACCTCAATACATGGCACTTATAGGTTGCAATAATTTTGATCCAAAACTGGTCACTGCTTGACCCAACACAAGACACGAATTGTTGTTCTAAATCTGCTTTTGCTGCTGTTCCTAACTGTGACTGGTTAGGGCATCCACATGCTGCAACAACCCTTAACCAAGTCACCTAACATGCTTCAAAAACTGGGGTCTGCCCTTGTATAAGTCCTCTGCTTCCACGCTATTGATTAGGGCTCAATCTAGCCCCAAAACAGTCCCACATAAGGCTTTTCCTGTGGGGTTTGGGCCTGCAGCCTACCACAGGTAGCTCCCAGTACCCACGGCCTGCTAAGACAGAGTTTCCAGCCCACATTTAACCTTCAAAACAACACAGATCTGCTCCCCTCAGCCTCGACCCTCTAGCCCAGCTACTCGACCCTCCTAACAGCAGTTTGATCTCCTTCAAAGATGCCCTGAACTCCTCGCTGTTTGTCCTCCTTGGCTGCGGCTATTTCAGAGGTGCCCTTCTCCCTTGACCGAGTTCTTTAATGAGCTCTTGTGTTGCTTGAATAGATGAGGAATACTCCTCACATCACCTCCTATTTATACCATGAAGGAGGGCTTCTAAAACGTCACATTTAGGGGCTGCCAACTGTCATGAACCTAAAAACACCTTAGGCTGACCTTGACACTTATGGTGTCAACCCCAAAATTACCTTCAAAAATTCATATCTCCACTTCTACAACTCGGAATTCGACGATTCTCGAAGTGTTGGATTCTCCTTTCCGCCCTCTATCGTCTCATGCCATCACATGTAGAAATGTGCTCATGGAAATGCCCAAAACACGATTTGGTGCAAAACCCCATACTTGGGTTCCAAGCCCACAAGTGACTCTTGTCCTCTAATCTCCGAACCCTAGGGCTTGGAGTACCTCCCAAGCTACTCAAAAATCAACAGAGTTCTTTCTTGTAACAAACCCAACCCCTAAGTCTACTTCAAGGGATCAGGTCTTGAATTTTTTTTTGAGTTCTAATTCAAAGTCTTTATCCCAAATTTTCTCTCATCCAAGGTTCGACTGATGCCATTGGCATGATGGTTTCATATCCCCCCTTAGGAGTTTTACTTCGTTCCATGATAGGGCATTAAGTCCCTTTCTCGCATCGTAGATAATTAGCAGTTATCCCATGTCAACACTGTTAAGCAAACACAATCACTCTAGAGAATTCCTTATCTCTTCCTTAAACAAATTTTTCCAGCGATAAGACCTATCTTCATTACCCTAAAAGGGAAGTGGCTCAAAACGATTATTTGTTCTGTGATACAGAGAGAGAGGGAGCTATTGCTCCAAGAAGTTAATCTTTCCATGATACTGGTAGAGATATATCACTCCAAAAGTCATTTCTTCTGTGATAAAGGGAATTTAGGTACCCTTTTTCATCACTCCAAAAGGTGTTTTATCTGACCATTGGCAATTGTGGATTCTCTTGCAATATGGGCTTGGGTATCACACAAGAAGCCATTTCCTCGACGATACGTAGCTATGTATTGCACGAGATGTTCCTTTCTGGGTGAGGCAGAATCACATATTACCTGGAATGCATCTTCCTTGGCAATTCCAAAGTTAAAAGTTGTCGTGGGGCTTGTGATTACACATGAGGAAATCCGTGGAATACCTTCCATCTCTTGACAAAATTGGATTGAAGTAGGGCGTGGGATTTGTTTCAAACTCATGGCAAGACAAAATTGACTTGCGCACATCAAAAAACCTTTCTCTCAGTTGTTGTTAACCTTCTATCTCGTGGGCCGAGCATGCCCTAGTCCCCTAAGGCCTTAATTCGTGATGTGACTAAGTTCCATTTCACCCTCCCATTGAAGCTATGCCTGAGAACACTCAAGCATGCCGCAATTCTCTTAGGAATGCCTATGGGTATACCCAATTTTTTGTTGGTTAAGTCGTTTTTTCTTCAGCAAGGAAATTGTGTTGGTTATCTCTGTAATTACCAACTCTTGTCTCTATAACACTTGCTTTTGCAATCCAAAGTTGTTATATCCTTTATCGTATGCAATTACAAGAGTCCCCTTACCAGGTTGGTGGTTCTATTACCCATGGGAATGTCATTTCCACCACAATTTAATACCCAAAATTCTATTAGAGGTACCATCAGTAGTAAGGTTTGGCTTCTAAGTTCAAATGAAGACGTAGCCTGTCACGTATATGTCACCAAATTCCCTTTCCTGAGTCGTAGACAAGCTAACTTTAGCATCCATATTTTCCTTTTAAGGAATTGTAATTTGTAGAGGGAAATACATACTAGATTCGTAGCTTATGGGATTTCACCTTTGTTGTGCTCTGTTTTGGTAGCTCAAAGTCATCTCGTACATTGTAAGATTGCAAGGATTTCTCCTTTGGAGCTGTAGCCCTAATTCCCTACAGGGAACTCATTTGCATAAGCTTGGCTTGTAACCAGGCTGGTTTTTAAGGATTTGATGTGGTTATTGTTACCCACCACCAGTTGGTGACACCGTAGGAGAATTTTCTTCTTGATTTGTCTTCAGCACCGACCACCTGATAGCTTCGATGTGCTACTTTTTCTCTGCCACCTGAGCCAACCATTGTGTACCCTTTCTCATCTGTCATGATTGTATGTTCGAAGGTTGACCATCCAATCCCAAAGGTATGATTTTTGATTATGCAATTGGATGTTTATGCTTGTTTTTCTTGGTCACACTTGGGCATGGATTACTAAGAGACTTGGAAGGAGGGGCTTTGACTGGACTCTTGTTCCGTTACCTCAATTGGGGGGGTTAATCCTGAATCCTAGTCTTGTGGGATTTCCTTTATTAGCTATTAGTTTTAGAAGTGACACTACATGGGAAACCCTGATTTTGGTTGCGGGGTCCCATTCCCTGATACCATATATCTCACCCCCCTCTACTCATTACAAGCCCTTTTCACACTTTCCCAATCTGGGTACACATTTGTCCATTAGGTCCATAAGGTGTTAGCCCCCTTTTCCCTTGTCCACACCTTGGGTCGGGCCTGGAACAATGCCCTAGAGGTTGATGCAGCTAAAAAAATGGATAAAAGCATAATATGGCCACATACAATAGGAAATGTACCACAAAAGGCAAAAGATGGCCGAGACAATAAAAATTAGCACATGGGAAAAAATCATACATGAGCTCTACCCTCTTATCATTATGGCCATCACCCTGGTTCCTAGGGCCCCTATGAGTACCCCTTGCATCATTAAAGAACCCATGAATGTCCCAACCCCTGGTGGGAAATGAATTTCCCTATCTTATGGGGGTAATCACTGCTATATCTTACGCATCAGGCTCTCATCCCCTTGAGCTCCAAGTAGTAAACTGAAGAAAAATCAATAAAAGGCAAGAGGTAGATGAAGAAGGGTGGAAAAACAAAGGCCGGGGTAACTCATGTGCCACGATTGCTCCCTCCTACATTCATATACCCAAGGTGTGGGATTTCCTCACCATAGCTACCCTTGTATGATGGCATGTGGCTTTGAGCCTTCCCTTTTTCCCCACTCGGTTCCATCATTATTTCACATGACACCTGCCACTTGAAGGGTGTGCCTTGGACCTGTCATTCCCTTAGGGGTTGAAACCACATAATAGGGTCCTTAACCTTTCCTACCCAGGAAGGTAACACTAGTACATGTTCAAAGCCCCAAATTTGGAAGGGAAACCCACTATGAAGTGTCCACTTCTGCCCTTGATTAGCAAGCTTATTTACTCAATTGCACTAATGAATCATTGTATTGGAAGGTGAGGAGACACATTGGATCTTATACAGGATTGCAAGTGGGTTTTCATCTTGGACTTGGCCTCCCTATACGGGATCCAAGCCCTCCAGAGGATCACAATGGCATTTGTAGGGTGAGCGTTGAGAGCCATGGGCCTCCATCCATGCAGAGCATTGATTGCCACACCATGGGCTTCTTCAACACCACCATTTGCTTGCTTGTGCCCCAATTATTTAGAGATGATGATGCACTTGGACCATGTTGCCCCAATTGGCTACACATTTCCCCCGACACTTTGTAGTTATTCCAAGGCCCAAAGGAGGTTGTGTCTTTCCTAGGGAGACATGGGAGGGCATGTGTCATCTTCTATCCCTCATTGATGGAGCATCGACTTGATCTTGAGCCACTTGGAGACCCATGAGACCCATTTGGAGCCCACAAGGCCCAAATAGGGGTTTATAGATGTTTTGCAGCATATGGACGACATGACCCTCTTCATCATCAATTTTGAGCTCCCCTCTCACATTGTTAGCATATGAGGCCTCAACGCTTACCTTGGAGAGCTCTTTGCATATATGACGTTAGCCCTACGTGGGCTTGAAGGAGATTAAAATAATGATTATTTCATAAGCTATCTTGGTTGGCTTGTAACCAAGGGTCTTTCTCATCATATGTTATGTTTTAGGGGCTTGCACTTTAGGAATTTGAATTGATAAGTTTTGTATAATTAAGAGAGGCTCTCTCTCATTTGAAACCATCACACGTTGGATTTTCGGCCTAGTAAAAGAATTTGGACCTGCAATTCGTGGAGCATTTTGGATGATTATGAATGAATTTTGATGTGTGGATATATCTTGTCTTATTTTTGGAGCTTCTTAATGGCGTTGTTGTGGATGGATATACTCTTAATTATCTTGTAAGTACTCTTTATTGATAAATTTTTGAATTTGCAAATGTCTAATGCATGGAATAATGTCTCATGGTTATTTGTTAGGGTCCCACCCTAACCCCCTTATTTATGTCATGGGATCACGTCATAGTCAAGAGTCAATAAAGCCCATATTAATATTTGTAAGTGGTTAACCCGCAATTAATGACGGGACCACAGTTAGTTGCAAATGGGTCGTAGTATTAGATAGATGGTATTAATAAAACCCACGGTATTGGCCCGTGGTATTGCATGTATGAGTCATATATAAAGGATAGAGACTCCCTGCGAGGAGCATCGTGTCTTATTTTGTAATCGAGCTCTGCTCTATTGGAGGTTGCCCCCTCGAAGAGGCATGTGAACATTGCTCTTTGAATAATAAAATCATTGCTATTCTGTGCTCTGGGTATCTTTTCTTCGCATATTCTGTGTTCTGGGTATCTTTTCTTCGCATATTCTGTATCTGGGTATTATTTTGCAGGTTAAGCGCATAACAAGTGGTATCAGAGCACTTTCCAGGGCTCGGTGGGATCTCCAATTTTTAGCAAATTTTTTTTTGGCTAGAGACGTGTTCCGGCGTCTTTAAACCACGGGATCTGTCGTTAAGCGCATAAACCTGCGGATTTGGGGAGACATGCACGCAGGAAATACAAGAGGTGGTCACGTCTGTTGGACTCCCTTGTAACCCCTGTGGGTACCCCTTCGAGTAGTAGCGCATTAGACAGAACCGCGCACGGACTGTCTTCCACGTACCCTCTGGGTATATAGGAAGCCCCTTAGGCTCCCTTGAAACCTCGCCATAGATAAACCTTCGGCCGTCTTGTGGCTACAGTACACCGAGAACAGCACTCGGAGAGATTACTCGCCCGTACAATAGGGTAGTCGGGTTGTACGGCTAAGGGTACGGTCGATCCTCCTTAGTTAGAGCCCTGAAACATTGGGCCGAGTACTACTGTCAGACCCTTATGTATATTGCGATCTGTAGCACCTGACACTCCTCTAGACCATAGTTCCTATTTCTATCAGGGATCACACATCAGATCCGCGTGTGCAAAGACGTGCTGCAGCAGCAGACATCAGTCCCGCAGCTCCATCAGTTCCGCAGCAGCAGCAGTTCCACCATTCAGATCTCTCAGATCCACCAGATCGGAGTTGTTGTGCAGGGTTCCTATACAGGGGAATACTTTTCGCAGGACTTTTGGCAGCATTGACATTTTGAGGATTTGGCGACTGCAGTATTGATCAAGAAGGAGTAAAACTCCATTAGGAGTTTTCCAAAAAAAAAAAAAGTCTGAGATCTTCCGGGGCGCTTATTGGTGATCTAGCCCATTAGAATCAGGACGACGAGCTGAGCAAGGTGGTACCATTCAATTTATTAGTAAAAAATTTTTAGGCGGTCCCAATTTTTCATCAGGTTGGTGTATGGTAGAAACTCGTGCTCAAGCGATGGCCAATGAAAAGATGGACAAAATTGAAGACACTGTGACCTCCATCCAAACTAAGATGGACAACATCGAAGCTGAGATTCGCAGAATAAGTCTCCAGGTACAACTAGCACTCTCGAAGGGCAAGGAGCCCGCCCACGAGGCGGCGTATAAGGGCCATGAATACCATGAGGGTGAGTTTAGCCACTCTCCTCACGTCTGGCACACCCATCCACCACCCAGTCAGCGACCTCCCAAGTTGGATATGCATAAATTTGACGGTTCTCACGCGTCCGCATGGCTAGCACAAATGGAGCAGTATTTCCAATTGAATCATATCCTAGATGAGGGGACTAAGCTTATGGTGGGGACCATGTACCTGGACAATGAACGATGGCAATGGGGGGAATGGCATCAACGTTGCAATGGAGCTTTTCAGAATTGGGCCCAATTTACCAAAGCTCTTCGAAATCGCTTTGAACAGGAAGACTCTTTTTTGGGGCGTCTCACTAAGCTCCGACAGACAGGTACAGTGGATGAATATATTACCGCTTTTGAAGCCTTAGCCTTCCGCACTAAGGGTCTCACAGATGAGTTCTACATGGAATGTTTTATCAGCGGTCTTAAAGAAGCCATCAAAGCTCAAGTTCTACTCCACCACCCTCCCACGTGGACAGAGGCTTGCCAGGTAGCTCGTAAGGTGGAACGTGCATTAACAGCCCAATCCAGCCGCCCCAACTTCCCCGCTAAAGGTCGTCCCCCACAGGCTCCCAACACGACTCAGACACTTAAGGTTCAAAAGGTGTCACCTGCGGAAATGGCCGAAAGAAGGAAGCAAGGACTATGTTACTACTGTGATGAAAAATATTCCCCGGGTCATAAATGCAAGGAGCCCAAGTTTTTTCAAATAGATGCCACTGACTACAGCTCCACCGAGGAAGATCCACCACTTGAGGAAACGGAGGCGATCGAAGAAGACAACCAAAAGGAGATTGTATCTGACGAACCAGTTATTTCGCTAAATGCGTTGGCAGGAATTTCTTCCCCTCAAACTCTCAAAATCAGGGGTTTTCTTAAACATCGCCCAGTAGTAGTCTTGATTGATAGTGGAAGTACCCATAATTTCATCCATCAAAAAATCGCCGAAGCAACGCATTGTTTATACAGGCAGTTTCTAACTTCCAAGTCCAAATTGCAGATGGGGGCACAATGAAATGTGAAGGCCGCTGTGAAAATGTCAAACTTCAAATGGGGGATTATCAGTTGAAAACCCACATGTTTGCCATACACATGGGGGGTTGCGACATTGTCCTAGGCGCTGAATGGCTCCGCACTCTTGGGCCAATCACAATGGATTTCTAGGAGTTATATATGAGTTTTAAGCAGAACAACTCCACACATACCCTCCGTGGACTCCAGGCGGGAGCCCCCTCTATCATCAGCTGGCATAGGATGGAAAAATTGTTAAAAAAGGGCCATCATGGAGTGGTAGCTCAATTTAATGCCATCCAGCTAATCGAAACCATGTCTCTGCCAATTCATCCTGAGATGCAGCAGATTTTAAATAACCATCGGACGGTCTTTGACAAGCCTCATGAGCTTCCACCCTCGCGAGGGGAACATGATCATAGCATCACCTTGGTTCCAGGGGCCCAACCCCCAAATGTGCGGCCATACAGATATCCGTTCACCCAAAAGAATGAAATAGAAAAAATCATCAAGGAATTGTTGGAAGCAGGTGTCATTCGTCCCAACATTAGTCCTTATTCATCCCTAGTGGTCATGGTCCTCAAGAAAGATGGGGAGTGGCGGATGTGTCCCGACTTCAGGGCCCTCAACAAGTTGACAGTCAAAGATAAATTTCCTATCCCGGTGGTTGACGATTTGCTGGACGAACTCAATGGGGCTCAATTCTTCACTAAGTTGGATCTTCGCTCCGGCTACCACCAAATTCGCATGAAGGAAGTCGACATTCCCAAGACGGCTTTCAGAACTCATGAAGGCCATTATGAGTTCCTGGTCATGCCATTTGGTCTCTGTAATGCCCCTTCTACTTTTCAGAGTCTTATGAATCACATCCTCAAACCATATCTCAGAAAATTTGTCCTTGTCTTCTTCGATGACATTCTCATCTATAGTGGCACTTGGGCGGCACATCTTCAGCATGTAGATCTACTCTTGCAACTGCTCCGCAAGCATAAATTATTTGTCAAGATGTCTAAGTGTTCGTTTGGCATGGAAGAAGTTGAGTATTTGGGCCACATTGTGGGGCGTGAAGGTGTCAAGGTGGACCCCAAAAAGATCCAGGCAATGCAAGAATGGCCTCAACCTAAGACCTTGAAGAGCTTGAGAGGATTTTTGGGTCTCACAGGCTATTATCGTAAATTTGTCCGCAACTATGGCCGCATAGCGAAGCCCCTCACTCAACTCCTAAAGAAAAATTCCTTCTTCTGGAATGAGGAAGCACAACAGGCATTTACCGCTCTCAAAAACGCCATGTGTTCCACTCCAGTCTTAGCACTACCTGACTTCACCAAATCCTTTGTCATTGAATGTGATGCTTCGGGTACAGGTATTGGGGCGGTCTTAATGCAGGAAGGGCGGCCATTGGCCTTCACAAGCCAACAACTCAGTGGGAGGAATCTGGGCCAATCTACCTACGAGAAGGAAATGATGGCCATCTTACATGCAGTCGAGACCTGGCGACCTTATTGGGGCGACGTTTCCAAATCCGCACAGATCATCACAGTCTTAAATATTTTTTGGAGCAACGCCTATCCTCCCCACAACAAAATAAATGGTTAGCCAAAATGCTGGGATATGATTATGAGATCATTTACAAGAAAGGGAAAGACAACAGTGTAGCAGATGCATTATCGCGCCAATTTGAGGAGGAAAGTACTCTGCTCGCAATTTCCCTTCCCATTCCAGACTGGATTGAAGAGGCTTGCAGGGAATGGTTTTCACACCCAGGGCTCTCCCAACTCATTTCTCAATTGCAGGTAGATCCTAATTCCAGCAAGGGCTACTCGTGGCAGAATGATATTCTTCGCTACAAGGACAGAGTCGTAATATCACCAACATCCACCCTCAAAAGTCGCATTTTGGCAGAATTGCACTCATCTCCCATTGCAGGACATTCGGGCTTTCAGAAGACGTATGCTCGCACCAAAAGATCATTCTTTTGGACAGGCATGAAAAAGGACATCCTTACTTTCGTAGCAGAATGTGAGGTCTGTCAATGCCACAAAGGGGAAACCGTCAACACACCAGGCACATTACAACCATTGCCCATTCCGGCATCAATTTGGACGGAGGTTTCTATGGATTTCATTACAGGTCTTCCAAAGTCAGGGAACAAGTCAGTCATCATGGTGGTTGTGGACCGACTGTCGAAGTATGCTCATTTCTGTGCCCTACCCCACCCGTTTACACCAACTTTGGTTGCTCACTCTTTCATGGATCAGATCTTCAAATTACATGGCATGCCCACTTCTATAGTGTCCGACCGCGACCCGATCTTCACCAGCAATTTTTGGCAGGAACTCTTCAGAATACAAGGCACTCAACTCAAACTCAGTACTTCATATCATCCGCAAACAGATGGTCAAACCGAAGCCGTCAACAAATGTCTAGAAACCTACCTTAGGTGTTTCACTTCAGAAAAGCAACACCTTTGGGCACAGTGGTTACCTCTGGCTGAATGGTGGTATAACACCAACTATCATGCCACCACCAAAATGACTCCCTATGAAGCAGTCTATGGTCAACTTCCGCCTTCCCCTACTTCTTATCTCAAGGGGTGCTCCAAAGTACAAGCAGTGGATCAACTCCTACAACACTGCGCAACCATGCTCGCCCATCTTCGCGAGAATCTTCATCAAGCTCAGAACCGCATGAAGCAACAGGCCGACCAACATCGCTCAGAGCGCCAATTTCAAGAAGGGGATCAGGTCTTTTTGAGGCTGCAACCATATAAGCAAACATCACTCAAAGACAAGGGTTGTCAAAAGCTCTCTCCAAAATTCTACGGACCATACCAAGTACTTCAGCGCATTGGAGAAGTGGCTTACAAGTTGGCTTTGCCACCTACGGCAAAAATCCATCCAGTTTTCCATGTATCGTGCCTCAAGAAAGTGATTGGGAACAATTGCCGAGTTCAAACCAGTCCACCTGAATTGGACGAAGAAGGGTCAATCTGGCTTCAACCCGAACAGGTTCTAGACACACGAGACAAGCACCTGCGCGGCCGCATGATTAAGGAAGTCCTCGTCAAATGGAAAGACACCTCTCCGGAAGATGCAACTTGGGAACCAACCACTATTCTTCAGCAGTTTCCGCAGCTTCAGCCTTGAGGACAAGGCTAGTCTTAAGGGGGAGGGCATGTTAGGGTCCCACCCTAACCCCCTTATTTATGTCATGGGATCACGTCATAGTCAAGAGTCAATAAAGCCCATATTAATATTTGTAAGTGGTTAACCCGCAATTAATGACGGGACCACCGTTAGTTGCAAATGGGCCGTAGTATTAGATAGATGGTATTAATAAAACCCACGGTATTGGCCCGTGGTATTGCATGTATGAGTCATATATAAAGGATAGAGACTCCCTGCGAGGAGCATCGTGTCTTATTTTGTAATCGAGCTCTGCTCTATTGGAGGTTGCCCCCTCGAAGAGGCATGTGAACATTGCTCTTTGAATAATAAAATCATTGCTATTCTGTGCTCTGGGTATCTTTTCTTCGCATATTCTGTGTTCTGGGTATCTTTTCTTCGCATATTCTGTATCTGGGTATTATTTTGCAGGTTAAGAGCATAACATTATTAATGTGCCATAATTATTCAAGAATTGTTTTAAGTTGATAACTATTGGGAATTTTGCATGTGTTACTCATCTAGATAGTGAATGAATGAATATTCCTAAGGGATATGTTTATTGCATCCTTGAAACTCCATTAACAATTGTCCATGAAGTATAAATATCTAAAGGAGTAGCAAAAACCTTCTCTTTAGGTCACCTTGAATAGCAAATTGCCCACATTGAGATCATTCATGACTCTGAATCTCCCAAGGGTCTAGGCACTGTTCAAACTTCCTTGGGGGTCACCAAAACTTAAATTATTTCTATTTCTTTAACCTTATACAGTCGTCCCTTTAAGGATAAGGAGGCCACTCTAGGGCTTGGTGTGAAATCCTTTGAATGGTGACAATTTGAATTTCACTTGGATAATATTCTTCCTTAGTGTCTCCTCTAGGGATCCTCAAGGTTTGGTGGAATTTCCGGAAACTTGATGCCCTAGCCATTGCATCAAGAGGGAACCCTAGAAGCTAATCCTTCAACTTGGGCATTTTTTGAAGGCATCTGCTTTAGTACTTGTTGAAGTAAATCAATCATTTCCTTTTCTCTTGTCTACCTTGACCTTGGATGTACTCATATATCATTATATACTTCAACCTAGGTCTTAGGTAGTCTCTTTTCCATGGGGGTTTTCGTGGAAAGTCTTAGTAGCTTCTCCCAAAGCTTGCACTTTCAATGAATCTTTCCATTGAATGAGCCACCTTGCCTCACTTCAAACCCATCGTAGATACACATCTATGACAAGTGAGTATTACTGGGACGCCTCCCATTAGTGAAAATCCGAGAAGAGTAGGGGACTTAGGCTGTGGTGATAGTGGGCCTCCGTTCCATAGTGTTGTTGTGCCCTCTAGCTTTTGCCTCTTTACAAGGCCTGCTAGTTTTTGCAACAACAATTACATAGCCTAGAATTATATTAGAGGACAAGATTTCAAAATCATAATCCATTAAAGGAAGGTCTAACCAAGTTGGAAGCTACCTCATTTTATCAAGAGAGGAAAGAACTTGAGTCTAATGCTTTTATGGAGATAAGTACCAGTACCAGCCTATGAGAGCTGTGGGTTACACTACACTTACATCATCTCTCATAGTAGAATCAAGACAAAGTCCTTGAGTTGGTTAGTGATGCAGAGAGCTGAATAAGAGGCTTATAACCTATGTTGCCTCATGAACACGTTGGAGTTTTCTATGTGGCAGACCTCCAAGAGTTACATATGTCTTGAGTAAAGTTATAGTGAGCTAGCCTTAAGTCACTGAGCTAGTAGTCAAATGCTGAAGATTTGGGCATGAAAGCCTTGGAAGAGGGTTCTCCCAAGGTAAATATTTATTTTCTTTTGACTCACTAAATGATACTCTTGCCTAGTATGATTTGTAGGTGGTCTTGGAGCTTGGATTCATATCCAAGCTTATATAGCATTTCACGAATAAGGTCTTAAGACTTTAAATTTAAGCTTTCTTGAGTCCTAACTCCATTATAATTATCAAGGCCAGACAGGGTCCTATATGCTGGCCTGAAAGGAAAGCTTGCACAGCTAGGGGTATGTCTATATATATAATATATAAAGAAAGAGAGAGACTACCAATATAGCTGGCCTATTGCAGGGTTAAAAGATTACTCAGTAGTCATTACTCTTGTATACCAAGTGGTCATGGACCAAGCAAGGATGATGGGCTAGGATTTTCGGAAATTTCTCCCTTCTTGCTTGTCAACACTTCCTCAAGCTAGGAGGCTAACCCTCATATGTACATTTCTTCCATAAAGATAGGCCTTGATGCCAAAATCTATAGCTACAAGGTCAATATGCCACTCAGGTCTTAGCCCTTTTTATAAATAGCTACAAGGTCAATATGCCACTCAGGTCTCAGCCCTTTATATAAAAATTAGGGCTGGAATATAATTGTGTACAAGGACATAAGATCTTCCAAGAAGCATCACCCTGGATAGCTAAGAGGCCATGCCTACCTTGGAAACTCCTTGACTCCAGAGCGGATTAAAGATCTTCCAACCCTCAACCGAATATGGTAGTATGATTTCTATAGGGTGGAGGTCAGTGAATCCACTATTCCACCCATCCTACCACATAATACTACAGCCCATTAGCCTGAGGCTATATTTAACTGCAGAATGAGGTTTGAGGGAGATGGCAATCCTTGGGTGAGAAGTAATAGATCACTCCTACTATGCTCAGGGATCACAGCTAACTCCCATCCATAATTGCAATGGTCATATGAGTATGGTAAACGTTTTAATTCTATCATCAAATGTTCTATGAAAACTAAGACTTGCTTAGCATCGCTATTAAAAATTAAGACTAGACTAATGAAGGATGTCATTAAGGGGAATTCCAAATTTCCAGTGACATCTTCAAATACGTTTCCCATTAAACAACATACTCAGCTATGACAGACAAGCATTTTCAAATAATGATACTCAACAGATAATTTCAATTACAATAATAAATATCAGGTAAATTACAGCTGAATCTGAAATCTTTTGCTTGCAACTGAAGAAGGGTGTGCTCTTTTCCACCCAAGCATAGGCTCAGCTGTGTCTGTCTTGTCTACAGTTGGCCACCCCCTATCAAAGCCATGATACCACAGGGAAAAATCAGTTTCTCAGGGAAATTGATGGGTGTCAAGGTCACTCTCCTTCACAGTCATTCCATTGGTAGAAAACCTTCTACCCTTTAAGCCCAGGATCCCCATGAATTCTTCAGATGCCTTTACAGCTAGATTTCAATTGCACAAGCAAGTCCCTTCACTACCTCTATAGTCCCTCACGGCCATTCCCTATCAGTGCATGCTTCTTTGCCCAGCCTGCATCAAAATTCTTAGTCCTCTTTGCAAGGTCGGGTTTAGTTTTTTCTTCTCAAATTCAGTAGCCAAATTTGAGTTTTAACGGGCCTAAATGCCCAATAATGGACCCAACTCGATTTTAGTACCACTGGGCGCAATTTTTGGTAGCCCAAGCAAGTTCCCTTTGCTTGTAAATTGTTAGCAGTAAACCCACTTGCAAATTTGCTCATTTTCCACTACTGGGCACTCTCATAGCTCAAGGACCTCTTCATTTAGCACCTTCCGGTGTGTCCTACACACTACCCACACACTGAATAATGGTTCCCTTTGTGGTTCCCTTTGGCCCCACACGCATCCTCCTGTCCTTGCCCAAGAATGCTCGTGATTTTTTGGCTTGTGGTAGAGGAATTCGTGTGTCAACTAGGAAAATAGAGGTGGGTACTCGCTGTACCATTGGTTGATGTTTTCAGAAATCGTAGCCACCTTCCTCATACATTCATAACTGTGGTTAGTTGGCTTCACAACTACCTAACTCTCTTTCACTAATGATTTTTCTTGAGAAATGGGTAGAGAGGGAAGAATATCAAATTTAAATTTTGGCAATTTGGCAATATGGGTTTTCTAGTGAAGTTGTATTTGGTAGGCAAGGTAATCCCACAATCCCCTCACCAGTTTTCTGCTCGCAGTATCATTTACGATTTGCCCATCATAGTTAAAAAATCGTTAAAATATCTTTGATGCGATTCACGATGATGCTAAGTCATAATTATAATTAGATAGATGGACTTTGACGTTGTTGATATCAATCTTGGCCAACCATGTCTTTGGGAGCAATGTGGGTGGTATGATGCATGGGCATGCAACATTAATGTATGGGTCCTAATGCAGTGGTACTGAATCTTTAAATTGAATAAACAACTTCATAAACATCCTTTTTGAATCTGCTCAACCATGTTATCCCTCAGTTACATGAGCAACCTGTCCTTTGGGCCCAACAGTTAGTTCAATGGGGTCCATTGCTATCCAATGGGACATTACTGATCCTCCCATAGCCATTGGGTATTTGATACACAATCACATTCATACCAGAAAGCTGCCATTCCTTGCGGTGACCTCACACTGCCATTGATAGGTGAGGTAGAGGAACAACACTGCTTTTGGCATAAATATTGCATTGCATGCTAATTTCAAGACCTTGTATGCCCACACTTCAACTTTGCATGCATGCCTACAACCAAAACTGTTATGAAAATTCAATTGATGCATCCACAACAATAAGATGAATGGTTATTGAACCACTTTCAATCACTGAACGAAGAATCTTGTTACTCAAATATATCAAATTTCATAGGTATTCTAGGTATGATACATAGAGCAAGGGGCATATATTAGTTAGTCGTTTTTTCTCTCTTGCTTTCCATCAGAGTATTGTATAACATTTACAGTAATAAGTGATTTCTCATTAGATATTATGTTAATGAGTTGATGATTCTCTTGAAGTGTGTATTTTTTTAGTGAGTTGATAATTTGCTTGATTAAATGTGTAGTAACAACTATTTCAATATTTTTTTTGGAATGCTAAGTTATGTGAGTCCTGAGATGACTCGCACGCCTAACATTCGGCTTGAGTAGCCGCGACCCAGGGGCATTTAATCCGTCAAAATCACGTGGGGATTGCATCCAGCCTCAGCCACACCAGCCCTTAGCATGACTGGATTTTTGTGCACGGAGTTTTGAACTGGTGACCTTTACACCAGGAAGTGCCTTAACAGAACACCCTGTCACCATCTGCTCTTTGCCCTGTGGGAAACAACTATCTCAATATTTGGTTGAGAGAATTTTATTTTTATTTTTCAGCTTCTTTTGCCAGCAAAGACATGTGGTCATCATCTCACGCCTAACATTCGGCTTGAGTAGCCGCGACCCTGGGGCATTTAATCCGTCAAAATCACGTGGGGATTGCATCCAACCTGGGCCACACCAGCCCTTAGCATGACTGGATTTTTGTGCACGGAGCTTTGAACTGGTGACCTTTACACCAGGAAGTGCCTTAACAGAACACCCTGTCACCATCTGCTCTATGCCCTGTGGGAAACAACTATCTCAATATTTGGTTGAGAGAATTTTATTTTTATTTTTCAGCTTCTTTTGCCATCAAAGACATGTGGTCATTTTGATGAGCAAAAATATTCCTTAGTGTGAAATGTCACTATCTAAGCTTCTTTTGTCAGTGAGATTTTCTTGTCACCTTCTAAATTTTTTCCTTGCTGTCATAGATTTTTGTAGTCTTCATTTCTTTCCTTAGCATCGTAATCCATAATTTTTTTTTCTTGCAGGGTTCCTCAGTTAATGTTCTAAATTTTATCTGATAAATTCTATTTACTGTTATATCTTCTACCTTTTTCTGGGATGCAAATGCAAGATTGTATTTATACTTGACTGTGTTTTTTTAACCTATTGGGCTACCTTCAAACATGTTCAATGTTCCTAAATGACGGATATTTTAGTTCTGTCATGCATGTTTAGAATAGTCCACATTTGAAAGCAGCAGCTGTGTCTTTTTAATCAATTCTCTTTATTTGCTTGACTCAGTTAAACCTAATTAATCCATAACTTGTTCTAAATGATCATGACCTTCGACCACTGTCTAACAGATGCCATTGTCTAATAATGGATTTAACTGTAGGGATGGCAATGCCAAACTTTGTTAAAATAGAAGGTTAAGCAATGATGAATTTGCAGAAGTGGTGACGGATCTGCTCATGCGCTGGATGTATGCAAAAGTAAAATGCTTTCTTTTTCTCATTCTCTGCATCACAAACAAATTGATGGCTTGTGAAGCTAAAGAAACTGTTAAATGCATATTCTGCGAATTATACTCGGTAGTTCACTGTTTGGTCTGCTGGATAAGGATCCGTGTCCATATGCAAGAGGTTTCAAGTTTTTAGTTCTAGGCATCTCTGCTCACAGTCCTGCAGCAGTGCATCTACGCTTCTTTCCATGTAGTATCCCTCTGTAACACTTTCAACAGTCAACTTTTGGGGATTGCCATAAACAATTGTGTATACGCTTAAAATCTTGAAATCAATCAAGAGAAAAAACACAAAGGGAATTTCCATAAGCAATTCTTTTGTTTTTACAATATGTCATATGATATATGCAATTCTGTCCTGATGATGAGTCTTCTTTTGGACTCGAAACATCAACTAAAAATGATTACTGTGGATCAAGTTCTGGAATCAAATTCTTCAAATTCTGAGCACCAGTGAAGCTTACAAACAAATGTCATGTGTTTAAAAATTAAAAAATCAATCAACAGATAAAACACAGATGTGATTGAAAGAGGCAAGCTTCAAAAACATTTACTTCCGATAATACAATCTCTGGTTAGTAGTTAATTATAATTTTCCATCTTAATATTTATTAGAATAAAGTGAGTCTTCTTTTGGACTCGAAACATCAACTAAAAATGATTACTGTGGATCAAGTTCTGGAATCAAATTCTTCAAATTCTGAGCACCAGTGAAGCTTACAAACAAATGTCATGTGTTTAAAAATTAAAAAATCAATCAACAGATAAAACACAGATGTGATTGAAAGAGGCAAGCTTCAAAAACATTTACTTCCGATAATACAATCTCTGGTTAGTAGTTAATTATAATTTTCCATCTTAATATTTATTGGAATAAAGTGAGATTCTGATGTTCGCAAGCAAGACCCAGATCTGTACGTAGTCCAAGATGATTATAAATTGTCTTCTGAGTATTTATTAGAAGCGTTTGTTGTATGCATTTCTTTGAAATATCTCCAAACCATATTGGTAAAAAAAGTGAATTGCTAATAACTATTGAAATATTCATGTGTTGAAAGCTAGTTCCATAAATCTTAAAAAACGTACTAAAGACGACATATAGTATAGCAGGCCTTTTTGAAAACTAGTTTTTGGGAACCCTTGCAATGAAATTAGCTCATTAAACGTACTAAAGACGACATATAGCATAGCAAGTCTCTTTGAAAACTAGTTTTTGGGAACCCTTGCAATGAAATTAGCTCGTTGTGTGGCTCTCCTCATAGTACTTACTTTTTGGTCTAACATTTTAAGGGGGCATGACTGGTTTGTTGGTTCT
The DNA here is from genome assembly GCA_031772625.1 of Pinus tabuliformis. Taxonomy (NCBI): domain Eukaryota; kingdom Viridiplantae; phylum Streptophyta; class Pinopsida; order Pinales; family Pinaceae; genus Pinus; species Pinus tabuliformis. The sequence goes on along the minus strand of CM062818.1, from coordinate 1,581,225,530 downwards.
TTTTGGCAAAACTCTTTGGATGGCTTGAAAGAAGATTATGCCAAGACAAGATGTTAAGGAATGATTTACCCAAGCTTCAAATGAATGTTGATTGATGAGGACCATTAACAAGTTAAGATCACCTTTAACTTTTTTAGCTCAAACCCTCATTTACCAAGGGAGCTGGTTCCCTAATTTATTTTCCAAGGCAAGTTGGGTTCTCTAAGTTATTTGATTTTGTGATATTTAATATAGTTTGGAAGGAATGAAGTTGTCAGGAAGTGAGAAAAGTGTCATTTGGTTCCTATGTAAAAGGAGAGTCTAGATATAATTGGGATTTGTTAGAGAAGATATGAAATAGATTTGGTTTGTTAAATTGATTGAACGAGAACTCTCTTAGCTAAGCGTCTCATATGTAATTAAATAGAAGAATAGAAAAATTAAATAGAGTTAGAGAGATTGATCAAGCAAGAGATTTGTTTTGTGTGCATAGTGAAATTATTGGTTTCCCTTTTCATTTCAGAACGAGTATATGGATTTACATGTCTTTGTTCAATTCTTCTGAGTGTGTTGTGTTTTTTCCATATAATTGAGCTATTTGTAATCGTAGAATATCGCTGTGGTTGCAGGCGGTATAACAAGGTGAGCACAAAGTTTTCTTATGTGTAGGTAAGCACAAATATTATTTTATCCATATGGTGCCCAAAAGGTGTACACTCCCGACACCCTCAGAGTCCTGATGGACAGATTAAACAAGTTATAAAATTTATTCGAAGTTGGACCCACATCTAATTAGGTTAACTCGGGGAAGGTACATCCAACTAAGTTCAATTGTGAAGGCACATCTGGTTCAAGTTACATTCGATGAAGGGTTATTTGGCAAGTGAGATATGAGCTTGGAGCAATTTGGCTCTTTAAAAAAAATCTTAATCTTTAAATTTCTAGATGTCGGGTCATCTAGATCCATAAGCATAATTGTGGACCCCGTAGTGGAGTGCGAATACCAAGTTGAAAATTTAATATCGAGCGGTGACATCCAGTTCTATACCCCCATATATTAAAGAAAAAGGAAACATTCTGGCCTTGAACCCCAAATACAACATTTTTGAAAATACTTTTGGGCCTTGAAGTTGGATACGACAGTTTTGAAAAGACATCTGGGTACCAACCCCTAGATATAATACCTTAACAATAAATTGACTTGGCATTATAAAAGATCTGGGCCTTGGGAAAAAACCTCTAGAACCCCAGATTCCAGATATTCAAGAGAAGAAAAGGTATCTACCACTGTGAGAGAAAGAACTAGATGAGGGAAAAAGGATAAAGTGAGGTTGATTGGCATTAGTGTGGTATCAGAGCATTTCTTGAAGAAAGTAAAGATGGCATACTGACGAGGAGTAGCTAGAGGAGCAACTCGAGGAGTAGGTCGAAGGAGAATTGTAGCAAATGTGACTTTGCATGCAGAAGTGAGGAGACTTCAAGAAAGAATGGTAACTATAGAGACTGCAAAAAGGAGAGGAGCTAACATAGGGGATGTCATTGATGCTGAAGAAGAAACAAAATAATCAATAGAGACAAAGATGTTTTCCAAGATGATTGCCAAAGAAAAAATGGAGGTACCATTGTATGAAGGTAACTTGAATGCTAATGAGTTAATGGATTGGATAAATGCTGTAGATAAATACTTTGATTATGAGGATGGCGATGGTGCTAAGCGAGTCGAGTATGCAGTCACTAGACTCAAAGGCCATGCAACCTTGTGGTGGGACAAGGTACAAGCTGAATGGAAGAGGAAAGGAAAGTCCAAAATAAAAAATTGGGATAGAATGGAAGAAAAATTTAAAAGTAAATTCTTACCTAAGGATTAACAAATCAATTTTTTTATACAATTACAGAACCTTAGACAAAAGTCCATGTCAGTTAGAGAATACATTGACGAGTTTTACAAGTTAAACATTAGAGGTTGCCTTGTAGAAGATGATGTTGAAAATGTTGCTGGATACATAAATGGTTTGAGATTTGATATTCAATATGAAATTAACTGTTATCCTTGAAAACTATTGAGGATGCATATCAAGCTGCCTTGAAGGCATAAGAGAAGATTACTTGAAAGTAAAGCCAAAGAAGTCGAGGAAGGAGCCTGCAAGAGGCAAAGGACAACAGAGTGGAAGAGGAAGAGTAAAATCTACAAGAGGAGAAGGAAGCTCCAACAGTCAATCAACAATAGGAGGTGATTCAAGAGGAAGAAGATCATTTTCCAGAGGACAAGGACAAGAAGGAGACTATCAACATAGATGTTTCAGATGTGGGAAGTTAGGACATATGTCTTGGGAATGTCGCGAGATTGCATCATCAAAGCCAAAGAGGTGCTCATGTTGATGAAGCAAAGGAGGAAAATGAGAATCCAACCACAATTGAAGAAGTTCCTGAACAAGGGAGTCCTTGCTGATGAAGAGATTATTAATTAAAGCAAAGAAGGAATCCAAAGAGCCATCTCAAAGGTGAAGTCTATTCAAATCCATGTCCAAGTCTAGAGTTAAGTGTTGCAAAGTTGTTATTGATAGTGGTAGCATAGATAACTTAAGTCTCCACTGAAATGGTAGAGAAATTGAATTTGAAGAAAACAGTACAACCTCATCCTTACAAGGTGTCTTGGTTGCAAAAAGGCCATCAAGTTTTAGTTAATGAACAATGTACAATAGATTCCTAAATTGGGAGATATAAAGATGAAATTGTATGTGATGTGATGCCAATAGATGTTTGGCATTTTTTATTGGGGAGACCATGGCAATATGTTAGGAAATCCATCCATGATGGTAGAAAAACATGTACACAAAAGGATGGCCAAAAACACACCCTGTCACCTTTACTAGAGGAAGAACTCAAATACAAAGTAGGTACAAGTGTATTGCTCATGAGTGGGGAGGAGCTGTTGCAAGAAACAAATCAAGAGGAGGTACATTTTTCTCTAATTAGGAAGCCTTGGGTAATTCTTACAAGCACCAATTTGAATGACTTGCCCGAAGAAATTAGAAGCATGTTGGATCAATTTGCTAGCATTATTGTGGATGAGATACCAAATAGTTTGCCTCCTATCAGAAGCATTAGCCATCACATTGACTTGATTCTAGGATCTAGTCTTCCAAACAAAGTAACATATCAAATGACTCCACAGGAAAATGAAGAAATAAAGAGGCAAGTTTAGGAGTTGTTAGATAAAGGCCTTATTAAAGAAGTTTGAGTCTTTGTGCCATACCAATAGTGCCTAGTTTGAAGAAGGATGGTGGATGGAGGATGTGTATCAAGTCAAGATTCATCAACAAGATTACAATCAAGTATAGATTTCCACTTCTGCTAATTAATGACTTGATTGATTGTTTGAGTGGTGCAAAGTATTTTTCCAAAATTGATTTTAAAAGTAGATATCGCCAAATCTAAATCAGGGAAGGAGACAAATGAAAAACTACTTTTTAAACCAACTATGGATTGTATGAATGGATTGTGATGCCATTTGGCCTTACCAATGCACCCAATACTTTTATGAGGCTAATGAAGGAAGCCTTGAAGGAATTTATAGGGAAATTTATTATTGTTTATTTGGATGATATTATAGTGTACAACCAAACAAAAGAAGAATATCTTATCAAACGCCTTAAGCTAGTTTTGAGTACCTTATAGCGAGAGAAATCATCGATAAGTCTAAAGAAGTGTAGCTTCATGAAGAACGAGTTAGTGTATTTGGGTTTTGTAATCTCAAAGGATGGGATGAAGATGGATCAGGACAGGGTGAAAGCAATCATTAACTGGGCAATTCCAAGAAATGTGTTTGAGGTAAGAAGCTTCCATGAGCTTGCAAGTTTTTATAGAAAGTTTATTAAAAGTTTCAACAGTCTGTGTGCACCCATTGTAGAAACCATTAAAGAGAATAATCAACCTTTTAAGTGGATAGATCACAACTTCAAATTGCTAAAGCAGAGATTAGAGAAAAACCATTTTTAGCATTGCCATACTTAAAAAAATTATTTCAAGTTGAAATAGATGGCAACAATGTGGCCATTGGAGCAGTTTTGAGCCAGGAGCGATGCCCAATTGCCTACTTAAGTGAAAAGTTAAATGAAACCAAGCAAAATTATTCTTCATATGATAAGGAGTTTTATGCTATCATTATAGCCTTTGAATAAATAAAAATGTTATTTTATGGCAAAGGAAATTATCCTATTCACTGATAATCATGTTCTGCAATTTATAAACAATTAGCCAAAACTAAATCAAAGACATCCTAAGTGGGTGGAATTTTTACAACATTTCACTTTTGTAATTAAGCATACAAGTGGATCATTACACAAAGTATTATATGCTTTGAGTAGGTTCAATTTAATTCAATAAGAATTCCAATTCCATGTTAGAGGATTTGATGAACTTAAAGAAATGCACAAACATGATATAGATTTCAAAGAAGCCTATGTAGCATGTGAAAATCATGTGAGCATCAACACAACTCAATGGTCAAGCTAGATGATTAAGAGGGTTTGTTGTTCAACAATAGTAAGCTTTTCATTCCTAGATGTTTTGAGGGACAATTTAATACAAGAGAAGCAAAAAGGGGGATTCACTGGACACTTTGGACCTCATAAAATTTTTGATGTATTAAGTTCATTTTATTATTGGCCAAAAATGCAAGCTAACATGTAAATCTCTGTGGAAAGATGCAGAGTATGTTAACAGGCAAAAGGAAGGAGTCATAATACAATATTGTATTAGCCACTGTCAATTCCCAACAAACCTTGGGATTCTATCAACATGGATTTTGTTTTGGGTTTTCCTCGTACACAAAAAGGTAATGATTCCATTTTCGTTGTTGTGGATAGGTTTTCTAAAATGGCACATTTTATTGCTTGTACAAGAACCACTGATGGAATAGTGTGGCAAATTTATTCTTTAAATAAATTGTGAGATTACATGGATTTCCTAGAAGCATTATATCATACAGGGATACGAGATTTGTGGGTCACTTTTGGAGAACCTTATGGAAGAAACTAGGCACTAGTTTAAACTTCAATTCAACTTATCATCTTCAAATAGATGGAAAAATAGAGGTTGTGAATAGAAGTCTCTAAAACAATATGAGAAATTTGGTGAATGCGCATCCCAAATAGTGGGATCATGTGCTTGTTTAAGCTGAATATTCCTACAATGGTTCACCTAACAAGAGTACAGGGATGAACCCATTCCAAATTATGCACCCAGGGGAGTGTATGAATTAAGGAACTTAGGAAATCAAGAGCTTATAAGTGCAAAAGGTGAAGACTTTGCTGTGAGTATGCAAGAGTTGTAGGAAAGAGTTAAGCAACAACTACAAGAGAACAACAATAGGTATAAGTAGAGAGAAGACCTGAAGAGAAGACAACTAGATTTTGAAGTTGGAGACCTAGTAATGGCATATTTGAGAAAGGAAAGATATCTTGTAGGGAGATATAACAAACTAAAGCTCAAGAAAATTAATCCATGTAAGATTTTGAGGAAATTTTCATCAAATGCTTACAAATAGAACTTCCAAGAGACATTGGAATAACACCAATTTTCAATGTAGCAGATCTATATCCCTTTAAGGAATCAAATGGTGTTATAGTAGATGCACTTGTAAGTGATGAAAATCATACCAACCAGTTACAAGTAGTATAACTATGCAAGTGAGTGTAGAGATTATTGTATCTGGCCACAAGGAGATCCAACTACAAGTACATGGTGCCCAAAAGGTGTACACTACCGACACCATCTGATTCCCAATGGACAGATTAAACAATTTATGAAACTTATCTAGAGTGGAACCCACATTTAAGTAGGTTGATTTGGGGAAGGTACACTTGGCTAGGTTCAATTGATGAAGGTTGTTATAGGCATATTTGGGCACTGCAACCCCAAACTCATATGTCCATAAATCAAGGGCTCTTTAACACTTAGAAATGTTGTTTCATACCCTAAAGGATCATGGTCAACTGATTACATTATTTCCCAGAAGTTCCACCTGAAAAGCCACTCAGAACTGGCCAAAACTGGACCATACTGACTACTCCATGGTTAAGGTGAGATGCATCTCACCTTCTACACACGGGGGGTGCGATGCATATGAAAAGGCCTTCTGTAGGGTGTGATGAGCGAGGATGGACAAATGTCCGAGACAGTTTGCTAAGTGGATGATCATGGAATCTTCTAGAAACTTCTCATAGGACACTTGCCTCTCTGAATTTGTCCAGGGATGAGTAAGAGATCAATGAAATCTCCAAGTGCAACCAAGAACTATCAGTGGAATGACACCAATAAAAAACCCAGAGCTGACTCACACCCTTGCAAGACATCTATAAATGGATCCGTCATCTGAGAGATCTAGAGGCTAGAATTTTGTATTTTGTAAGGAAGTGTTGTTGGTTTATCTGTGAGAAGAGACATTGCATTGTTGGGTGATTTGCTTATTCATGAGGTGAAGAGGGCTTCTACACTGGGAGGATGATGTTGGATCAGACAACTGGGTTGTAATCATCTCTTTCACTATTAATAAAGTTCTTTGAGTTTTCCTCCATATAATCGTGTGTTTATGAATCTTATTGTTTATGAATGCAATTGTATGGTCAATGTGTTTTTGATTCCGCATTGTTTATGATGTTTTAGACGGAGATGCTTTGATGGTTTTCTGTTACTTTGACTCTACATGTACTCTTTGAAGTAGGACAAGTAGGAGAGAAGTGACAAATTCTATCAAGGAAGAGCGAAATCAAGCAAAGATCTAAGGAAGAGATCCAGGTTGGTCCTCTTTTCTTCCTTCTAATCTATCACACTTAAAGGAATTCTCGAAAGGCTTTGATTGTTTGTTTCTAAGATAGCTACCCGTCTTAGTGGGACTAGTAGTTCGAATCGAAACTAGTTTTCCCCGAAACAAAATGGTGACTCCACTAGGGAACGAATAGTTTGTTTTGTTTGTTTATTGTTTGCTTTATAAACTACAGACAGAGCCTGAAGTTAGCCAACGAGCCTTCGAAACGCCTTTGCTATGCAATTGCGAAGTAGATGAATGCTGCTTCAGTCAATCTCCGGGTTGGTTTATGAACTGAACATCTGACTTACAAAGCATTCTAAGTGCCCTTGTGGTAGCTCAATAACCTCATAAGATCTTACCCCTATACTTTGTTTTTACTGTGCATCATTATTCAGCCTAAATCACTGAACTTAGTTGCAAATTTTGAGCAAAAACCAAGCTCACTTTTGCTCCTTGGTCCATCACACTGTCTGTAACTGTGTACTCTGTATGCATCGCACCTCCCGTGTGTTGCAGGTGAGATGCATCCCTGTTTCCCTATGTTGCAGGTGCGAAGATTGAGTGAGACTGCTTTCCCTCTTTGAAAGTTGGTTTTTTCTTTTTGTTTTCAACGCTATTCAGTGGTTTCGCTGTTCATGATTAATATCTTCTTGTTGGAACCTTTTTCCTTCACATATTTCAGCCTCCATCAGTTAGGAATTGTAAATGTTTTTGTGTATTTGTGAATCATTTACAGTTTTCCTTTGTCGAAAGTAGCTCAATCGAATTGTCGTTTTTTGATGCAAGTGTTGTAATTGTCATTTCGAATCAAAAGAAGAGTGTAGTAAAGTCTTCCTCTTCTAGATAGGTGATTTTACTTTTCTCATTGTGTTTGATTTGAGTTATTAGTATTTGAAGTGTCGAAGATAGTTTATATTTTGAATTTGAAAAGTGTCGTCTTAGTCTTCCTTTCGTTTTGAAAAGAAATTGTCAAAAATGTCGCTTTGAAAGAAAATAGTTCAGATCTGTACTTAGCTTTCCTTTTTGGCATTCACACATTAAGGAAACAGAAAACAAATACATGCATGTGCATTTTCATTTTGACTGCATGCGAAATTTGATTTAGGAAAGTGCATTTAGTGTGTGCTCTATGCTCTCTGTTGAAAGAAAAAATCATAATCTTCTTTCCTTTATAACTAGGATTTTCATTGCTAAAAGAAAATAAACCACTGTTTATCATTTTATATTGCATATTTAGGAATTTTACATCTACATCACGTGGTGAACCTTGAAAGACAAACTTCTAAGCAAGATCAACCATAAAATAAATCTCAATGAACATAAAAACGATTTGGAACCTAACGCAACACATCTAGAAGTCTAGGCTAGAGACGTGTTCCGGCGTCGTAAAACCTGGTAACTATCGTTTTCATCGAAGGTTGGGTGATTCCTCCTCTTTGATATGACAAGTGCTAGTACGGACTTGTGCTCCCCGTACCGTCGAATATATATTGGGAGACAACAATAGGTTGATACCCTTTATCCTTAGGAAGCCATGTCTGCCACCATATCGATCGCAATGCACTGAACACAACAATCGGGAAGATTGACTGCCATACATAAGTCCTTGGTAATTTCTCTATCATTTATCACCAAGGTGTATTTTGCAGTTTTGCGATTGATTTGGTAATCCCTTTGTCTAGATTTCCAGAGTAGTCATTTTCGTTCTTTTTTGACTCCTTAAAAGAAAAGGTCCATCCGAGCACTTGTCATTTCAGGCTCATTAAAAATCGAAGGCGACTAGAGTCACCTTTAGCTTTTTCTCGACTCTTAAAAATTGAAAAATCAAGTTGCGTCGAAGTGTCTTAAAACTTATTTAAATCGGAATAACTTTTTCCCTTTAATTTTTGAGTTGATCAAGTAATCCGCAATCGTGGAAGAAAGTCAATCAAAACCCCGTCGTTCGCGGAGACTAGCAAGTCAACCGTCTTTGACCATGGAGACGAAACCATTCTGGGCAAAATGGTCTCGTTTAACTAATTCCAATTCTCTTGGTTTATTTGAAACTTGTGTTTCGACTTCATTAGAGACTCTAGTTACTCCAATTATTTCTAGTACATCTGCCTTTACAGAAGAAGTTCCAAAGTTACAAGAGGACATTAGAACTGATCCTAGTGTAACGGTAGACATTTTTATTCCTGAAATAACTCCATATAGGGATGATCCAGAAACTGAAGTTCACTTACCTGAAAATCTGGAAGTTGAATTTTAGAATTTAGAAGGTGTCACCCCTCTAGTATCTATTACTGCAGAAGCTACACTTTCTTTGGCTCCAGAAATATTTTACAGACCTGACAGTCTACCTCTTCCACCTGGATTGATTGCCATAGAAGAGATAGTAGAGGATCTTCCATCCAATACTCCAATGCATTTTGGAACTGGGATCCACTTATATTGTAATGCCCCACTTAAATCTTATCCTACAAATTTTGTTAATGTTTACATTATCTAAAAATATTGAGAAATATTGGTCTAATATAAAATTCATGATTTCCATTATTCAAATTCCCCACTTACCTTCTCAAATTTAATATTAGGTAGGATATGGTCTCCTTCCATTATTTCAAAATATATGTATTCATTTCACATTACCCAATGTACCCTCACATTTTCTAAGGAGAAGACATGGTCCTCTCTATGTAATTACATCTCACATTCCCCAATGTACCCTCACAATTACTTGGGAGAAGACATAGTCCTCTCCATCTTATTATCAATATATATATTCATTTCACATTCCCCAATGTACCCTCACATTTACTAAGGAGAAGACATGGTCCTCTCCATGTAATTACATCTCACATTCCCTAATGTACCCTCACATTTACTTGGGAGAAGACAGTCCTCTCCATTTAATTATCAATATATATATTCACCTCACATTCTCAAATGTACTTTTCAGATTTACTTGGGAGAAGACATGATCCTTTCCCATTAAATTCTCAATTTTATATTCATGTCACATTTCCAAATGTACCCCTATCTTACTTGGGAGAAGAGAAGTCAATTGTAAGGATGGATGAGAAGTTAATGACATTAATGAGAGGTGGTTGTGATGGAGAAGGGAAGGATGGTATAAAAAGGGAAGGGGGAAGGAAGAAAAGGGGGGTTGGAGTCTTGCTTAGGATTGTGGGGGTTGGTTGTGATTGTTTGGCCTTGTCATGATTTTGGGAGACCTTGGAAACCTGTGGAGGTTTCTTGGGTTTGAGAGGAGGAAAGTATCATTATCTAGTTTTGCACATTCTTCTTGAGGACACACTATATCTGGTTGGACTTGGGCACGGAGGGCTAGGGAACCTGTGGAGGTTTCCTGGGCTAGGAATTTATTTCCTAGTTGGCTGGGAGGTAAATCCGGTTGGGTCGGTGAGAAGGAGCGTTCAACAGGAGCTATAAGACAAAGGTATCATCATCAACCGCCGGAACAGGTATTTTCCATGGACCACTCTTGTTAAGTTGATATCAATGGAATGCTCACCTTAATTTATGTTGCTTATGATAAAGTGATAAGATGTTAAATGTTTAAATCTATGTAAGAAGGTCAGCAAGTTCTTTTTTTTTACTTTTAAAACAGTAGGAAAATAGATCTGTTAGTGTATAATAGATTGAGACTCTAATAATAGGAATGAGGCCCTACACTTGGTATCAGAGCCAAGTTCAAAATCTAGACCCAAAACCCACTAAACCCACAATTTATACTTTCTACAAGTCTCCTTGTCATTTGATGCGAATCCCCACCCATGACTACTGGCCTTTACTTCTGCCAGGAGCCCATATTCCATTCGCATTTAGTTTGACTTTGCCATTTCCTCCACCAATCTGATGGCTAGTCTGAGGAGTTTCTGTGTTTTATAATTGATTTTTTTGCGCTAGCCAATTATCTGAGAACAACATACGGATTAGACTCTCTGCAAGATAAATCTGGGCATGTGCGGTTCATAGAGGGACCAACAAAGTCTAGCAGAGGCGGTCAACAGTAAGCTGAGCTTCCCGTCTTCTGTGATTTTATTTTACCACCGCTGAGTGCTTAAACTTGGCCACAAATGCCTAGAAATTGAAATCTTTAGAGCGTAATTTGGTGGAAAATTAATGCCAGCGTTAATGCACCGGGCAATCGGTATAGCTACTATACTACAAGGCTCTGAATTGGAAAGCCGCCACAAGAATTTTCTCTAATTGTGGATTTAGGAAGCACTGTTACATATGTTCCCTGTTTAACTTGTACACGATGTGGCAATCACAGCAAGTATACATTGGGTCCACATCAAGGGAGTTTAAAAGTCAGACTAATGTCTACAGGTTAAAACTCATTGTTTGGTGAAAATTTTGCCTGGATTCCGTAAATAATAAACAAACTAACTTCTGCTTGGCTAATTCTATCCATCATTGTCGCTTACCAAAGTGTAGAGAGAAATTTGTTACTTGAGAAACAAATCAATGTATATCTCTATCTAGAACATAGTAGCTTTCCATGGACTTTCACTTGTTTTGTGCAGTGTTGGGTTGTGATGTCATAAAGAAGGCATTGCTGCTCTGAGCATATGTTCATATTTATCCTTGATGTCTCAATTAACTGAATCCTTTTAAGCTACAGACTATGAGGAGGAAGTAACTTTTACGATTGGGTTACAAGAATACGCGAGAAGCAAACTTTTATTATCATAATGAGATTTAGCGTCAATGGGATCTTGACTGCTTGTAGTCTTCGAGTTCATTCGGTCAATGATTTATTGTTTTGCAGTTTACGCCCATTCCTTAGCACTGGATTTTGTTAAGTTCCTCTAAACTCTTTGATATCTTCGGCCGTCCCAAAAGCTGGTAGCGAGGTGTAAGTTGTAGCTAGTAACGATTAAATCCCAATTATCCAGATTTGATGAAAGGAAATGCTAAAAGTTAGTGCCGTAAGAAGAAATTCAGGAGTAAAAACTAAATTCCAGACGACCTTTTCATGCACATTGCCGCCAAGCACTTCGAGTTTGCCAAGTAGGTTACATACTGTGTTGGGTTAAGTTTCTGTTTTAAATGGAGGGTGACATGCGTATTATTCTAATGCAAGCCACTTTTATGCAGCATATACTTATTATTTGTGTTGTAGCCATTTGTATGAAGTGGATTATGATAGAGAAGTTGCTGGAGACTCATTTAATATTTTAATCCATTCAGAAGAGAATATGTACCATTTCACTCAGTTGTTTATATATATATAAAAGAAAATCAGAGCAAAAATTAAATTCCAGATGACCTTTTCATGCACACGCAGCGAAGCACTAAGAGCTTGTCAAGTAGGTTACCTACTGTGTTATGTTAAGATTTTGTTTTAAATGGAGGTATGTTGATCAATGCTTTCATCAATGTGCTAGAATATGAGAAATTTCCAGCCCGGAAAATTCTGTTCATACTCCATTCTATTTTGTGCTTGAGTAGCCATTTCAGAAATTTTCAACATGTGGAACTCTGATTTTGAATTGTGTTTATTCTATTGGGTACTTTATTGCAGTTTAATTCGGTACTCGGCTTGGTACTTGATAGGTTTCCTGGCAGTGGAAATTACAGTGAGTTCATTTTACTCTTTGTCAATGAAAAATTGAGATGTATGAAATGCAACACTGTCTTTCTAATCCAGCAGAAACAACATAACATGAACAAGATTATGATAATGGTAAGTGTTGAGAAGCAAATACAAGAGACAATGAGATATACCTGTAGATTATAACCCTTGTGTTGATAACTCCAAAACAGAGAGCAATATTCACAGGTCTCTTGGAGGGAATAATTGTTACAGGGAAAAGTGTCTATTCAGAACTGCTCTATCCCACTAAGGTGTGACAACTGCCTTAGAAACAAACAGAGTAAAGCTACTTTCGTTTTTCCTTTATGAATTATAGATAGAGAGGAACAGAAAGACCAACCTCTGTCTTGCGCTAATCTCCTGATTTGATTCCTCTCTTCTTTGATAGTCTTTCGCTACTTGTTCCCTTGCACGCCCAGCTTCACAAAGTACCTGTAAGATCACAATAGCATAGCACTATACAAAGACATGGATTTATAATCATAAACAATCTAGGATCAGATGTAAATTGACCATACAAATGCAGCAAACAACAATGACACAAGAGTATGGAGGAAAACTTGAATAGCTTTTATTGATAAACAAGAAAGAGCCAAGAGGAGTTACAACCAGTTGTTCTGACCCAGCATCGACCTCTCAGCAAGGAAGCCCCTCTTCACCTCATACAAAGCTTAGATCACCCAACAATCTGATGTTTGTCTCAAGAAACCAACAACAATTCCTTACAATATGCAAAATTCCAGCCTTTGGATCTTTGGGATGAGGGATCCATATATAGATATCTGTAATGGAGATGAGTCAGCTTATGATTTGATTAGTGTCTTCCCTCTGATAGTTCTTGCTTCCACCTGGAGATTGATGATCTCTTACTCATCCTTGGTCGAATTCAGAGAGGCAAGTGTCACAGGAGAAGTTTCTGGAAGCTTCCATTGCCTCTCCACCTCGCGGAATGACACTGCCATTTTTCATTTCTCGCCCATCGCACCCCATAGAAGGGATTTTTGAAATGCAACGCACCCACACAATATATTTAGGTGAGATGCAATGCACTTGACCAGTGGAGCAGCTGAAATGATTCTGTTTTGACCAATTTTGAGCAGTTTTTCATGGAGAACTTCTGGGAGAAGCTGTAATCTGTTGACCTTGTTCCTTTAGGGGTTAGAACAACACTTTTAGGGACTTAGGAGCCCTTGGTTTATGGACATTTCATGTTTGGGTTTGTAGTGCCCAAAAATGTGTATAACAGTTGCCCCCTAAAGCATGAGGTCGTTAATCTTTTGATGTCGGGTGAAATGCTTTATTATGAGGATCCGAAGTTCTTTCAAGTTGGGAGGAGACCTGTAATAAGATACAATACAATACATTATCTTCATAACATTTTCATGATCTAGCTGAGGCGGGCATTCCCATGCTCAGTTTTATAAATTCATTTTCATGTACATAGGACAAACAATCGTCTGAGTGTAGACTGATGATTCTGGTAGAGCCATCATCCCTTTGATTGGATGATTATCTGTGCAGCAATGATGTACATTTGATGTCTTTATTTCCCAAAATATATATCGCAGCCCGGATGGATGAAACTAGATCCGGGGTCTTCAATCTTGTTCGATCTTCACTCGAAGTACAAGTCGATCCATGTGAAAGATGTTCTGGAGTCGAACATGGAAAGACATCGCCTGATTACCAGCCAATGATGTAAGCTGTTAACAGGCGCGAGAGGAATCACCGATAATGATAATGAACCTCAAGGTACTGCAGTACAATTCACGTGGTGTGAATAAAGGACTTGGCGTCGAACACCACGCAAAATCTTTCGGTCGAAGGCCATTGATGTAAACCTGTCGCCGGAAGTGAGAAACTTGCCATTGAGGCATGCAAGCTTCAAAGTACTGAATGAGGTGTTCCTAGATCGACTTCTTGGATAATGAGTTGATGTCGACAAGAAGTGATCCATCACAGGAGGGCCTTAATGAATCCCACATCAATGACACGGAACGGAGCAAATGATTTTAATGGAGGTGAAAACGATCTGGTGATATAAGGTTCAGGGTGGCGGTCATGAAAGAATGGAGTATAAATGTATGGTAGTGGGTGAGACACAGGTGAATTCTCTGAATGACTTCTCTTGAACATATCGGCGACACTGATGTGATGGATTGGTAGCATAACCCCAAATGTGGATGGTATGATGGGACCATGGTGATGTGACCGGTGAATGGAACAACCCAACCCGACTTGGATGCGGAGTGAAAGTGTCATGTTCAAGAGCGACTTGCTACCAACAAAGTTTCTTCAGGTTTTCTTCCCAATTTTTCCCCAGTCATTGCTGACCAGTACCTCTTTATTTTTATCAAGTTTGAGGAGGATAAAATATGCTTGTTCTATAATTTGCCCTTCGGGCAAACCCATCGCTATGTTTTAACGAGCCTAGCGATAGTGAAACTTGTTCTCGTCTATAGACAAGTTTGTCGCTATTAAAATTTTAACGAGTTTAATGACAAAGATAACTCGGTCCTTTTCACTTTTAGAGAGTCTGAAAAGGAACATAAAGGTAACTCCAAAATTCCTTTTTCGTCATCTAATCCCCTAAGTCCGAAAAAGTATAAAACAAAACAGAAGGGATGAATTTTCGATACTTTTAACGAGCCGAACAAAACAAGCGCTCGATCTTTTTGTGTAATAATCTCTTAGGTCCAAAAAGATTAAAATTTAGAGGAGAGATAGCACTTCTGGTCCCTTTAATGAGATGGAGAGGCCAATGGCTCGACAATCTTTTCATATTTTACGAGTCAGTTGAAAAGAGCTTAAAGGAGACTCGTCTTTTGAGGAATGAGTGGTAAAATGGGTAGCAACTAATTCCAGGGAAGGTTTGGAATTTTCCAATCACGGTAGTGTTACAAGGATGGCTAGTGAGATCACTCTTTGCAGCTGTTCGTCAAAATGGGTAAACAATCAAATGGAGGTGAATGATCGGCCAATGCAAAAGTGGAGGTGATGGTGCAAACACGACCAAGGCTTTAGTGGTTGAAGTATTACATTCACGATGGTTATTTACCGGGGAATAGTTCATTTTTTAATGAGCTTAAACGCGGGGGGAAACATTTGCTCATGTCTTATGTTTATTTTTTAACGAGCTTGAACTATGCGCTAAAACTGCTCGATTAATCCAGTCGTGTGATAAGAATGTCTCATATATAAAAACGACAACTTTTAGAGTTTTGCCCCACATCCTTTCTTTATGCAAGTTAGGAAACGGCCAATCCTACGAGTTTAAAGGGTTAGAGGACTTACAATTTTAAAAAATAAATAGTCGCTCTTCGCTTGCATGCCAAAAGGTTTGCATGCCCCCAGGTATAAAACAGAGTTTCAATGTTACCTCTTCTTCTTTCCGTTAAAACATTGTTTTTACCGGGAGAGGTCTACCTCTTACAAGTTACCAAAGATTTTTCTATTTACGACGTAAACAAAACACTTCTTCGGCGATGTTTATCGAAATAAACAAAGGTGAGTGGCAATGCCTGCCAACCCACATAACTTTGACAAGAGAATCTTATTCCAGAATAACCCCCTCTTCCAATCATGGACGGGAGTACAAACTAGTCATATTTTCTCGCGGAAACCTACCCTATACCCGAAGTTTTCCTGTCGAAGCAAACCAGGGTACATGCCCCCTGGGTTTCAGTCATGTCCCCCGGATTACTCGCGCTCATTGGGTGGACGGACTGAGGATTGAGACATTTCTTGCGTGAAAAGACCATCCAGGGATGGTATATGACTATTTGCTCTGCATGATCCGGGAAATGAAAGCTAGTCTATGAGCTTGAGCACTCTTCCTTCGTGCGGAAAACACATTACTCTAAAGAGTGAGGAGACAATCGCTCCCATGCAATAAATATAGTCTCGTCCAAGGAGTAGATTATAATACAGGGGTCCTTGAATTACCATTTCGTTCATTTGAACAATTTTCCCCCTCAATGTTATGGGCACATTGGGAAGGATCCCTAACGGTCGACTGGTTCCTTTATCAAAGCCTGTTAGATTTCTCATCTCAGGCAAAAGCGATGGTGAACCAAGCGCTTTCCAAGCAGTTGAGGAAAGGATACTCACAGAAGCCCCTTCGTCTATGATGGTACCGGCCATAACCATTATATATATTTGAACAATGATTCGGAATGGTATATTGGCTGGTAAACGGGGTCTGCCTAGCTGATTCCAATTGAAGGAGACAACTAGGTTGCTTGGAGGTGGGACTGAATAGACGGCCAGGTATGACTCTGACGAACTTCCTTCCTGCGGTAAAGGAACGGGTAAATTGCCCCCATGTTCATTGGAGTCTGTGCTTACGAAAAGAATTTGGACGGTGTCATTCTTGTTCTCTTCGGTGACTGTATCATCTGAAGGTGGAATCTCTGAAGGCAAGACCGGGTCAACTGCCGCCTCGACCTTTTGACTTTCGTCTGGTATGGGTTCATATGGTTTATCTTCAATGATAGATGCTTCAATCGACCACCTGAGCGGGCCAGTCGGATTTTCAACTAGTGACGGACTCGGCAAGAGTTTTTTATATCCAGGAGGAAGTCGTAACGGTGAAACTGGACGATCGGCCAAAACTCTTTTAGCCTCGTCTAAGAAGGGACAACGGTGGATGGCATGATCGCCTTCACACAGTTTACAAGGAAATCTATAATTTCCTTTTTGTCCTGGGGCTTCACTTTCACTAGTCGACGATGTGTTTTCAACATGATCACCAGAGGTTGACGACACCGGGTTGTGCAAACGAGGAGACCAGTTCCTTAAGATCCAAGGGATGGAAGGACAATCTCTGTGATAGTGGTCTCCTTTGCAAATGACACATGGCGATTTAGGCCTGGTCGGTGCAGTGTGTGGATTTTCGCTAGACGACACTCGTTTGCCCCCATTCGCTTTTGTCTCTTTCTTCTTCTTCTCCTTCTTCTCAGGTTCTTGACTTTTGGCTTTACTAGCCCCGTCAAGCAAAGATGAAGGAGGAGAGGAAGAATTAGAGGAAGTAGAAGGTTGGCGGGTAACTCTGGACTCGTCTAGTTGCTATTCGATTGTTCAGGAATTGCGGTGTTCTGAACGACAGAGGTTGAGAAGAGCCATACAGGCAAGCCGATTGTCAGTCCTGGAAGCCACAATGTGGCCATATGTGGTGCACCAACATCTCCCCAAGAGGAGAAAGGACTAAGATTTCCTCCAAGGGGAATTCCTTGGTTGGTGGATTCCATTTTCTCAACCCAAGATCAACGTAGTAAAGGGTAATGAATAGTCCAGTTAAAATAAATTTTAGACGCTTTGACACAACTTGTTTTTTCAATTTTTAAGAGTCGAGAAAAAACAAAAGATGACTCTAGTCTCCTTCGATTTTTAATGAGCCTGAAGTGACAAGTGCTCAGATGGACCTTTTCTGTTAAAGAGACTGAAAAGGAATGAAAGGGACTGCTTTGGAAATCTAGGTAGAGGGATTACCAAACCAATTGCAAAACTGCAGAATACTTTTTACGGTACGGCAGTCAATCTTCCCGAATGCTGTGTTCAGTGCATTGCGATCGATAGGGCAGCAGACATGGCTTCCTATGGATAAAGGATTAAGCCTATTGGGGTCTCCCAAAATATACTTGACGGTACGTGGGAGCACATGTCCGTACTGGCACTTATCGTCTCAAAGTGGAGGAATCACCCAACCATTAGTGGGAACAACAGTTACCAGGCTTTACGACGCCGGAATACGTCTCTAGCCTAGACTTCTAAATGTTGTGCGTTAAGTTCCAAAGCGTTGTTAGATTCATTGAATTTATTTTATAGTTGTTCTTGTTTATGAAGTTTGCCTTTCAGGTTCACCGTGAGATGTAGATGTAATTCCTAAAATGCAATCTAAGATGATAAACAAACTTTTTATCTTCTTTGAGCAATGAAAATCCTAGCTACTAAGGAAAGAAAGACAAAATCTTTTCACAAAGAGCAAAGAGCACACTCTAAATGCACTTTCCTAAATCAAACCAATCAGACTGTCTATATGCAAATGCACATGCATGTATTTGTTTTCGACTTTCTTAGTATATGAATGCTAAAAAGAAAGTTGATGCACAAATCTGAATTTCTTTTCAAGCGACAAATATCAACAAGTTTCTTTTCGAAATAAAAAATGGAGACGATCACAACACCTTACGATTTTGAAATGAATACTTGTTCTTGACACTAGAAAATTACAAATTCAGACAAAAAACAATAGTAACAGGATAATCAACCATCAACAATAATCAAACTCTTTCCTATGATTGAAATCGACACTTGCGACAGTTTCAAATCAAAGGACGGCAGTACGATTACGCTACTTTTGCAAAGGAGAACTGAAAATGACTCAACAAGCACACAAAAACATTTATAGTTCTTTTGTACAAAGGAGGCGGAATAATAGCAAGGAAAAGGGGTTTCAAACAGACATATACTGATCACAGGCAGCAAAATTCAGGAATAGAACTGGAAAAAATGAATCACAGAAACCAAAACTGCACAAAGCCTAGTTTGATCAGCGCACCTGTAACACAGAGAATTTGAAATGTAGCGCACCTTCTCCACTCGGGAAGTGCGCTGAAGTTCAGATTCTCTGAACAGTAATTGCGCTGGGCCAGAAACGAGACTCTGTTTGGGTTCCGGGTCACAGTTTGCAGTTCAGTTCATGGGTTTTGGCCAAGCAAAAGGCAATCAGTAATGCAACAATCAAGGGTAGATCTAAGGAGGATCTAAGAGCTATCACAAAGGCAATCAAAGAGTTTGTGAATCAGTTGTTTAAATCATAAACAGGTCCCGTAGATGGACTGAAGTAGCGTTTATCTACTTTGCATTTGCTATGGCAAATGCAGTTCGAATGCTACCTGTAAGTTTATGAAATAGACAACAAGGAATGATAAACAAACAAACTAACACTTCCCTAGCGGAGTCGCCATTTTGTTACAGGGAAAAGTGTCTATTCAGAACTGCTCTATCCCACTAAGGTGTGACAGCTGCCTTAGAAACAAACAGAGTAAAGCTACTTTCGTTTTTCCTTTATGAATTATAGATAGAGAGGAACAGAAAGACCAACCTCTGTTTTGCGCTAATCTCCTGATTTGATTCCTCTCTTCTTTGATAGTCTTTCGCTACTTGTTCCCTTGCATGCCCAGCTTCACAAAGTACCTGTAAGATCACAATAGCATAGCACTATACAAAGACATGGATCTATAATCATAAACAATCTAGGATCAGATGTAAATTGACCATACAACTGCAGCAAACAACAATGACACAAGAGTATGGAGGAAAACTTGAATAGCTTTTATTGACAAACAAGAAAGAGCCAAGAGGAGTTACAACCAGTTGTTCTGACCCAACATCAACCTCTCAGCAAGGAAGCCCCTCTTCACCTCATACAAAGCTTAGATCACCCAACAATCTGATGTTTGTCTCAAGAAACCAATAGCAATTCCTTACAATATGCAAAATTCCAGCCTCTGGATCTCTGGGATGAGGGATCCATATATAGATATCTGTAATGGAGATGAGTCAGCTTATGATTTGATTAGTGTCTTCCCTCTGATAGTTCTTGCTTCCACTTGGAGATTGATGATCTCTTACTCATCCTTGGTCGAATTCAGAGAGGCAAGTGTCACAGGAGAAGTTTCTAGAAGCTTCCATTGCCTCTCCACCTCGCGGAATGACATTGCCATTTGTCATTTCTCGCCCATCGCACCCCATAGAAGGGATTTTTGAAATGCAACGCACCCACACAGTGTATTTAGGTGAGATGCAATGCACTTGGCCAGTGGAGCAGCTGAAATGATCCTTCTTTTGACCAAGTCTGAGCAGTTTTTCATGGAGAACTTCTGGGAGAAGATGTAATCTGTTGACCTTGTTCCTTTAGGGGTTAGAACAACACTTTTAGATACTTAGGAGCCCTTGGTTTATGGACATTTCATGCTTGGGGTTGTAGTGCCCAAAAATGTCTATAACAATAATCTCCTTTGATCAAAGCTTCAATATAGTAACATTCCTTTATCAAACATTACATACAGCTGTCCCAGTGGTTGTCATCCCCATAACTTTTGCTTGTCTTAGAATTTGCAGGTATAGCTTACGATCAAGTTGCAGTAACCCATCACAAACTTCCTTTTATACCTCAGACAAGCGATGCAGTTCCCCTTCAGCATTTTCATTGGCTCTCTGCAACCAATAATTATGAAGCTCGATCCTTGATTTTTTTTGGTAACAGCCATACATCCTCGCAACCAAGGATTCTTTCTAGAGAAGATTTATTAGCTGGATTTGTAGGCACCACTTCATCATCATCAACAGGAGGAATAGAAATAGACTCACCTTTATCATCATCAGCAGTAAGAATAACTCTAGGTTCACCATCCTCATCAACAGTAGTAGGAATAACATTAGGTTCATCATGATCATCAACTTTGCCTAGTGAAGAGAATGCACTATAAAATTTCATTTCTTTCCAGAGTCTTTTCTATAATTGACCTTGTTGAGTTTACTTTGCTCTTGCAATGCAGAAAGTAAATTGGACTACTCATATGGTTGCCAAATTTGAGCACAAAATAATAATTCAAAAGAAAACATATGTTTTATTCAACATAGTCAAGCCACACAATAAGAACAAATACTCGTATGTGAAGAGGAAGGAAAGGGAAACTTGCTGGAAGAATTATTTAACCCAAAATTGCGGCAAAGAGAGGCGAAATTGGCTATCAACCTATCCTGGAGCATAGAAATAACAATTAAGCATAGAAGTATAGCAATAAGTTGCCATCTAAATCTGTCTGCTTAATGCTCTGGTCATAGACTTGAAGCATAGACAACACCCGCCTTCACAATGGCAAATTAACACATCATTAAGGTTGAGATTGGAAGGATTTTCATCCATGTTATACCTGCTCTTGTACCCACACCTGCACATAGCAACACTTGCAGAACTGATTTTTATTATTTTCTGCTATGTTGATAGTTGATTTCTATGACCATTCAATTCGATGTATTTCACCCCCATTTTATTAAGTGCTAATCTTCCCGTCTTATGGCACCATCCTGATTATCTTGACTTGATGCAGTACCTCACTTAGCCACACCCCCAAAGCATTTTGGCATATTGTTTCCCCCCCCAAAATTCTAAACTAGCTACTGTTATTGATCCTCAATCTGATACCAACAACCCAACCCTGTGCAAATTAGTTGTGAACCCAAACACGAAATTTAATCATTGATGCCTTCTAGAGATGTTTATGTTGCAATAATCTCCTTGCTGATTGCGAG
The DNA here is from genome assembly GCA_031772625.1 of Pinus tabuliformis. Classification (NCBI taxonomy): domain Eukaryota; kingdom Viridiplantae; phylum Streptophyta; class Pinopsida; order Pinales; family Pinaceae; genus Pinus; species Pinus tabuliformis. The sequence goes on along the minus strand of CM062818.1, from coordinate 1,581,203,817 downwards.
AGCATGTGCACTAACAATATAGAAAATTTATGAGTGAGCAATATAGACTTCTGCAAACAAGAAAGACCATGTCAACCAAAAGTCAAGGGTGGAATTTATAGCAAAAGTTCTGCAATTATGTTTAATCCATAGTACTTTAAGCTCTGGACTTCGCTGTTAGATTCTAGATAATAATAACTGATCCCTTCTATATTTACATATACCAGGAAAGTAAAAACAAGCAAATTCTCTATCATCTCTGCTTGATGCTTATTGATAGCACTGACTTCTCAAGAGTCAAACCATATAACAGAGTTCAAAGACTTGAACCACATTATGAAATGATCAAAATGAAGGTATAATAATGCAATAGCTTATATTTATGTTGCAATATGTAATAGTACAATGTCTTCTACGCCAAGAATCCAAAACACGAGAAAATTAAGGGAGCTACATTAACCAAGAAGCCAATTTCAGGTATTTGTGTATTTGACTACCATTAAATCCTTAGCAACGAAATATTTCAAGGAAAGGCGAGTAGCCAATTCTTCTTTTGTTGCTTTGTGATGGGTACCCTCTCATTCCAAACCTAGGAAGTTCATTATCACCAAGTGAAGTGCAAAATTGCACAAAACAAACATGCAAATGCTCTTTCTGGAGGAAGATCCTTGAATCCTTTGTTTTCTTCGTTGACTTGCATCTGCAAACAAACTGCAAGCACAACTGACCCCGTGCAAGATAGAACTCCTGAAAGAAAAGCATTGAAAGGAAATGATCCAACTATTGCCATGTAGACAACCTGCACAACTGCCGTGAGAACTGCGTAGACCACATACAGATCGATGATCTTCAACTTGGTAGGAGTTGCAGAGTATGCAGATCGAAGGGATGCAACGAGAACTTGTGCATCCTTAGCTGTTGAGGTTCCCATTTAACATTTTACATATAATGCAAGTTTTCAATTCTAATGCATTTCAAAGTACATATGATGGTACACACTACAGAACAATATGGATTTTGGACATAATAAGTCGATTTGAATTAGAATTGTCAATTCAACCTAACTCATGTTTGACTTGGGAGTTTGAGTCCTCATTGCGACTCAAATTGATGAGTTTGACTTAGGATCGAATCATATTTAGAATCAATTTGGCTCTGCTTAATTTCCTCATAGAATGGAATTAGAGATAGTCTTTCACTTGTAGTCAAGGAGGATGGTGACACTTCAAAAAAAAAAAAAAAAAACAGGATACTTTTTCCATATTGATGACCTGAGCTTCAGGTAAATTTGGGTTTCTAGCTGGACTAGAAGAGATATTATTTCAAACTTCCAAACCATTTTCCAGGTAACACTTTAATAGCTCTTTGTGTAATCAGCGAAGGAAGGAACAATGTACATTGATTAAATGAGCAGAGCCATGACTCCATGGACCACCAATTGGCCTGACCACCCCTTTATGTCTTGATCTGAACATGTTATTGGCTCAATGTCAAACAACTTCCCTGAGACTATAAAATTAATCGACATTGGCATGATCTGTTCACTTCATGGCATCCAAATCGTCATAACTTATGGAAGATGAGCAAGAACATAAGTTATTGTTGACAGACACCCAAGAATTTTAGTGCCAGATTGAAAATTTTGGAAAGCTCCTCCTTTCCTGCTATATACATGCAATTCTTGCTATGACATTAGATACGTTGTTCCATTATTATGCTTCACTAATTGAGTGTTTCTGATGAAATTAATTATGTAGTTAGTGGATATTTGCATTTTTAATATTTATGCTGGTTTCGCTATATTAGCTATGTCTTTAGTTGCCACTAAAAGCAATAATAAAATGGCAGAATTTTATGGATACATAGTTATAAAGTAATGGTGGTTCGTGATGAGTCCTGACATGGAGTAAGGTATACTTGCAAGTATGAAATTCCAGGAGAGTGTAAACGTATATTGAATATTCATTTTCTCAAGGGGGTTGCATGTGGAGTGGGTCTAACCCTTAATTACCCTGAATTAGCAAGTTTTTTCCGTGTTTACGACAACTGTCCAACTGTGAAGCAATCAGTGCATGCACAATCAATTTACAGCACTAATCGTTTTTCACTGCTACCACAACCAATGACAGATGATAGCCACTTGTTTGACATTCTTTGTGGCTGAGACACAAACACTCTGTTTCCATACTTTAACTGCATATTATGGCACATATGCATTATAATAAAGGTTAGAATTTGTATGATTATCTCAGTGGTTGTTCAACACAGATATGTTTCATATATTTAATATATGAGCTTTCATGGGCCAAGACTTATCTGTTTTCCTTTGCTGTCTGCAACACACATATACAACAACAATGAAAGTGCCCTAAGGTATGATTGTAAAACTCTTCTAGTTTGTCAGTTTTGTCTTTGTATTATATTTGGCCAGATTGCAGATAAGATAAGATAAGTACATTAATGTCCACAAAATGATACATCTCGTGTGAATACAATGTGGGAGTGCAAAAGCAACTCCTAGGTAACACTGGAAGCAAGATAAAGAAAGCTAAAGAAAAGTACAACATAGATAAGTATTTAAGTATGCCAATCACTTGGTCTAACCAACACAAGTATATATATATCGCAGTATCATAGGTGTGGTGATACAAAGTGAAAGTTCAAGACTGGAAAAATGGAATGATTTCAACTTTCATAAATAATTGCATATGCTTGCATTTATTTCCTTTTGATACTATTAGCGATCAAGATCAAAAGAACCAACCTTGCAAAAGACAATTGTATTGTCATTCAGTGCAAGTGGCCGCATAAATCTATATGTTATCAATCCTATAACAACTGCAATGAGGATCCAAGAAAGAAAAATGAAAAACATAAAGATAAATTTTTAGTTTAAGAGAGCTGACACCATTATGTAATGCATAGCTTTGATAAGATAAATCAACCTAAATTTGGGTTAGTAGGCATAGATGACAATGTTATGGAAATGGCAACATTGCATTGGACCAGAGCGTTAGCATTATTCAACATGGCAGTAGAAATGTTATGACACCAGCACTGGCCAATACTATATTAGCATGAATCGTTACACAGTCTGGCATCTACATTTGTATTGACAGAGTTGTTACCTGTGTAGAGAAGGCCCAAGCAGTTACTATTCAAAGGAAATCCTACGTTAGTCTTTAGACCTGTGTGGAATGCTACATAGATACCAATGAGTACTTACAAAATGCCATTAATAATCCTGAGGCAGAGGAATGCATAGTTATGAGTTACGATGAGCTACATAATCTTCCAAATAAGCGAATCTAGAATGGTTGCAAAAGTCAGACTGCAACATGTGTTACTTAATTGCACACTAAGAATGGGGCAGTTACAAGAATAACGAATTCAAAGTGTACAAACCTGGGCATATTGCTAGGGAATCAACAGCACAAGTCAGAAGATACCAGAGCTATGCATTATTGTTCAAATTAGACCTTCCTTCCAATAACAGTATGCATTAAGATTATGCCTTGGAATGCCAGAGTAGAGAATTTGAAATATATCAATTCAATTCAAGAATAATAGCATTCATGAACAGATAAATACTATCCATATAATTGATTAAGAGTCTAAGGGTTAAATGAATATGTCAAAGAAACCATGCAATATCAAGAAAAGTGAAGTTAACAATAATGAGAGTTGTTCCAGGCAGTACAATGATAGAAATGGAATATCATGGATCTAGTAGTGAAGATCCATCAAGGTGACACCTGAGAGCACACAGATATGTATATATCACTTGAGAATAAAAATCCATGATAGTATTGATAATGAGTAGTACAGACGTATCGACTCAAAGTAGAGTACACCAAATCAAAACCCTAGGTTGGGACAATAAGATACACAATGCTGACTTGAGAGATGTGATCTGAGAGCAAGGAAATCACCTGTATACAAAGCAACTCAATGAGAATCAAGACCTAGGTAGAAAAATCATGTGAGACCTAGAAAATTGGTACATTAAGGTGGTCATGGAGATTTGTAATATCCACTGAGTGATCTTACTTGAATAGAATAACAATGGATGGAAGGAAAATGCCTAGGAACAAGAAAACGAATCAACGATGGTCTTTCAAATATCAGAAATTATGAACATGCCTTGTATTAGACATGTGGAAATTGAAGCTCAGGTGTTAAAGAAAGTGTTTTCCAGGCAAAAATTAATGGGGCAACATGAGAGTTGGTGGAGACAATCCTGGAAGATGTCACTCTGTTGAGCGCAGGACTAAGCTTAAGAAGACCCGTCCTAAATCTCAACCTGGCAGAGATTCATAACCTGATTGATGTATGGTTGAGTTGATAAATGCTAAATATTTTTATCAATAGTTGTTTGATGTTGGTTGTAGAGATAGGGAAATAACTGAATCAAACTCTTTCAAGGAATATTTTATGTTAATTCTTATTTCTCTCCTGCATTGTATTCTTTTCTTGTCAATGTTTGAAAGGATTGCTCATGTGGATAAGACACCATTGTTGGCCATGAAAAGATAAAACACTAAACCAAGAATGCCAAAGACCGCTTCATTATGCTACTATTTGTGAGGGGGAGGACAATGGTCCTTCTTTAAAGGAAAACAATGCTTATGCCTCATAGTTTATGCCCCTCACAGTGATATGACAGAGGAGAAAACGTATTGGTGCATGCAAAGCAAGCTTTCCTCAGCTTGCAAATGATTAAAACTCTTTCGAAGACCCATCCAATTGTGCCATATTGTTGGGAAATCACAGTTTTATGATAGTTGGAAACAAACGTTGATTTGAGGGACCGTCTAAAGATTTGGGATTTTAAAATGGAAGCTTATTTAGTTAATAAAAGACCAGTGAAAATATTAGAATACACTCTTACCCTAAAAAAAAAAAAAAAAAGTCGTGAAAAATAATGTGTCTCTAGTTTTGGATAAAAGGACCCTCAAATTTCTTCACAACTTTTGTGGTCACTGGCCACTTGTGAAAGGAGTAGGCACCTTTAGAGATGCAGTGCCATTGGGAAGGGAAGTACTAATAGCAGCAGGGCGAAAGCAATTATTCCATTCATTTAATTATTTCTCATTTGTCTGGTCATATTGTGAGTTGCATTATATATCATGAAATTGTTTTAGTACTAGTAAACAATGATTAAATATATAATAAATTTGAACCTTTTGGCATTTAGAGGACATTTCTCTCAATTTACAAAAAAATAAAGTATGAAAATCATGTTGGAAATAGTTTCTGAAGTTTTGAGTCGTTTATTTCCAAGATTAATTAAATGGGTTTGGAAGATGAAAAACCATCAAATTGGAAGAGTGGGACTTTTATATTCACTAAGGTTTTAAAGAAACTATATGAATAAAACTTATACTAACACCTTCTAGTGAAATTGATAGTGCACTAATCCGTTGCTGGCCATTATTTTGGTTTGATACCACCTTATAGGATATCCGGGTTGAAATGCTATTTTCCATGACAGATAGTTGAATCTATTTCAACTCTAATTGTTATTGACGGGTTCCACAAGGATGTCACATGAGCATTTATGATGCCCCTTTTAATGTAGATAGCCACCTATGTTAAGGTTCTATTTCGCAGTTCCATGTTGTTATTTATGAACATTATACACATTTGGTTGGACACGTGAAAATCAATCGATGGATTTGGTATTGATGATGGAAATTTTGGATGTATGACCAGATGTGTGATTTACTTGGTTACAATTTATCTAGTGCATGACTTGTCAGAGTTATTGTTGCATCGTATAGGCTTATATAGATATGATTTATCTAATCAATGACTTAGTGAAATTATGATTTATCTGATGTAAGATTTATTTCCAGTATGAACAACAAAAATTGACACGTGGACACTGGGCTTAATAAACATGATGTTTAAGATCATGTATCTATATCTATTTTGTGGTTGTATATATGCATGGATGAGAACTAAACTACAGGTTGGAAAGAACCGTACAATAACCAAGATCTACTATTCCATTGGGGAAGGTCGAGACGACCAATGAGGAAAGGTACGATGTACATTGTTCTATTACATTTGGTATCTACTTGATATGCACTCTTATGACATGAGTAAATTGCAAATGACAGGTGGCAATATGACCTGACTGGATTATCCGATGACAAGTCCAACCAGCTCTGTAGTGTGGTCCATGTTAGGGCATTGACCCTAGTTCTGAAGGAGGGGTGGAGGCATTTCCCACTGTGTATCCTCCGAAACCTGGAATCGTGGGAGGGCAGTGGTGGACACGTTCCCCTAGACATGTGATGACGATTGCCAGTTGCCTGCTAGGGAAGTTAGGTTGATGTATTCGACGCTTCCACCATGTCGGTTTTATTAGTGGTTAGTATGGCCGTTGCCACTGATAAAGCAGCAGAGGACGGATAGGGTGGGAATGGAAGTAGGCCAGGGTGGATAGGAGGATATAGACCAGTTGGAGACTCTTGATGGGAAGAAATGCCATTGTTGGACTTATCCGATTTTATTGCTATAACTCTCTCTGGTTGCTATGCTTTCAAACTCCTTGCATCATTCATTCTAACTTCGGGATGAAGTTCTCTGAAGGAGGGGTGTATGTAATGCCCCACTTAAATCTTATCCTACAAATTTTGTTAATGTTTACATTATCTAAAAATATTGAGAAATATTGGTCTAGTATAAAATTCATGATTTCCATTATTCAAATTCTCCACTTACCTTCTCAAATTTAATATTAGGTAGGATATGGTCTCCTTCCATTATTTCAAAATATATGTATTCATTTCACATTACCCAATGTACCCTCACATTTACTAAGGAGAAGACATGGTCCTCTCCATGTAATTACATCTCACATTCCCCAATGTACCCTCACATTTACTTGGGAGAAGACATAGTCCTCTAGATCTTATTATCAATATAAATATTCATTTCACATTCCCCAATGTACCCTCACATTTACTAAGGAGAAGACATGGTCCTCTCCATGTAATTACATCCCACATTCCCCAATGTACCCTCACATTTACTTGGGATAAGACATAGTCCTCTCCATTTAATTATATATATATATATATATATATATATATATATATATATTCACCTCACATTCCCAAATGTACTTTTCAGATTTACTTGGGAGAAGACTTGATCCTTTCCCATTAAATTCTCAATTTTATATTCATGTCACATTTCCAAATGTAACTCTAGCTTACTTGAGAGAAGAGAAGTAAATTGTAAGGATGGATGAGAAGTTAATGACATTAATGAGAGGTGGTTGAGATGGAGAAGGGAAGGAGGGTATAAAAAGGGAAGGGGGAAGGAAGAAAAGGGGGGTTGGAGTCTTGCTCAGGATTGTGGGGGTTGGTTGTGATTGTTTGGCCTTGTCATGATTTTGGGAGACCTTGGAAACCTGTGGAGGTTTCTTGGGTTTGAGAGGAGGAAAGTATCAATATTTAGTTTTGCACATTCTTCTTGAGGACACGCTATATCTGGTTGGACTTGGGCACGGAGGGCTAGGGAACCTGTGGAGGTTTCCTGGGCTAGGAATTTATTTCCTAGTTGGCTGGGAGGTAAATCCGGTTGGCTCGGTGAGAAGGAGCATTCAGCAGGATCTATAAGACAAAGGTATCATCATCAACCGCCGGAACAGGTATATTCCATGGACCACTCTTGTTAAGTTGATATCAATGGAATGCTCATCTTAATTTATGTTGCTTATGATAAAGTGATAAGATGTTAAATGTTTAAATCTATGTAAGAAGGTCAGCAAGTTCTTTTTTTTTTTTACTTTTAAAACAGTAGGAAAATAGATCTGTTAGTGTATAATAGATTGAGACTCTAATAATAAGAATCAGGCCCTACATATATCCTTCTACTACAGAAGTTAGTTCTTTTAATCATCCTTCATCGCAAGTTCTTGTTGAATTGCTAGGAAATCTTTTAGATAGACTAAATATGTCTGAACAACCATCAACATCTAGGACAGTGTCGACTGACACGGCTACGGCCGAACTTCCTGCTGCCTTTCCTACAATGTTCACTGGTATACCATCTGTCACGACTAGTTATCAACAACAAGCCGGAGTCCACTCAGGGACTGTTTCAATGACATGGTTTGTTCCTATTTTGTCATTCGGAATCTCATATGGTATTTCTAATGTTGAAACTCAACAAGTTGATCCAATATGTTTTCAAAGGCCGATCTACCCTTTAAGCACTGGATTGCCACCATATGGGGGGCAATATGCCTTTTCATTGTTCCCTCCTGGAGAACAACCATATGAGAGTTTACAACAAAATTCAGGTCAAACTGGAATTGCATCCAGCGGTTGGGTACCAATACTGCCCCAACAACTAAGGGTTGTATATTCAATGCAACCAGTCCAACTTGTGTCGAATATTTCCACTACACCTGCTATTGTGACTGTATCGCAAGTACAAATGCTACCTGTTGTGTGTCAACCTCAGGTCTCTCAGGTTGCAATACAATAGCCTCTTGTCTCTGCGATTCAATCACAACCTCAGGTTAGTGCCTCCTTACTTGGAACGACTCAAGCTCAAACAGGTATTATCACTCCGCATCTTGGTCAGTCATCCAGTATTGGACAACAGCAAATGGTCCAACAACCATGGTTGGTACAATATCAACAACCACAATTCCAACAATTTTACCAAGGACCTGAGCAACAAGGCTTTGTAAGTCACGGGCAACCGCATTTCCAAAACGGTTATCAACAACCATATTATAATGGTTATGCCCATCAACCTTATCAAAATTACGAGCATCAGATACATTATGCTGGTATGCAAAGACCTACTACTCAGGCGATTCCATCTTATCTTGGGTATGCTTCGTCTAACCTAAATCAACAGTTGCCATTTATTGCAACTCTAGAATTACCAGATCTAAACCGGCTGAAGAATGATCTAATTGCTTACGCCCCTTGGTGGCCAACGATTCCTCATAAACTTCCCTCTGATATAACTAAATTCAATGGAAATCTAGGGGAAGATCTATCGAATCATGTAATGACATTCTATTTGTGGTGCTCATCTAACACCCTGAATCATGATTTGATTGAGCTTTGCCTTTTTTAATGAACACTAACTGGTCCAACAACAAAATGGTATATTGAATTGCCTAGAGCTTCGTTTGATAATTTCAGCACCCTTGCCACTACCTTTTTAACCCATTTTCAGTTACCCATAAGGTACGAAATAGGGATAGAACTCCTTACCAACTTTAAACAGACGACATCCACTCACATATCTGATCATATTCATGAGTGGCGGCGTTGTCGAAGAATGGTAAAGACGTATGTTCCTGATCAACTTTTAGCTGAATGGTTTATACAGTCATTATTACCCTCTATTACAGAGGATGTGGATAAAATAGGAGTTGTCACTAAAGAGCAAGTCATTTCTCGTGCACAATATTTGGACTTGATCTATACTCAGTCTAGCATGCTCTACGACAAAATTCCTGACGCACCTAGACCAAAATTTTCTTTTCCTCCCCCTCCTAAATCAAACCAGGACTCTCATGCTGGCAATGGCATGATCGATACCACAAGCACGAAAACCGCAAAGGCTACATCTAAAAAAGCCCTTGCAGTTTCTAGTCAAAAAGCAAATGACAAGCTTTTTGCCTCGGAGGTTAATGCTGTGTCATGTAACAACGACAAAGAACCAAAGCAACCAGTGGGGAAGAAGAAAGGAAAAACAAAAAGAAGAAACAGGAAGATTTGACTCTTGAGAAATCTTCTGTAAACCCTGCTAGAAAACAGAAACCTTGTTATCCATGTTTAATATGTAACGACAAACATTTCACGAGAGATTGTCCACATTGAGCTGAGGTTGTGAAATTTTTAAAAACTTCAACTACCTCAGTGGTGTTGACTGATCCATTTTCAAACCCAGAAACTAACCTGGTTGCTATAGATCATGCTTCCAAATCCCAAGTGCTTATGCTATCCATATCAAAACAACAAAATGATGCTTTGATATCAACAAGGAATAAATATTATGGAAATCCACAGTCGTCGAAAAACAAGGCTACAGATCAACCCAGTAGTTCGACAACAACTTTGCCAGAAGTTGTTCCACCCATCATTCCTGAATTAACTATAAAGCTGCCCAAAGTAGTACATAAATCGACATTTAATCCTCGTGCTTGAGCAACACATAATTATAGTATAGTGGAGGATCTGGCTCAGTGGCCATCCGCTATGTCGACACTTGAAATACTGCAGAATTACCCCTCCCAAAAGCAAGTTTTATTATCAGCAATAGGTGGGATTGATCCAATGGATTCCAACCTTGTGGCCTTTAACCATAAAGGATACGAACCTCAGTTATCAGCCCAACTCGCTTTCCTTATATAGGTAAAATCCCTCAACAAAAATGTTCATCGAACAATCATTGATGAGGAGGCATCTACCTGTATTATGTCAATGAGTCGCTGGAAAACTTTAGGCTCGCCACCCCTGTCACGATCAACAACGACATTAAAAGCGTTCGATGGAAGAACATACATGCCATACAAGATATTAAGTAACTTACAAGTTGAACTGGGGGCAAGACAGTAGAAATTGAAGTCGAGGTCATTGATGGAAACCTTGACTACAATATCTTACTGGGAAGGCCTTGGATTTATGCTATGGATGCTGTTGTGTCAACATATTTTAGAAAGATTGCATTTCCCTAAGGCGGAATTACAATCGTTGACTAACTAACCTTTATACCCAACAGTTCACAAGCTACTGGAAGCATCCTAATGATCCATGGAAGCTATCAATTGCTTCAAAATGTCAAAGTAGGTCTCCTAAAAGACCCTACCTTAATGGGTTACTTTTTCCCTCCCGCGTCCGAGTAATTTGGCGGAAGTGGCCACAGTGGAAACCTGTCATATGATATCTTCTACATCATCAATGATTAAGAAGAACTCTGACCATTTTGATACTATGGGTCACCGAGGACGGTTCTTATCTTGTTTCGACCTCGTTACAAAATGAAACGAGGGTTATGAGGATAGTTCTTTTACTGTGTCAACCTCATTAAAAATGAAACAACTCCCTTTCCAAATCGAGTCTTTGATTACGATCTCGTAAAATCCAAGTTGCGTCTTTCAAAGATCTCGAAGGTAAACCTTCATTCCAACCACCGCGTTGAATGCAATGAAGCTTGGGGGGCATGCACCTTGATTTGCGTCATTATGCTGGGGGCATGCGAACTTATAACAAGCATAGTTTTTCGTTTTAAGCTTGTGTAAACATGAAACCAAATATGAGCAACGTTTCTGCAAGGTTCAAACTTCTTAAAAAATAAACTCGCCAATGAGAATAGTTTCTTCCGATTCAAGCTCATTAAAAAATGAATCCATCCTCGGTAAATAACCTTTGTGATTGCCATTCTATCTGCCTTTCAAACCTTGGTTGTGTTCTTTCCATCACCTCCATCCGTTTGGCCGATCATACGCTTCCACTTGATTGTTTACCATTTTGAGGAACAACTGCAATGAGTGGTCCTGTTAGCCAACCTCTTCACACCACCATGTTTTGAGAAGTTCCAGGATTACCCGGAACTAGTTCCAAGATTACCCGAAACTTGTTTGCTACCCTAAATGCCACTCGTTCCTCAAAAAAAGAGTCTACTGTAAACTCTTTTCGGACTCACTAAATATGAAAAAATTGTCGAGAAATTGGCCTCTCCAGCTCATTAAAGTGATTGGAAGTGCCATCCCTCTTGTATTTTAATCTTTTTAGACCTGAGGGATCATCCCACAAAAAGATTGAGCGCTTGTCTTTTTCGGCTCGCTAAAGTGATCGGAAAAGTCATCCCTTTTGTATTATTTTAATATTTTTCAGAGTCAAGGGATTATGATACGTAAAAGAACTATTGGAGTTCCTTTTTGTTCCTTTTCAAACTCTCTAAACATGAAAAGGACCGAGTTATCCTTGTCGTTAAACTCGTTAAAACAATAGCAACAAACTTGTCCATCTAGACAAGAACGAGTTTCACTATCGCTAGGCTCACTAAAACATAGCGACAGGTTTACCTGAAGGGCAAATTATAGACCAAGCATATGTTATCCTCTTCAAGCTTGACAAAAATAAAGAGGTACTGGTCAGAAATGACTGGGGAAAAAGGGAAGAAAACTTGAAGAATTTTAGTGGTAGCAGGTCGCTCTTGAACATGACACTTTCACTCCATCACCATGATTGAGTTGGGTTGGGTTTTTCCGTTCACCATATCACCATTTGTCCTTTGTACCATCCATGGGGTTAACGCTACCAGTGCATATCAGTGTCGCCAACATGTTTAAGAGAATTCATTCAGAGAATTCACCATCCAGCAAACACCTCATCCACTGCAATACCTTCACCCTTCATTTTTCATGACCGTCATTCCTGAACCTTATATCATCAGATCATTTTCACCTCTAGAAAAATCATTTGCTTCGTTCTACGTCGTAGATGTGGGATACATCAAGGCCCTCCTACGATAGGTCACTTCCTGTCAACATCAACTCATTATCCAAGAAGTTGACTTAGAAACAACCCTTTCAGTACTTGGAAGCTTGCATGCCTTAATGACAAGTTTCTCACTTCCGGCGACAGGTTTACGTCAATGACCTTCGACCAAAAGATTTTGCGTGGTGTTCGCCATCGGCTCATATTCACACCACGTGAATCGTATTGTAGTACCTTGAGGGTCATTATCATTATCGGTGATTCCTCTTGCGCTTGTTAACAACTTACATTATTGGCTGGTAATCACGCGATGTCTTTCCATGTTCGACTTCAGAACATCTTTTCACATGGATTGACTTGTACATCGGGCGAAGATTGAACGAGTTTGAAGACCCTGGATCTAGTTTCATCCATCCGGGCTGCGATATATTCAGAAAAATAAAGACATCAATTGTACACAGAAGCTACACAGATAGTCATCTAAGCCAGGGAAGATGACTCTTCATGCGAAGAATCTCCAGTCTGCAATAGCGGACGATTGTCTGTCCTATGTACATGAAAAAGAATTTATAAAGCTAAGCATGGGAATGCCTGCCTCAGCTAGATCATGAAAATAATATGATGATGATGTATTGTGTTGTATATAGATCACCTTCCAGTTCGAATACCTCGGATCCTCATGATAAAGCATTTCACCCGACATCAAAAGATTTACGACCTCATGCTTTAGGGGGCAACTATTATAGACATATTTGGGCACTATAACTCAAAATTCATATGTCCATAAACCAAGGGCTCTTTAACACCTAAAAGTGTTGTTTCATACCCTAAAGGATCATGGTCAACTGATTACATCATTTCCCAGAAATTCCACCTGAAAAACCACTCAGAACTGGCCAAAACTAGACCATACTGACTGCTCCATGGTCAGGGTGCAATGCATCTCATCTTCTACACATGGGGGGTGTGATGCATACTGAAAAGGCCTTCTGTAGGGTGCGATGAGCGAGGATGGACAAATGTCCAAGACAGTTTGCTAAGTGGATGATCGTGGAATCTTCTAGAAACTTCTCATATGACACTTGCCTCTCTGAATTCGCCCGGGGATGAGTAAGAGATCAATGAAATCTCCAAGTGGAACCAGGAACTATCAGTGGAATGACACTAATAAAAAACCCAAAGCTAACTCACACCCTTGCAAGACATCTATAAATGGATCCCTCATATGAGAGATCTAGAGGCTAGAATTTTGTATTTTGTAAGGAATTGCTGTTGGTTTATCTGTGAGAAGAGACATTGCATTGTTGGGTGATTTTCTTATTCATGAGGTGAAGAGGGATTCTACATTGGGAGGATGATGCTGGATCAGACAGCTGGGTTGAATGCAATTGTATGGTCAATGTGTTTCTGATTCCGCATTGTTTATGATGTTTTAGATGGAGATGCTTTGATGGTTTTCTGTTACTTTGACTCTACAGGTACTCTTTGAAGTGGGACAAGTAGGAGAGGAGTGGAAAATTCTATCAAGGAAGAGAGAAATCAAGCAAGGATCCAAGTGAGAGATCCAGGTTGGTCCTCTTTTCTTCTCTCTAATCTATCACACTTAAAGGAATTCTTGAAAGGCTTTGATTGTTTTTTTTCTAAGATAGCTACCCGTCTTAGTGGGACTAGCAGTTCGAATCGACACTAGTTTTCCCCAAAACAAAGGCACATCTAGTTTAGGTTACATGTAGTGAAGGTTTATATGATAAGTGAGATATGAGCTTGGAACAATCCATCTCTTTAAAATAATCTTAACCTTTAAATTTCTAGATGTCAGATCATCCAGATCCATAATCATAGTTGTGGACCCTATTGTGGAGTGTGAATACCAAGGTAAAAGTTAATCCTGAGCGGGGCATTGGGTTTCAGACACCCATATATTAAAGAAAAAGGTGATTTTTGGGCCTTGAACCTTGGATATGACAATTTTGAAAAGAAATTTGGGCCCCAACCCCCGAATATAATACCTCAATGATAAATCAATCCAAAGTTAGAAAATATTTGGGCCTTGAGAAAAAACCTCTAAACCCTTGGATTTTAAATATTTCAAAGAAGAAAAGGTATCCGCTGTTGTGAGAGAAAGAACTAGAAGAGGGAAAAAGGATAAAGTGATATTGATTGACATCATTGATGCTTTGGCAACAATAATGTATTCATGTATTATTTCCCCCCAATTTAAAAAGGGTATGGTTTAATTATTCTACATTTTGGTCTTTTTAACTTGAATTAGGCAATCCAATTCTTCGTGAGATTGTAATTTTTCACTGGTTAAATTGCATTTTTGAATACAGAAAATTTTTTAGTGCCCCAAAAAACTCTCGAGCATTGAGATTCTATAGATTGCATAGCACAAACCTTCAAATCCCACTATTCGTTGTTAGATTTTGAGAAGAATTGATTGGAAAATATGCCCGAAAGAGGACCAAAACGTAGAAGAGTCAGAGTATGTGTATACAAAGCGTTTTTCACAATAAGGGTTTGATTTTTGGTATTATTGAACCTTATTAATCATATGGGATGTTGCACAAGAAAACCTAAAGATACTTGATATATCATAATGAGGGTATTTGCATTTAATGTATAGAATGGAATCTCAATTTTGTTTGTTAGTTTTTTTTAGGTAAGGCAACTTAAACTTTGAATGCGTTAGATAGGATGTTCATGCTCCCTCTAAGGTTTCTATCATATATGTTGCTGATTTAAATGGATAATTTGAACAAATTTAAATGACAACATATTCAAGAACCATGGATTAGGTTTGGGCATGTTGTCCATCAATTTCCTTGTTCAAGTCATCTTTAATCTTGTTGAAACTTTTTAAGTGTTAGCTTGGATAATTTCACAAAGTTTTCTGGGCTCTCAGATTTGTGAAGAATTGTAGAAGCCCCATGTCATGGATTGGCCAAGGCATGGAGAGTTGAGAAGTAGCAAAGGAAGGAGGCACTTGGTGGTAGGAGGAACATTTTAAGACCCAAACGAAGATTGAGGAAATGGGGAAATGAGCCTTGAAATCATCCTGGACTATTTGATGTGAGTCCCCTAGATTGATGAACATGGAGGATTTTGAGGTTCATTCAAAGGGCGCTCTGCCTCCAAATAGGATGGCATACAAGAGGATACCTTAACAGAATTATTGGGTTTATGACCAAACTCTGAAGAGCAAAGTGCAGGCTCGCTATTGCAATGTGATATTCTATGAGTAAATCAAAAGATGACATGTGTGTAGCTTGATGAATCATACATTGCCACATGACCCCCAAAAAATCACATTTCCTCTTCTCATTCTTGTAAGAACTCGAACATTTTTTTCGTCAAATGATGGTTGTAACTACTTCTTGGAGGTGTTGATATTGGGATGTTGAAGGGGCGAGATAAGGGGGAATACAAAGACCAATGAAACAAAGATTTGTGGGTTGGTGGATTTAGCAAAATTTTACAAGCAAGATCTAGATTATCTATAGGTTACAATGTCAATTGGCACAAAAGTTGCAAATGTTAGAGAGATGTACCATACCTAGATCAATAGATTTGGTTCATGGGAGAGAGTTGACTAAATAAACACAATGTATTTCTTATTTAGTTCGTGCCTTGTGTTTGTGTTTTGATTAAGCACAGAGCTTTGTGAGCCTTTGTAATCACTGGATGCTTGGGATCAATAAAAGGTTGAAGAATATAAAATCCATTTCGATGTTGAAGTTTTTCCATAGTGGGTTGCTCCAAGGTAAATTCTCCATGTCAAATTATAGAGTGTGTGTATTGTTTTTACATCTATGGTTGGATGTTATAACACATTATATTTCTTGTGCAATAATTAAGTTTGTACGGAGACAACATAATTTGTATTGGTGAGTGGAAACAATCATAGGTTGTTCTATTATGGATCATATATTGGTATTAGAGTGTAATTCTTGACCTTAGGGGGAGTTACTTGTGAATGTTGATTACATTGAGAAAGTTGTAAGAAGGTGGAGAGGTAGTTCCGATAAATTGTGAAATTGGCATTAGACAAGAAAGAAAACAAACATGAGATCACCGCATGGAAAATGAAATAGAAATTAGTGAGATGCAACATAGCATGACTTATTTGGAGAAATCTGTAATAGCTCTGGTGAAAATTCCATGTAATAAAAGTTAATAAAGGCAAAATAATAACCAAAATTGATGGGACACTTATTCCAAGCTGAATGTTGGGCAAGACATCCTAGTGTGGGTGTTCATTCATTTATGACGGCTAAGGAAATTTGCAAAGGCAATGGCAAAAACTTTGGAAAGACAAAATGACATTTCTGGAACATTTATTTATGAAAATAATGGAAATTAGGAGAAAAAGAAGGTGAAAAGTCACAAGTTTCATGCGAGGAGGAAAATGAAGGAAAGCAATGGAAAAATGAAGAAATTAGAGACATCATTAATAAAAAGGCTTCTGAGGATAAATTGGTACCTTTTGTCAGCTCATTTTTGGAGTTCTCTCATTATTCTATCTCTCTATCACTCTTTGACACTTAGAGTTTTCTTGGAGCACTTTGACATTGGATCAGGAAAGGCAAAGAGAAAAAGAGGGATGAAGGATAAAACAAGGAAGAGCAGGAGCAAGCAAGCTACAACAAGATTCCTTGCAGGTGTTGATTTGCATGTGTGTTTTCCTTGCTAGATTTGACATGCATGGTATTGCGTGTGGTTTTTTGCTGTCATGGCATGGGTTTTGCCAGGTGTGACAATGTTTTCAGCCTAGCCTTTCCATTTCTGGATAGCCATGGTGTGATGGGATTCTCATGTTTTGGTTGAGATGGATTGCCAGATGGATTTGAAGCTGAGTGAGGTGGATCTTTGAAATAAAAGACACATGGCCTAGTGATCCTTGAACCAGACTATGGATTGCGATAAAGCCACTGACCTAATGACCCTTGAACCAAATTGTGGGTTATAGTAAATGTAGGTGTGTTGTGCCTCGGTGGGCCTAGGAATCCTTGACCGGTTCATGGAAGGATATATAGTAAAGCCTAGAGGTGGTTGCCCTTGATTAGGCCTAGGAATCCCTGCTGGTGAATGGCGGGATATACGGTAAAGGCTAGTGGGTGGAGTCTCGACTTAGGGCCTAGTGATTCGGTGTGGATTGTGGTAAAGCCTGAGAGGCTAGGAGACAAGAAAATTCCTCACGGTGTAGGTGGAGAAATCTGGTGGCATCCATGCTTGTTTTGGCCTAGTGATCTGGTGGAGATCATGGTAAAGTCTGTTATTACATGTTTATTGTTTTGTCCTAGTGATCTGGGGTGGATTGTGGTAAAGCCTAGTTTCTATTGATGAGGGTGAGGTGGTTTAGCCTCATGATGCCTTGGTTGGTTCTTTTGGTTTAAGTCCCACATTCATGCTTGGAATATGGCATGGGGGTGATTGGCTGAAGAGATATTTGGCTTAGCCAATTTATGGTCGGGTGGAACATGGTAGTCCCATCTCAGGTTGGCTTTTGCATTCATTAATAAAATGTTCTTTCCTTGGTATCTCATGTGTAAATGTACTGGTTTATATGTGGATTCTATGGATGATGTATCCTTGATATTTCTGTTGTTATTATGCTGGCCATAAGCATGTATTATGACAGTGATGATGTATGACTCTCATCATGTTTTGATTTGTAAATGAATGAACAATGTATCTATGACTTAATAGATGATAATGAAGCTAATGATTGAAGAAAACAATGTTTTTTTTTTATCGATTCTCAGATAAGTATGAGACCCCTATGCTCAGATCTGTTGTTTAAACTTGTAGATTTCATATTTGTGACGTGTTTGAAGAAATTCCCGTCATGGCTAGTAGGGGTCCAGTCCAGTCCTTGTTGATGTTTTTGCAAATATATCTTTTGTTCTACTATGAAATTTTGTTTCTGAACATGTCATTGAGTTATGGGTAGTGTCTTGGGCTTTGGGCCTGAAAAAGTGGCACAAATCCCAGAGTCATAGGCATAATTCTGATGAGAAAAGTCCCCAGATGCATGCATACCCATGCCGTGGGAGTGTCTGGAGCCTCCCAAGTGCACCCTTGTCCATATGAAGGGAGCGTCCGGGGGTTTAATGGTCTAAAACTTCAATTGGTTTCAGGGGTTGGTTACTTGAGTGGTTGGGATGGATCTTGAGAGTTTTGTTGCTGATATGGAAGGTCTGTGTGGTGTATTTTTGTCGATTCCACTTCCTTAAGGTGATTTAGGAGGTTGAATCACATTATAATGGCCTCTTCTCGCATATTTACCCCGGTTAGCCAGTTACTTGGGTAGATGTGGGATGAGGGTGTTACAGAATGGTTTCAGAGCATGGTTCATCCCTTGGACTAGATGGGTAGTGTGTGTTGGTTAGAAATTCATGTCGGTTGCACTTGTGTTAATCATCCTTGTGGTCTATATTCTTGTTGTATGTGCATGGTGTCAGTCATGGTTGTAGTGATGTTGCCATGTGAAAGAGGATGTTGTTGTTGTGAATCATGTCGCCATGAGTGTATGATTGGTTATGCATTGTTATGTGTCTCAGTTCTTACATGTTGTCAAATGTGCATTGGTATGGTTGTTGTCATGCATGAGGTCATCATCTGTGGTTGATATGGTCACACATTGATGACTTGACTCTAGCTAGAATGATGTTTATGTGTTGATACACTTATTTTTTATATGTCTATATGCTATTATGATTTTATTTGTACATGTATTACGCTGATTTGGATGATCTTGTAGATGATATATCTTCCCCTAATTATGTTAAGGTACGTTGGTTTATTGTGATTTGGTTTAATTGACATAGTATGCCTTGTAGGAAAGAGATCAGAAATGACTAGCAATATGGTAGACTACAAAGGTTCTCCCTATGAATCAGATGAGCAACATGGTATTGGACACTCTTCAGATTTAACAGACAAATTGAGAAGCTTGAAGGAATAAATAAGGAGTTGTAAGGCAGACAATGACAAAATCATGCAGACACAAGAGAAACAAGAAGAGGTTAATGCAATACTCCTTCAAAGTTTATCAAAATTGCAACAACAAGGGCCAGTTTAGATTAGCCATTGGCAAGAGGAGAAAACTAATGGGGCATATGGTAGTAGATCTCATGGTGGGCACATGTCGGATAGAGATGATACAGTTAGATATGGAATATTGTTGGATACTCTAGATAGGAAAGGTGATCGATACAAGTATTATTCTAGTTCTAGTTCTAATAGGCATCATGATCGTCATCGTTATCACCCTTATATGAGGAGTGTTAAGGGGTACTTGCCATATGAATTTAAGAAAGAAAAACCACCTACTTTTGATGGAGGCTTGAAGAAACCAGAAGATGCAGAGGCTTGGATACTTGGGATGAACAAGTTCTTTGAGTTGCATGAGTACACATAAAGCATTGCTATGAACAGTCAAAGCGTAAGAATGAATCTCAGCAAGGATGAAAAGGGAAGGATAAGGATAAAGGTAAGGGTAAATGGAAACCAAAAATAACAAGGCCTCAAAATGTAGAAGAGAAAGAAAATGTGGCGCCACAAAATAACTTCAATGCAGCTAGACCGAGACATGGATCACAACAACATCATAGAGGTGATGGTACTGGATGGTTGGAGTGTTGGACATGCAGTAAGGAACACCTTAAGAGAGATTGTCCACAAAATCAGGGTGGTAGGCCTCAAATATATAGTACACAGGATGCACAGACTATTGGGGATGTTCGACAAAGCATTCCTCGTATCTATGTAGCACTGGACAACAGATAAACATACCGTCAAGCATCTATCATTGAGATGGACAATAAACGTTGCGATCAAGTTGTTTCTATTTTGATTGAACTTGGATCTAATTATAATTATGTTAGTCTTGACTTGGTGGATAAGTGTGGTTTGAATGAAGAAGTGTATGAAGAATCTTGCTGAGTGCAGTTGGCTACTGGTACAAAGAAAATAGTTTATCATTGGGTAAGATCTTGTGCATCTGATTTGAATGACATGTTTACAACAACACACTTGAATGTATTTCCGTTGGGATCATATAGTATGCTATTGGATATGGACTGGTTATACCTTCATAGGATTAAGGTGGATTGTTATGACAAATCCATTGAGTGTTTGAATGACAATGGAGAACCAAGAGTCTTATAGGGAAAGAGAAAAGCCACATTAGTTAAGATGGTGCGAACTATGCTGTCCAAGCGTAGTCGCGGGAAAGGGTATGTGTTATTTGTAGAACATATCTCTATTGACAAATGTAAGGAAGTTGAGGATGAAGATGTTTTGAGCAGGTACTCAGTTCTATTGAGTTGGTGCTAGGGGCAACTTCGACATCAGAAACACCTTACAGGATGAGCACACATGAGTTGGTAGAGTTAAATTTGGAGTTGAAAGAGATGCTTGACAAGGGATACATTAGGCCAAGTGTATCACCTTCAGGCGCCTTAGTATTGTTTGTAAATAAGAAGGATAGTACTCTCAGATTGTGCATTGATTACAAGAAGTTGAACAAAGTGACCATCAAGAACATGTATCCATCGCCAAGGATTGATGACTTCTTTGATCCACTGAAGTGAGCAACAATTTTCTTGAAGATTGATATGAGATGTGGATATCATTAAGTACGCATTAAGGAGGAGGAAATTTACAAGACAACTTTTCGGACCAGGTATGGACATTATGAGTTTGTTGTAGTTCCATTCGGTTTGACTAATGATCCAACTACCTTTATGTGTTTGATGAATAGTGTGTTGTGTCCCTATTTGGACAAGTTTGTTATTGTATTCATTGATGACATATTTGTATATTCTAAAAATGCGGAAGAGCATGCCGAGAATTTGGTAGCAATATTGAGGTTGTTGAGAGAGCATCAGATGTATGTTAAGCTCAACAAGTGCAATTTCTTTCAGACTAAGGTACATTACTTTGGACATGTTGTATCCAAGGAGGGCATAACAGTGGATCTAGAAAAGGTAAGAGCTATCATGGAGTGGGCAACTCCTAGAAATGTAGATGAGGTGAGATCCTTCATGGGATTGACAGGTTATTACAGGAGGTTCATCAAGAACTTCTCACAGATTGCTTATCCTATTACATCATTGTATAGGAAAGGTAAGAAGTTTGAATGGACAAAGGAGTGTGAGGCCAGTTTTGAGCAGCTTAAGCAATTGTTGACACATGCTCCAGTGTTAAATATTGTAGATCCAGACAAAGAATTTGTAGTATGTACAGATGCTTGCAAGAGAGGACTTGGTGGAGTCATTATGCAGGATGGACAGGTGGTATGCTATGAGTCACTGAAGCTGAATGAGCATGAGTAAAACTATCTGACACATGATCTTGAGCTAGAAATGATCATACATGCATTGAAGATGTGGAACAACTATCTTCTTGGCAGGAGGTTTGTATTGATGAGTGATCACAGTGGTTTGTGGTATCTATTTGACTAACTGAATCTGAATGGAAAATAGGCTCGGTGGTTGACCATGATCAGTGAGTTCAACTTTGAGATCAGGTATATCAAAGGTAAAGAGAATTGGGTGACAGATTCTCTTAGCAAGTGGATACATGTAAATCATATAGAAACTATGAGTTCCTATGCGATAGATCTACAAGATAGGATCTTATAGGAAGGTCAGCAGGACGACAGTTATATGGATATTATGCACATGTTGCAGTAGAGTACATGTACAGGTACAGGTAGTGGTACATGTACATGTACAGATGTAGGTGTACAGGATGTGGACTATCATCTCATGACAGATGGATCGGTTAGATTTAGGGATAGGATATATGTGCTAGATAATAGTGAGCTCAAGAAGGTGACCTTGAGGGAGTTTCATGCGAAAGCATATTTAGGTCCCCCAGGTTATCAGAAGATGTTGACAACAATGAATAAATTTTATTATTGGCTAAATCTGAAGAAGGATATAGCAGAGTTTGTGGCTAGGTGCTTGGATTGTCAGCAGGTGAAGGCAGAGTGTAAGCATCTAGGTGGACTGCTACAACCGATTATGATTCCAGAATGGAAATGGGAGGTCATTTCCATGGAATTTATCACAGGTTTGTCGAGGATAGTGAGACAACATGATTCCATCATGGTTGTGGTGGATAGGTTGACGGAGGTAGCACACTTCTTTCCAGTTAAGTCTACGTATTCAACTAGTGATGTCGCACAGGTGTTCATCAGAGATCTAGTTAGATTGCATGGAGTTCCGAAGAAGATTGTGTCAGACATGGATGTGAAGTTCACTTCCAAGTTTTGGAAGGAGTTGTTTGTAGGATTAGGTACATAGTTGACCTTCAACATAGCTTATCATTCGCAGACAGATGGACATACTTAGAGGGTCAATAGGATATTGGAGGACATGTTGAGGATGTATGTGATGCATCAACAACGGAAGTGGGAAGAGTACCTTCAACTATTAGAGTTCGCTTACAACAATGGGTATTAGGAATCCTTGAGGATGAGTCCATTTGAGGCATTGTATGGGCGAAGTTGCAATAATCCTATTAGTTGGAGTGATATGGTGAACAAGGTGTTGATTAGACTAGACATGTTGGCAGACATGGAGCGGGAAATGCAGGTAATCAAAAGAATCTAAAGGAAGAACAAGATAGGAAAAATAGCTATGCATATCAAAATAGGGTATTCAAGGAGTTTCATGTTAGGGAACAGGTGTACTTACACATCAAACCGAAGAAGATGTCCTTGCGGATGGATCATGTGCCAAGTTGGCACCATGGTTTTGTGGACCCTTCGAGATTCTTGAGAGGATCAAACTAGTAGCATATCGACTTGCACTGCCTCCAACAGTGAAATTCCATGATGTTTTCCATGTGTCATTGTTTAAGAAGTATGTTAAAGATGCTGATCATGTGATTGACTGGTCTGTATTGCAGGTGGATCTAGATGGATAATTCCAACCAGAACTTCAATGTATATTGCAGAGAAAGGTGCTCATGCTCCAGAACCAAGAAATCGAGCATGTTAAAGTGCAATGGAAGCACTTTGGGCCCGATGAAGCTACATGGGAGATGGTAGATCAGATGCAAGCTATGTATCCTTCATTGTTTTCTAGTTGAGGCAAAGCAGTTTTGGTATGATGTTTGGTATATATTTTGGCATATATTTTGGTGTGATGTTTAGGTATATGTACATATGTATATGGATGTAAATACTACCACGAGCTATGTTATAAAGCTCCAATAAGTTGTATGGGTGTCACTTCATTATAGTTGTCATGTTGATTTGCTTCTCAATAGGGTGATGATTGTAAATACTACATCAAGCTATGTTATAAAGCTCCATGGGCAGTATGTTTTATTTTCAACGGTTTTGCTGAGGTATAGGTGTGGTTGAACACCGAGGATGATGTCCCCCAAGGGGGAGGGTTCTATAACATCCCTGGTGAAAATTTCATGTAATAAAAGTTAATAAAGGAAAAATAATAACCACGATTGATGGGACACTTATTCCAAGATGAATGTTGGGAAATACATCATAGTGTGGGTGTGCATTGGTTTATTAGGGCTAAGGAAATTGGTAAAGGAAATGAAAAAGGCTTTGGAAAGGTAAAATGACATTTTTGACACATTAATATATGAAAATAACAGAAATTAGGAGAAAAGGAAGGTGAAAGGTCACAAGATGCTGTGAGGAGGAAAATGAAGGAAAATAATAGAAAAATGAGGAAATTAGAGGCCTCATTAATAAAAAGGTTTCTGAAGATGAGTTAGTACCTTTTGTCAGTTTAGTTTTGGAGCTCTCTCATTATTCTCTCTCTCTCTCACTTTTGGACACAAATTTTTCTTGGAGCACTTTGGCATTGGATAAAAGAGGCAAAGAAAGAAAGAGGAAAGTAGGAGAAAGCAAAGAAGAGCAAGATCAAGATGCTACAACAAGATTTGTTGCAGGTATCGATCGTTGCTAATTTTTCATGCATGGTATTGCATGTGGTTCTTTGCTTTCATGGCATGAGTTTTGCTAGGTGTGATAGTGTTTTCAGTCTAGCCTTGTCATTTCTGGATAGCCATGGTGTGATGGGGCTTTCATGTTTTGGTTGAGTTGGATTGTCGAATGGATTCGACGCTGAGTGAGGTGGATCTCCAAAAGAAAGAACACATGACCTAGTGATCCTTGAACTGGACTATGGATTTCGGTAAAACCACTAGCCTAGTGACCCCTGAACTAGACTATGGGTTGTGGTAAAGAAAAGTATTGTGTGCTTCGGTGGGCCTAGGAATCCTCGACTGGTTAATGGCGGGATATACGATAATGCCTAGAGGCGGTTTCCCTTGATTAGGCCTAGGAATCCTTGCCAGTGAATTGTGGGATATACGATAAAGTCTAGAGGGTAGAGTCTTGGTTTTGGGCCTAGTGATCCAATGTGGATTGCGGTAAAGCCTGAGAGACTAGGAGACAAGAAAATTCCTCATGGTGTAGGTGGAGAAATCTGGTGGCATCCATGCTTGTTTTGGCCTAGTGATCTGGTGGAGATCATGGTAAAGCCTATTATTACATGTTTATTGTTTTGGCGTAGTGATCCAGCTGGATTGCGGTAAAGCCTAGTTTCTATTGATGAGGGTGAGGTGGTTTAGCCTCAGGATGCCCTAGTTGGTTCTTTTGGTTTGAGTCCCACATTCATGCTTGGAATATGGCATGGGGGTGATTGGCTGAAGAGAGATTTGGCTCAACCAATCTATGGTCGGGTGGAATGTGGTAGTCCCATCCTAGGTTGGCTTTTGCATTCATTAATAAAAGGTTCTTTCCTTGGTATCTTATGTGTAAATGTATTGGTTTATATGTGGATTCTATGGCTGATGTATCCTTGGTATGTATGTTGTTATTATGCTAGTTATAAACATGTATTATGACAATGACGATGTGTGACTTTCTTCAAGTTTTGATTTGTAAATGAATGAACAATGTATCTATGACCTAATAGATGATAATGCAACTAATGAGAGAAGGGAACAATGCTTCTTACTGATTCTTAGATAAGTATGAGACGCCTATGCTCAGATCTGTTGTTTAAACCTGTAGATTTTATATTTGTGAGGTGTTTGACGAAATTTTTGTCATGGCTAGTAGAGGTCTAGTTTAGTCCTTATTGATGTTTTTGCAAATGTAACTTTGTTCCGTTATGAGATTTTGTTTCTGAACATGTCATTGGGTTCTGGGCAGTGACCTACGCTTTGGGCCTGAAAAAGTGGCACAAATCTAGGAGTCGCATGCACATGTTTGAGGAGAAAATTCCCTAGATGCATGCATACACATGTCGTGGGAGCGTCTAGAGCCTCCCATACGCACCCTTGTCCATATAAAGGGAGAGTCCAAGCATTTGATGGTCTAAAAAATCAGTTGATTTTAGGGGTTGGTCACCTGAGTGGTTGGGATCTCTCTTGGGAGTTCAATTGTTGACGTGGAAGCTCTGTGCGGTGTGTTTACGTCGATTCCACTTCCTTAAGGTGACTTAGGAGGTTGAGTCCCATTATAGTGGCTTCTCGTCGCATATTTACCCCGGTTGAATGGTTACTTAGGTAGATGTGGGATGAGGGTGTTACAAAGTAGATGGCTCAAATGGACTTAGATATGTCTTAGTTGGCATGGGGAGTAATTGATGTGAACCATAATTTTGTTGACTTGGTTGCAACAATGGTACAAGGGAAGATGATGAAGAAGAAGAAAAATCACGTGTCAAACTTGTTTGAAGATGTTGGAGTCAAGAAAGTGGCTAAAGTGGAGAAACTGAAGAGGAGATAGGGGAATGCAACAAGACTTAAGCACCATGAAGAGTAGAGGTAAAGTTTGACATGAAGGCATATGCAGGTTATATAGACGTGTTAAAGTTAAATTAATGATTGCAATATTTAGAATTTTATTTTAGTGTGCATGAGGTTAGTTAAGTGTAAAGAATTTATTTTGTTTGTTTCAAGTGAGAGGGTCATGCTTTGACATGGTGAGGAAACATGATGGTATTGCTAGAAGACTAGGTAATGAATCACTAGTGACAAAATGGGAATTGTTTAAGGGCATGATTAAGTCCTTGTTCTATCCTATTAACTATAAGAGATAAATACAAGATAAGTTCGCTTTAACTTAGAAAAAGATTTGATAGGAAACATAGAAATTCACTATAGGGATCTAAAATGAACCAATGTAGTTAGGAATATCTTGTAAGTGTGTTAAAGTGCTTATCAAGTATTTAGGATCTTTGCACAATCATCTTAAAAGATAGGTGATACATGTAAAACTTAGGACCATTAATGAGGCTTGTGTATAGGCACAATACCTTGAAGAAGAAGAAAAAATACAACTTAAGTGGGATACAATAGAGACTTACAACATTTTAAAGGTGAAAGATTGAAGGGGAAAGGTAAAAGAAAGAAGAGTGTTGTAGTTGCAATAGAAAACCAACACCGTAACAAGCATTCTAAGGATTGTAATGTAGATGGCCACATAGATGAAAGTTGTTGGAAACTACATCTGGCATCTAAACAACATAAGAAGAAGACTTTGTTGGTTGTGGATGGAGATCAAAGGGTGCACAATAGCTTAGAGATTGAACATAAGGTGACCTATACTCTAGTTCAAAGAGAGTTATCCTTGAGTAGTACTATTCCATAGGTGGAAATAGAGATGATTGAGCTTTTTGCATTGAGGTTCAACTAAAGCAAACTATGACCAATTTTTTGTTTGACCTTCAATCACAATCAAATTTGATTTTAGCCTAATTGGGTAAGAAGTTTGGATTGGAGGTGCATGACGATCCTTACCCATATGCATTGGGATGGGTGAAATTAGATATGGAATGGAGAGTCACCAAAAAACATAAATTCACATTTGTTGTTAGTGTAAACTTCATTGGTGAGATAGCCGTATATGTCATTCCATTGAATGTTTGTGGACAACTTTTGGGGAGTCCTCATCTCTATGTTAGGGTTGTGATATTTAAAATAATGGCTAACCAATAGAGTTGTGAAGGATGGGAGGTCTAATGTTTATTCACATGAGAAAGTCAAAGTTGATATGCACACCAGGTTAGTATGCTACTTAATGGAAACAAGAAGTTTGTATTGTTGTTTTTGGGAGAATAGTAAGGAAAATGTAAGGTGGAGAATAGTGTATCCTTGGGTGAATGCGACAACGAGCAGAAGCAAGAACATGATCAATTGATAGAATTCTATAAGGATGTATTTCAAAGACAAAAGCTTTCCACCTAAGAGGGAAATTGTGTTATGACGCCTTCTCCAAATTCCAAAATGCATTCATACACCCAAATCAATTATCCTCAATAATGACCATACAATCTCTATATATACTTGTTCACACATTGCCCATGTGGCCCCTTCATCACTAGCTCCTTGCCGTTCCCCCCTCAACCCCTCCACCCTATTTCTTTGTTTTAATTGTTCAATCTCCTTAAGGAGTACTTCATTAAGGTTTTGTATCTTAAATAACTCGTCACCTTTCTTCTTGATCTTCTCTTTAGGTTGTTCTAATTTCTTTTAAATTTTATGCATATCCTCCTTTTTTGTATCCTTGATCCATTTATTTGAGAAGAGTTTTTTAAATTCTCATGTGATGTTTGGTGTTGTATCATTTTCATTACTAATCTATTACATCAATGCTTCATGATGAAAATACTTTATCAACCTTGAAGGATTCATATCATTTTCCTTCACCATCCTTAGCCATTCCTTATGATTGATTTGATCTTTATCTTCATCTCCATTGAATTTAGGTATTTCCATTAATAAATATGATAATCAAATAATAATAAAAATAGTATCAAATGAGTTATGATTATTTTCCACATATATTTTTCTATTGTTTATCTTTTCAATGGCTTTTAAATCACCTCAATTAGACATTCCAATCAAAAGTTATGATCATTTTAAGTTGTCATGCTTTGTAAAACTCTATTATGGAATCTATTCTTCTGGACGACTTTCCTTCTGTTGTATATATTCAGCCCTTCTAAATCTGAAATTTGGCATGTAGTAATTTGATATGTCTTCTATGGTAATCCCACACTTACGACACAAATTTGATTGGCCAAGTTAATGCTATGGTAACTTTTCCAAAACTTGTTTCTTGGCCTCTTCCTTAGAGAAAACTTGTACAATGTGCCACATGTCCAATTTTTAAAATAAGATAATGAAATTTTTATTAGAGGTACCTTAGTATTTCTCCTCATTTCCCTAAAAATTTCACAATCTTAAACATTTATTTGAAAAAGTTATAGAAAATCTACTAAGATGACTTGTTCAAGACTTATTTTAGGACCATTCGCATGCCCTAACTTCCATAAACTATATCTTTGAAATTGTAGTGAATTAGAAGTTGAAATATTTATCACTTGTACTATCATGTCTCTCTTTAGTGTCCTCAAAATTTCATGGCAAGAAGGTTTCCAGAAAAAAGTTATAGCAAAAATTTCGAGATGTTCTTTTTGAAACTAATTTTAGGGCTTATCACAAACCTTAACTTCCATATGGTATATCTCCGAACATATAGTGAATTAGAAGTTGAAATTTTTACTCGACATATTTTGAGTTCTCTCCTAAATTTTCTAGAAATTTCACAGTTTGAACCTTTCTTAAAAAAAATGTTAAAACAAAAATTCCATAATGAATCATTTGAAATTGATTTGAGGAGCATTCACAAACCTCAAACCTCTACAAAGTGTAATATGTAAGTGATGAAAAAGTTTGAAAATGAAATTATCTACAACACGGAACAATCTATCCCTAAAAATTAACATGGTATTATAGATGGGATGAAGAAAATTCATTAAGATCAACCCTGTGAAGACACCTTTAATGAAGTTCATGATCAAAACTAAGTGAAAGGGATGAAGATGGCAAAGACCTAAAAGAATGCTAGGGTTTGAAGGAAACCCTAGGAAGCATTTTTTCTTGCAAATAGAAGCTAGGGTTTGAGAGAAACCCTAGGAGTGGCCTTGATATGGAAAGGGACTAATATGATTCAGAATTTTTCATGATGTAATCAGTAAGAAGCCATTCAATTATTCAAGTACATGTGACAAATTCAAATAAACCTTAGATGGACTTGTCTCCTACCCAATAGGAGATGATATGATATAGATCCAATGATCATCTTGTACATTGATAAGTTGGGCTTACCTGCTGATGAAAAAGATCAAGGATACATGTGGTGTTCAAGAGGAAGAATTTATTTTTTTGCAGAAAACATTGACATATGGTTGATGATTTGTGGTACAGGATCAAGAGGGAGCTGATAGCTTCCTTTAATCCTCATTAAAAATAAGTAATTTCAAGGCTAATGTTATTTCGTTGTGACAGTGCTCTTGTTTAGATTTATCATTTTAGACTATTGTTTATTCTTCCTGCATGAGCATTTGAATGCCTCTAACGTATTGGATGAGGATGTGATCAAGGAAAACATATCCTTCTTGAGGATCGTTAGGATGTAGAGTATTGAGGGAAGATTTAGCTTGAAGAGGGAGTTGGTGCGGGATAATGAAGGAGCCACTCTCATATCTAGAGAAGAAATAAATTCCTACCTTGTCATCAGGTACACTTTCATTATGTTTATTTAATTTGCTATTATTACTCTTGCTCTTATTCTAGGATTAATAGGCACATCAGATGGGTGTAAATACCTAGTCCTAAATATTGAGATTGAGGAAAATGTAGAACCATCCCATTATTAGAGTGGATACCTTGAAGAAAGGATCCCAATATCTAAATTTGATATCTATGACTAAAAAGGGACTTCCTATTTAGAGGGAGTAGACTGTCATGTATCGATGAAAATATTCTAAGATAAGGAGATGCTAAGAATAAATATTCCTTCATGTAATAACCCTTGTTTTGATGACAAGATGCAACAGTGTTAGATGCCTCCATGATGTTAAATTGATCAGTGATAAGGAATATGCTGTCAGAGGGAGAGGATTGTAGCTCTTGTTTCCAAATGCACTATTATTAGATGTCTGTGAAGTTGGCTTCCTCCATGACGTACTTAAGGAAGAATCATACTTGGAGCTACCTCAAGACATTGAGGCACATAAGATGAGACTCATGATTGTAGATTGAAGAAAGTCCCATTTGGACTTAAGCAAGTCCCATGTATTTGGCATGTTTGGAATTATGGACATCTAATGCAGACTCCAACCACTCTTCATGATTGAAGGTATGTCTTAGATGTTTGGTTTTATATATGCTAATAATTTATTTATAATAGGATCAAAACATCTCCGTGTTTAGTGCCAGAGGAAGTTGACCTCTAGGCTTTGATGATCAAATATTAGAAATGTAATGGAGAGATGATGCAGACTTCCTTTTTAAGGAAAGCATATTGACAGATATTTGGCATGATGATTTACACTGAAGAAGTAGAGAGAGAATCCTCTTAAAATTCAGATTTGATGGATCCTTTCTTTGCACCATGTTCTCTGAGATAGATAGAGCCTAGACTTGTATATTAGAATGGTACAAAGTTGGTATTGAGATACCTAGATGATGCAGTCATTCATGGAATAAGATACACTTTCAGAGACTTGATGGATACATCGATGATGATTGGACTAAAAATGTTGTTAACAGGTAGAAAACATCTAGGTGCTGCTTTAGCTTGAGGTTTTCCATGATTTTATTAAATGAGAAGGAGACATAAGTATGTTAATTTGAGTGCAATAGAGGCAGACTAAATCGTTTCTAGCATCGCTAGCTGTGAGGCAGTGTGATTAATAAATCTCTTTAGAGAGTTGTTTGAGCATGTGTTGGACATGACTATGATATATTGCAATAATATGAGTGTGATTTGAATTTTAGAGAATCTCGCGTTTTATGATCGGTCCAAGCACATTGAGATTAGATATCATTATATCCAGGACATGGTGTAGAGAGGAGTCGTAAGACTCGATCACATTTCAACTGATGAAAAAATAGCTGAAATTCTTACCAATCCTTTGTCAAAAGGGAAGTTCTTGGTCTTTAGAGAGAAACTTGGACAGGTAGATGTGACCCTTCTGGGGAGGGGTCACAACTCATTGAGAACACTGAGGTATTCTCTTCCCTCCTTGTTGAGCTCTACGGGTGGGAATGGAGCTGGAGAGCTCCTGGGGTTGAGGGAACTCTATACATTAGGCGTGTGTGATCCCTAACCTTTGTGGTAGGTTGGGTATCTCCCCTATTATCAAAGTAGGGTTGGCACGATCCTTGTCACTTGTGGAAAATTGGGTATCACTCCCTACTATCAAGTTTGAGACTTGACATAATATACCCCAGTATGCATCCTACCCACAAGCTAAACTTTTTGGGATTGGTACCCTCTAGCCAATGGGTTAGGAGACTTGGGTGTGTGTGATCCTTACCACCGGTAAGTTGGGTATCTACCCAAAGGTAGAGGATGTAGGTGTTCTGCCACTTGATTCTTGAGGATCAAGGTGGGAATGTCAATGAACAATAGGTGTGTGTGATTCTTACCTGTTGCAGTAAGTTGTATCTCTCATAGGATGTCTGTGATCCTTACCTCACATGGTAAGTAATATCTTTCCTATTATCATTGGATATAGGGTGGCATATTTATCTCCCCTATGATTCTTCTTCTTCTTTAGATTGAGACATCATTATTCAACTAAGATGAAGGTCATGGAGCCTGACCTGGATACCAGTAGGGTTTGGAGGATATTTTTGATCTCCCTTATCGTTGGTTGTAGATTATTCTTCTTCTATGAGACAAGATGATATGAGATGAGACGAGATGAGACTTGATTCAACGATTTTGAGCTTATTTTATATCGAGACATGTACATATAAGGACTTATGAAGCAAATGGAAATTCCTCCTTTGCTGAGAGGGAGTGTTGAAATTTGGGGCAGCTATGGGACACATTTCCCCAAGGAAATCCCATCTTGCCCCGAGAAAGAATTCAATTTGGTTAAAGTAATTACTATTATTATTGATATTTGAGGAGATGAATTTATGTGGGAAAGTGATCTTTGACATATGAAAAATATATTTGAAAACAAATTTGAATTATGTTTCCCTCCAAATTCAAGTCAGCCTCATATATGGTTAAGTCGACATGCCCCAAAAGTTGTGACCCTTTGCACATATGAAAACAACTATAAATAACCATTTGTTGTGGCTCATTTTGGATCACAAGTAACTCACATCTATATTTGAGCCTTGATATACTTCTGTGGTTCATATGTTCAATCATGAGGTTCACATAATCATATATAGATTGTAAATGGATCATAATGGCTCTCTCTTGACTTTTGAGGCTCGCAAATGAATCACAACGGTTTTCTCTTGATATTTGAGGCTCACAAATGAATCATAGTGGCTCATATTCTCTGTGTTTTGATTTCTTTCTATGGATTTTATGCTCGCACTACAATGGCTCATAATATATGTGGCTTGCTATTTGTCTATGTGGTTCGCTATTTAAGTGGATTGGTATTTGTCTCTATCGCTCACACTAAAATTTTGTCACTTGCATACATTCTTGTAGCTCAACTATAGTGGTTCACTCCTATGGATCATATATAATTATGAGGCCCAATAATTGGTGGTTCACATTAATATATCTGTGGTTCATATTAATATGGATCACATTCCATTCTAACAGTGGCTCGCATCATTCTTGGTGGTTTGCATTAACAAATATATTGCTTGTATATAATCTTAGAGTGGATCACATTCTATAATAGATTGCATACATATTACTGTGGATGCATATTACCTATGGCTTGTGCTAATATCTGAGGCTCGTACATATTTTAGTGGCTCACATTTTGCAGTAGCTCACAATTATCTCTTTATGGATCTTTGTGTTATCTCTAAGGTTTTTCTATGGCTCATATTAGTATTCCTAAAATTTGCATTGTGTTTGTGATTCGCAACTACATCCATTTGGATTGTAATTTGAGGCATGAACAATTATCTATATAGCAACAACTTGGAGGCATATGATAGTGACTTGATCTCCATGATTGACTTGGAAACATAACAATGATATATATAACAGTGAGGCATGAATATGATCTGTCTGACAATGACCTTGGTCTATGATAATAACCTAAGGATATATGACAGTGAAGAATTATAATATGACGACAGTGACCCATAGAAATTAATGTACAATAGTAACCTTAATGCATGAGAGTGATATGCCAATGATCAATGTCTATGGTAGTGACCTTGAGAATCCCTTATAACAATGATTTAGATATATGATTATGCCAGTGCCCTTGAACTTCATGGCAATAGGTGACAGTGATCTTCATGAAAACTCTCTTTGATATGTGACATTAA
Source organism: Pinus tabuliformis (assembly GCA_031772625.1). Lineage (NCBI taxonomy): Eukaryota > Viridiplantae > Streptophyta > Pinopsida > Pinales > Pinaceae > Pinus > Pinus tabuliformis. The sequence continues at coordinate 1,581,170,014 of CM062818.1, read as the reverse complement.
TCTTCATCACAATGCCTTTGATATATGACAAATACCTATGTGCATATGATAGTGACCTTGAAATGACAAGTGACCTGTTGAAGTCTGGAAATGCCCTGACTCAACATGGGAGGAACTGTTCGGTTCGAGTCCCAATTAGACTCTTTTCTATTAATGGAAGTCTTAAATGTAATTTACGAGGTGATGCTCCAACGAATGGAATCTTGGTTTGAGACAAGCATTTTTTTTTTGTATTTTTGAGAATATGAATGAAACACAATGAATAAAGCCTACTCTAAATGCAATTATAACTCTATGTTTACTGATGTATGTACAAGCCTAGGCTTAAATTTATGTTCATGGAAATGAAATATGGATAGTAAGTTCAACAATTGAAGATTAATTGAAAAACTATTATCGAAAACATAACTGCAAATACAAAATCTACAATGTTTCCAAGAACATAACAAAATGATCCAAAATATGATAAGGAACTTGTATGAACATAAGAAAACTCTTTTCAGTGAAAGTAATAATGATTCCATGCCCCTTTCTTGCAAGTTAGTAAGACTCAAATCAAATTATTTGAAACGAGTTCAATACTGCTTGAAACATCCATGCACAAATTACTAATAACATGTATGTATGAAGTAAAATGATGAACAAAATGACCAACAAATTTAAATCAATTAGTATTTAATCCATTAATATGTGCAATGGAATTTGACCAGTAAAATTATTAGAACAATTTCAGAGTGAAAACTCAATATCATATAATCTCACCCATTAATGAAAGTAAAGCTAAGGATTTAACATTTCATCAAAAATGAACAAGCTTCACATACATATATCCTTTTTCTCTCTCCTTTTTTTTAAAATTTTAAACAAACACTAAAATTGTGCAAATATTCCTCCTCTTTTTTATATTATCTTATTGTTTTTTTAAAGAAATGGGTAGAATCTTCATTATATAAAGTGGAAAAGGGCCAGGTCTCGTACAAAATTCAAGAGTGTGCTCTCTGCAATTTTAATTGATTTACATTGAAATGGGACCTTCTTGCTACCAGCCTTATTTACATAGAGTATTTGAACATAACTATAACTATAAACTCTCCAAAAAACACCACTATATTATATACATCGACATAACATATATATAATATTAAAATGAAAATCTTTCAGTTGCTACAAGGATCAATTTATTCTCCCGAAGGTTCATCCAATGTCATTGTCAATTCCTTTACTCATCCTCTCCAGCATCCAGTACCTGCTCAGTTGCAACAACCTCAACATCAGCAATGTCGAAGACCATGGCTTCCCCAACCATGAATACTTCCTTTAGAACCCTGACTATAGAAGTTTCCACTTTTATTTTGATGTTTTCCACCTTCTACTATACACTCAACACATCGATGCACATTCCTTTCATTGTCTTCTGCAACAACTCCATATCTTTGCCCAATCCTGATAACTGAGCATAGATAATTGCTATATTTTCATTTATTTCCTTAGCAATTTCCTTTATACCTTGTTTACACGAATTATCTACCAAACTCTCGATGCTTTCGCCATTGCCATGACTAGACCCCGAGCCTCCGAACCCTGAGCCTCCACCACTTCCGTTACTCGTAGAGGCCATCTTCGTAGAAATCCGACTGTGGATAATAACTATCCTTTGATTAACTGACCGCAGCCAACTACAATATATAATAGCATGTTCAACCCCGACATTCCTCCCGGTCTTATCCTTCATAAATGCTAGACGATTCAGAGTCTTGTCAAGGCAACTTCCCTCCATTTCCTCCACCGCTAGAAATAACCAGGAACGTTTTGCGATGGTACCATCTTCCCCTGCGGGTATAACTATATTGCAGCTCCTGGTGAGTAACCAAGACCTCGACGCCCACATGTCCTCATACATGAACTGCATACCAATGCTACCACACCTGTGCCTTAACTCGATACCTACCATCCCTGCTTCCAAAGCATTGCAAAGGATCGTCAGGGAGATAACCATCTTAATTGTAGAATTAATTCTCTAAAAACTTGTACCCCAACAATGCAATTTTGATGTGGTGCTACAGTTCAGGGGATATGACATGTCATTACGTCTTTATTGATACTTAGACTACCTTGTTCCAGCACCACCCCCGTGTTGGCATGACCATCTGCCAAGTGGTTATTGGCCCTCAACACATGGAACAAATATACCTTTCCAAAATTTTTTAATAAGTAAATAATCTTGACCATGATTGAGGAGGTTTCATCTTCGAGAAGGTTGATGTTCTCGAGGAGCTTCATACATTTTTTTATAATCATCATGGAGTCGCCAACTATAGAAAATATTTTGATACCATTAACCAAGCTAATATTTGGACCCTGCCAAAGAGAAAGGGCTTCCACGTAATTATTTGTCACGATGCCAAGTCCCCATGAAAACTTTATTTCTATTTTTTCTTCGAGGTTAATGATTACCCCTCCCACTCTAGCCTCCCCATATATTATCTTATTGTTAGTAAAAGACTTTATAGAATAAATACCAAGCACCATATATATATATATATATATATATATATATATATATATATATATATATATATATATATATATATATGACATATATTACGATATCACACACACACACACATATATCATCATCATATATGGTGTTTGTTATTTATTCTATAAAGTCTTTTATTAACAATAAGATAATATAAAAATGAGGAGGAATATTTGCACAATTTTATTGCTGGTTTAAAATTTAAAAAAAAGAAGGTAAAAAAGAGATATTTATGTGAATCTTGTTCATTTTTGATGAAATGTTAAATTCTTAGCTTTATTTCTATTAATGGGCGAGATTATATGATATTGAGTTTTCACTCTGAAATTGTTCTAATAATTTTACTGATCAAATTCCATTACACATATTAATGGATGAAATACTAATTGATTTAAATCTATTGGTCATTTTGTTCATCTTTTTACTTCATACATACATGTTATTAGTAATTTGTGCATGGATGCTTCAAGAAGTATTGAACTCATTTCAAATAATTTGATTTGAGTCTTACCAACTTGTAGGAAAGGGACATGGAATAATATTAGATTGTCAATGAAAATAGTTTTCGTATGTTCATACAAGTGTCTTATCATATTTTGGATTGTTTGTTATGTTCTTGGAAACACTGTGGATTTTATATTTGCAGTTATGATTTCGATAATAGTTTTTCAATTAATCTTCAATTGTTGAATTTATTACCCATCTTTCATTTCCATGAACATAAATTTAAGCCTAGGCATGTACATTCATCAATAAACATAGAGTTAGAATTGAATTTAGAGTAGGCTTTATTCTCTGTGTTTCATTCATATTCTCAAAAATACAAAAAAAGAAAAAATCTTCTTGTCTCAAACCAAGTCTCCATTCGTTGGAGCATCACCTTGTAAAGGGTAAACTGGTCCCAAAATTCTAGTTAGGACTGCCATTAACGAAAAATAGTCTAATTGGGACTCCGACCAGATAGTTCCTTCCATGTTGAGTTAGGACATTTCTAGACTTCAACACTTTTGGTGCTAGAAAGAGGGCATCTAGGAAATGAATGACTAGTGGGTCTGAACATGTATCAAGCAAATCTATATCAAGACTCTCGCCCAACACCTGTACAACTTGAACTTCCTTCCATAACTATTTCTTCCATCTCCTCTGTCTCATTTAAAGTAACTTCTCCATGATTCATTTCCATTGATTCTACTTCAGAATCTCCCATTTAGTAATCACACACTCTTTCACCTTCTCTTAATTTCCCACCAACCTATTAATATTATCAAACTACCCTTAAAGACATCCAATCCATTAGATAAAGAATTGGGGGATTAAAAGTCCAAGACAATCATCAAGAGTCTCCTCTGATTATGGTATTATTGTTTCTTCTTCTTTACAACCGGGTGTTCTTACTAGATCCCAAAGCCTTGGACTAGGGATCAAACCCCTTGAAATTCCATTTCCAGCACACCCACATAGGAGACCTATCACTGCTACTAGTGGTAGTGGAAATCAACCCCCTACACCACCTCCCATCTCTTTACTGCTTCCTCCACCTCAACAACCACCTCATCAACCCATGAATATGGTTGGTCAACAACCACAACAAGTACGCCCTTGGAAAACACTGGGAGTAGTTAATGTTCTTGGTGATCAACATGATCTCCCTAAAACCTTGAAAAGTGGCTTCCTAAGTTCGACCCTGAATCAAAACAACTCCTTGAAGACCATATTAAAAATTTCATGCTGTCCCTCAATTTAAGAAGAGTTGACGAAGAGGATGTTCTATGTTGACTATTTCCTTGTACATTTGAAGGAGAGGCTTCATCTTGGTACTTTTCCCTACAACCAAATAACATTTAGAATTGGGACACTTTTGAAGACCTTTTTATTAAAAAGTTTGGAGACGACAAGATTTCATCCACTATCTTAGTTGAGTTGTCTAGAATAAAAATGGGTCCAAAAGAGAAGATTAAATACTTTAACCAATGATTCCTCAAGCTTCTTAACAAGATAACTGATACAGCTAAGCAGGAGTTGAAATTCAAGTAGATTTCTACACCTCCTCCTTACCTGTGTCTATTTCCATGTTTGTTAAATGTGCCACAAAAGACACTCTCAACGAAGCCATGCAAGAAACCTTAAAGGTTGAGAAAGAAATGACTGGCATTGCAAATAAGTCCTCAACTGAAGAACCTAAAGCCTCTCAACCCATTAGGATAAATCTTGCAAAAGGATAAAAGAAAGATAAAGATGTTTTTTACGTGGAGAGTGTACAAAAGGTCATGAAAACCTTAGCTAGTGAGATGGTCAATGTCAAAGAAAAACTAGCTGAAGTATCTATGTCGATGAAGCCATTTAAACCTTTTGTTAATAGGAATCCACAAGCAGCCCCTGGTGGGGAGATCTCTACTACTGAAATTGAGGAAGTATATGCAGATGAGGAAGAAGATGAAGAAGAACAAGGAGAGGAATTATATTTAAATTCTTTCTAGGATATAAGTGGTACGCTTGAATAAGTTCTAGTAGTACAAACTAGAAGTAAAAGTGCTCAACAAACACCCATTCCCCCTTAACAAAAATCTACTTCCCCTCAACTAGCACCTACTTCAAATCAGTCCCCAAATAATGATGCTACAACTTCCAAAACCTTAATTGTCCCTGATAGAATGAAATATGACACTTTGGAGGACATGAAAAGAACTAGAGTAAACATAAGCTTATATGAATTAAGAAAGCTTAAATCCGAAAATAATATTTTTCTAAAATCTCCAGGCTTCGTTGATAAGTCTCCCCTTCCTCTTGTCACATCAGCCAAAAAGGGAAAAGATATTATTAACCAAAATGTTGTTTCCAATAGCCATATTGATCCTATAATGGTTGGGGATAGATCCAACTCACATACACCTCCCTTCCTCCTTACTTTTGAAATTTTCAATAAGAATGTTCACAACTACCTAGTTGATTTTGGGGAATCTTCTAACATTATGCCTTACTCAGTCTGTTTAAAAGTCAATGCTCAAACTCAACAATCAACTATGCATATTTCCAATTAGATAGGAGAACAAAAGTTAAGGTTTTAGGAGAGTTACCGAATATCCTCATTAGGATCTCTTCCAATCCTCAAGTACACCAAATCACATATATTGTAGTCGCTGACATTCCTGAACACTATGGTTTAATTTTGAGTCAATATTGGTTGCAACAATTGAATGGGTATCTCGCAACAAATCTGTCTCACTTTTTTCTTCCTTGTAATGGGAAACCAAATCAAATTAGAGTAGACAAAGAAAGACATATGAAATCTGTTGTTACTAATTTTGGAGAAGAAATTGAACCAAGTGTCACACCAAATTCCATTGTCGGTAATTATTCCTTTGATTCATTCTTTGGAAACTTTGCCGCACAAATGTCTCCTTTCGAACAAGGTTCTTGACTTTCTGAAATTGAGAATTTTTCTCAGACCGACTCTTCCCACTGTGTAAATTTTGTAGATAGTCATGTAGATAATTATGTAAGTAACCCATTTTGGACTTTATACTTTGATGGATCAAAATTGAATGACGGAGTTGGTGCAGGTTGCATTCTTGTAAACCCTGATGGTGAAAAGACAATGTTAACTTGCAGGTTAGAATTTGAATGTACCAACAATGTAGCTGAGTATGAGGCATTAGTGCAAGGTCTTAAAAAGGCTATTAGTATGAATGTGCAGGATATTAAAGTGTTTGGCGATTCAGAAATTGTAATTAAACAAGTCAAAAACACTATTCACTGTGTCTCCAACAATCTGAAAAATTACCAATCTTTAGTCCAAGATCTAATCTATAATTTTTCCTCATTCAATATTACTACCATTTCAAGACTAAAAAATGCTAGTGCTGATTTGTTGGCTAATGTGGCTTCAAAGTTGATTCCCTTGGAAGATTTTAATCCTAACCAATTTTCAATAGAATTAATTTTCAAGCCTTCCATCCCAGGTAACATCACTAATCTGCGAGTGTTCAATGATGATAATGACATAATTAATCATGTCATTGATGAATGAATTGATGATATTGAAATCAATAATCTTTCAAAGGTGATCATATCAGAATTGAAAATTTCACTCCCAAGTCTGTGGTTAAGCTAGAGGACTTTTACGATCTTCAATATAGGTTCAAAAAAAGTGTAAATGCCAATACCAATAGTCCTGGCATGAACTATGAAATAATCAACTTAGGTACAAACCAAAATCCCCAAAATGTCAATATTGGATTAGGATGTTCACCTTTAGAGAGAATCACATTAATTAATCTTCTTAAGTAGTATAAAGATTTTTTTGCTTGGTCATACAATGATCTTAAAACTTTTGACACATCCATTATTCAACACACGGTCACAATCATGCCTCAATCGAAGCCCATTAGACAAAAGTTACGGAAAGTCCATCCAAATCTTGAATCTCAAATTAAGGCTGAGCTCATTAAACTATTAAAGACCAAAATAATCTTCCTCGTAAGACACTCTAAATGGGTTTCTAACTTAGTTCCTGTTAGGAAGAATAATGGTGACATCTGGTTATGTATCGATTTCCAGAACTTGAATAAGGCTTGTGAAAAAGACAACTTTCCCCTTCCTCCTATGGAACAAATTCTTCAAGCCGTGTCTGGATCTGAAATGCTATATTTTCTTGATGGATTTTCGGGTTACAATCAAATTCTAGTTCACCCAAATGATAGGCTCAAAACAAACTTTAGAATTAAATGGGGTACATACGCATATCAAAAGATGTCTTTTGGGCTCATCAATGCGGGTGTGACTTTCCAAAGGGAAATGGACATAAATTTTAGGGGTTTGATTAACAAATTTGTTGTTGTTTACTTGGATGACATCACCATTTACTCAAAAAGATGATATGATCACTTGCATAATTTGCAACAAATTTTTGAAAGATGTCGAAAATATGGAATCTTATTGTATCCTAAAAAATCTTTTTTCTCACTTACCAAAGGAAAACTACCAGGAATCATTGTATAAAAAAATGCATTTCCATCGATCCTAACAGAGTTGAAATGATATCTAAAATTCCACTACCTAATAAAAAAAAATCCATGCAATCATTTCTGGGACAAATTAATTTTGTTAGTGTTGAACCTTAGAATTACCCTCTCATTGACATTTTTTTCTCACCTTTCTCCCTCACTTTCTCATAAGTTTACAGACCCAATTAATGATAAATGCCAGGTTTTGTCTTAGTGAAAGCATTAAAATGATCACCATATTATATTTTCATGTTCTTGTTATTTGAATAGATTTTTGCAAATTAGCTACAAAACATAGCCTATTCTGCACCGAACTGTGGATTCCGTAGCTACGCTCATGGTTTGGCAGGTTCTAGGTGTCAAATAAAGAATTGGGTCACATGGGTATTTTTAGAGTCATCTCCACTTGGATTCTATCTTATTCACTCGGTCTAGATCGACCGAAAAGAAAGCCTAAAGGCATGGTCAAATATGGAGTCAAAGTACGTTATCCGGAAGCAGTAGGACTCTTGATTTTCTCTTTCGTAGCTAATCAAGAGTCTAACAGTTCTATTGCAAATTTAATTCGAATTAGCCACCTGTAGCTGATCAAAAGTTTAAACAGTCCTATTGCAATTCAAATTAGCCACCTGTAGCAAGTTTTTCTCATAAACAGTCATGTTAGATTTAATTCAAATTAGCCACATGTAGCAAGTTTATCTCATAAATTGTTATGTTATTTTCCTATAAATATCGGTTGCATGGAACTGAGAAGTAGTTAGAAGTTAGAAGGAATTACGTTTAGTTCAGGCTTTTACTGATACTCCGTATTCAGGCTTCGTTTTTCATAATACAAACTTCGTGTTGCCAATGATCGTTTAAAGTGCATCCTTAATTAGCTAGCATTCCATCCACATCAGTTGCAGAGGGCCCCTACACTGAAGCAGGTTTTTCATTTGTTGTTTTTAGTTCAAGTTCCATTACTCTATTTTCAGCAAGTCTGTTTTTTAAAATTAGGATGATACTTCATTTTAGTTTTTAATCAATAGCATAATGATAAATTACAACTGTGCAACCTTATTCTTCTAAGATATTTCATGGATAAAAACGTCTTTGTTTTCAACTGAATTAAGATTAAAGTAATAAGAATACACAATTGCTTAGTTTGCTTACTGTTTTGTCATTCATTTTCTTAGAACATAATTGTCAATTAACTGTGTTAATGGAAGTTTTCAAAAGCCATTTCAAGATGATGATGATCATAAACTAAATGGTTAAATGTCTAATTCATACAGTGATTAAATTTACTCAGTACATTGTTATTTTCCTAGGAACTTAGGAACTAAAGTATAATTGATTTCTTGCATAACACTTCAAGAGGGTAATGCTTCACATTTGAATGTTGGAGAAAGTCAAAAATACATTAGTTGTTTACAGTTAGTTTTACATGCTTTTACCTTTTTGCTTTCAGATCCTCACTTAAATGCATAATTGATATTCCAATAATCATTTCAAGGAGATTTATTTAATCATATTCCTAAAATTGAATGGTTGAATGTTTAATGAATGCAATTACTAAGTTTCATTCTTGGTTTTAAGAATTAGATCCATAGATTAGGACTAATGGTAAAATGAGATAGATGCTCTGTTTTTATTGGGTTCTAACTAGCCAACAGTTCTTGGTCCATTTTTAGGAAATTAGATTAATTTAGGAACATTTCCTTTCCTTTAAAATTCATTAGGTTCACTTAAATTTTCTCATAGTTTTAGGTTGTACATTCTTAGACATCAAAGAATAGAAACCCCTAAAAAACAACATAAAACACAAAACAACGAAGTAAGAAAAAGGTTAACTAAGCACATATAGTGCACCACACTTCATCAGTTTACAAACCTCCATTGATAATTTATGCAAGCAATTTAGAACACTAAATTGACTAAACATTTTGGCGTCGTTGCCGAGGAAGTGTAATTAGGTAACCTCATTTCTTACATTTAAAAAATGATATGTATAGAGCAAGAGACTCTAGGGGTGGATTCGTAGCTAGAGGCAGGAGTTCAATTTCGACAGCACCACTTACTCCACCAAGACCAAGAAGAGATACACCTCCATTTTAAACTCATATTCCTAGCCATAGACGTCCTGAAGTTCTAAGGTCAGAAATCCAATTAAGAGGATCTCCTACTTTATCTACTGAGGCACTCCTAGAGGAAGAAAATCTTATATCTCCAATAGAAGGAGTAGCCTTTTTCACCTCTACAGGGGACCATATTTTAGTTGAAGAATTAAAAATTCCTAGTGGAGAGGGAGAAGTAGAACCTTTCTTCCACATACCATTGATAGAGGAACTAGAGAAAGAGCAATTAACCTTGCAAGTTGAATCTTATATTAACTCTGAAGAAACTATAATGGCAAGAAGAGAAGAAGAAGGAGAGGGAGTTCTGAATGGAGAATTTACACTATTTGGAGGAGGAAGAGGTATATGAAATAATGGAGAAGGCAGAGGAAATAATGGAGAAGGTAGAGGAAATACGAAAGTTGATAATTCTTTTGGATTCCCTATAGGTGATGAAGAAACATATGCTACAATGAAAAATATCTCACCTTCTGTCCTCCCAAATTTTCATGGATTAAAAAGTGAAGATCCTGAAACCTTTTTATTTGAATTTGAAGTCTTGTGCACAACTTGCGATTATTTACAAGACTCTCAAAAACTCAAATTGTTTCCTTCAACATTGAAAGGCATTGCTTTAAAATGGTTCATGGGATTGGTCACTCAGTCTATTAGAACATGGAATGACATGAAGAAAGCATTTTTGGACAGGTATTTGGATTATTGCATGCCTATCAATCACAAAGATGAAGTGTTTAAAATGATGCAAAAAGAGGATGAAAATTTGGAGGATTTAATTGAAAGATTCAACTATAACATAAAAAGAGAAAAAATGGAAAACTTAGATCAATATACTTTAAAAGCTATTTTATTAAAAGCCATTAGAGATGAGTGGATATACATTGTTAACATGATGGGGAAGGGAAATATCTCTCAACTCCAATTAAGTGACATTGGAGAATTATGTGTTCATCTCTCAAGAGGAAAATCCAAAACTGGGAAAGGTCCAAGAGATCCTTCTCTTGTTAGAGTGAATAAATCTGCAACTGGATCAGTGAGTAGGGCAGAAATTGGAAACATGCTTGATGAATTTAAAATAGATATTCTAGGGAGCCTTAGTGAAAAGATAGACACCCTTAAACTACAAAACAAGCAGAAAACTAAAACTGATGCTTTAGCTATTTTCTGTCCCAAATGCAGAAAGAAACACGCTTTAAGAGAATGCCCTTTAGATGCAAAAATCGTAGAGACTTGTGTGATTTGTTTAGAAAACCATGAGACCAAGAGTTGTCCTTTAATTCCTGGTCTTAAGGTTGTTTTTCAAGAGGAAACAATTTCAAATCCAACAGAATCTATTTGCTTTGTCTCTAGAAGACCTTGGCAGGGGCCACAAAACCAGGGTTTTAACAACCAAATTTATATTCAGCCCCCACCAAATTGGAATTCTTGGTAGCAACCTTGGCCTCAATCTTAATCTCAACCTTGGGCTCAAGGAGTGCACAATCTCTATGGAATATTCTCTCAATACTATCAATATCCTCCATCATATCCAAACTATCCTCCCCAACAAATTCCTCAACAAAATCAACAACCCCAACTTCAAAACCAAAATCCTCAACTTTCACTGCCATTCCCACAAAGACCAAATCAGTTACCTGCCCAACCATTACCAAACCCCAACAATAAAAATCCTCAGAATACCTATATGGTGGAAGGAAAACAATTTCCAACTTATATGATCACTCCTCTAGATCTCAATGATGTCCAACTAAGATCTGGTAGGATATTAGAAAAGAAAAATCCTTCTGTAGTTATTAAAGAACAAGATAATTCTGAGGAAGATTCTTTACAGCCAAATAATTTTTTTGAAGGAACATCTCCTCAAAACTAGAACATTGAAAATGAAAAACAGAAAGAACCAATAAACTCAACTCCTATCATAGAGCAATCGCCAGTATCTACTTCTACACCTCCTTTTCCTGAAAGATTACAAGTTGATAGAGGGGTAGAAAATCATATTATGTTGCCTAATAATGATTTTATAGATGAACTGAAAAATGTATGTATCAAAATCCATTTGTTACAAGCCATTAAGGAGATTCAAATTCTAGCTAAAACAATAAAGGAGTTGAGCATGAAGAAACCAGGAAGAAAAAAAAAAGAAATAAAAATAATTCAGCTGGCAGGACAAATAACAGACATAATGATGGGAAAAATTGCCATACAAAAATATGTAGATCCAGGAAGTTCAGTTGTCAAAACACATATCAATGGATTTGAAATTCCAAATACATTGATTGATTTAGGAGCAGTAATAAACATCATGAGCAAACAAACCATGGAACAACTCAAACTTCCTAATCTTCTTTATACACCTACATTAATGCAATTGGAAGATAGGTCTGTAGTCAAACCAGATGTTGTGTTAGAAGATATTTCAGTGTCCTTAGACTCTTGGGAGTACCCTATTGATTTTATGATCTTAACCCCTAGGAAAAATCTAGGAGGACATCCACTTATATTAGGACGACCTTGGCTGGATACAACTGATGCTTTCACTAGCTGTAGATCTGGTGATATGTATATCTCCGATGGTAATTCAACTAATAAATTCACTCTATATCCTCCAGCAAAAACAATCACAGAGATAGATGACAAAGAATGGATTGATGATGAAAATGATATTCAACTTCTTTTTACTATTTCAACCATTAGTGAAGATAGTCAAATCTTAAATACAACGGAAAATTTTGAATCATCTCCATAATATGAACATGATCAATTTCAAGAAAAATCCAACATTGAATATTTGTCAACTAGGCAGATGTCTCTTTATTCTATGGAATAATTTGGTAGCTCTACAGTTGAAATCTTTCCAGGGAAAACATTGAACATAAACAATAACTTGGAAAAATTACAACAGGAAAAGCTAATCAAAACATTACAACAATATTCTTCTGCATATGCATGGGAATACGCTGACATGAAAGGAATTAGTCCGAAGACTTGTATACATCACATATACATTGAGGAAAACTGTAAACCTATCAGAAAACCTCAAGGAAGGATGAATCCAAATCTTAGGAAAATTGTGAAAGAGGAGTTGCAAAAACTGCTGAATGTAAACTTCATTTACCCAATTTCAGATAGCCAGTGGGTTTCTCCTCTTGTGTTTGTGCCTAAAAAGAATGGTAAATGGAGGGTATGTATTGATTATCGAGAATTGAATAAAGCTACCCTAAAAGATCATTTTCCTTTACCCTTTATAGATCAAGTGTTAGATATATTAGCAGGTAAGAAGTATTTCTCATTTTTGGATGGTTATGGTGGTTACAATCAAATTCAGGTAGCACCTGAAGATCAAGATAAAACCACATTCACCTATCCATGGGGAACTTATACCTACCAAGTACTTCTTTTTGGATTGTGCAATGCACCTACAACATTCCAAAGAGAAGTACTAGCAATTTTTTCTGATCTAATACATGATTATGTAGAGGTGTATATGGATGAATTTACAGTTTATGGAAATACATTTGAAGAAGCTTTAGAAAATTTGGAAAAAGTTCTTAAAAGATGTAAGGAAAAAAACCTTTCACTAAGCCATGAAAAATGTTTTATGATGTTTACAGAAGGGATTGTTTTAGGACATCACATTTCAGGATATGGAATTAAAGTTGATAAATCTAAAGTTGAAGTCATCTCTAAACTATCAATTCCAAGTTGTCAAAAGGACATTAGAAGTTTTCTAGGATTCACAAGATACTATAGAAGGTTTATAGAAAATTTCACTAAACTAGCATCCCCACTCTTCAAATTACTTACCAAAGATTGTGAATTCAATTGGAATCCTAATTACCAATTGGCATTTGAGACTTTAAAAGAAAAAAATTTCTAAAGCACCCATCTTAAGTGGTCCAAACTGGAAACTACCTTTTCATATTTCAACAGATGCTTTAGATACAACTCTGGGAGCTGTATTAGGACAAAAAGATTTGATCCCCTATGCCATCTATTACACAAGCAATAATTTAACTCCCACTGAGTTAAATTACACTGTAGTTGAAAAGGAATTCTTAGCTGTTGTTCATGCTATCAACAAGTTCAGACATTACATAACAGGCTATGAAACCTTTGTTCATACATATCACTCTCCAATTAGGTACATAATGAATAAACCTATTACTAATGCTAGAGTTACAAGATGGTTATTACTCCTACAAGAATTCAACATCACTGTTCTAGATAGGCCTGGAAAACAAAACACAGTTGCTGATTTCTTGTCTAGAATTCAAAATATCAAAGATAAACTCTAGTTGAAGATAAATTTCCCGATGAATATATTTTGTAGTAACTACTCATACCTCTTGGTTTGTAGATATTGCAAATTACCTAGTCATAGGAAAATTACCTTCACATTTGTTTCCTAAGGAAAAAAGAAAAATCATTCAAACAAGTGCAAGTTACTCATGAATTACTAATGAATTGTATAAAACAGGTCAAGATCTCATGATCAGAAGATGTGTTCGAGAAGATGAAATGCTTGAAATTATTAAGGCATGTCATGATGAACCTTGTGGTGGAAACTTTGCTGACAAGAGGACAACCTATAAAATCCTTCATTTAGGATATTATTGGCCCTCCATCTTCAGAGATGCCAAAGAATATGTCAAAAGGTGTGATAGTTTCCAAAAGGGTAGGAAAACTTGCTCCTTCAGATGAAATGCCACTACAAACCCAGGTACTCATTGAACCTTTTGAAAAATGGGCCTTGGATTTTTTTGGACAAATTAATCCTCCATCTAAACAAAAGAAGTATATTTTGGTATGCACTGATTATGTCACTAAATGGGTAGAGGCTAAAGCATTACCTTTTGCTAATGAAAAATCTGTAGTTAATTTTCTTTTTTAGGACATCTTCAATCGCTTTGGTTTTCCAAGAGAAATTGTGACAGATCATGGATCTCAATTTACATATGAAATGGTGGAAAGACTTGTGGAAGATTACAATATCAAACACAGAAAGTCTACTCCCTATCATCCACAAGAAAATGGTCAAGTTGAATCTACCAATAAGGTGATTGAAGGAATTCTCACTAAGATTGTACATCTACACAGAAGAGATTAGGTAGAAAGGCTTCCTGAAGCCTTATGGGCCTATAGAACTACATGGAGGAATACAATAAGACATACTTGCTATGAGCTTGTTTATGGGAAGAAAGTCTTATTCCCTATAGAGTTTCAAATCAAAACCTTCAAGATGGCAGTCCAATTGGAACTGGATTTATCAGAAGCACATAAACATAGATTGGAGTTACTCAATGAGCTTGATGAAATCATGCAAGATGCAGTTCAAAGAACCAGTTTAGTCCAGCAACAAAGGGCTAAATGGCATGATAAGTATATCAAGGAGAAGAAGTTTCAAGCAGGGGATTGGGCACTTTTGTTCGATTCAAAATTCAAAGATTTTCAAGGAAAGTTTCAGACTCATTGGCTTGGGCCATATGAGATTGAAGAAGTCTTTAATAATGGAGCAGTGAGAATAAGGACAATAGATGAAAGAAAGGTACCTCTTCTTGTGAATGGTCATCGGTTGAAGATATATCATAAGCCAATTTCAAGAGAAGATTTTATTAAGATTTTCTGAGATAACATTGAAATGAAGTTGGTGAAGAAGAATTCTTCTTCTCCACTAACTTAGCTTTTATTTTTCCTGTAAATAAAATGTATAAGTATGAAAACCAATCATTAATTGGCACACTTATACAAAAAATACAGGGTGAAAATCAAAGATTTTTGACATCCTATATTTTCCATTTCCTTTCTGTAATAAGTAGTGACATAAATCTAAGTTCATTTGCAATTCATAATCTGCAAACTCATTTCATTTTACAGTCTCATTCCATTTTCAATTTATTTTATAGTTTCATTCCATCTCACTCCACTTTCATTCCATTTGATTGTCATATTCCATTTCCACTTCATTTCTTATCATGTTCTGCAGCTGATTCCATTCTACAACTAATTTGATTCTACAACCATATCTCATTTAGTAACTCTGGCATAATTGTACAACTTACAAACAAATGATGATTGTAGGAAATTGAAGAATCTTGCTCTGAAGACCAATATCCTAAAAAGGTACCTACGGATCAACACCAAAGAAAACAACAAACGAAAATGTTAAGTTCTAAAAGGTAGAGTGCAATAATTTATTTTAAATAGCAAGGTTAAAACATAAAGCATATATAATATGGATATTCATATGTTTCCTTGATGAATCATCATTTGATTTGATTGCAATCTCCATCATACTACATATCCACCACACCCTCCATATTTTGTCACATAATAGTCCATAATTAACTCCCTCATTGTTATTAACAGTCATGACTACGACGTGACATACTTGTCCACGTTTCTCCAAAACCCCTACCATCTACTTATTTCATAAAAACTCGCAGTTCCTTTCGCCATATTCACAGCCAATTCATTTCGTAAAACCGGGAAGGGTAATTCTGAAGGTTAAGAACTTTACGCAGTAGAAGACATGTTTAATAGAATTGAAAGCATTATTTTCAAGGTTATTCCACTTAAATGAGTTGTTTTTCTTTATCATATTTTGAAGAGGTAGGATAATTTGATTAAAATTAGGAACAAATATCCTAAATGTTTAGTAAAATTTATTGTTCTAAATTGCTTGCATAAATTATCAACCGAGGTTTGTAAACTGATGAAGTGTGGTGCACTATATGTGCTTTTCTTACTTCGTTGTTTTGTGTTTTATGTTGTTTTTGGGGGGTTTCTATTTTTTGATGTCTAAGAATGTACAACCTGAAACTATAAGAAAATTTAAGTGAATCTAATGAATTTTAAAGGAAAGGAAATGTTCCTAAATTAATCTAATTTCCTAAAAATGGACTAAGAATTGTTGGCTAGTTAGAACCCAATAAAAACAGAGCATCTATCTCTTTTTACCATTAGTCATAATCTATGGATCTAATTCTTAAAACCAAGAATGAAACTTAGTAATTGCATTCATTAAACATTCAACCATTCAATTTTAGGAATATGATTAAATCAATCTCCTTGAAATGATTATTGGAATATTAGTGATGCAACTAAGTGAGGATTTGAAAGCAAAAAGGTAAAAGCATGTAAAACTAACTGTAAACAACTAATGTATTTTTGACTTTCTCCAACATTCAAATGTGAAGCATTACCCTCTTGAAGTGCTGTGCAAAAAATCAATTATACCTTAGTTCCTAAGTTCCTAGGAAAATAACCATGTACTGAGTAAATTCAATCACTGTATGAATTAGACATTTAATCATTTAGTTTAGGATCATCATCATCTTGAAATGGCTTTTGAAAACATCCATTAACATAGTTAATTGACAATCTTGTTCTAAGAAAATGAATGACAAAATAGTAAGCAAACTAAGCAACTATGTATTCTTATTACTTCAGTCTTAATTTAGTTTGAAAACAGAGTCGTTTTTCTCCATGAAATATCTTAGAAGAACAAGGCTGCACAGTTGTAATTTATCATTATGTTATTGATTAAAAACTGAAATGAAGTATCATCCTAATTTAAAAAAACAGACTTGTTGAAAACAGAGTAATGGAACTTGAACTAAAAACAAAAATGAAAAACCTCGGTTGATAATTTATGGAAGAAATTTAGAACACTAAATTGACTAAATTGTTAGGATATTTGTTCCTAATTTTACTTAAATGATCCCATCTCTTCAAAATATGATAAAGAAAAATAACTCATTTAAGTGGAATAACCTTGAAAATAATGCTTTCAATTCTATTAAACATGCCATCATAGATGCTCTTGCTTTACTCTCTCCAAATTATGAAAAATAATTCATTCTTTGCACCTTCACATCTGATCTATCTTATGCAATTGTACTAACTCAAAGAAACGATCAAAATGCCGAAGTATGAATTGAATTTCATAGTTCCAGTTTCCAAGGAGAAGAATTGAAATACTATGATGCTGAGAAACAAGCCTATGTTTTATTCAAAACCATCAAACATTTTAGGCCTTTCTTAATCAAGTCTCGTACAAAAGTCATTGTTTCATTCCCTGTAGTTCAAAATTTATTAATACAGAAATATCCTGGAGAAAAAAGAGTCCACTGGCTTACTTCTCTTCAAGAATATGATATTTAAATCAAACTTGCCAAAATTATGCGTGGTCAAGGGTTATGAAAATTAATGACTCAAGCTATTTATTCTAAGTCTCATGATTTTTATGAATAACAGGAAGTGTAGGAACTACAACAAGTAAATTCAAACTCTAATTCTCAATATTCTGATTTGATATATTTTTTGACTCACGATACTGAACCTTTACATTTAGTTACTAAGAAAAGACGTGCTCTGAGATAAAATCTAATTAGTATCAACTCATTAATGATGTTTTATTTCGTACGAATTATGATTTTTCTTTGCTTCATTGTTTAAAAAACTAGGATGCTGAAAAGGTTTTGTAGGAACTTAATGATGGACCAATCGATGGTTACTTTGGAGGCAACACAACTACTCAAAAAGTTTTGCATGCCGGTTACTACTGGTCGACCTTATTCAAAGATGGACATGCTTATGTGTGAAAATGTAAAGTTTGTCAGACATCAGTAGGAAGAATCAAAAGACCAACATTTCCTTTGCAGCCTGTGGTCATCGATCAATCATTCGAACAATGGGGACTTGACGTCATTGGTGAGATTGTTCCAAACTCATCCAAGAAACATAAATTTATTCTTACTACGACTGATTTCTTTACAAGATGGGTGGAAGCTATACCTTTGAAAACTGTTACTTCTGATCAAGTTATTTCATTTATTGAACATAACATTATTACTAGGTTTGGTCTTCCTAACACTTTGTTGTTTGATAATGCCACTTATTTTTCTTTTGCTCCACTTACAATTTTTGCAGTTCAAAAGGGTATAAAACTTAAATATTCTGCTAACTATTACCCACAAGGTAATGGTCTTGCAGAATCCACTAATAAGAACCTTTTAAAAATCATTAAGAAAATTGTTGATGACAACCAAAAGAATTGATACAAAGCACTTATTAACGGCTTATGGGCTAATAGGATAACACATAAGATCTCGATAGGAGCTTCTCCTTATTTCTTGGTTTATGGTAAAGAAGCTATATTACCACCAAACATTTCTTTGCCATCAATATCCTTAGTCCAATCCATCCAGGAAGAGCCTTGTTCTAGCTTACAACATAGGCAAGCCCAAATATTTAAATTAGAAGAAGCTAGAAACAAAGCTAATCAAACTTTCATTAATCATCAGAAACTTGTCAAACAATGGTTCGATAATCATACAACGAGTGAAAAAACTTTCAATGTTGGAGATGTAGTCTTGAAATGGGACAAAGGCCACGAAGACAAAGGCAAACACACAAAATTCCAAAAATTGTGGCTTGGACCGTTTCAAATTGCCAAAAAATTAGGCTCATCTACTTTTATCCTTCAAACTCTAGATGGAATAGAGGAAAACTTACCAGTAAATGGGAAAATTCTTAAAAAATACTTTTCTTAAAGATGGAAAATAACCTTTGTAAATATGTAATTAATCATCTATAAATTTTTGGTGTGAAAATTGTTTCAGTTATAATAGTTGTGACAAGCTCATCTTTACGTCTCATTTGGGTCTTATTTTTCATAAGAGAATTGTTTTAAAAGTATGTTGATAAGTTGTAATGCATGATCATATTCATCATAATTAGTTATGTGTGTGGCATTATTTTTAACAAAGGAAATATTCCTAAATTCTCTCCAACTTCATATTGTTTCAACTAAATATAAGGTAATAAATAAAATGAAAAATAAGGTATGTTCTTTTTTTTATACATAAATTTCAGTATCACCCCGCTTTCCTCGCCTAATTGCCAAAAATAAAAATATTAAAAGCAATTCTTTAAACAAATAAGAATAATAAAAAAGACGGTAATAGGAAAGTTGAAAGAACTCATTATGTGGGAAGTGTATGTAAACCCGTCGGGGCTATGGACGGTTGCTGGCAGCAGATAAATGCATGCATGATATTAAGGTAACTTCGCTGAGATACTGTCCAGGCTTGCTGTCAGTGAACCAATGGGTCAAGAAAGTATAGTACATAAATCTACATGTTGAATGGTATTAGGTGTTGCTAAGTAGTTAAATCTTAAACCTTTTGTTTAATTTTCCATATCATAAATTGCAATCCAGATTTAGGCAAGTTGCAAAGGTGTTGAAGAATACTATGTTTCTCACTATTTCAATGCTCATGAATCTGTGTGATTATGAATATGAATTTTCACTTGTTTACATACTAATCTTTATTCTCTTCCTTTTGGCTTAAACAAAGATATCTGGTCTTCCGAGATCGTCGCCAGTTGTTGTAGCGGCAACAATCCCCCATTTTGGTTTTCTTTTTTCATAATAAATGGGGATCCTTCATGTAAATTTTTCTAAGGTCATTCTTGGTTTTCTTTGCTTTGATAATTTTATACTTGTTGCGATCACATCCATTATCGTGGGTCTTCGACAACTTTCAAATATTCAATTTACTTGAATTTAACCTTTGAAGTAAAACTTGAGACCTTTTAAAGTATTCCATTGCTTTTGTCATCTTGGAAAAATGGCTTGATGAACTCCCTTTGAATTATTTAGTTTTGGCTCGATTTGGTCTCTTTATAACATTCCCATAATCTTTATTGCTTGAAAATATGTGTATACATATACATTAATGTAAAATATATTATCATATGTAAATAAATATAGTTGTAAATATTCATGTACATAATAATAAATATATTATTATAAACTTATTTTAACCTAACATGTATATACAATATTTATGTACATAATAATAAATATATTATTGCAGATTTATTTTAACATAACATGTATATATATATACATATGGTATATAACATAAATGATGTATAAACTATATATGAACCAAAATGTAACTTAATCATAGAAGGTCATGCCAAAAATGTCTAAGACTATTTAATGCAAGTCTAAGACTATTTAATGCAAAAGGAGTGTTATCAAGTACAATTTTTTAATGCTCAACGTAATGAAGGGCTCCATGATGGCTTTATGCCATTGAATTGCCATAAAATTGCTTTATCACAGGTTTTTCATAGGTTAATTGCCATAAAATTTGTATTTACCTATGACCAAGTTGGGTTAATTTTCATCATATTTCCTTCAAAGTAATAACAATGCTTGATTAATCTTTTCGTTTTTCACTGGGATAAAGTTGTGATGATGACAATAAACTAACAAACTTCCATCACATTTACAGAATAAGAATTGCAAGACATCTAATATTTTTAAAATATTATGGAAGGCTATCAAAAGTATGTCACATTTTTTGCATGGCACGTTGCATTGTCATATCTTAAACCTTCACAAACACACGTTGATAAGCACGTAACACAGTATGCCATAACTCTGCATCATTCGACCAATGCAACCCCAACAAGCCACTACCATACATGGCCCACACCGACTTAAATCGTTGGTCAAACAATATATTTTATATAGTGTTAATATAAAGTCTTTTTATTAACAATAAGATAATATAAAAAAGAGGAGGAATATTTGCACAATTTTATTACTGGTTACAAATTAACAAAAAAATAGAGAAAAATGAGATATTTATGTGAAGCTTGTTCATTTATGATGAAATGTTAAATCCTTAGCTTTATTTTCATTAATGAGCAAGATTATATGATATTGAGTTTTTATTTTGAAATTGTTTTAATAATTTTAATGGTAAAATTTTATTGTACATATTAATAGATGAAATATTAATGGATTTAAATTTGTTGGTCATTTTGTTCATCTTTTTACTACATGTATACATGTTGTTAGTAATTTGTGTACGGATTCATCAAGAAGTATTGAACTCATTTCAAATAATTCGATTTGAGTCTTACTAACTTGCAGGGGTCATAAAATAATTATTAGACTGTCACTGAAAAGAGTTTTCTTATGTTCATACAAGTGCCTTATCATATTTTGGATACTTTTGTTATGTTCTTGGAAACATTATAGATTTTGTATGTGTAGTTATACTTTTGATAATAGTTTTTTGATTAATCTTCAATTGTCAAATTTACTATGCATCTTTCATTTCCATGAACATAAATTTAAGCATAGGCCTATACATACATTAGTAAACATAGAGCTAGAAGTGCATTTAGAGTAGGATTTATTCATTGTGTTTCATTCATATTCTAAAAAATTCAAAAGAAAGAAAAAATATGCTCGTCTCAAACCAAGTCTCCATTTGTTGGAGCATCACCTCGTAAAGGGTAAATTGGTCCCAAAATTCCAGTCAAGGCTGCTATTAATGGAAAATATTCTAATTGGGACTTCGACCGGATAGTTCCTCCCGTCTTGAGTTAGGATGTTTCGAGACTTCAACAAGACTTTTGGTGTATGGCAACGAAAATCTTATCTATGGCTTGTATCTATATTCAGGATATGATAATTATGGCATATCCTATATGACAGTGATAGTGATGTACACTGTGACAATGTTTGTGATTGATGATGAAAGACTCCTGTCTCATGATAATTTTACTTTGTATCTCAGCTGAACATTTGATGAATATCGAATAGAAGAAGAATCTGGTTGGGTTTCCCCCTTGTGGGGCTTTTCCCTAGTCTCTAACCTAAATCCTGATATCTCTATTATGCATATTTTTCCTTTGTTGTTCTTTAATGTTCTGCTACATTGTTGATATTATTGTTCTCTCTATAATTTTTAATGATGTTATGGTGCTATAGGATGAATGTAATATGTAAACTATAAAAAAGTTTGAAAATGCAAATATCTACAACAGAGAACAATCTAGCTCTAAAAATTAACACAAAGTATATATTCAAAACCATAGTGAACTCAACTTTGACATATTTTCTAGATATTCCTTGAGAGCTCTTATCAATATGCTCAAAATTTCATCATCCGAAACTTCCTAAAAAAGTTATAGTGAAAATTATAAGATGACTATTTTAAAGGAACAAAACCTTATTTTCGTATGCTCTGATACCAATGTTATGATTCTAATACATAAAATATATAAGTACACATTATGTACTCCAATGGGAGTATGGAGAACAACTACGATATAGATGATAATAGGATAAACTCCTCCAAGTACCCAAATCATTCATTCATCCAAATCACATGTTCTCAATAATGACTATATGATCTCTACATATACCTATTCACAAATTTCCCATGTGGCAACTTCCTCACTAGGCTAACCCTATCACATATACATTTCGATATTATATATGCATTTAACCCGATATATGCCTATATTTTAGTTTTTGATTTTGGTAGCAACAAATAGGTGTTCTAGTCTTAGATGATGTCTAAGAGACTAAGGAACATGAGATCTAAAAAACCTAGAAAAATTTTCGTGATATAAGACTTGGAGATGCCTTAATTAAATTAATCGGCCATAATTTAATTATTTCCTAAATCTAATTTAGGAAAAGTGGTTAATTAATTAAGGAAGTTCGATTTCGCTCCAAGGCTTCTATTGAAGAAGTCAAATATGTCTTAGCTTTCAGTTGAGATGTAATAATGATTGTTGAGACTCCAACAAGAGATTCTAAGAGCAAGTCGAAGGGCTTGGAAATGACATAAGTTATGAGTTGACAAATTCGACTACCCATTTGAAGGTATTTAGCAAGGGTGTAGTTGATGCTAGGGGAAGCATCAGAGCGAGGGATCAAAAACGATTTGGGAGAAGAGATTACATAGGAATGTTTCCTTAGTATTTCTAGTGTCAAGGAGATAGGAAAGAGGGAAGCCGAATTATCTGTAGGGGAGGCCAAACACAATGGTATGATTAAGCTAGTTTACCCTATGTGAGTTGCTAAAAGAGTTAGTTTGAGTTGTTAGTTGTTGGATAAGTGTCCTGAACACAGAGCGAGTGGGTTTTAGAGGCAGAGGGTGGCTAGACATCTCACCTAGAGGAATTTCTAGGGCTGTGTGAATTTATCTATGTAGGCAGTGAAAATTTCTTGATTGGAGAGAGAGAGGAGGGAAGTGTGAGTTTTCCATAGAGGGCCAGATCAGTTGGAGAGGGAGACAAGGGTGTCTTCCAGTACATTTTACCATTAGTAGATCAGTGGAGCCTTGCTAGTTTGGAAAATAGATTATTGTACTCTTGAATTTGCTAAAGATAATAATAAAACCCTCATATGGTGCACTGGTTTTCCCTTTGGGGTTTTTCTAAGGAAAATTGTCCAAAAACAATGATGTTATTTTTTTGTGTGCATTTATTTCGCAGTTTCATATTTTATATTTCCGTAGTGTTTTTTTATTGTGAACAATGCAATTGTTAATTTATCCTTATTTATTGAATATAAATTGAGAAGACAAATAAAATGATAACAATTAGAAGATAAATCTCCAGTTAATTACATTCAAGGAATTTTCACACCCTCTTGGGGTCATACCATATACCATTAACCCAACATAGGTCCCCTTCAGGGTCATAACAACTTGAATATGAGATTCAATTATTGTTAGTCTATATTACCTAATTTTGTGTGAACAATCTATTTTGGAGGCATTTGTTGAGCACACACTTACATTGAGAGGGAGGTGAATCAGTATAAGATAATTTTTACTTATTTAAATATTCATGAAACATAATAAAACTATCACATATGAGATCTATCAAATGCAGAACATGGAACATAAAATTTATGTGGAAACCCTTCGTGAGCAAACCACAAAACATTTTTTAATAATTCTTTATAGGCACTGACCCACTATTACAAATATTTGTGGGCATCATCCTACTAAAGACACCAATCCCCACTAGTACAAATCTTGGTAGATATGAATCTACTCTTACCAATATTTGTAGACACCAACCCCTACTGTTGCAAATGTTCATAGACACTAACCTGTTGGAGACACCAATCACCACCACTGCAAATATTTGTAGGCACCAATCCCTAAAGTTGAGCACCAACTTAGAAAAAGACACCACTCCCTTTATTTGAGCAATTGCCATTAATTACATCTCTTCTTTAGTGCATATTTCTTCAAAATATGACAACATAAAGTTTACCTTCATCGAGTTAGATTTCTATTTATGCCTTCACCAAGTTCACTTGTTGCTTCTTCCTTCACCAAGTTTGCTTACTACTTCTTCCTTCACTACATCTACTCACTACTTCCGCCTTCACTAGGTTTGACCAAAATTTGAATCTCCAAATGAGATTTGTGGCAACTCTTCTGAGACTTGTTTTTTTGGCCTTTTCCCAAGAACGAGCTTGTACAACATGTCACATATCCCATTTTGCAAACATGTTTATGAAATTTCAACATGTCACATATCCTATTTTGCAAATATGTTTATGAAATTTTTACTTGAGGCACTTCTGTATGTTTATGAAAATTTCATAGTCTAAAAATTCCTATAAAAGAAGTTATAGGAAAAAATTACTTACCCATTTGAAACTAATTTTAGGACCATTCAAAAACCCTAACTTCCATAGGACATATTTTTGAAAGTATAGCGAACCAAATTCTAAAATTTTACCTTAGGCACTGCTAAATGTCTCTTTAGATCTTTGAAAATTTCATAGTCTGAAACATCCCATAAAATAAGTTATAACAAAAATGTCAAATTGACCTGTTTGAAACTAATTTCAGTAGCATTCAAGAACCCTAACTTCCATAGGGCATATCTAGTAAAGTATAACAAACCAATATTTGAAATTTTTATCACATGTACCTAGATATCGTGCCTCCATCTCCTCAAAATTTCACTACTTGAAATGCCCCCAAAAATATGTTATAGTGAAAATGCTAAATTCACTTGCTTAAAAATAATTTTAGAAGCATTTAGAACCTAAATTCCACAGGGCATATCTCATAAAGTATTACAAACCAATGTTTAAAAATTTGACTACATGTACCCAATATTAGAAAATGTAAAGAGGTTTAGTCTTCATAATGATCTTTGTACTTATATCATTGTATATTTCATGTAAAAGAAAAAGAAGAAAATTATTTTTATTATTATTTTATTAGATAAGCATGTTCTTCATGGTTCTAGGTTTTGATGAGTCAAAGTCCTATTTGGACCTATTGTAAAGAAAAAGTAAAAATAATTTCTAAATGTGTAATTTGGGTCAAAAACCCTCTAGATGCCAAGTCTTCCTACTTGTCAAGTCATTCAAGGGACAAAGGACATGCCTATTTACACCCCTTTGGGCAATATAAATAGAGTATGATTTGAGCTCATTTGGATACACACAATTCACTCAATTGGTTCTGAAATTTCGCAGAAGAAAGAGGGCCAAAATCCAAAGTTGGAGTAGAGTTTATGGAAGTTCTTCCTCATCATATCTCTTGCCAAATATTTGTTGTTGGTCTTTTGTTATTGATGAAATCACTGTGAAGAAGGAAGGTTCCACTTGGCATCTAGAAGGGTCATGGGTTTTGGATATCTCACTTTGATCTATTCTATAAGAACATATTTTTTCTATGTTATCCCTTGGAGGGGTTTTTGCTTGGCTTAGAGCCTATATCTTGTGTTTATTATTGTCTTGTGATCTTTATGTTTATATTTTGGTAATTATTTGATGAAAGAAACATAATAAAAATTATTAAAAGGCTAACTCATTTTACAACCAGTTATCAAAGAAAAATAAATCTAAATTAATCCACAGTTATCAAAGAAAGAGAAATCTAAATTAATCTACCAGCTTCCCAATTTCTCAACATGGTATAGAGCAAGGGAATGAAGAAGAAGGACTAAAGAGGGAATGAAGAAGAAGGACTAAAGATCACACTTTGTTGGCTTTTTATCAAGGTCTAATGCATCTTCTAAGGTTCTATCTCTGGAAAATTTCGATGGTCTTCAGTAATGATTTCTGAGGAAACTAATCTTGTATATGTGGTTTTTTCTGGACGAATCCCTGTGACAAAGTTCCTGTGATATATACATATATAGATGACTGTTTGTATCATATCATTTATGTGACTGTTTGGTATGCTCGTTTGACTCATTGGTCTGCATACATTACACCTGTAGCATCACATCGATGGACCTGTGGCTTGATTTGTGAATATACCTTTATATAGTATGGCCCATATTATTGGGGCTCGCTCTACATTATGGATCTTGCTCTACACTGTGGTGGCATCGCTGTACACAAGTAGTCTGCAAAAGTTCACACTGTCTTTCTCATTTTCTGTGACTCATTTGTGGTATATGGATCAGATCACACCTTCTGATGGATCTCTCTCTGTTTACACCATATTCATGTGGTTCGTTTAATTTGTAACTCACGTATTTCTCAATGGCTCAAGCATATAGTTTGAAATTTTCGTAAGTACTATGGCTCGAAAGATCACAGTAATTTTATGGCTCGGTTGATTCGTATCTTTCTATCTCTTTATTTGTATGGATCACATAATTTGGATTCTGGTTCGTAAGTGGCATCAACATCGATCTCTAAGTGGCATCAAGTTATCACAGTGTTATCAATACAATTGTCCATGCGGCTCAGTCTCGATAACATATTACATTATACTCGATGGCACCATATTTCTGAAGATCGTTGCAATTGATCGCAATGATCACATGGCTTGTATTTGTGGTTTGGCTAAAGGATTCTTGCATATGTATATTGTTCGATATATATTGTCAGAGGTCTGCACTTTACAAACAACTTGTATGACTCGAAGACTTGCGTTTCATGGAGGCATGATACAAAGGTTTGATCTCTACAACACATTCACTGAGGGTCATTATGAACCGGCATCGCTTGGTTTCTATGGATCATATGGAGCGCAAACTCCTGTGTTAGATATAACTTACTGTGTTATGTACCTGATTTAAGGCATCTGATTGGAAAATCATAATAACCTCAAGTCTAAATTATGTGACGTATAGAAAAGAAGGGTCGAATATTGTGATAGAAGCACTATAATCCTCTGAAGACAACTTCCATAAAATCGCAAGATATAATAGTTATAATCGTGTAATGGTACTTAAGACAGTGAAGTATATATGGAAAAAATAACTTCGCTCCAAGATTCTCACTCTTACACTCTGGCAGCGACTTTAAAGTAAGACAGTAACCCACATAGTAGTATTACATATGTCGAAAAGTGACCAGGTTAAGTCTCTATGACAATGTTTTCATATTACCGTTGGGTTGTGTCAGTAACTTTCATATAAGAAGCATAAAATTCATCACGAAGACGACTTACTCAATTATGAAACAATGAAATATAGAGGACTTTCTCTCTAAAGTTCAAGTTATGGTACACACTCCAGATTGAAGATTGATAATTCATGCCAACGGTTGGAAAGTCAAAGAACCATACCTATGTAAAAATGAGGTAAAATAAAAAAAGGTTTGTATACTCCTTTCTATGCATATCGTGATTGCAAATAACTTTTAGCATGCAGATTTTGCAATTACATAAATGATATGATCTAGCATGCAGATTTTGCAATTACATAAATGATATGATCTCTAGGGTTTGCATTAAGGAATGACAAAATAAGTATTTAGGGTTTACAAAACCTAGTAAGAACTTGAGTTAGAAAATTCTAACACTAACTTTTTCCTATAAGGAAATTCTAGCTCTTGAAAATGGCCTTTAGGGTTTGTAGGACTAAATACTAAAACCCTAGAAGTGCACTAAGGTTCCATAGAAACCTATATTGACAAAATTGACATCATGTTCTTTCCTTTGTAATTTTTTCTTGGTTTTACTCATTGGTAAGAATTGCAGGCATAAAATTTCGGAAGCAAGATGATAGAACAATGTGTTTTGATGATAATTGGACTTTAACACTCATAGAACAATCAAATATTTAGAAGAAAGAAATATGGTAAAAGTTCCAAAGGTATGAATGATTGTTGTGTGCATTCTATAGCTCATGATTGTCATTTAAAAGTAAAAGGTCTAGAGTTTGATAATATGTTAGGGTCTGTAATCATATAAAATGCATTAGGGTTTTGCATCATGCTAGACGAATTTTTGTAGTACATGGATGACAAGTTTTGATGACTTTAAAGTTTCTAGGGTTTACATAAGATTTGAAATTCCTAACATAACCAATCTTGAAGACCTTATTGTATCTAGGGTTTTGCAACTAAATCTAAATATGGTTGTAGAACTTTGTAGATTGTAAGTGATAAGTCTTGAAAACTAGGGTTTGTACCCTAGCAAGGTATGGGATAAAAGGAGAAACCCTAGAAATAGAAACCTTAATTGATTGCTTCCACTATGAAAAGACAAAGAACCTTATCTCCTAAGAATGGCAGACATTATATATCGATGATGTGAAGACAAGGTTTGATGAAAAGGGGGTCTAAGAGTAAGAGGAAGTCAAGGTTACAGGTCAAGGAAAGTTCTATCTAAAACTTGATTAAGCAAATGAAAGACTTGAAGGAACATGGCATAATATGAAGACTAAGAAGGAAGGATTATTTTGATGACAAAAGTTTCACTAACCTTATATAGAAAAAGGGAGTTGTAAAGACCATGATTATTACAAGATTGAAGCCCGTTGATTGGTCTAGATTGATGATTGAAAGCTGAAGTTGAACCTTATTGCAACATGAAGATAGAACATGCAAAATAACGTTGACTTCAGAGGGAGAAAGCAACAAAATTGACATGACACTCTGACTAGAGGATATTATAATTTGAAATATTTGATCTTGATGATTTGCTTGGGATATGACTTGGCTCCTTGGTAGGACATATTACTATAGTGTGTGAAGAGGCTAGAAGGAAAGTTTTCTCAATGATGTTGTAGCTACAACTGTGCGATTTGATCATGGAACACATAGCACTTCTGATGGCTCAGAAAAGCATTAGAACAATATATGTCATAAAGCTGATATGACACTTTGAAGAATATGAGGCTAGTAGTTATGAGGAAGCTCGGCTCCTTGAAGATGACAAATGAAACAATTGGTGACAATGTTGTTTAATCACTGAAAATATCCAGTTTTAATATGACTGCTTCTATGAGCTGAGCAACCCTATCATAAAGATGAAATGTGAAAGAAGGTCGAAGTTTAGATACAATGTATTGCGAAATATGAGTCTATGCAACTACCACAAATATCTCCGTGGAAGAACTAGTAGTTGATGTATTGATGTTGTATGAGACCAACTAAGGAATTTGATGATGTCTCCCTGATAGACAAGGAATAAGAAATCTCCTCCATGTTTGAGGAGTAAGGACCTCCTCCCTGGTTGAGAGGGAGTGATGGCGGACACCATATTCTCCATATGTGTCTTGCACTAGGTTAGGACCAATCTCCATACTTCTAGTGTATCACAGTGGGAGGGATACTGGAGGATTGATAAGCATATGAGACTGGTACTCCTTTAGGATTAGGTATCCAAGATAGTAAGTGGTCCCATGGACCGACACTCTGTTGGGTCCCTATAATACTAGTGATTACCCCATTACTATTTTAGTTATACCCCTTATTAATATTGTTGTGCCCCTATTGCCCCCATATTGTTATTACCGTGCCCCATAGAATCCCTCTATTGTTATTTTTGTGGCTTTATATTATTATTGTTAGGTCGGCTGGATTATATTGTGACTCCTTAGACTCCTATATATAGAAAGGAGGTTTTGTCATTTGAATCATCAAAGAATTGTTCATTTATGTAATGTAAAGGAGGTTTCCCCCTCGAAGAGGCTGAATTCTAAGGCGTTGATATATTTTTTCTATCTTTTCTTGAGCTGGTTTCCTAACATTTGGTATCAGAGCTTTGGATTCTAGGATTTCGTTGCTCCAAACATGTCATTGTGGCATTTTCGCTATAACTTTTTTTCTGCGACGTTTCAGAAGTTACAAAAAAAACCCATTTGAGAAGAAATCGCGCTGAACCTTGGGTCCAAATTTTAGAGCTTTTAGTGCTATATTTGCAGAGATATGATCTGAGGAAGTTGGTCTTTTTGCAGACTCCTGAATTACATTCCAAACAGGTGACCGGGGGAAAATCGTCATAACTTTCTCTCTGGGGATCGGATTGAAATTTCGTAAGAAGGTATAGAAAGAGGACGGATTGTAGTTTCTGGTATGCATTTTTCAGATCCAAAGGTCGAAACAGTGACTCGTGGCACGTCGTACAAGTTCGCTCTACTGAACTAGTATATAATCATGTCACTGTGGGAGATTTCGCATAACTCTTCCTTGGAGAATCCAATTTGGGTCAGACTTGTGGCATTGGAAAGAGGACACAGAGGGCTACTGCAGGTCAGAAATTCAGAACTAGATGATCGAAAAGTACATAGATACATCAGAGGCAATATCGAGCTCCTACAAAGTGAGAAAAGGTGTGTAGATTTTCTTAAATTTTTGCTTAAGCTTGGTTTGAAAATTTATTTTGAAGGAATTCAAAGGGCATAATAGAGCATTATTATCGATAACTGATGCCCCGAGGAAAGAAAATGCAAACACCTAGTAAGGAACCTAAAATCTCTAGCATGACTCATGAAGAAGAAGAAGAAATGCTATATGATATATCAAAATTACAAGAACAAGTGAAACAAGTGTCACTTGCACAAAAAGCAACAGACTCTAAGATGGATGGTTTAAGGAAAGATGTAGAAGCTAAGATGAATGGTTTAAAGAAAGGCATAGAAGCTAAGATGGATGGCATGGAAGCTAAGGTGAATGGCATGGACGCTAAAATTGATGGCATGGATGATAAGATGGAAGAATTGAAGATAAATATGAATAAGCTGCTACAAGAAATGGTCACTAAGGGTGAAAGGGTACTAAAGAAAACTCATGATGAGAACAAAAGAAATGTTAATCATGATTCCATAGACTCTAATGTTGGATCGAAGACTCATCATGTTCCAAAAATCGATATGAGGAAGTTTGATGGCAAGGATCCTGCCACATGGATATTACAGATGGAGCAATTCTTCGATCTCAATAATGTGCAAAACACACAAAAGGTACGTATGACAACTTTATATTTGGAACCAAATCAATTTGTATGGTATCAATGGCTTTGCTCTCGTAAACAATTTATCACTTGGGCAATTTTTACGGAAGAATTGATAGCACATTATGAGGATACAAAAAGCAACACTTTTTTTAGCCAATTGATAAGTCTCAAACAAAAGGGTTCAATAATGGAGCACATTGAGGAGTTCCAAAAATTGAACATAAGGGTAAAAGATATTCTAGAGGAGCATAGGATTGATGTGTTCATAGGGTCTTTAAAGGATAATATCCAACATGATGTTCGCCTTTGGGAACCTGATTCATTAGAGAAGGCATTCAGGTTAGCAAGAAAAATGGAAAGCAAAATTATGGCAACCAGGAAGCATACCACTCACAACTATAAAGACGGAAGTGTTGTTGCCCCTAGTCTTCCACAACCTATAAGGTTGACACCACAACAATTGGAAGAAAAAAGAGCAAAAGGGCTTTGTTACAGTTGTGATAGCAAATACACTAAAGGTCATAAGTGTGCTGAGAAGAAATTATTCTACATAGATTGTGAAGAGGAAGAAGAAAAGGAGCAAGAAAGGTCAAAAGAAGAGGATATACTCCAGGAATAAAGCCTAGATGAAGAACAAATAAATCCTACCATATCTTGTAATGCATTGGCAGGAATTACCACTCCTCAAACCATCAAGATAGAAGGACAAATCAAGAAGAAAAAGGTAATAGTGTTGATTGATTCAGGAAGCACCCACAATTTTATTCATTGTAAGGTAGCAAAAGAATTTAATTGCTTCCTATATCCAGCACCAGAGTGTCAAGTGATGATTGCAAATGGAGGAACAATAAATTGCTCTGGAAAGTGCCATAATATCAAGCTATCCATGGGAGAATATGTATTGACTAGCTCAATGCTTTCCATTCCAATGGGAGGTGCTGATGTTGTACTAGGAGTCCAATGGCTACAACCCTTGGGTACAATAGCTTTTAATTTTCAAGAACTTTTCATCAAATTTTCTACGGAAGGAAAGGAAGTTGAATTAAGGGGTATTGCAGGGAAACCAAGAAAGATAATCAGCTCTAATGGTATGACAAAGCTTCTAAAAAAGGAGTAAAGAGGTGTAATTGCACAATTATGTTCGCTAGATGTTTCCACATCGGAATCATCTATTTCTCCAGATCTCCAAAAAGTCCTGGACAATCATTCCAAGGTATTTGAGACTCCCAAAGGTCTCCCACCTATGCGTGATCATGATCATGCTATTCATTTGATTCCAGGAAGTGTTCCTCCAAACATCAGGCCTTACAGATATCCCTATGTCCAAAAGAGTGAAATTGAACATATGGTTGCAGAAATGCTAGAGGCTCGTATAATTCAACCGAGTCAAAGTTATTTCTCTGCTCCAGTAGTATTGGTGCACAAGAAGGATGGATCATGGCACATGTGTCCGGATTATAGGGAGCTCAACAAGCTCACTATTAAAGATAAGTTCCCCATTCCAGTCATTGATGAATTACTGGATGAATTGCATGGATCAATTTACTTCACCAAGTTGGATCTTCATTTAGGATATCATCAAATCAGAATGAAGACTGAAGACATTCCGAAAACAACATTTAGAACTCATGAGGGTCATTATGAATTTTTGGTCATGCCTTTTGGCCTTACCAATGCACCTTCAACATTTCAAGGTTTGATGAATTCAATTTTTAAACCATTCCTTAGAAAATTTGTGTTAGTATTTTTTGATGATATACTAATCTACAACAAGTCTTGGAAGGATCATGTTGAACATGTTGACAGGGTGCTACAACTATTGGAGGAGAAACAATTATATGCAAAAAGATCCAAATGTTTCTTTGGAGTCCAGGAGGTGGAATATTTGGGTCATATTGTATCTCATGAAGGAGTTAAGGTAGACCCTAGCAAAATTAAAGCCATTAAGGAATGGAAAATCCCCACATCCATAAAGCATCTGCGAGGATTTCTCGGGTTGACAGGGTATTATCGCAAGTTTGTTAAGAATTATTGGAGAATAGCAACACCTATAACAACATTATTGAAGAAAGATGCATTTTCATGGACTCCGGAAGCAACAAAGGCCTTTGAACATCTTAAAGAGGCAATGTGCCAAGCATCGGTCTTAGCTACACCGGACTTCACAAAAACCTTTATTGTGGAATGTGATGCTTCAGGAAATGGAATTGGTGTTGTTCTAATGCAAGATGAAAGACCCATTGCTTTTGAAAGTCGTCCAATCAAGGGAAAGTTTTTAAGCAAAGCTATTTATGAGAAGGAAATGTTGGCAATACTCCATGCACTTAAGAAATGGCGACCCTACCTAATGGGAAGACACTTCAAGGTAAAAGCAGATCATGATAGCCTTAAATACTTTTTAGAACAAAGATTATCCTCTGAAGAGCAACAAAAGTGGGTCACAAAGATGTTGGGTTATGACTTTGAAATCATCTACAAAAAAGGGAAGCAAAATGTGGTGGCAGATGCACTCTCAAGAAAGGATGAGGATGTGGAAGCATTGTTGTGCACCATTTCTATTATCCAACCAGATTGGATAAACGAAGCAAGGGAGGAATGGAAGAATGACGAAGAAGTGTGGGCACTTATTCGAAAGTTACAACAAGATTCCAGTATGTCTGATACATTTAGCTGGCAAAATGATTCGTTATGGTACAAAGATCGCTTATACCTTTGTAAGAATTCCCAGCTAAAACAAAAGATTCTTATGGAATTGCACACTTCTCCCTTAGGAGGGCACTCAGGATTTTTAAAAACTTACCACAGGGTTAAGAAGGAATTTTTTTAGGATGGCCTTAAATCAGATATTCAAAAGTTTGTGGCGGAATGTTTGGTTTGCCAACAAAATAAAGTTGAAACAATTAAGACACCGGGTCTATTACAACCTTTATCCATTCCAAGCCAACGTTGGGAGGAGGTTTCAATGGATTTTATCACAGGTTTACCCAAGTCTGAGGGAAAGAGTGTCATCATGGTGGTAGTTGACAGACTTACCAAGTATGCACACTTTTGTGCATTATCACATCCATTTAAAGCCAGTACAGTTTCTACTGCATTTATGGAAACAATTCAAAAGCTACATGGAAACCCAAAGATTATTGTAAGTGACAGAGATCCCATTTTCACTGGAAATTTTTGGACAGAATTATTTTCTTGTCTTGGTACTCAGTTAGCTCATAGCTCATCTTATCATCCTCAATCTGATGGGAAAACTGAGATAGTAAACAAATGTTTGGAAGGATATCTTCGTTGCTTTGTATCTGATAAACAGACACAATGGGTCAAATGGTTGCCTCTCTCTGAATGGTGGTATAACACTTCCTTCCATACAACAACAAAAATGACCCCATTTATGGCACTTTATGGGTATTAACCACCATCCATCACATCATATTTAAGAGAAAATTCTAAGGTTCAGGCAGTGGAACATCACATTGAACATCAACAACAAGTCCTCCAACTCTTAAAGGATAACCTCGTGTTGGCACAGAATAGAATGAAACAACAGGCAGATCAACATCGCAGTGAAAGAAGTTTTGATGTAGGTGATTGGGTATTCCTACAGCTACAACCATATAAGCAAATGTCCCTCAAGCAAGCTAAGAAGGATAATAAATTATCACCAAAGTATTATGGTCCGTACAAGGTGTTGCAAAAGATTGGTACTATGGCATACAAATTGGAGCTTCCTGCAACTTCTCGATTGCACCCAGTTTTCCATGTTTCATGTTTAAAGAAGGTTATAGGCGACAAGCTCCTAGTTCAAACAATATTGCCAAAACTTGATGAGGAAGGAAAAATTATATTGGAACCAGAAGCAGTCACAGAAACAAGAACTCGATAGCTACGAAATCGATCAATTTCAGAGTATCTTATCAAGTGGAAGAACTTATCCGCTGAAGATTCCACATGGGAGGATGAGAATTTTATGCAGAAGTATCCAGAACTACTCAAGTGTTGAGGACAACACTTTTTTGAAGGAGAGGGGCATGTTGGGTCCCTATAATACTAGTGATTACCCCATTACTATTGTAGTTATACCCCTTATTAATATTGTTGTGCCCCTATTGCTCCCATATTGTTATTACTGTGCCCCATAGAATCCATCTATTGTTATTTTTGTGGCTTTATATTATTATTGTTAGGTTGGCTGGATTATATTGTGACTCCTTAGACTCCTATATATAGAAAGGAGGTTTTGTCATTTGAATCATCAAAGAATTTTTCATTCATATAATGTAAAGGAGGTTGCCCCCTCGAAGAGGCTAAATTCTAAGGCGTTGATCTATCTTTTCTATCTTTTCTTGAGCTGGTTTCCTGACACACTCTTTGAGGATAAGATAGGGTATCCAAGACAAGAGTGCTCAAAGAGGATTGGTATTATTTGAGGATTGGGAATCTAAGATAAAAATAGTCCTGGAAGGACATACCTTGTGAACATCCGGATGGGGTATGTGGCTTTAGAGGCTGAGGTTTCCATATGTATGTCTCTCAACATTGTGCTCTAGTCTTTTGGAGAGTTAGAGCTTGTCAAGTAAGGGATTTCTATGTTGTAATTTGACAATGCTGGTTATGATGTTGATGCTTAAAGATGGCTTATATATCCAACTCTTCTTATGAAAATATTTCAATTTTAGAAGTATTCTTGTATCGATTATGGAATTATGAATACCTCCCTATTTAAGAGGGAGTGTTAGAAAATGTAACTAGGTTCCGTATTCGTAATGATATTTGTACTTATATCATTGTATATTTTATGTAAAAGAAAATTAATAATTTTATTTTATTTTTTTATTTTTATTTTTATTATTTTTATTATTTATTATTTATTATTATTATTTTATTTTATTTTATTTTATTTTTATTTTATTTTTATTTATTTATTTATTTTATTTTTATATATTACCGTTGGGTTGTGTCACTAACTTTCATATAAGAAGCATAAAATTCATCACGAAGACGACTTACTCAATTACGAAACAATGAAATATAGAGGACTTTCTCTCTAAAGTTCAAGCTATGGTACACACTCCAGATTGAAGATTGGTAATTCATGCCAACGGTTCGAAAGTCAAAGAACCATACCTATGTAAGAATGAGGTAAAATAAAAAAAGGTTTGTATACTCCTTTTCTATGCATATCGTGATTGCAAATAACTTTTAGCATGCAGATTTTGCAATTACATAAATGATATGATCTAGCATGCAGATTTTGCAATTACATAAATGATATGATCTCTGGGGTTTGCATTAAGGAATGACAAAATAAGTATTTAGGGTTTACAAAACCTAGTAAGAACTTGAGTTAGAAAATTCTAATCCTAACTTTTTCCTATAAGGAAACTCTAGCTCTTGAAAATGGCCTTTAGGGTTTGTAGGACTAAATACTAAAACCCTAGAAGTGCACTAAGGTTCCATAGAAACTTATATTGACAAAATTGACATCATGTTCTTTCCTTTGTAAATTTTGCTTGGTTTTACTCGTTGGTAAGAATTGCAGGCATAAAATTTCGGAAGCAAGATGATAGAACAATGTGTTTTGATGATAATTGGACTTTAACACTCATAGAACAATCAAATATTTAGAAGAAAGAAATATGGTAGAAGTTCCAGAGGTATGAATGATTGTTGTGTGCATTCTATAGCTCATGATTGTCATTTAAAAGTAAAAGGTCTAGAGTTTGATAATCTGCTAGGGTCTGTAATCATATAAAATGCATTAGGGTTTTGCATCATGCTAGACGAATTTTTGCAGTACATGGATGACAAGTTTTGATGACTTTAAAGTTTCTAGGGTTTACATAAGATTTGAAATTCCTAACATAACCAATCTTGAAGACCTTATTGTATCTAGGGTTTTGCAACTAAATCTAAATATGGTTGTAGAACTTTGTAGATTGTAAGTGATAAGTCTTGAAAACTAGGGTTTGTAAACCCTAGCAAGGTCTGGGATAAAAGGAAAAACCCTAGAAATAGAAACCTTAATTGATTGCTTCCACTATGAAAAGACAAAGAACCTTATCTCCTAAGAATGGCAGGCATTATATCTCGATGATGTGAAGACAAGGTTTGATGAAAAGGGGGTCTAAGAGTAAGAGGAAGTCAAGGTTATAGGTCAAGGAAAGTTCTATCTAAAACTTGATTAAGCAAATGAAAGACTTGAAGGAACATGGCATAATATGAAGACTAAGAAGGAAGGATTATTTTGATGACAAAAGTTTCACTAACCTTAGATAGAAAAAGGGAGTTGTAAAGACCATGATTATTACAAGATTGAAGCCCGTTGATTGGTCTAGATTGATGATTGAAAGCTGAAGTTGAACCTTATTGCAACATGAAGATAGAACATGCAAAATAATGTTGTCTTCAGAGGGAGAAAGCAACAAAATTGACATGACACTCTGACTAGAGGATATTATAATTTGAAATATCTGATTTTGATGATTTGCTTGGGATATGACTTGGCTCCTTGGTAGGACATATTACTATAGTGTGTGAAGAGGCTAAAAGGAAAGTTTTCTCAATGATGTTGTAGCTACAGCTGCGCGATTTGATCATGGAACACATACCACTTTTGATGGCTTAGAAAAGCATTAGAACAATATTGATATCATAAAGCTGATATGACACTTTGAAGAATATGAGGCTAGTAGTTATGAGGAAGCTCGGCTCCTTGAAGATGACAAATGAAACAATTGATGACAATGTTGTTAATCACTGAAAATATCCAGTTTTGATATGACATGATGCTTCTATGAGCTGAGCAACCCTATCATAAAGTTGAAATGTGAAAGAAGGTCGAAGTTTAGATACAATGTATTGCGAAATATGAGTCTATGCAACTACCACAAATATCTCCATGGAAGAACTAGTAGTTGATGTATTGATGATGTATGAGCCCAACTAAGGAATTTGATGATGTCTCCCTGATAGACAAGGAATAATAAATCCCCTCCATGTTTGAGGAGTAAGGACCTCCTCCCTGGTTGAGAGGGAGTGATGGCGGACACCATATTCTCCATATGTGTCATACACTAGGTTAGGACCAATCGTCATACTTCTAGTTTATCACAGTGGGAGGGATATTGGAGGATTGATAAGCATGTGAGACTGGTACTCCTTTAGGATTAGGTATCCAAGATAGTAAGTGGTCCCATGGACCGACACTCTTTGAGGATAAGATAGGGTATCCAAGACAAGAGTGCTCAAAGAGGATTGGTTTTATTTGAGGATTGGGAATCTAAGATAAGAATAGTCTTGGAAGGACATACCTTGTGAACATTCGGATGGGGTATGTGGCTTTAGAGGCTGAGGTGTCCATATGTATGTCTCTCAACATTGTGCTCTAGTCTTTTGGAGAGTTAGAGCTTGTCAAGTAAGGGATTTCTATGTTGTAATTTAACAATGATGGTTATGATGTTGATGCTTAAAGATGGCTTATATATCCAACTCTTCTTATGAGAATATTTCAATTTTAGAAGTATTCTTGTATCGATTATGGAATTATGAATACCTCCCTATTTAAGAGGGAGTGTTAGAAAATGTAACTAGGTTCCGTATTCGTAATGGTATTTGTACTTATATCATTGTATATTTTATGTAAAAGAAAATTAATAATTTTTTTTCTTTTTTTCTTTTTTTATAAGCATGTTCTTCATTCTTCTAGGTTTTCTTGAGACAAAGAGTCAAATTCCTATTTGGACATATTGTAAAGAAAAAGGAAAAATAAATTTTAAATATGTAATTTGGGTCAAAAACGCCTCTAGATTCCAAGTTAGCCAAACCCCAAAGGACATGTCTATCACCCCTTCTGGATAATATAAATAGACGATGATTTGAGCTCACTTGGATACACACAATTCACTCAATTGGTTCTAAAATTTCATAGAAGAAGGCGGGATGAAATCCGAAGTTGTAGAAGATTTTGTGGTAGTTATGCCTCATCATATCTCTTGATGAAGATTCTTCATTGGTCTCTTGTTATTGATGAAATCACTATGAAGAAGGAAGGTTCAACTTGGCATCTAGAAGGGTAATGGGTCTTGGATATATTACTTTGATCTAATTTTGTAAGAAGATATTTTTTCTGGGTTTTCCCCTTGGAGGGGTTTTTCCTTGGCTTGGAGCCTATATCTTGTGTTCATTGTTTTCTTGCGATATTCATGCTTATATTTTGGTAATTGTTTGATGAAAGAAACATAATAAATATTAATAAAAAACCAACAAATTTCAAAATAAATTGTCAAAGAAAGAGAAATCTAAATTAATCTACAAGCCTCCCGATTTCTCAACACTCAGAGATATCATGTCTATCTCCTCAAAATTGTATGGCCTTAAACATCCGAGAAAATAAGTTATAGCGAAAATCCCGAGATGACTCATTTGAAGTAAATCTCAAAACTAATCACAAACCCTAACTTCCACAACATATGTCTCCAAAAGTGTAGTTAACCAAGATATGAAATTGAAGCTAGGTGTTCCCATCGATATATCCTCAATATGTTCAAAATTTCACCATTTGAAGCAAAACCAGAAAAAAGGGTTATAGATAAAATGTTAAGATGACTTGTTCAATTAACAAATCACAATTTTTTCTCACAGATCCTTTCCTTCTAATTTTTTTTCCTTTTATACATTTTCATAACCTTTCATGAAAAGACATGTTAATTAAAAAACTCACGTCAATTCATGAATTAAATAACTAATTCATATTTTTATTTCACTTTTCCAAATACCATGGGCTTCCTAAATATGGTTTTGAAACCACCATTTTACTTTTTGACTTCCTTTTCAAGAGAACCCTTTTTTTTTATATACATGGATATTTATATATAATATCCATGATATAAGCCCTTCGACATCAATGACAATAATTTGTTCAACAATATGAAATGATGGGGCAATTGTAGATGTTGTTGGAATAGAGTCATAAAGCCCACTACTCCACCTTGTGGGTTACCCATCATTATATTGCATAAGAAGTATGGAAGTTGGATGATGTGCATTAAATACAAATATTTGAACAAGGTGACCATCAAGAACATATATCACTTGCCAAGGATTAATGACTTGTTGGATTAGTGATAACAAGCTAATTTTTCATATAGTTGGACTTCAAGTTAGTCTATCACACTTGTGTATGCCATAATTTGAATGAGAGAACTTCACACTTCATGAATTGAGAGAAATTTGGTGTTAAAAAGACCTTTGCAAATCTACGAAGGTATGCTTATTGGCCTAAGATTCAAGAACACATTTCTAAGTTTCTAAGTTTATTAAAGGTTGTGTTAATTATAGCACCAGTGAGGCAAAAATATAATAGGTAAATTGTACATGTTATTGATAGTGACATGCAAATATTAAGAAAATTTTTGTATGAATTTCCTTCTTGACCTGTTCCATAATTGGCTATAGTTTCAATTTCTTGTCTTGTATCATCCTTTTATACATTTATGTATCATCTCAGAATTCTCATAGACCTCCTTCTTAAGGATCCCTTTTTCCGCTGCCAATTTTAGTAGGAATTTCAAAGTAGGAAACTCAACATAATTTTTTCTTCCCATGCCCAGACCTGCTTTGAAGACCAATTTTTTTTATCAATGATATATAAACAACTTCTAGCATGAAAAACAGAGACTTTGTCTTGACTCACTTAGTCAAAGAAGCTCAAGGACATTGACAAAACTGGGCAAACATTGTCTTCATTTGCACCACTTATGCAATAGTCATCCTTTGCTATCCTTCATAAATATGTGCGAAATGATCAATGCCTTGAGTTTTGTCATGGAAGAAAATGATCATGTCATCTGCCTTTATAATTTTCCAAACAATGTTAATATTCTTGCAATGATTCACAAACTGGTGGAAAAAATTACTGTTGTTATCCCCTTGATCTGGGTAGATTTCTTGGCTCTTAGGTCTCCAATCCTTGATCTCAATCACGAAGCCATCCTTTACTAAGGTGCTCTCAAAGGCTATTCTTCCACTAGCTTGATGTCAAGAATCTTGGCAAGAGGCATCCTAGTTAGACTATAAAAAGAAACAGTTTGAAGATAAATATATAAAAACATAGATCTCTTCATCTGATTGCACTTAGAGCCATTTGGCCAGCAATGAAATGTAGCATCTTCTAGGAGGAGTTTCCTCCATTCCATGGTCAATAACAAATCAAATACCTATGTGATGTAATTAAATATATCACAAAGCCAAAAGTCCCTCTCCATGGAATGGGCCATCCTCACCATGGAGATTCTCAAATCCATTCCCATCATTGGTATTGCCAAAGATGGAAGAATAAAACATATACCCAACATGTTTGTTGATAAAAACATGAAAAAAATTAAGGAAAAGGAGTGATAAGAGTATGAAAATAGAGAATTCAACGCAAAGGGAAAATAAGACAAGCAAGAGAAAACATAGACCTTGCCTCTCATATATTCAACAATAATGATTATGGTATCATTTAAAATCCCCTTTAATCTCTCCATAAACCATATCCATGAGTTGCAGGGCTATTAAGGCCCTCCCTTAGGCCTCTCATGAAAAAAACCCTACAAATGTGAACTTTTGTAAAAGAAATTTCACTAATCATAAGAATGCTTCATGAGCATTTTTTCATGGTGAGAGCACTCTCAGTCACCCAAGGAAATCTCTAGGCTCACTTAGGGAGTGCTTTAAGTTCCTCATGGTCATTCCAAAAGAACTAGAGAAGGGCACTTCTGAGAGTGCCTCCCATGGAGGCATGGAACACTCCTTCATACCCTAGAGGGAGCTCCCAAACAGGGTTGTCACAAGAGTGCGCTATTAAAGATTCTTCCAAGACTCTCGCACTCAAAACACTCAAAGAGGTCGAGAATCAACAATTGTGGGAACAATTCATTTAAGCAAGAATACAAAATTCAAACTAAGAAAATAACATGAGGTAGCAACAAAAAAAAGTTACTCACTATTGTGATTCAAATGTATGCATGCAAAATGAAGGAAGACCATAACATAGAATAAGGTCAATGTATCTCAATTATCCTAGCTTAGGCCCAGATAATCAAAATCAAGAATATATATATATATATATATATATATATATATATATATATATATATATATATATATATATATAAGGTCAATGTATCTCAATTATTCTACCTTGGGCCCAGATAATCAAAATTAAGAAAAAGTCTCTATAACTAGAACCATATGTTCACAAGGGTATCGAGATACATGCACAACAACCTCGAATAGTAATCAATCTCAATGAATTGACAAAGCAACTCAATTGCTTGACTATGAACTCTATACTGACTTTA
Organism: Pinus tabuliformis; assembly: GCA_031772625.1. Lineage (NCBI taxonomy): Eukaryota > Viridiplantae > Streptophyta > Pinopsida > Pinales > Pinaceae > Pinus > Pinus tabuliformis. The sequence goes on along the minus strand of CM062818.1, from coordinate 1,581,127,015 downwards.
GCATTGCTTACTTTCAAATCTACAAATCATGCAAAGCCATGAGGCCTTCAAACTTTGCAAGATTCTTAAAGTAATATTTTACAAAAAAGACTTGGGAGCGAAGCATTCCAAGGGACATTATATATACATAGGACCTAAATCATTGGTAAAACAAGGGTGGTAATATTCCTGCACGCCACCCACCCTAATTACCAAAAAAAAAAAGGAACATGGTAGCCCCTTATAATCCACCATGGTTGTGCAAATGGAATGAATATTATGATAATTAGAGTTCCTAGAGTTAGTTCCAAGTTGCCAACACCTTCAAAAAAACTGTATAGAATTCCAAGTTAGTTGTGTAGAATGTAGACTTTAATGCTAATAATAGGCAATACAACATTATTAAGAGCTTAGAAATGTGATTCATAGTAGAATAGAACATCAAGGATTTAGTATAAGTCTCAAGAATTTGTAACCAGTGGTAAACTATTTAGAAGTTACAAAGTCAAAAGAAATAGCATGAAGTATAATAGGAAATGAAACTGATCCAAATAACACCAGCGATCTGGCAATTACAAAAGTTATGAACCAGATTAGAAGGTGTAGAATATGAAATCTAATAGGACATCATCACCAAAGAGTTATAACATGTATAGAATAATGTTTACAAGATAGGACATGTGCCTAATTTATAAAATAGATACTGGAAACTGAAAAACTAAATAGAGTTGAAGTCTATGACAAGTAATGAAATAAAAAATAAAAATAAAAACATAAACAATTCTACTATCTATTCTTGATTTTTCTTTCCATGAGAAATTCTCAAAACCCTAATAAGAAATGAATGAAATGAGTCGATGACAATTGGAATAAGAAAATAAGATGGATTTGAGTTTTTATAAGCTCTAAACCATCCTCCATAGTGTTTGGGGCCTACTAGGGCCTTCACATAGTCCACAATATTTTTAGAAAAAGGAAAATAATTAGTCATCTTTCAACCATATGGGGAGTGTTCCCATGAGTTCTAGGAACATTCTTGGGAGGACTTGGACGTGTAGCTTCCCAAGTAAATCACACACTCCTACAACACCATATGCATCACAAGAACGAGAGGGTCAAGTGAACTCCCATGTAATATAGGTTTCTACTAGGCCCTCCACGTTTTTCCCCTGACAAATTGTTCTTGGAGGCTCCAATGAATTTGAGCCTCAAAATATGACTTTTAGGATTTAAATATCCAATAATACTCCCATGAATAGATTATTGTATTACATCTGAATTGGTAGGGTTGGAATCTGGAATGATGTCATAGAGCCTTTGAAGATGGAAAAAAAGCTATATTTTAACATTTAGATATCTAAGTGGACAAAAATTCCAAATCATTGTAAGTAGAAAAAGTTTGCCTTACAACTATTTTGGACGGGGGAAATAGTGAACAATTTGATTGGACAAAAGGAAAGCATTTTGAGCTTTATATGGTTTTCAATCGATAAAAAGAAAGCATTCTTAGATTCATATGTTTTTCAAAATTCAAAATCATGTTATTATATTTACTACCTTGATTATTATTTCCATGACACAAATTCCATTAAACAATAAGTTGTCCATGTGATTTATATTTTTGTTGTTGTTGCAAATTCACTTGCTAAAGTTGCATATGCATTGATGCATGTTGTAGTCACCGGGACATCTGAGTAGGAAGAGACAAATCTACATGTTTTTATTTTCTAATGTGGCCTTTTGGACAGAAGATACTAACATGGACTCCACAAAATTTATGGTAGTGTGAATGTTGAAAAGTATCGAAGGAATGGATTCCTTGATCTGCGCCTTAATTCAAGGAATTGTTTTGGAGATTCTTAGTCCTGTATGAGTTCCGGTGATAAGGAAGAGTTCAAGAAACAATTTTACTAGTGCATGTTTGTGGAGGATGATTTATATGTCCTCTAATGTGAGTTAAATTTGGAACTGAGTGAACAAGTGGAGTTAGCCTCCTAAATTTTAGGGATATCCAGTTAAAGTGTGTTGAATTTTGTTAACTAGAAAAGTTCTAGTTCAACTCCTAATTTAGAAAACTCACTAACAATATCCTAATCGAAAAGCTTATAAGGAGATCAAAGGCACACAATTAATCAACCAATTCTCGATCATGAGTTTGTAAGCAAGAGAGCTTGTGGAGGAATGAGCCAACTGTTCCTTGTGTGAATTATTGAGGAAGGAAATTTTCTCTTTGGGGTGCACATAGAAATAGGAGAAATCCCTATTTAATAGGATCTTAGCCAATGCTAGGAATTATGAGATTATTTCCTAAGGATTTGTGTTGTAAAATCAGAGCCTCTAGTGCATATAGGAGGAGGAAGAAGGTCAACTATCAAGAAGAGGTTTGAGGCCTAGGACAGGCAAGAAAATTCTTGTATTTTTAGATTGGAACCAACTTGTATTGTATCATATTTGTTGCTCAATTTTCCTTAATAAAATATTAAAGCAAGTGAGGGTTTTCCCTATTGGGTTCCCTAGAAAAATTGTGTGAATTTTCTGAAACTATTTATGTTCGATTCTAGTGCTATTTGGTAGAGAAATCTCGTGTCTGTGTGAAAAGAAAATTTTCTTTCAAATTATTCATAACATCAGATCATAGTTTTGTTGAAATTATACATGGTATCAGAGCCGTGAACATGAATTTATTAGCATAAGAGTCTTCAAGTTTGCAAGATGACAAGTCACACAGGATTGGGATTGAGAGAGCAGGATAGATAGGATGGCTACTCAAATTTTGGTGTTTGGAAGGTCCGCATATTTTTCTTTTGGACATGTTTAGGTTGAAGGAATTCACTGAGAAAGGTGTTGGAGAACCTTCGGATCTAGACGAGGTGAGGCTCTTCCAAAAGAAAATGGCCAAGGCCAAGAGAATGATCCTGTATGGACTTCGGGATCATGTCATCCCTCATGTTGCAGTAAAAAATATAGCTAAGGAAATGTGGGATGCCTTAGTCTAGCTCTACCATAATTCTTCCGAGAATCGAAAGACGGTCCTCAAAGAGAATCTGAGGACAATCAAGATGTATAAGGGTGAGAGTGTATGCCTATCTCACTATAGTTCAGGAAGTTTGTGATGAGGCTAGCAACTATTGAAGAGAAGGCTATAGACACCGAGCTAGTGCATGTGGCTTTGAATGGGTTTACCAAATATACTTTTTTTTCAGAGTATTATCGGACGAGATAAGTTGTCAAATCGAGAATGGAGTGAATTCATCCAGGAGGAGCTAAGGCTCAGGATAGTTGAGACTTCTAGCAATAATGGAAAGGGTTCGAAGGTCAAGAAGGATGAAGATAATATTTTTCTTGCAAGTAAAGTCAAAGGCAAGAAAGGCAACGCGAAGAGAAAAAATAGTCAAAAGGGTGACAAGAAGAAGACAAATCTGAGTAAGATCAAATGCTTCCATTACCATACTTTTTGGCACTATGCTTCCAAGTGTCCTAATAAGAAGAAGAAGGGTTCGAATAAGGAGCATGTAGTTGCATCAACTAAGGTAGATGCATGTTCCTCTCAATTTGAGGAGGACTTCTCTTTGATAGCTTCCATGGAAAGCTCAGTAAGGAGAAATACATGGTATATTGATTCAAGAGTCTCTTTCCATATCACTGGAAATCGAGAGTATTTCATCTAACTAGACAAGAAGGATATGCAGGGAAATATCGAGCTTGGAGATAATGAAAAGTATGCTACTAAGGGAATTGGTATTGTCAGCTTTGAAAGGGAGTCAGGTAATACTCTTCATCTCAAATATGTTCTCTATGTTCTAGGTTTGAAGAAGAACTTGGTTTTAGTAGCTGTCCTTGAGGATAAAGGATATGATGTCACCTACAACAGAGGTAAGGCTTACCTCCGACACTTGGCTTCTGGATGTAAGAAGAAGATAGGTGTAAGGGTGAAAAATATCTACAGGCTGCATGTAGAAACTGGTGCAACCTTGAGCAGCAAGGTAGGATGTGCAAATGTAGGTGAATTTTGGCACAGACGCCTGGGACGCTTGCGTCATGGGGTGTTGAAGATTCTTCAACAAATTTCCACAGGATTACCACAGGAGGCCTTGACAAGAGTGGAGTGTGCAAGGGATGCATGCTTGTAAAGTACGCCAACTCTTCCTTCCATGGTCGACAACAAGGCCAAACATATTTTGGATCTGGTGCATTAAAATGTGTGTGGGACCTTATCTTCTCCATCACTCATGAGAAACAGGTATTATGTTACTTTCATTGGTGATTTTTGTCGGAAAAATTAGATATATTTTATGAAAAGGAAAGATGAGGTCTTAGACAAGTTCATGGAGTTTAAGGCCTTGGTAGAGAAGCAAATTGAGAAGAAAATCAAGGCAGTGAGAAGTGACAATGGTGGGGAATATATCTCCAACACCTTCAAGGGTTTTTGTGCAAAGGAAGGTTTTAGGAGAGAGTTGGTAGAACCTCATAACCCTCAACAAAATGGGGTAGATGAGAGGAAGACCAAGAGTATTGTTGGAACCACTTGATATATGTTGCATGATCAAGATATACCTAGGTTCTTGTGGGCAGAAGCATGCAACGTTGCAGTATTTCTACAAAACAAGAGTCCACACAGGGTGCTTGGATGAGCTACACCAGAGGAGGTATTCATAGGAAAGAAGCCTGATGTTTCACGCTGCTGAATCTTTGGCACACAGGTCTACAGTCATGTGTCCAAAGATAACATGAAGAAGTTGGATGCCATAGAAAAGAAGGGTATCTTTGTTGGGTATAGTGAGACATCTAAGGCATACAGGGTGTATCTTCCGGGATCCAGGACAATATTTCTCAAGAGAGATGTGAGATTCCAAGAGGATTAGGCTCTAAGGGTTTCCTAGAGCCTGAGCATATTGCAGTACTCGAGGAGGAGCTACTCACTCTCAAATAGGAGGCAGAACAACCACCTCAAAGTCATCCATAACCACAATCTAGTGGCAAGAGGGAAGCACAAAAATATGAGGAGGAAAAAATAGGTCGAGAGCAAAAAATCAGCTAGAACTAGCCACCACACGGAGGAAGAAGGCCAAGTGGGTCGAGAGGCTGATCAAGCAGGCTCAAGAGTAGGTCGAGGCTCCTAGTACCATGTTTAGGCAGAGTAAACAACATCCGAGGTACACATGTTATATGGCACTGATGACAAAGTTGGGGGACACTGAGCCTTATTCTTATGAGGAGGTAGATTCTCAATAAGTTTGGCAGGATGCCATGGTGGAGGAGTATTCCTATATCATGAAGAATGATGTCTCGAAGGTTGTTCCATGAACTGAGGGGAAAGCTATAGTTGGATCTAGATGGGTGTATGAGTTGAAGCATGGAGCAGATGGGAGTGTGGAGAAGTTCAAGGCCAAGTTTGTGGCCAAAGGCTTTTCACAGATTAAGGGTATAGACTATGAGTAGACCTTTGCCCTAGTAGCACAATATTCATCCATCAAGACTATTCTAGAACTTGCATCATAGATGGGGTGGAAGATCCACCAGATGGATGTGAAGACAACATTCCTCATGGAGTTGTTGAGGAGGAGATCTATATAGAGCAACTAGAGGGGTTTGAGAAATTCAACATAGACACACATGTGTGCAGGTTGAAGAGAGATATTTATGGGATCGAGTAAGCTTAGAGAACATGGTACACTCAAACTAAAAACTACCTTTGAGGATTGGGCTTCACTAAGAATGAGGAAATGCCAACCTATACTACATCATGGTTGGAGGGGTTCCACTCATTCTAGTTCTCTATGTCGATGCCCTTATATTGACTAGAGATGAGAGCTTGATCCAGGATTACAAGGGACCTTGCAATGGAGTTTGAGATGAAGGATATGGGGCTTTTGAACTATTTCCTTGGTTTGGACATTTGACAAGGTGATGGTGAGATCTTTGTGGGATAGGGAAGGTAAAGAACATAGATACTCCAACAATTTCATATGCAAGATTGCAGGCCCATGACCACACCTCTAGTCATAAACTGGAGGAAGGTGGGTGTTACTACAACAAAGCAAGTGGATATTAGAGTATACAATCAACTCAATGGATAGTTGATGTACTTGGTAAACACACAACTTTATATTTTTTTTGCAGTCAACCAGCTAAGTCAGTTCATGGTTGAACCAACTAGAGTGCATTGGGTTGCTGCAAAGCATGTGTTGAGATATCTCAGAGGCACAACAAACTATGGATTGTGGTACAAATAGGTTGATTGAGTGAGGCTTGAGGGCTTCACTGATGTAGATTGGGTAGGGAGCTCCACAGATAGGAAGATTACTTCAGGTGGCATATTTAGCATTGGGCCAGCTACAATTTCTTGGTACAACAGGAAGCAGAGATCAATTACACTCAGTTCAACAGAGGCTGAGTACATGGCTGCTAGTCAGGTGGATTGCAAGGCTATTTGGATGAGGAAGTTAATTGTGGGACTTTTAAGACAAAGGATGGGTACTAACTTGATACATTGTGATAATCAGAGTTGCATTAAGCTCTCTGAGAATCCAATGTTTCATGATCACTCAAAGCATATCAAGATGTCGTATCACCATCTTAGAGATTGTGTGCAGAAGGGGATAGTTAAGCTACAATATATTCCAATAGGGGAGAATAACAAAAACATCTTGACCAAGGCATTGGCAAGAGGTAGTTTTTTTCATCAAAAATATAAGTTGAGAGTTGCACAAAATCCCTTCCTCGCTAAGAGGGAGTTTTGAAAAGTAGCAAAGGAATGGATTCCTTGATCTGTGCCTTGATTCAAGGAATCGATTTGGAGATCTTCATAGACATCTATGAGTTCCAGTGATGAGTACGAGTTCAAGAAGTAGTTTGACTATTGCTAGTTTTTGGAGTATGAGTTATCTATCCTTTAGTGTGAGTTAAATTGGGAACTGAGTCAATAAGTGGAGTTAGCATCCTATATTTTTAGAGGATCTAGTTAATTAAGAGTGTTGACTTTTGTTAACTAGAAAATCTCCAGTTCAACTCCTAATTTAGAAAACTCACTAACAATAGCCTAATCGAAAAGCTTATAGGGAGATCAAAGGCACACAATTAATTAATCAATTCTTGAGCAAACTTTTGTGAGCAAGAGAGCTTGTGGAGGAACGAGCGAAGTGTTCCTTGCATGAATTATTGATGAAGGAAATTTTCTCTTTGGAGTGCGAATAGAAATAGGGAAAATCCCTATTTAATAGGAGATTATCCAATGATAGGAAATAGGAGATTATTTCCTACGGTTTTTTTTTGGAAAATTAGAGCCTCTAGTGTATATAGGAGAAGGAACCAGGTCAACTATAAGGTAAAGGTTTCAGGCCTAGGACAGGTAGGAAAATTCTTGTATTTTTAGATTAGAACCAGCTTGTATGTGTATCAGATATGTCGCTGAATTTTCCTTAATAAATTATGAAGCAAGCGAGTGTTTCCTTGTTGGGTTCCCTAGAAAAATTGAGTGTTTTATTGTGTAAATTTTGTGAAGTTATTTTTGTTCTACTCCGTTGCTATTTGGTAGAGAAATTTTGTGTTTGTGTGAAAAGAAAATTTGTTTTAATATTGTTCATAATAGTAGATCAGAATTTTGTGGAAAATCTAGAGTGAATGCCACATTAAATAAATAAATAAATATGATAAACTTCCAAGAAAATGAATCCAATGTGATCTATTGGTTAAAGATGGTATATCTTTATCCCTGAAACAAAGTCATTCATTTGGGCAGTTCTAAAATGTACCGATACTTTACAAGAAATATCTTTGTCTGAAATAACCCAGATTGTGAATGTTGTCAGGATGTCATGCCAAAGACTCAAGAGTGCCTATTTGATGAAAGGGCAGCAAGTTCAAAATCCTATGAGTTATGTTTCGGGTTTCTTTGTAGCATATGTTTGTAGAAGTGTGACCCCATGAGTTAGTAGATGTCCATGCCATGTCATCAAAATTGATTGATATGATAATAGGTAGGGATTCATTAAAAAGGCTTGGTACATTAACAATAATTTTTTGAAAAGTTGACTTTGGTGAAACTTCACAGGTCTAACAGTGCCATCCCAAAAATTGTGTCAATGGAATGTATAAGGACTGAACATAGTTGTTGTTGTTTTTTTTTTCAAAACCAAGCTCATGAAATTTTCACATTTCTATATTGATGCCATGGTTACTATAGATATATTTTTGTTATCCTAGTAATATTAAAATGCATTCAGTTTCAAAATACAATATAAAAAACCTACTGCTATAAATAAGCCCGAACAAACAAGTAACACAAAAAATAAGTACAGAAAATAAAAAACAAAAAATAGTGTCAAATGTGATAAACAAACCTCTAATGCATCTAGCAAGTTCCCTTCATATTTGTATAAAAATCCACAGTGCATGAGAGCAAAAATATTCTTGGTATCAAGCGTAAGAGATTCTACAAAGCATTTAAATTCCTTCAGAATGAGACCTTGTATTTGGAGACAAATTCCATTTCCAGTGTGAGCCTCAAAATTGATAGGCTTTGTTTCCAGAACAAATTCATAAAGACCAAGTGCATTCACAAACTTATTCCTCGATTATAATATATTAGCACATGATAATGCATTCTTCCCTTGAAGCCTTCTTAGTGATGAGGATGAAGGGGAGCAGACAAGAAGATAAGAAGAATTAGAAGTAGGGCTGGTACTAGAAGTGTTGTTCATTGAATGATAGCTCATTGAATAATGAATCACTGCTCCATCGACATTCAAAGGTAATGGCCTCTATGAGTGCTCATTGTTTCTTGCAACATCCCCCACTCTTCCAACATTCACTATTTGAGACTGAGGAGACTGAGTGAATTGAGGTTTTGTCCCTGCCATAGCTGGACCCATTCCACTCTTCAATGCCCCTAGTTTTCCATACTACTCCACTTCACAACCTTGCTTTACCAAAATGAAAAAACATGCGCATGGTTACAAACTTATTTCAAAAATTCAATCATATAGTAACCCCACTGAAATCCATTACCAATGATGGATTAAATCCTTCGGGAACCTCACACAAAAATTATTAGAACACACCACATTCAAAATAAAGACCCTAATCGAAATCTATTAAATGTACTCAGTGTTTGGGATTCAACATTTGGGATGATTACCCTATGGTTGGAAATGACGGAGTTCGGATGGCTACTTGTTCAACCCTGAAACAACAACAATCGAAACAGACTTTGAAATCATGAAATGTTAAACTCCCACCAAATTAATAAATGCGTAGAGGGAAATATAAAAGAAAAAAGCAAAGTTGAGATCACTTTAAAAAAAAATGAAGAGGGAAACAAAGAGGGCTCTCTTAACTCTTAATTGGGTGACAAATGGGTAATGAAGAGAATGTTATAGGTTATAATAAGGAAGATTTCACACATTATATGACTTTTAAATAGTCTTTCTTTTCTTTATTCATTTTTCTAGTCCTTTGCCTTGAAGAGAGTGGCATATGTTGTTAGAAGGAAGAGATCATGCACATTAGATTTATTTTAAATAATATTTCTATTTTTTATTCATTTTTTTAGTCTTTTTCCTTTTTTTCTATTTTTTTATGTTTTTTCATTGATTTTTATAATTGTTTTTATTTTCTATGTTGTTAGGAAAATTTAAGCAAATAGTCAAAAAAATATCCCTCAACTAAAATGATTAAAAAACAAAAGACTAATAGATGTTGATATAGAGGCGTGGAAATAAATTCTTAGAAAATTACAAGAGGAGGGAAAGATCACAAGTGAGAGTGTAACATGAGGAGGGGACCTTAGGACACTAGCATGCATGGTGGAATATTTATATTCCTTGCACCTTGTAAATTGTTAATTTCATATAACTAGATGGAATTATTTGATTAGTTTAATTTAATTTTATTATGTTCTTCCAAATTAATAAATGCTAATTGCGAAAATGGACCACTTCCCTACGTTCAAGTCTTTATTATGCATTAATACACAACTATTCTCATTGGTGATAGTCATTAAGAAGAATAATCTCTCTCTCTCTCTCTCTCTCTCTCTCTCTCTCTCTCTCTCTCTATATATATATATATATATATATATATTTCAATTTTTCTATTTACGACAAGGATATTGACCATGTTAATATGTTTTGAGGTTAATCGTTTTATTAAAATGATGGGAAACTTCTATGTTGGTTTAGTAGTGTTTTTATTTGTTTTTTAAGATTAGAACATATGACCTTTTAAAGTCAACATTAGCCTGCAGAACATTGAAGCTCAACTGCAAAGTTAGGCTATCAAAAAAAAGTATTTAAGGAAGTATAATCTTTCTGCCAATCTATAGCAACCTTTGAATCCCCTATCACTTGTAAGTTTAGATTGTCGAAGTGACACAATTAAAATGACTAAATCATATTATTGTAGTGCTTTTTAGGTAATCATATTTTTGTTCGTAGACTAAATTAGTCATTCATGTTAGTCATTTTTAGTTGTATTACTTATTAGCTAGTCATATATTTTTAACCCTGGACTAAATTAGTCGTTTATGTAGTCATTTTTAGTTGGGTCACTTAATATTTGATCATTTTTGGTAGTATTTCACTTGGAAAAGTTGCAATGACTAACTTTTTAGTCACCTAGTCACTAATTTCTCATTTTCTACTAGTGTTAATTGTTTGTGGTGGTGGATTAGTTCAACAAGATGTGTGTTCTTAGTCCTTTTAAGAAGACTATTCTAGACCACAATGTAGTAGAGTTGTTCTTTTCAAAGGTATGTGTATTTTTTTGTTTTCCAAATTTAATCGTCTTTGATCATGACTCTAGATTTCTAAGCAGGTTTTGGACAAGAATTTAGGAAATGATTGATATGAAATTGAAGTATTCTATTGCTTTTCATCATCAATTTGATGGAAAAATTGAAGTTGTAAACAAAATTTCGGTCCAATTTTTGAGAGGACATAACATCAAGCATATAAAGACATAGGATGAATAAGTAGTTTACATTCAAGACTCTCATAATAGCGAAATTCATTCTTCCACCCAAAATATTTTGAGAATTGTTTTGTTTATTTTCTGCCTTCACTTTTTGATGTTGTTTATGGATAGAAGAAGGAAGACATACTAGAAATACAAGAGGAAAAGACAAGATATGTGTTCAACAAGAAGATAATGTGGCTTTATTTGAAAATGGAGGAGAAGTTGGAGAAGATTTAATAGAGGTACAAGCTCATACATGACCAACATAGAACAAATCATAAATTTTATGTTGGAGATAGAGTGTGGTATTATTTCTATAAAGAGTATTTGTAAGGGGCATCCATGAAATTAAAGCCTTTGAGATATGAACATTTTGAAATCACTAAGCATGTTAGTGATAACTCAAGATAAATATACCTCTATATATGTCAACATATTCAATTATTAAAGTGGAGAATTTGTTATTGTTTGGACCATCCATGTTGTATGGGAATAAGAAACATATACTGGTTTCAATTTAATACTTCGCACTTGGTGCACTTCAAGAATTCTAGAAGGATATTATTGCATAAGAGGGCATGGGAAACTCGCATAGGTCAATAAGAAGGATGATTGGACTCAAGGGAGAGGTTTCATTGAGAGAAAAATAGTGAAAGATAAACGAAGATGCATAATAGTTTTATTGTCTTTACTTAATTTCTTTTTGGGACCAAAAACCTCCCATTGGGAAGTGTGACCCAAATTGATCATCCAAAAGATTGAAATATTAACATACTCAACTTAGAAATCTCTTTGGAACCATGGATTGGGTCTAGGCTTGCTACCCCATAAATTTATTGGTCAAAATATTCTTTAATTATGATGTCACCCTTTAAACATTTTCCAAATGAGGTTTTTGTGTGTGAGAGTACCAATAACCTATCATCGTTGGTTGTCAAAAGTAAGAGAAGACAAATGTGCATATAAAAAAATACAATGCAATAAAATCTTACCCCTATGCATTTATACTAACAAATCATTCAAATAGTGAATTTAAATGATTCAAGCATTATTTTAGAGGGAAAGAAAAGAATAAAACATGAAATACCATTGAGGAGAAATGGACATTGTAAGGAAACTTATGATAAGTGACTGGAGAAACAATATTCTCACTGATTGACTAAATTCTACTAGCATAACCTTAATAGAAGGAAGATATAGGAAATGTGTGGAGGAGGCTTGTATTTATAGGTTGATGTTGGGATAGACACTGAACTAGTTCTTGTTTGTGTTTAGGATTCAAGGATGGATTCCTATGTGCTTGATTAGACACAAAGGAGGGTTAAGTACCTTACATTGATGAAAATAGATGCTACAAATAATGTTGTATTTCCCTCTGATTGTTTTAAGAAAATTTGCGCATTAATTTGCAAATTGTGTAGTTTCCATATCACATGGATATCAAAGGAATCATTATGCAATTCCACAACTACACAAATGAACGATTGTGACCCATGAGATGGTGAAACTAATAAAGAGAACATTGTGACAACTCCTTTGGGAAAATAACTTCTTGTAAATAGTTGTAACTATCTTTGTAATTAAATCATAGAAAATAAAGGAACATTTCATTGCTTGAGGGATGGGACATGAATTTTAAAGTTTGGGGAGGAGTTTGCTAGGAAAATTGGAGGAAGTGGTTATTTAATTCCAATCATGGGTTGACTAGTGGGCCTTTAAATGGGCTGACTACACATATATGGAGGGAGAGGAAGAGAGGATGAGCCCATCCTCCTCTTGGGAAAGTCCACAGGCTAAAAGGGACAAAAGTTAAATAAATGGAATGGTGTTGGTAGGAGGGGCGATGGGGTGGTGTGGGGAGATGGCATGATAACACATTGACGACTATACACAGTTGCAATATAATGTCAAGAGGAGGTTTCACAATGATTACATGACGTAGTGGAGAGAGAAGCACCGTGGGGGTAAAAAAATGCGACAAAGGATAATATATAGAGTACAATATCAACAAATGGAGGGGGGTAGCGAAAAAACGAGGACACACAATAAAAATAATTGATTTGGGCTTGGGCCAAAGGCACACACCATAAAATAATTGATATGGGCTTGGGTTGAGGTCACACACAGAGAAGGGAAGAAGAAAAGAGCGGAATAGACATAGGGTGGAGATACATATCTTGGATTCAAGGAGGTGCGCACAAAGGTATATAAAGGAAATAAGCAGCGTGGGAGCCCAAACTGGGCCGGTAAAAGCTTATTGCAGTGATTGAATAACAAGAAGACTACTGGTTGGAAGTTTACCAATGTATTTAGGATTCTTTTTCCCGGGTGGAAGCACTGGGTTGTCAAAGTATTTGGTTAACTAGGTGGAGATGGTTAATCTCTGGTTTCGTAGGAGTATTTGGTTGTTGGGTGGAGATGGGTGAATCTATGCATTCCCAATGATGTTGACTGTGTGGGAATTTTTTTCCTTTGTTCATTCCTATTCAAGCTCTAAAATATGGCTCGCGGGTGATTGATTAAGAAAGCCTACAATGCAGTCAATCTATGGTTGCCTGGAGAGTTGAAGTCCTAATCTCAGTTTCCAGACTTTACATCATATGATAAGTACTTATCTAGATCTCTATGTATGTGATTATTGTTCAAATGCTCAATGTGTTAATAAAATGCTTACACTAATGTTGAGAAATTTTATTTCTTGTATGAATTTTGAGGAATAGTTTAATTCTTGTGTGGATGATGAAGAACGACTAATATTTATGTCTATTTCTAAGCTTGAGTTAAATTTAATTGTCGAGTATAAGAGATGGGTAAATCTCTATTGTTGATTGAATTCTTATATTAAAACAACTTTTAATAATAGACCCTCCAATATGAAATTGCTTGTAGGAAGCATGCATTTATTTTAATGTGTATATACTAGTGTTGAATTGGATGGGCTAAATCCCATATAAGCTAAAGAGAGATAGGCCTGGGCGAAGTGCCAAGAGTCCAAAACAGAGTCCCATATATGTTTATATATTTGGGCATTAAGCTTAGGAGGGATAATCCTGTTGACTAAGTATTGCAAGCTACACACACACACATGAGAAGCAACCAAGTCGTCTAAGCATAGAAGGTGATCTCCTATCATATATATGTATGAATATATCTGAGAAGCTTAGGAGGTAGAGCATAAATTAAGACTTGAGGGAGTCCTCACAAATAATATATATATATATATATATATATATATATATATATATATATATATATATATATATATATATATATATATATATATATATATATATATATATATATATATATATATATATATATATATATATATATATATATATATATATATATATATATATATATATATATATATATATATATATATGTATATGTATGTATGTATATATATATATATATATATATATATATATATATATATATATATATATATATATATATATATATATACATATACATATATATACATATATATATATATATATATATATATATATATATATATATATATATATATATATATATATATACACACACACACACATATATATATATATATATATACAAGAAGAGTTGACCAACCAAGAGATGGAGATCTCTCTAACACGAAATGGCAATGTTCCCATTGGGTCTCTGGACCTCAGGAGGTTTGTGGATATAAGACCACAAACCGAGGGTGAGGTTGATGGGGGATGAGACAAAAGGCCTCTCGTCAATTAATGGGGAAATGTATTTCTCACCCTAGTGAAATGGGAGTCAACATGGTTCTGGGAGGGGCAGAATGCTGATTCAGGACCTTGCCTTCTCTCCATACTTCATGGGGATACCTCCCTCTCATTTTGTCGATCAGGCTTGGATAAATATATACAATTTGATGTTGAGGTAGGGAATCATGAATGGAACCATGATAGATGGACACCCCCTTAAGGGGGATAGGGTGGCCTTGTTTTAATGTGAGCTACCAGACTCTCTATTAAATTAAGGTTATGGTTTTCATATTTCAGTGGGGTTGATCTTGAATTTGAGATGCCGGAAATTCCACAGTAGTCATTTTTGAATGCCAACATTTTGAGTATATACCAAGACCCATTGTTAAGACAAAGGTTGTTGATTGACTAAGGGATGGGGGGGCACAATGTATATAATATGTTAATATATATATCTATATATTTAATAAATAGGCCACGAGAAAAAGTGAGTAATATCATAAAATATTAACTTCCAAAGCTAAGGGTGTGCACCAATAGGGACCATAAGATGGTGATGTGGCGATTCCACATAGATAGGCATGATGATATGGAACTTCATTGAAGGGTGGAGGGATTCCACGTGGGTTCTGCGTGGCAACACAATGCTAACATGACAAGATTTTAATGGACCAACTTCAAACAACCATATCTTGTGATTTGGATGTCAGTTAAAAACAAAAACATATCGCCAAGAAGCTATTGATGGGACAAATGAAATGTTGATGTTTATTTTAAGTTTTGAGGAGTTTGAAAAATGATGAAATTTTAAGGCCCCATTTCCATGACAGGACTTTGGAGGATGACTCAAAGACAATAATAACTTCCTATACCATTAATATGTTCTATGGGGTGCATGGGGGTGTTACAAAGTGGTATTAGAGCAGAAGGTTCAATGCTTGGACCTCTGGAGATGAGTGGAGCTCAAGCTCTGAATGTAGTAGCTAGATGCAAGTATTCTTGTGTGATGCATACAACATTTGATTATGGATTGCATGTTGATTGCAATGATGTTTGAATTATTTTACTAGCTGCATTGACATTGTATGCGTTCACTTGCTTGCATTTTGAAGGTTTGGACAACCTATTACTGTAACCTAGGATGTTTTTCATTTCCTTAATAATTGTAGTATTGTCTGCATGGTCGTGTATATGGTTGATTGTAGTGTACCAACACTACTAGTTAAATGCTATGCTCTTAAATACTTGAAATGAATGGTACATGTGAATGTTCATATGATATAAATAATTAGGGGAAATACCCTTTTTAGTGTGTCTTCATTACATTGCTTGATCCGATTGAATGTTAGGTACACTAATTAAGATGTCATAATCCCATAATCCCATAATTTGAGGCTAAGAGGCTCGATAGATTAGAGGTTGGTTGTATTAATATGCTAATTGTTGTTATCATTGTCACTGTTATGGTTGTTTGTCACCAATGGTTAATATCTTCCTTGCTTAACGAATGGTATGTAGCGTATAGGAAGGTTAGTTAAATTTTGTAATGTTTGTTATATCAATATGAGGCTAGGACATCTAGGTTCACTACTTGAATTAGATGGTCTCAAGGACAAAGTTTCTATAATATACCTTTCGGGGGATGAGATTGTGTGACTCCAATTCAATGTAATGTGTTTTCTGATGATTGCAAGTGGGTGTTGGTTGTGGCAGTGTGAGTGTTGGTTGTGTGCTAATTGCAGTTTATGTTGCATGCATATCCATGATAATTTTGAAACTAAATGACAAATGCTAAAGTGTTATATTGTTCTCTAGTTGACCATTTAATATTGTATATGTCATGGTGGAGGGCCTTAGTATAGAGCCTTAATATATTTTCTATTGCTGGCCTTGGAAAGAAGTATTATTTCTAATTAATGATAAAGTCTTGGTAAGGAGATTGGTTTAAATTGGTAATGAGGGTCTCAGTAAAGAGACTGAATGTAACTAATGTTGTTGATCTTAGTGAAGAGGGTTAATCCTAATTGTCATGATGAGGTTGAAAGAAAGTCAAGGAATATCTGTATGTGTGTATATTTACAGTCCATGCATGATTATAAATAAGCCGATATGTATAGGAGCACGTAATTTTTTATTTTTGAAAATTATGTTGAGATATAAAATATGCTTATTTATGTACTAATTTTGAGGCATGTTACTTTTTGCAAATTGATATGTGAATAAAGTTGTAGTTTAACATGCTTGGCACTAGTGAGTTAACAACTAAATTTTTTATTTATCTTTAACTAGAAATTGAGTGGATGTGTGACAACACATAAGAAGAATCAGTTGCAGTAAGAAGAAAAGACATGTCCAATAGAATTCATCAGGAACGTGAAAGGGGAATATCCCCTAAAAGAACAGTGACCTTTAATAATTTGAAGGCTTAGCTAAAGAATTGCAAGGCATAAATTAAGAATCTTGCTAGGACGTAGTAAGGACTGGATAAATTGAACTCAAGGTTGCAGATATACATGCAAGATTTGACACAGAAAGAATATCCTCAGAAGAGGAAAGTTGTGTTGACAAGGCAAGGAAGAGTCCTCATAATTCTGAGAAGGAATGGGAATTGATCTCAAGTTGGCTCTATGGGGAGGAACATATGAAAAATGTTTGCCCCAATAGACATAAGAGGAAGAAGAGGGATGAATCACTTGAGCCACATGCACATGAGTCAACAATGAGTAATGTCGGAGGAGAAGAGGGGGAAAAACCTCACAACCTATAAATTGCATGAATATATAAGTATAAATAAAAAGGGGCCCTCCATCAAATGCTTGGGAGAGAATTGAAATTTTGAAGCGTCATAAAATCTAGGAAAGTGATCAACTTTAATTTTGAACACACAAATGTATTTTTATATGATGGTGAGAAGTGTAACAAACAATCAAACCATGGGAATTGAGTTGAATTTGGGCTTGTTGTATGTTTCATGTGTTTTCACAATTGGCTTTATATTTTGTTTGTTATTGAATATGGACTATACACATGGCCATGCTCACTTTTGTTTATAATTTTATGATTGTTGTCATGAAGTCTTATTGTTTCCCTTCATTATTTTTGAATTTTTCGTTTCATGTTTTGTGTTTTGGGGACTTGGGAAATATTTTTTGGTTTTGGAAGAAAAATAAAGGAGCTACGGGGGAAGGGTTGAGTGGAACCCTATAGAATTATGAGACCTAGGTAAGGCCCTATGTATAAATAAATAGCGGTGAAAAAGATGATAAAGGTTGGAGTTGGGCATATGGGCTGGAGAAAGGCCATCACTGGAATGTGATGGAGCATTGCTACCAACTGTGACAACGAGCATGAATAAGAGAATATAAGCATGCTTAAAATTGATTGTTTAAACAAGAACAATAGAAAATAAGAGTTGGAATGTTGGTAATAATAACAAGGTGGAAAAGGGTAAAAGGGGGAAATTTGGATAAAAGAATTCCTTTGGCCACATTAGCAACTGCTATTTTAGTTCCATGCATGCCTTGCATAGATGCATAGATTTCTCTAAACTATTACCTTATTGATAAATGTGAATATGAGTATTATATTCATGAACATGGTAATGATTAAATGAATGTTTAAAAATACCATTGAAATTGACAAGTTGTTGTCTAAAATGATTTTCATGAAAGAATGATTAATCATGTTAATGAATTGAATGCCTGTATGGATGACATATTTAAGATTCCTAGTTGTGGAAGGAATCTATTGAGCAAGCATGAATTATTGCTGATGATTATTATAGTTTATGATTTTATTATCATGAGATTAAGAAACCCATATTATGTCATGGTTATGAATAAGGAATTTTGAAGCTTATGTTAGTAAGTAAAGAGAAATGTGATCTGCAACATGCTGGGAAAAGTGTGGACAAGTTGAAGGAACCATACAATGGGATTTGGGATGTGGGCGCATGCAATAAAGCATGGGAAATACACTACTTAGGTGAAGGAGTAGGGTTATTTGGATTCCTAGTTTTGGGTGGAAGCTTTGTATCCTTTGGGTTCCTGGCTCATAGAGTTTTTCTATCCGTCTTCAAGATTTGACTGAAGGGTTTCTAATTGGTTATAGTGTGCTATAAATTATCGATATTAGGTGGAGACACTAGATGCAGTATTACCTAGTTCAAATGGGTGGAGATGGGGTAGTCTTTGGATTCCCAATGATTGGAATTTGGGATAGGTATGCCCCCAGGATTAGAGGTTTCCTAGGCCTGTAATGATATTTGGATAGATATGCCACTCAGGATTGGGGGATTCATGGGCCTGTGATGATATTTGGATAGGTATGCCACCCAAGATTTGGAGCTTCCTGGGCATATGATGATATTGGGATAGGTACAGCACCTAGTATTGGAGGTTACATGAGCCTGTAACATGTAAGTCAAGGACTGAAGATAACGTGGAGGATATCCACCACTGGAGGCTTGCTGAGTTTGGCAACCAATCTAGCGCATGTGAGTCGAAGACTGAAGAATTGTGTGGAGCATGTACACTACTGGATGATTTCCAGGTTTGACAACCAATTTAGTGCGTGCGAGTCAAAGATTGCATGGAGCTATGTGAGCACTGTTGAGTTCTAGCTAGGCATGGTAGGTCACTCAGTACATGTGGATCAAGTAAAAAGAGAAGACCATAGATAAGTACTAGTTATTTCATTGATTTAATGAATTTCTAAATTATGACCATTATTTAGTTTATTCAAAATTTTGATTTATGATGATTTGGATTATGAACCAATTGGTTTTGCTATGATACAAAGTAAACTAAAATTGCAAGGTTCACCTCATGGACATATCTTCTATTGAGGTATAACTTAAATTTATTGCAATTTATTTATGATGTCTCATGAAAATTGTATGCCACAATGTAGGAAGGACATTGGACTGCTTGGTTTGGGTGAGTGAAGTTGGCTGAAAAATTTAAACAACAACAACTTGAAGATGGTAGAGTGCATATCAATGAACGAGGCCATTCTAGTGACACTGGAATCCAATATTAACTTTTGATTTCCATGAGGCATTTCATGATGGTTATGACATGTTGAGGTAGGTAAATGCCTCAGTTATGAAAATCTTCTGACGTGAGGAAACCTTACTAAGGGAAAGGGGTGCCTGAACGTGGAAGGTGAGTGACTGCACGGTAGAGGAACCATATCATTCGAGGGATTTGGAATCAAAGAAGGGGATTTCGAGAATTGAATTGGTTTTAGAAATAATCATGGTTATGATGGACTCAGATCAAGGGTACTTTGGGTGTGTACGAAGAAGCAATGAGCCAAAGTCGTACATTGAGGGAGCATTGAGTGTGGTGGAAAATAACGTTGGACATGGAGCCAGGTGAAACTCCAGAAGGCAAGCCATCAAGATGGACAAGGCATGTCAAGAAGCATTAAGAACCATAGAGAAAATGGTTGATTTAATGATGTTTTATACTCATTGAGTTGTTGGGTAAGAAATTGTGTATGTAAAAATGTAATTGAAAACTGAGTTGTGTATATAAAGCTCACATTGATTTATGCTTGGGTTAATAAAGTTTTGTGTTATGCTCCGGATCAAAACACCGAGAATTTTGTTCCTCCAAGGGGTGGGGATTTGTTGCAACCCCTTTGGGAAAATCCCATCTTGTAATTATTTGCAACTGTTTTTGTAATTAAATCATAAAAAATAAAAACACAAATAAACTAACTAAGAGATAGGACACACATTTCAAAGTTTGAGGAGAAGGTTGCTTGGGAAATTGGAGGAAGTGGCTATTTAATGCCAGTCATGGGCTGACTAGTGGGCCTTTAAATGGGTTGTATGCACATCCATGGAGGGATAGGAAGATAGGAAGAGTGCATACTCCTCTTGGGCAAGTCCACAATCAAAAAGGGAAAAAAATGAAATAAATGGAGTGGCATTGGTAGGAGGGGTGATGGGTGGTGTGGGGAGCTGGCATGATAGAACACTCATGACCACAAATAGTTGCAAAAAATTGCCAATAGGAGGTCAAATTTTTTTATAGGACGTAATGGAGAGAGAAGCATTACAAGGGAAACATAACACAATATAGGAGAACATACAGAGGATGATATCAACAAACATAGTGGGTAGCAAAAAAGCAAGGATACATAATAGAAAAAATTGATACGAGCTTGGGCCGAAGGAACATATAATAAAATAATTGATATGAGCTTTGGTTGAGGGCACACACAGAGAATGGAAAAATAAAAGAGTACAATACATAGGGAGGAAAGATCTTGGCCTCAAGGAGGTGTGCACAAAGACATAGCGAGGAAATAAGCAGCGTAGGAGAACAAATCGAGTTGATACAAGCCTATTGCATTGATTGAATAACAAGAAGGCCATTGGGTCGCAGTATTCCAGTGTCCTTGGGATTCCCATTCTAGGGTGGAGGCATTGGGGTATCAAAGTATTTAGTTAACTGGGTGGGGATGGTTAATCTCTTGTTTCGCAGGAGTATTTGGTTGTTGGGTGGAGATGGGTGAATCTCTAGACTCCCCATGGTGTTGACTATGTGGGGATTTTTTTTTTTCCTTTGAGCATTCCTCTTCAAGCTTCTAAATTTGGCTTGAGGGTGATTGACTGTACGAAATACTACAATGAAATAAATATAAGGTGGGGTGAAGATTTGAAGTCCCAATCTTAGTTGTTAGACTTTACATTATAAGGTAAGTGCTTATCTAGATATTTGCATATGTGATTATTGTGCAAATGCTCATCATGTTATTAAAATTCCTGTGATGAGGAATGTTATTTCTTGTATGAATTCTAAGGAATGGTTTAATTCATATGTGATTGATGAAGAATGTCTAACCCAATATAAGAGATGTGTAAATCTCTATTTTTGATTGAATGCTTGTATTAAAAAAACTTGTAATAATAAGCCGTGTACTATGAAATTTCTTGTAGGGTGCATGTATTTCTTTTAATGTGCATATATCAGTGTTGGCCAAGATGGGTTCAACCCCATATAAGTTAAGGAGAGATAGGCCTAAGAAAAGTGTCGAAAGTCCTTGACAAAGTCCCATATATCTTTATATATTCGAGCATTAAGCTTAGAAGGGATAGTCTTGTCAACTAAGTGTCACAGGCTATATATATATATATATATATATATATATATATATATATATATATATATATATATATAGAGACAACCAATTTGGATAATCATAGAAGGCACTCTTCTATCGTATATATGCATGAATATATCCTAGAATCTTGGGAGGGAGAGCGTAAATGGTTAAGTGTTAAGGGTGGCCTCACAAAACAATATGCGTATATGTGTGTGTATGTATATATATATATATATATATATTTAGCAAAGACAACATCCCAAGAGACAAAAATCTCTCTGGCATGAAACAACAATGTTCCCATGAAGCGAACAAAGTTCCTTCTACAAATTAATTACTCCAAAAGACTTGGAATATGAAGTTATCCATTGAGGATATAAATATTATATTAAATATATGAATAAGAATGAAAATGATAATGAATAATTTACAAATGAGAACGAGAGGCTTACTTATATACCAAGCAAGTGTCTCTTCATGAAGAGTCATGTCCTATTAGACATGCCTCTTCAACCTAATTACTACTTAACTAATAATTAATTATGATTATTATCTTTTACATTATATTTATATATTTTATTCGTTACATTGCATCCTTCCTCAAAGAGCTTTGTCCTCAAAGCTTGTCAATGAAAAAGGTTTGATCTCTTTTTTCTGCTTCGAAAGTCTTTCTGTCTCGGAATAGTCCTCCTTGTCGATACAAGTTGATAAGATATTCTTAGTGACAAACAAAATTGTTGCACTGAGAAGGGATCAGACCATCCCAAATTAATCTTCTGTATAGCATTATGATCACTAAAATTTTGTAACGACTTGTCAGTGTAAGACAAAATTCATGTTACATTATTATTGATCCAAAGAGCCTTCACTCTCTTGTGAGTGTCTTTCTCAAAAAGTGATTTAAATTCACAAAACTTAGAGAATGTATGATCTTTCTTAAAATCCAACACTTATGTGAGAAATCATCTACAAATATTACATAATGCCTGTGCTTGGCCATGGAGGTTGTTGATAATGGTCCACAAACATCTGAGTGAACTCTTTCAAAGATCGCTTGCGCTCGACTGTCCTTATCATTAAAGGTGGGTTTGACGTACTTCCCCAATGTACACCCTTTGCATGTATCTCTTTGCTCTAGTGCACCCTTGGGAACTCCTGTACAAATCTATTGCATGATCTTCAAAGCTCCATGGTGAATATGGCCCAATCTTCTATTCCATAATTCACCGATGTCTCAACTCTTAACCTTATCTACTTTTGTGCTCAAAGAAACACAATCTTGTACATCCAATTTGTAGAGGTTCTTCACCTGAACCTCGATTCGAATCACTTGTCTTGAGGCTATGTGGCGAAGGAAATCCTTTCCTTTTCTAAATATCACATTGTAGCCATGATACTCCAACATAGCAATTGAAACCAAATTATTCTTCAGACCTGGAACATACATGACACCTTTTAACGTGAGAGGAGAACCATAATCCATGTGAAAAGTAATAGTATCGATGCCGGTCGCGTTATACCTTCCATAATCTCCCATTTTGATGTGCATATGGAGGTCCTTCTCCTCCAAGTCATTTAATAATTCTTTGTTTCCGATCATATGGAATGCTGCTCCACTATCTAGATACCACATACTACCCATCATCCGTGTCACCGTGTAAGCAATGAGGGTGAAATCCAACTCGAATTGTGAAGCAAGAGCTTCACTTGTCGCTCCTCCTAAGGGCTTCTTGCCAACCTTCTTTGTGTAGACACTTCATGGCATAGTGTGCCATCTCATGGCGGTGAAAACATTTAGTCTTTGACAGGTCCTTCTTCTTTCTGGTTTGACTGGAATCACCTTTGGATTGGAATTTATTTCCTTTCCATTTCTTTTCCTTCTAGCTAAGGCACGATTATGTTAATTTTTGCAACTAGGGTCAAATTTCACATTAAAAAACTCAGATGACCAAGATGATGCTTGTATTAAATTCCTCTTTTCGAGAGGACCAAAATCGACCCAAATATCACCTAATTTGGTTAAGCGAAAGTTAAGTTTTGAATTATTTTATTCATTCATTCATTATGGAACAGGCCAACCCTAATCTCTTGGGTAAATCTCAACCCCAAGTAAACCCTCTAGAAATACTATAAAAGGAAGCAATCTATATTTCATTTAAACACACTTGAGCAAGACATGTTTCTATTCTTCTATTTTGTTTTGGCTTGCACAAGTTCATCAGAAGGAGTTCGCACAGGGTCTGAAACTACAGGTGAAAGGTTTGCTTTGGGTTAGGGTTTTATGGATCTCGGTTGTTAGCACATAACATAAGTTTTTTGTCCCTGGTCATAGGCATAGGGTAGGAAAGAGAGAGACTCTGGCTCTCTAGTCGCTCAAAGACAATTCATTGAGATAAACTCTAGGTTTAGAGGCAGATTGGAAGGTTCCAGTCCCCGGTCGCTCACATAAGGTAGCCCTGGGAGTGATCCTGCCATCTTAGTCACTCACACATCATCTGTAAGGGAGTGACCCTTTCATCTTGGTCGCTCGCAAAACAATGGTAAGGGCATGACTTTGGGTTTTAGTTTTTCAGTGCCATAGTAACTCACATCAAGACCTCGTGAGAGCAGCCCTGTAGTTATAATCACTTGCATATAGTTACAGAGTGACCAAGGAGTTTCAGTCACACACAGTCGATCGTGATGAGGTCGACTAGAGTTCATATATGAGATTTGACCTATTGGATTCAGTTGACTTCAGTGATCTGTAGATCTGGGTTTTTCTCTCTAGTTATAACAGATCTGTGGATCTGATTTATTGTTATCCACTGCAAATCATATGTATTAGGCTCATTGTACTCACTGCTGAAATATTTTTATGACAATATACTAAAGAAGAAGATTTAAAAGTGTTTCCTCCTTGTGGGGATTTTCCCTGGTCTAGGACCAATCTGCTGCCTCTTATGGTTGTGTTGTTGTCTTCTTTATCAACACATATATTGTTATTTATTAAATTATGTTTATGATTGATTATGCTGCTACTAATTGGATGCATTGTTAATGAAAATATAAATTGGGCTAAAGTAACTGATACAACATAGAAAAATCATAAAATTTAACAAATTCTCCTCATCATCATGCTTAGATGAGGTTCCATCTTTGGTGCTCTTCCTTATCTCTTCTTTCACCAAGTTGGACCACATGGAACTCCCACTTTGGTAGATGCTCCCTCCCATTTACTGAATCCCGGTAGCTATGCCAACTCTTGGGAAGGCCTACAAGTCCTAGGCTGATGAGATCATATTCAACAATTGTAATACCAACAATCCCAAGCTAATCCCGACATTGAGTGAACGTGCTCAAGTATTGTGGTATTGTGTTTCCCTTCTCCATCTTGATCTTCTGAAGCTTGTCCTTTAGTGCTAGCTTCTTGTGGTAACTATTTTTCTGAAACAAGTCACCAAGGCTTTCCAAATTGCATATGGTGTATCCTTCTTGTGGAGGTTTGAGATAGTATGATCTCAAACTCCTTCTAGTATGATCCTTCTCGCCTTTGCAACACATTTTCTCCATTCTGCCAGATCTCGAGCATCTATTGTTGGAGAATATCTTTGTCTATAAAATTCCTTTAGCTCGTTGTCTTCCAACATTGCCTCCATCGTGTCCTTCCAAGAAATATAGTTGAACTACCCTCAAGGGCATATTCAAGTATCAATTCGTAGAATCACATCCTGCTGGTTCTGAAGAATGATACTGCAAATTTGATTTCACCTGCAAAATAAAAACTCATATTCTCCTCTTCTAGAGTGATTTCTTCTTTGATACCATGTAGAAATTCCTTGTAGATTCAAATTGCTAATTGTAATTTACTAAAACAATAGACTTTAATCTAATCTATTCATCAATGGAAAAAATAAAACGATCACGAAATCACGAAGAATGCAAGAGAAAGAATTCAATCAATACATTACACAATGATTTCCTGGGGAAAGCCACAACTAAAACCCCCTACTATCTGTATATTGCATTAGTTAGAAAATATGAGAATATTACTGTTGGGTTGTGTTATACTCTTTCCACGACTAGCCCACGTAGTTAACTGGGGGTTAGAGGGGGGGCGGAGGCCCCCTTTCGTTGCGTCGATTGCACATCGGGGGGGTCATAGGGGGGTGGAAGCCCCCCATATCTAGGGGGTTTGAGGGGGGTGGGTAGGCCCCCTCTACGAAGTCTGGGGCAGCACCCCAGGGAAATTTTTTTTTGACCCTATATTAGGTTGGGAGGACCTACCTATGGTTTTGTGCATGGTTTTCGCACATGGTTTTGGACGTGATGGTTTTCGATCCATGGTTTTGGATGCGATGGTTTTCGGTCCATGGTATTGGATTCTTTGACATGTATAAATATGTATTGTAACATTGAAAGGAACATAATGAAAAATCAAGCTAGTAGTCCCGGTTTTGGGATCCAGGGGAAAATCTCTGTGTATATGTGTTATACTATCACATTGTTTATTTTCTGTGTTTTAGAATTCGTATGCAGGTAATTTTTTTACAAGGTTAAAACCTACATTTGGTATAAGAGCTGTTTTTCCTTCAAGGGGATGCCTTTGTTGCTGAGGGGTTTCGCTCGGGCCTGTGGTAGACCCTGTTCAGTGGGAGACCTGGGGGATCGATTCTGGTGGTGAAAGAAGATGGCGAGCAGTGGAAAGATAGAGATTGAGAAATTTAGTGGTCAAAGTTTTAAGTTGTGGAAACTCAAGATGGAGGATCTGTTGGTGGAAAAAGATCAATGGATCACGGTAGATCCGAGTACTAAACCAACGAGAGTGTCCGATGAAGAATGGAAGAAGTTGGATCGGAAGGCAAAGAGCATAATACGATTGTGTGTCTCAGATTCAATATTGTTGAATGTATCAGGGGAAGCTACGGCGAAGGCTTTATGGGACAAGTTAGGGACTTTGTACCAATCTAAGTCTCTGGTGAATAAACTGTTCCTGCGGAAAAAAATGTATAACCTGAGGATGAAAGATGGAGACTTGGTAACAGAGCATATGAATGCATTTAATACTATGGTAAGTCAGTTATTGTTTGTTGATATTAAACTTTTAGATGAAGATAAGTGCATTAGTTTATTGTGTTCTCTACCAAATTTGTGGGATAGTCTGGTTATTGCAATAGGTAGCAATGCAACTGCCTTGCAGTTTGATGAAATAGTCTCATCCTTGTTGACGCAGGATATGAGACAGAAAAATATGGAGAGCCAAAATGGTGATGCCTTGTCTATACGAGGACAGTCCTAGAACAGAAAGAAAAATAAGTCATCGAGTGGGAGATCTAAATCTAGAGGGAGATCTAAATCTTTAGGAAAACTTGTAAAGGTGGTGTGCTGGAAATGCGGAAAGGAAGGGCACTACAAAAGGGACTGTAAATCTAAATCTACTAACAAAGGAAAGGGAGATGATGATGCTCCTTCTGCAGAGGCGAAAACCACCTCAGATGAAGGTGGGGATGTGTATTTGGCTTCTACAAGTACACATGTAGATCATGAGGCATGGTTGATTGACTCATGTGCATCCTTTCACTTCACTCCCCATAGAGAGTGGTTCAGAGAGTATGAGAAACACGATGATGGTGATGTCTTCTTAGGGGATGATAGGAAGGCTAGAATCATTGGTCACAAAAAAGAAAAGTTGAAGTTGCAAGGTGGAAGGGTTAGAAAACTTCCGGGTGTTCTGCATATTCATGCATTGGCTAGAAATATGATTTTTGTAAGCAAGCTAGATGATGCATGTGTAAAAACAGTGTTCGAGAAAGATACATGCAAGATGGTTTGGGGAGCACTGTTATTAATGCAGGGAGTTTGGATTGGAACTCTGTACAAGCTGCAAGGTAGCACTGTTATTGATAGGTGCAACAGTTCTATAGTTCCTGAAAGTGGAGCAGAAAATTTAGTGGTCTCTGGAGAAAAGGCCATGCTATGGCATCAAACACTTGGACATATTGGAGAGAAGGGCCTTTGAATACTTCATGGTAAAGGTATTGTAGAAGGTATGAGTAATAACTCTCTGGATTTTGATTTATGTGAAAATTATGTATATGGGAAGTAGAATCGGGTGAGTTTCCCCTCTGGTGGTAAGAGGGTGAAACAAATATTAGAGCTTGTGCAAAGTGATGTGTTTGGACCTGTGAAGGTTCCATCATTAGGTAAGTCTATGTATTATGTATCATTTATAGATGACTTCTCAGGGAATACATGGATATATTTCGTTAAGAAGAAATCTGAAGTCTTTGACAGGTTTGAAGAATTTAAGGCTTTGGTTCAAAACCAGACAGAGAAGAAGATAAAGGTGTTGAGGTCAGATAACGGTGGAAAGTTTTGTAGCAAGGAATTTAAAGAATTCTGTAAGAAGTGTGGTATAGCATGACATAAGACTACTCCATACACATCTAAGCAAAATGGAGTTGCAGAAAGAATGAACAAGACATTGATGGAAAGGGCAAGAAGCATGCTCAGTGGTGCTGGGTTAGGACAAGAATTCTGGGTAGAGGCGATGGAGACAGCATGTTACCTGGTCAATAGATCACCTTCATCAACGTTGGAGGATAAGACTCCACAAGAGGTATGGACTGGTAAGAAACCCTCTCTTTCACATCTGAGGGTATTTGGATGTGATGCATATTTACATGTTCCAAAGGAGAAAAGAACCAAGTTGGATAGTAAATTTGAAAAGTGCATCTTTATTGGGTATAAGGATGGTTTAAAGGGTTATAAGATTTGGAACCCAATAACAAGGAAGGTTGTGTACAACTAATATGTGGTGTTCAGAGAGGTTCAAGATGTTATTAAACATGAAGTCCAACCAAAGGAACCTGAGAAGATAGAGTTTGATCTTAAAGAGGAAGAATCAGACTCTACAACAGAGGAGAAATCAAAAGATGAAGAGCCACAAAATCTAGGTGTGAGAAGATCAGTTTGAGAAAGAAGGCACCCAGAAAGGTATAGTCCATCTGCTTTCTATTCAAATTTTTCTTTATCTGTTACTGATGATGATCCCAGAACTATGAAGGAAGCAGTAGATTCAGAGGATGGAAAACTATGGAAATAGACCATGGTTGATGAAATGGAATCTTTGCACAAAAATGAGGCTTGGGATCTGGTGGAGTTGCCAGCTGGAAGGAAACCCATTAGCAACAAATGGGTGTTCAAAAAGAAGACAAATGCATAAGGAAAGGTGGAGAAATACAAAGCTCGGTTGGTAGAAAAATGTTATTCCTAGGCGCCGAGAATTGATTTTGGTGATATTTTTTCTCCTATTGCAAAGATAGCTTCTATTAGATTACTTTTATCTATTGCTGTTGCTTTTGATTTTGAGGTAGAATAGATGGATGTGAAGACAAAATTTCTTCATGGGGATCTAGAAGAGGAGATCTACATGAAGCAACCTAAAGGTTTTGTGGTGAAGGGTAAGAAAGAACTGGTATGCAAGTTAAAGAAGTCTAGGTATGGGTTAAAACAGTCACCAAGGATGTGGTATCAGAAATTTGATACATTTATACAGGGACTTGGCTTCACTAGAAGCAAAGAAGATCACTGTGTGTATTTTAAATTAATTGGTGACCATGTTATTTATCTTGTCTTGTATGTGGATGATATGTTCTTGGTTGGAAATGACAAAGAAATTATCCAGGATTTGAAGACCCAATTTTCCTCCAAATTCGACATGAAAGATCTTGGTGTTGCAAACTATATTTTGGGCATGGAAATTAAAAGAGATCATGCAAAGAGGAAGCTCTGGTTAAACTAGAGGAAGTATGTCGAGACAATACTGCAGAGGTTTAATATGCAGGATAGTAAACCGGTGAAGGTTCCTATTCCTGCAGGTGTAAAGTTATTTGCTGAACAGTGTCCCAAGACACAAGAAGAGGAAGAGGACATGTCTCGTGTTGCATATGTGATGGTATGTACTAGGCTAGACATTGCACATGCAGTGGGAGTATTGAGCAGGTTTATGTCAAAACTAGGGAAGGAGCACTGGACAACAGTGAAGCGGGTTTTCAGGTATTTACGTGGCATTAGTGATTATGGTTTGTGCTACCAAGGAAGACCAAGATTGACAGAGTGTTGGATATTCGTGGCTTTGTTGATGCAGACTGGGTTGGAGATATGGATCAGAGAAGATCTACAAGTGGGTATGTGTTTAACCTATTTGGAGGTGCAGTCAGTTGGATGAGTAAGAAACAATCTATAGTGGCACGATCATCTACAAAGGCAGAATACATGGCAGCCACTCATGCAAGCAAGGAAGCGGTCTGGTTGCAGAGATTGTGTTCAAGTATGGGGTTAGTACAGGGAGCTATAAGGATAGACTATGATAGCCAAAGTGCAATTTTCTTGGCAAAGAACCCTGCTTATCATTCAAAGACAAAGCACATTGATGTTTAGTATCACTTTGTGAGGGATATGATAGAAGACAAAAAGGTGTTGTTGGTAAAGGTGGACACTTTGAAGAATACTGCAGATGCATTAACAAAATATGTGAGCTCTGAGAAGTTCACTTGGTGTAGAGAAAAAATGGGCATTGCAGGGCTAGATAAATGACTAAGCTCTCCTGTGGCCCCTTGTGGAAAGAAGACAACGAGTGGGAGAATGTTGGGTTGTGTTATATTCTTTCCACGACTAGCCCACGTAGTTAACCGGGGGGTTAGAGGGGGGGCAGAGCCCCCCCTTCACTGTGCTGATTGCACAGAGGGGGGGTCACAGGGGGTTTGAGGGGGTGGGTAGCCCCCCTCTACGGGTTTTGGGGCAGCGCCTCGGGGAAATTTTTTTTGGACCCTGTTTTAGGTTGGGCGGACCTACCTATGGTTTTGTGAATGGTTTTCGCACATGGTTTTGGATGGGATGGTTTTCGGTCCATGGTTTTGGATGCGATAGTTTTCGGTCCATGGTATTGGATGCTTCGGCATGTATAAATATGTCTTGTAACATTGAAAGGAACATAATGAAAAATCAAGCTGGTAGTCCTGGTTTTGGGATCCAGGGGAACATCTCTGTGTAATGTGTTTTATGTGTTATGCTCTCGCATTGTTTATTTTCTGTGTTTTAGAATTCGTATGCAGGTAATTTCTGTGCGGGGTTAAAACCTACAATTACAATGCTTTTCTCAAGCCCGATCAACCTCTTCACTGTATATATCTATCTCACAACTTCCTAGACATGGTTAGGAAAATACTTAACAAATTTTATACTTTCCCAAGTCCCTATTTCCTTCTGTTGTTTCCTTGGGAATGACCCCCCTATTAATTAGGGAAATTCCTCAATTGGAATTGTGCAATCCTCACAGGCCTTCCTCTGACTGCATGCACCACCTATACAATTTGGATGATTATACAACTGATAATACAATGCCCTTGAAATCCAATCTCAACTGGATAACTCTCAGCTCTGACACGCATGAGTTATTTATGGGTGAATCATCAATTAATTGGTTGAACACATGAAGCAACACCCCATTGTCTTACCTCCTCCTAGTTCCTCCATTAGTTGGAACTAGTTTCACTGACTTTAACTCAGTTAAACTGAATTAATTACAACTCAAAATAAACTCAACCAAGGATCCTATAAAGTAGGAGACACTATACATGACTCAAGTTAGAGCCTCAACTCGAATTAACTGAGCTAAGTAAGTCAAATTAACTTAGTTAACTCTTACAAGTTGTCTTGTGATGTGGAATTACAATTTTAATCCTAATTTAATTCAAGGACAAAATTAAATAAGGATTTCCTTATTGCATTTTCAACACTAATGAGTCAAATATGTCATTCACCAAATTTTGATCTCATGTCTAGAAAAGCTCATTGAAAAAAAATTGTAAAACATTTAGAATACTTTTTTGATTTAAACCCGTGAAAATACATTCAACTTTCTTGGGCCAACCTTTTCTTCTTCTTTGATTTTTTTTTTTTTTTTTTTGAATATGAACTTATAATTTACATGATTTTACATAAATTTCGGTTTCATAATGTGGCTTCACCTTAATATTTATTGCATCCAAGCCTAATCACACGATTTCACCTTAATATTACTGCATCAAATCACAAAGACTACTACTACTACTTCTTCTTCTTCTTCTTGATTAGTTGTAGATCATTAAAAATGGCTTTCCCACCTGTGAGAGAATTACAAGAATCAACGAACAATAAGGTGACATGTTTTGACCAAATGCATTAAAAAAAGCATGAATGGTCACAATCCATGAATATTTACTAAAATTACATGCTTTTACAAAGAACATTGCCAAAATTATAGTCATATAGTTGGGTGACTATATCTTAAACATGTATGATTAGTCTAGCTGAGGTCACTAAAAAGTGTATTGTTATGAAAGAGAAAGGAAACAATGGGACTTTTTCTGTGTCATGTTGATCCAAAATGGATCCAGTTTTGCCTTTGGATCAAAGTCTTCAAATGTAGATGAAAATGGGATCAAGTTGAAGTGCCCGTCAATACAATTCCAACGATGTGAACAACGCATAAATCTGAGTCCGGATGGAGAAGTTAGAGCCAATCAAAGTTTGTGGAAAACTAGGGCAAAAAAAGTCAAAAGTCAAAAGTCAACGGTCAACCAGGTCAACGGTCAATGCCTACGTTGGTAGTAGACGTGTCAACCCTGGAATGAGCCATGGGTCCTATATGATGTCAACAGAGAAGGTGACGTGGCAATTTGTGATTGGTTCACACGGGCCAGTACGGTGCTAACACGTGGCAGCCCAGATTTTGTAGAAATTTTGAATAATATGACACATATTCACAGAGATTATCCTGATTATACACTTATAAGTGGAACATGCATAATACATAACCTCCTCTACGTTGATCATCAATTTATAGAAGCAGAAACATTCACAGGCACACATAGAAGCATCATTCAAACTCATTAACACAGTATGTATCCCGGGGAAAGCATCTCGCTAAAAACCCCACACTATCTGTATATTATATTGATTGAATCATGTAACATTACAAAGTACAATGCTTATCACAAGAAATCCAGTACCAGCTCCACCTGTTACACACAATACAGCTCAGATCTGATCTCCAAATCTATTCCACTACTTGCCTGCCTCCACAGCTCAAAACCTGCTCAAGAACTGATGAGAATGGCTTACTAAACTCGTATTTGACCTGCAAATAATCACTCACACTCTGTTGGACGTGAGCACAGGCTACAATTCTTGATATTGGCCAATTCATTGGCATACTCAATCCCTTTGATTGTGCAAATCATCATGCACAACTATAGTCACAACTGATAGCAATCTGATCCTTTAACACCTGTCCCTGTTGAACTGAACATGCACTGACATGCAACTGAGTTAACTAATGTATTCTATAGTTGCATTACGAGTTAATAACTTGTGAATTAATTAATAACTAATTCACCCAACTCATCTCTAGTCTATTGATCAGTTAGACTAAATACAACTAGTTTAACAAAGTTAAACTGAACACAACTCCATCAACTGCACCTCCGGTCCACTAAACTCAACTCACTTGAGTTCTAACTGAAGTCCTACATGCAAATATTGGTCATCCCATAGGTAACCACGTATTTCCTTCTGGGATCTGCATGTACCACATCCGTAGCTCATCCTAAAGTGCTCCAAGAGAATAAGATCAAGTTTATAGCCCAAATATTATTATGAGACAATAATATTTGACTTTTCTATTTTTGAAAGCCAGTCTAAAAATAGACTTTGATCACTCACACTGTGATCACTCACACTGTGGTCACCCACACTGTGATCACCCACACTGTGATCACTCATACTGTGATCACCCACACTGTGATAAAAAATTGAACTTGTGCCATAATTTGCCTGCAGGCCCACTTAGTGAAGGCGACTCTTTTCACTAAGCTCCATCATCTTGTTGCACACTTATCAACAAATTTGACCAATGTTGGCATGAATTCCCAAAATTTTGGGGTCAGGGAGGATCGAACCCCTGACCTCATGGAGTGGCAACGTTTTCACCGGAGGACCGCACCAGATGGGCTACTTTGGGGCTTGTTTAGGATTGCGATGGACTTGTATTTATGTTGTATTGGATAAGGTCACCGGAAAACGTCGGATGGTTGGGGTCAACCCCACAACTGCTGGTCCTTTAATTTTATGTATCGCATATACCCCACATTCACCGCGGATTCAAACAACATATGGTATATTAATACCAAACCAACCATATCAACCAACAAAACAACGAAGTTAACACAAATCATATCACATATCCAATGTATAACGACGGAATGGTTAGCGGGGGTTTCGAACCCTCAACCTTCGAAAACCTTATATACAAAAGTTTTCACATAACTCCACTAACCAACATGCCGAAGGGTGGGACTTGGTTAACCAAGCCACCAAATTTTTTAATAAACCATTGCAGGTGCCAAACCCACCCTACCACCAGTGTGTAGTCTGAGGTGGTTTTGAACAGGCCGAGGTGGTTTTTTCCAGAAAAATGGTGGTTTTGTAGGGACAGGTGGTTTTGGACCATTCCAAGGGGTCTGGAGGTCACAGTGGCAAAAAATGGTTGATTTTATACTCGTTTGACTTGAAATTTCGAGCTGAATGCAGTGGCGATGTCCATTTTCTTATTTGAGACTATGTTTCTGAGCTCATACCTATAACAACAATTTGAAGGCAAAATAAAGAGGTTAGCACTGGAAGCGAAAGGGCTAGGAGATGTAGCCAGAAAGTCTGGTGAACTCCCTTATTAAATTTAGCTGTGTTGATGTGTTTGAATGTGTTTTCAATTTGTTTATGTGTTTATGTTATTCACAATCTTTTCGATTCATTGCACTAAGTAACATAAGCGAATTCACACATAGTCTATAATACCTTTTTCATTAATGGATCAAGTGGTATCAGAGCAGCAAGGTTTTTAAGGTTTGACAAGTTTGTGTGAATATTTGAATGCTTACTAGGTTGAGGCTCGGGAGAGGTGAAGGTGAACTTGTTGAGGCGAATCTAGAGATTGGAAGGGTCTTTTCCCAAAGAAGAATGGCAGATGAAACTCCACTTGGGTTAGAATCTCAATTCTTGGATAGTTTCATGATGATAAATACAATGGTGGAAGAGATGTATCGTGAGTTTAAGAAGAGCAAAGATGAAGGCACTTCATCACCTAAAGATCAAGAAGATAAGGAAAAGGGAGAAATTTTCCCCCCACCTTCTCCTCTATCATCACCATCATCGTCATCATCATCCTCTTCTTCTCATAAATCTAGTCCTTCTAAGAAGAAAAGGAAGAAATCCTCTTTGATTAAATTAGATGTAAAATTTGATTTTCCAATTTATGATGGAGAACTTAATGCTGAAAATCTTGATAATTGGATAAGACAAATTGAAGTGTAATGCAGGGTGGAGAAAGTTGTTTTAGAAAGGAAGAAGATCCAGCTTGCCAGCCTTCGACTTGGAGGAACCACAATTGTATGGTGGGAAGGCAAGACACAAGCATATCTCCAAAAGCATGGTAAAATCATCTCAACTTGGAATGAATTTATTTCTGCCATTAAAAATCAATTTTATCCTTTGGCTTATATACAACAAGAAATGATGAGTTGGCAAACACTACGTCAATTAAAAGGTCAAAGTGTTCAAAGTTATACTCAGGAATTCCGTAAGAGAGCTTTAACATTAGGCATATCATTTGACTCACCAGAGACATTGTTGAAATACATAGGTGGTCTTCATAGTTATTTGAGGCATACCATCCTTATGTTTAATCCAACTAGCTTAGATGATGTATTGGTTCAAGAAACTCATCTAGAAGCTAGAGGTAAAAATGTAACCCAAGATGTTGGGAAATCATCCAAACCTATTGAAAGAAAGAATAAATGCAAGAAGAAACTTAAATGGAAGGAGAAGAAAACAAACACTGTGAAGAAAGATAAACCTTCATGCACTCATTGTGAGAAGGAAGGACACGATGAGGCACACTATTGGTCATTGCATTTGGAATTGAAGCCTAAGAAGTTTGGGAGTAAAGAGAAAAAGAATGTTGTTGCTATTCAAAAGGACTTGGGATTAGATTCAGGTGACGAGACAACAGTTACAGCTACAAGTATAAAGGGTAGAGATTCTAAAGCATCTACAAGTACTTCTTCTCATTCTGTTGATAATGATAATGATGAGAGGAAAAGAAATGAGCTATTTCACATTAGAGTAATTTCCACACATACTAAAATTGATACTTTATTTGATAGTGGGTCACAAGTTAATTTGATTCATGAAGCAATTGTAAAGAAGTTGGGTCTAGAAACAAAACATCATAAAAATCCATATCCATTAGGTTGGGTGTGTGATAAAACTAAGCTACAAGTTACGAAACAATGAAAACTTCGTTTTTCTATTGGGTCAAAGTTTTTAGATGAGGTTGAGTTAGACATAATCCCATTAGACATATGTGGAATCGTATTAGGAAGTACATACTTGTACAATAGAAATGATATCTTCTATCGAACTGAAAATAAGTATCAACTCACTAAGGATGGAACTGAATATATTGTAAGGGCTCATAAACTCAAAGATAATTTCTCTCTCATAAATTCAGGACAGATGAAAAGAATTGTAAATTCAAGTAAACACTTTTTACTTATGATTGTAAAAGAAAAGGATATTGATAAATCTGATGCATTCCAAGGTTGTAATCCTAAACAGAAATCATATCTAGTTAAAGTTGTTTCCAATTATGATATTCTGTTTCAAGAGCCTAAAGGGCTTCCACCCAAGCGAGAGATAGAACATGAGATTTATTTGCAGCAATATGCTCCACTACCTAACATTGGAATGTATAGGTTATCAACTCTAGAGAATGCAGAGATAAAGAAGCAGGGACAGGAGTTGCTCGATCAAGGGTTTATTCGACTAAGCAAATCACTGTGCAGATCACCTATTCTGTTAGTGCGAAAGAAAGACGATTCATGGAGAATGTGCATTGATTTTAGAGCATTAACTAAAATCACAATAAAGAATCGTTATCCTCTTCCTCGTATTGATAATTTGTTAGATCAGTTAAAAGATGTCGTTTACTTCTTTAAATTGGACTTGTGAAGTGGCTACCATCAGATCAGAGTTGCAGAACAGGATGTATGGAGGACTGCTTTCAAAACAAAGCAAGGACTCTATGAATGGATGGTTATGCCTTTTGGGTTAACTAATGCTCTAGCTACATTCATGCGAGTCATGAATGATGTATTTAGACCATTCATTGATGATTTTGTAATAGTCTATTTAGATGATATTATTGTTTTCAGTAGAACATGGGATGAACATGTAAAGCATGTAAAGCAGATTTTAGATGTTTTGAAAAGAGAAAATCTCTATGTAAAACTGTCAAATTGTGAATTTGGCAGAACATCTTTGAATGATTTGGGTTATATTGTAGGGGGTGGTGAATTGAAGATAGAGCCCTATAAGGTCAAAGTCATTGTAAATTGGCCTAATCCCAATACTGCTACAGAAGTTAGAAGTTTCTTAGGGGCAATGCAATATTGGAGAAAGTTTATTGCTAACTTTTCTTTGAATGCAGCTCCTTTACATGCTTTGACAAGTGTGAAACAGGTGTTTTAGTGGGGAGGCAAAAGCAGAAAGCCTTCGACACATTGAAAGAAAAGATTATTACAACGCCAGTACTAGCACTGCCAGATATTCAACACCCATTTGAGATCGAGATAGATGCAAGTGAATATGCCATGGGGGCAGTGTTGATGCAGCACAAAAAACCTATATGCTTTCATTCTGAGACATTCACATCAGCAGTAGTTAACTACCCTACATATGATAAGGAATTGTATGCATTAGTTCAAAGTGTTAAAAAGTGGAAACATTACATAATGGGTAAAGAAACAATCATACATACAGATCATCAACCACTTAAATATTTACACTCACAAACTAAATTGCAACAATCAAGACACTATCGGTGGATGGATTTCCTATAACAATTTCATCTTGTTATCAGATATAAGAAGGGCATACATAATAAGGTTGCAGACATGTTATCTAGACCAATCATAAATGCATCCACAATACTTAAGCACAATTCAGTGATTCATGAAAGTTACATTGAACAATATGCTCAAGACACAGATTTTAAGGATGTATATGCGACTTTAAGTCATGGCAAGCAGGTAGAAGAATTGGATTACTACATAAAGGACAAACTCTTATATCATTTGGGATAGTTATTCTTTCCACAAACTGAAAGAGTTAATATAATTCGAGAAGCACATACTTCTCTCATATTAGGTCATTTTGGTGTAAGTAAAACAGTTGCACAATTACAAAGATTCTGCTATTGGCCATGAATGAATGAGACTGTTTCTACATATATTAAAGGATATACTGTGTGCTACAAGAAAGCCATGTAATAGAAAATTAGGCTTGTATACTCCACTTCCAATTCCTTCTCATCCTTTTGAAAGTGTTTCCATGGATTTTTTTGGGGGATTGCCAAAGTATAGAAAGAGTCATGATTATTTGTATGTAGTTGTGGATAGGTTTAGTAAGATGTGTATTTTGACATCATGTAATAAACATGTCACATCTAAACAAACTGCAAAGTTGTTCTTTCAAAATGTATGGGTTCATTTTGGTTTTCCCACTTCTATTTTATCTGATCGAGATTCTCAATTTGTCAGGAAATTTTGGTCAAATATATGGGAGTTAATGGACACAAAGTTAAATAAGAGCATGGCATTTCATCTGCAAACAGATGGTCAGACATAAGTGGTCAACATGACAGTGATACAGTTGCTTCAAGGATATTGCAGAAATCATCCCAAACTTTGGGATGAGCATTTGTGTTATGTGCAACATGCTTATGACCATGAAAAACATTCTTCTACTCAGAGATCTCCTTTCGAGACTTGTTTTGGTTTTATACCAAAGTCTACTTTGGATTTTGTCTTTGGTAAAGACATAGCAGTTGATGGACATAGTGATGTGGACAAAGCAACCAAGTTCATTGAACAAATCCACAAAATGCACCAGGCAGTACAGGAATAGATAGAAAGAAGCCAAGCAAAGTATAAGGCGCGACATGACAAGCATCGAGTTGAGCATAGTTTTCAAGTTGGTGATCAAGTCTGGTTGTACATCAGCAAAGAAAGACTGCAAGGGGAAGGTAAAAAGTTGAAACCAATTAGATATGGTCCTTTCAAAATACTTGACAAAATTGGTGAAAATGCTTTCTACCTAGATCTACGAGCTTATATGTAGATCTATTCCATCGTAAATGTTGAAAAATTGTGGTTGTATGAGCCTTAATTGATTGAAGGTCCTGAAGAGAAAGGTTAGCTACCTTCCATTGGATATCTTTTGCCTGAGCATCTCAATGAACTATAGGAGGACACAGTTCTTGATAGAAGGATAAGGACTTCGTGACAAAGAAATGTTGAGTATCTTCGAGTTGGAATCAAAGGTACAAACCCAAGTAAAGCACGATGGATAGAGATTGGAAAAGTTAGGTAAATTTATCCTCACTTACTCGACAGCTAAAACCAACTTTTGGTGGACCAAAATCTTCCAGTGGGAGGAGTGATCCAAAATGGATCCAGTTTTTCCTCTGGATCAAAGTCGTCAAATGCAAATGAAAATGGGATCAAGTTGAAGTGATCATTGATACGATTCCAACAATGTGAATGGCACATAAATCCAAGTCCGGATGGAGAAGTTAGAGCCAGTCAAAGTTTGTGGAAAACTAGGGCAAAAAAGTCAAAAGTAATAACTCAATGGTCAACCAAGTCAATGGTCAATGGTCAATGCCTACGTCAGCAAGACACGTGTCAACTCGGGAATGAGCCATGAGTCCTAGATGATGTTAGCAGAGAAGCTGACATGGCAATTTGTGATTGGTTCACACGGGCCAATCCGGTCTTGACAAGTGGCAGCCCAGATTTGCCCAATGTTGGCATGAAATCCCAAAATTTTGGGGTCACGGAGGATCGTACCCCTGACCTCTCGGAGTGGCAACATTTTCGCCGAAGGACCGCACCGGATGGGCTACTTTGGGGCTTGTTTAGGATTGTGATGGACTTGTATTTATGTTGTATTGGATAAGGTCGTCGGAAAAAGTTCAGACGAATAGGGTCAACCCCACAACTACCGGTCCTTTAATTTTATGTATCACATATATCCCACATTCACTGCAGATTGAAAAAACATATGGTATATTAATACCAAACCAACCATATCAACCAATGAAAAAGTGGAGTTAACACAAATCATATCGCATATCCAATGTATAACGACGGAATGGTCAGCGGGGGTTTCGAACCCTCGACCTTCCAAAACCATATATACAAACGATTTCGCATAACTCCGCTAACCAACATGCCGAAGGGTGGGACTTGGTTAACCAAGCCACCAAATTTTTTAATAAACCATTGTAGGTGCCGAACCCGCCCTACCACCAGTGCGCAGTCCGAGGTGGTTTTACACAGGCCGAGGTGTTATTTTCCAGACAAAGGGTGGTTTTGCAGGGACAGAGGTGGTTTTGGACCATTCCAAGGGGTTTGGAGGCCACAGTGGCCAAATATGGTCGATTTTATACTCGTTTGACTCAAAATTTCGAGCTGAACGTAGTGGCGATGTCCATTTTATTATTTAAGACTCTATTTCCGAGCTCATACCTGTAACAACAATTTGAAGACAAAATAAAGAGGTCAGCACTAGAAGCGAAAGGACCAAGAGACGTAGCTAGAAAGTCTAGTGAACTCCTTTATTAAATTTGGTTGTGCTGATGTGTTTGAATGTGTTTTCAAGTTGTTTATGTGTTTATGTTATTCACAATATTTTAGATCCGTTGCACTAAGTAACATAAGCGAATTCACATATAGTCTATAATACCTTTTTCATTAACGGATCACATATGGAATGATTGTTTGGTCTATTGGAATTGGGAATTTACCTATCATATCACATTTCATGGAGCCAATTGGCCAAAATGATAGGCCACCTTTAACAACTAATGAATAGTTGTGATTTAGGAATGTGATAGTGTAATGTTTTGGTTGTCTAGAGTGGAAATGATGATCAATGTCATGATGAAAGGTGGAACTATGGAGCTATAGGTGTCATCTCTATTTCAAGTAACTTGGTTCCATGGTTTATGTGTGATCTTCGAAATATTAGGGAAGATACATTTATACATATACAATTATTTATTTACAAGCTTTGTAGGGCTTAACCCTAGATTCTAACATACAACCCATACGAAATCCCCATGGTATACAATGAAACCCAATGAATCCTCAACAATGCTTGGTATCACATTGAAAATTTAATAAATTAAACAATAAAAAATGTGTTTTTCATATTCCTTTAAATTAAGAGTGGATGGAACTTATGTCAGGTCAGTAACATTAGAAACTATAAAGTTGGTTGATGGTAGATCAACCTTGCAATTATTGTTCTTGCCTCCTTCATATTTACAAAGAAAAGGGGAATATCAACATCTATAATACTACTATTGTTACTACCAGTATCATTTCAATCCACCATTTGATTGAATTCACACTGAACACCTGAAATGATGTTGAGTTTGCTTATATTGCACCTTCCTTATGAGATTATTGTGGTATGTTGTGAGTTAAATCCATATGTGTTATTGCGTCATCCCTATAATATCAAATTACCATAGATGGATATTACTTGAGATACAAATGGTATCATGCTTAGACTAACAAGAAAGTTTTGATCTATAATTTGCATCCATCAAAATCAACCACTCTACAATGTGTGGGTCATCTCGAGGTAAATTTACTTGTTGCAAAGAGTTATCACTGCTCAGAAAGTGCTTCTCAGATCCATGGAATCATCATTATGCATTGTATGAACTAGAAACATATATTATATGTGAAAAAATGGAGGTGAGGATGATAAATTACTTAGGTGGTTTGGAAACAATGTGGCAAGTGATCCAGATCTTTTAACTTTAAGGATGCATTCAGAATTGCATATAAAAGAGCACATTAACCAAGTAACTTAACACATGTAAAATAAGCGGAAATCATAAAGAAACCATGAGATCAAAGGCACACAAACGATTTGATTATGGAGTTCACCCAATGTGGGCTACGTCTCCATGCACTTCTCAAAGTGGGGAGACCTTCTTTCATAAAGTGGCATCAAATAAATCATTTACCAGTAGCTTTACAAAAATGACCCTTATACCTCCAATTCGGATGATGGCTAGAAAATATATATCTTGGATGGAGAAATGGATTGCACGGATGGATTCCTGGCATAAAAAAATGCAAAATCAACTATAAACTTGTCCAATTTTGACACCAACACCTCTAGCCCTCTAAAGGAATATTTTCAGCATCTCAATGATTCCCTCACTCGTGGTTCCACACCTCTGGCCACTCGTGGTTCCATGCTCTTCTCTCCGCTTGTCCCCCCGTTGAATGGAAATATGAAGGTTTAATATACATTGGTGCAATGAAGTTTCCAATGGGCGGACATTGGTTCGTTGGAAAGTGGCATATATTAAGATCCCGTTTGGAGGGGAGGTTCAAGGTTCGAGCCCCGCAAACCTTCATATCGCATGACGGTTAATAAAATTTTGGTATATGTTTGGAACCTCCCAGTTAATGGGCCAACGTCATCGAGCTGGGCAGGTTCAAGCCCCGTCAGTTCTAGTCTTTATGTATAATATATGGTGCCATATTGGTATGGGCATTGGCCAATAATGTTAATATATATATATACACACACACACATGTACATATATATACACATATACATATATACATACATATATATATATATATATATATATATATATATATATATATATATATATATATATATATATATATATATATATATATATATATATATATATATATAATGCATTGGGTTTAGTTCACTGAGTTTGACTGCCCGTCAACCGACCCTAATATATATATATATATATTTTAATTTTTATAAAGCCACTAGTTATTTTTTTCTTGCCAGAAAATAAGGGTTACTGATCAAATTAAGTAGGCGACAAATTCACCCTTTCTGACTGCCGGATTCCATGCGTCGAGAATCTACCAATTTGTTGCCCCGTTAGTCTGATACTTGGCCTAGTTTGACGAGAACTTTGACTTGCTATAACTTGAGAATTCAAACTCGGATTTGAGTTCCGTTCACATTGTTGGAATCAAGGCGACGAGAACTACGATTTGGTCCTAGTGTCACCCCATATGAAGACTTTGTTTTTTGAGCTATTTTCAGGGACACTTCTATTTTTGGATCCACCTAGATCATCAAGAGTGCTTGCTATAGGTGAAATGATTTGTCCAATTTATAACATTTGAATTCAATGTGCAACGGAAAATAATGGATCCATATTTTCAAGAATAGGAAATACTATAGAAAGGGTTAGTTGGAAGATATGGTATGAGGTTGGATGTTCAAAGACATATACACCAACAACTAAATATATGGGCCATGTTTTGAAGTTGTAATGTGTGGTTATATATGTAACCATGGGACTATCATTTTACCTTGCAATTACTTTGATTATTACTTGTGTTATTCCATCCCCTTTGCCTACTCCATGGTGTTTAATTCCAATGAATACTATTGACGGGAATTTAGAGCTATGAATACATATTGTTGCTTCAAGAAATTTTTTTGTACTCTCATATATTATGCTTGTAGACAACAAAAGTAGAGAATCCAAATATTGAAAAAGAAACTAAAAGATCATGTTTGAGTCGAAATTGGAATACTGACATCTTTTGACATAGTCAAGACATAATGGGTCGATTTAAACCATGGGTGTGAAA
The DNA here is from genome assembly GCA_031772625.1 of Pinus tabuliformis. Classification (NCBI taxonomy): domain Eukaryota; kingdom Viridiplantae; phylum Streptophyta; class Pinopsida; order Pinales; family Pinaceae; genus Pinus; species Pinus tabuliformis. Next base: position 1,581,083,415 of record CM062818.1, on the reverse strand, counting down.
TTATCATAAGTGTTAGACAAGAGATAACAAAAAACAAATACATGGTCAAAAAAATTGAGGAGGTATATAGTGAGTGTGATTGTTGAAAGGATTAATTGAATTAAATGTTATGTTTGGAGAGAAAAAGCAAAACATAGAGATATATCAAAACAAAGACCCATGAGATGTTAAAACTAGTAAATATTTAAGATATGAAGAGTAGTGAAGGTGATTGAAGAGGAGATGATCATATCAACAATAAATTAACAACAAATCAGATATATGAAAGGGGATTGAAGTCTCCTATAGGTGAGTTCTTGCTAAACTTTGAAAAGGGTTTAGTGGCTCCAACAGGTTGGCGCCTACAAATTTGAAAGAGGATTGGTATCTCCTGCAAGTTGGTTCTTGCAACAATTGTAATATTAGGTTGGTAATTACATCCATTAATAAAGAAAAAACATTTTTATTTAACTTCGAGATGAGTTTCCATGTAAAATTTTGAGTATTGCCTTTTATGTTAAAACTTAATGTTGTATGATATTTGTATGCTTAAGATTGTCTATCTGGATTAATTAATTGAGAATGAATGTGATAAATAAGGAAATAATTAAAGAATATTGGTTCACTCCCCGCTCCCCCCTCTCAATATTTAACAATTGCTATCAGAGCATGTTCCTTCAGTTATAGTCTAAAAATTAGAAGGAAGATCTTAGAAAGGAAATAGTTGTCTAATATGGTTCCTCCTCAAACATACCTCTTATGTTTAATGGAACAAATTATGCTTTCTAGAAAATCAAAATGAAGACCTACTTGATATATATTTGTATGGAAGTTTGGCAAGTTGTGATGGATGGTTAAAAAAATCCAAAAACTTGTCTAACTGATGAAGTTGGTAAGAAAAAAATATAATAATGCAAATTCTAATGCAAAATTAGAATAATGAAAATTTAGAATGATATTGTAGGTATCTTAAGGCTTAGACACAAGTCTAGCATATAGTGCAATTACAGTTTACATATCTGTTATAGCGACTACAACCACCCTCCAAAATTTTGGCTCGCATGCAAATTTCAGAGCCTACCTTGGATCCTGCGATCGATCATCCTTGGTCACTTATTGATAAGATAATTATTTCAAGCTCCCCTCCTTGATCCTAAGAGTTGTCCGCATTCTCATCTTTATGCAAAATGTGTCATTTTCGGGCATAGGGATTGTTGTTTGTCATGCAAAGGGAATGTTGTCTTTCTTTAAGGGAAGTGTGTGCGTATGAGCGGTCGTCATCACATAGACATGTTTCACACTCACCTCACACACTCTTTTCACGAAGGTTGTTTCACCAAGAAAAGTATGTCTTATGTATTCTGGATGGTCTACATTGTGTCACTAAGTGTCCGTGTACAATCACAGTCAAGTCCTATCACTATTTACATATGTTTCTCTGATCTCACACTTAGCCATTTTTCTAAGCAACCTAGCCTCATCCAGCTTCTTGAAACTGTGCACTTTGATTCTACAACCATCAAGATTCCTCCCTTGCCTGCTAAAACCTCGCAGTGCACAAAGACACCAACCTCCCTTGCCTACTGAAACCCTATAGCCCGCAGAGACCCCAACCAACACTACTCTCCAAAATGCGTAGAGAAGTCAGTGAACCAGCACTATTCTCTAGAAATGGAGAGAGAAGTCTAGCTACACTGCACTCAAAAATTGCATAGAGGTGACCTCCCAGGACCCCTGTCCTGCAACAGTGCCCTAAGCCTCAAAACTGCGTAGTGTTTTCCAAGTTGTCTTGTCTGTCTTGCATGTAGAAACTGCGCAGACGGGCCTCCCAGGGCCTCATTCCGATAATAGTCGTTGTCTGCTGAAATTGCACAGATCTACCTCTTAGTGACTACAGGAAAATGTGACATGCTGAAATCACTTCCAAGGAGTTGAGGAGAAGGACCAAGGAACCAAGTAATGGAATATATCATGACCGCATGCAAACTCCATCAGATGCATGATCATCTTGAGGGTGCGTATGGTAAGTAAAGAACATCTTTTGAAGTACACCTATTAGTTGAGTTTGCAGGACTACTTGTCATTGTCATATCATCCTATCCTTAGTAACATGCATGAGTGCAAATGTGAAAAGTCACCTTATGTTTTTCTTTTACATGTCTTGCTTCCTTTTCACTTGTTCGAGCAACTGTCATCTTCGGCATGTTGATTGCTGTGTCATGTTTGCGACCTCATTTTGGTGATGTTGAAGGTTGTGTTTGAGTTGTGTTTGCCATGTAAACATCTATCACACTCACTCACAATGTTGTATGCATTGTCGCGCAAGAGTCATCATGGTCGTTCAACTATCTATCACAAGTGTCTCGCTTGTCGCTCGCATCGTCGGTCAGCCACATTGAGTATATGTTTTCTTGATGATTTGAGGTGTCTAGTCATCAAGTCATGTTGAGTGTATGTTCATAAGGTCGTGTATGCATAAGGTCAATCACTCACACACTTAGTCATTTTGCTGAAATTCTAATGACCGGACCACCCTCCAACACCCAGACCTTCATTGAGCTGCATTGTGTAGTTTCAACCCTCAGTGATCATGTAATGTTGCCCAAAATTGTGCAGAGCTTGAGGCTATCTCCCAGGTAGCTTGCACTGCAAAGTCCTAGAATCGACCGAAGTGAGTGTCACCCAGAACAATGCAGAAGTTGCTCAGCAAGCCATTTCAATTTTCACTGCCCGCAAGCACATAAACCAAGCCTCTAGCTGGTCAACTAGAGAGTTTGACTGGGAAGTGACCCTCGGACTCACTCCCCAAAAAAATTGTGCAAAAGCTGCAAAGCTTGTTCGCTCTGCTGAATGAAGAAATTGCGCAGACATGTCGGATAGACACCCTATGTCCGTCACTGTCTCCCTCAAAAAATTTCTCAATATTTCCAACCATTCACCTAGTCAACCGGCCTACTGCTCACCCAGAAAAATGCATAATTTTCATGAGAAATCTCCCAGCTTCCCAACATCCTATTCACCTCAGAAACTATGATGGGATGATCTGTAGGCCAGCCTCCCAGCAATTGTGTAGTTTTTTCTAGCAGGGTCTTGCAACCTGCTACCTTCTCCCCAGAAAAATTGTGCAATTTTTCCAAGAAATCCTCCTACAGCCCACTACCAACACCCTAGAGAAATTGCGCAATTTTTTCTTCCTACCCCTTTGCTGCCTGCACTGGCTCCCTGAAAAAATTGCGCAGATCTTCCCTCCAGCTGAGTCAGATCCTGTGGACAGTCACTGTTGATCTGGATTGTCTATCTCAGTCTCTCAGTGACCTCTGCATAATTTTCACTGGTAGTGCTCGGAGCCCGCATCTTGGCTTGAAATCTTCCTCACGTAGTTATGGAGCCTTGTCCTCTCTCCTGGTCACCTGCATCCGAAAGAAAATGACAATTCATCATGGTAGACTAGGATATTTTAGGATTTGATGTCATCTCATCTTGAGTGATTGTAGATATAGGTACATCGATGAGACATGACGCGATGACGAACGGGATGACCAAGGAGAGCATGCGAGGATATTATTTCATGAACGGAAAAACAAGGAATGAATGCGAGCAAATTGGTTTGCGAATGGACGAACACATGGAGCATGCAAATTACAAGTGAAGGAAATACATGAACTATCAAGCGAGCACCAAGACCATCGAAGACTTTGCACACCTTGCCATGCAGAGATGAAGCTATGATACACCAAAAGCACATCCATCACTCAGCAGCACTACAACTTGACATGGAAACCACCAACAGAATGAACATACTAGCTTTGTCATGTCGATTCATGTCATGAGTCATCTCGGCCACATCACTACTGTGGGCCACACTATTGTAATCGATGTAATGTAACGTGGAAGTGCAAGAGACCCACATGTAAATATGAAGAGCCATGTAAAGTTGAAGAGTCATCTAAGTCAAACAGTCATGAGGGAAGTCAAATAGTCACAAGGATCAATTTCACCGTTGGCTATAAATACCCCTCAATTGTACATGCAAAGGACTTTTCACGTTGGCTCCTCCCACATAGCCTTGAGAGTCTATAATATTTTCTTTGAGGAGCGAGCAGTAGCTTGTTACACAACATTTTGTTAATATCTCTGTACTCCTCGTCCACGATCCTGAAGGACCTCTACAATGAACCCCACGTGCTTTCCTCTCATGAACAAACTCACATTATGTCCCTATTCACGAGAAGAACAATTCCATTTTGCATCATTTCCTAAAAATCTTCTATTTACCCCAGTTTACAAGACCGGAACTAATGACCTACATCCTCCTCGGGCCAATATGCAGGGATTAAAACTGTCATTGGCATCGATCGGATCGACTGAGCCCTTTCTCAGTCATGCCGATCCTCTTTTGGAAAGTTTTTTAAATATGGAACCGAAGCTTCTAGCTCTAGAAGCTTCGTAGCAGAACTCTGGTAAATGTTTAGGCTGGATGGAGTCGAGGAGGTCAGTTTGGGCTCCTTTCCCATATTAGGATGGAATTAATCCAAGAGATAAGGCCTTCTCCCATGAGAAGAGGAACGATATCCCCTCCATCCAAGCTATATAAACCTCTCTTTTTCCTAAGAAAAAGCTAGTTTTTAGTTTGGAGTTAGAATAATCAACAAGATATCTATAGTCTGATGTTTTCTAGTGTATGTTTGAGGGAGAATGGTGTGCTTTCGTGTGATTTGAGACTAGAGGGAAACATGCCTTAAAACCTCTATTGTTGGGGCTATCCATGAAGTGTTAGCAGAAGTGTGGGAACCTGGATACATCAGAGGAGACCAGCAATGTCAAGGCACCGATTGTAATCTCTTTTTAATTTATATAGATGCAACTATCGATTGATTTCCTACATGAAGTGTCATTTTACATCTTTATGGATTAATATTCCTTGACCTGTTAAGTAGGATAAATACAATATTGTATGCTATTATGTATGTTGTTTGTTGTTGTTTTCTTATTTCAGGTGTTTGAAGGAAGGAAATGAAAGATAGCTGGAGTGAGGAAACAGGATCATCACCAAGTAGAATTGCATTCGAAGAGGTAGGCCCTTAATTGATTCTAGCTTAACGAAATCTTCCATAGATTGTCTGTTTGTGACTAGACCCACTCTCTTGGGCTAGAGGGATTGTTTGTGTCCGCACTTAGAATTTACCAGCATCACAAATTGGCGACTCCATTGGGGAGCTAATCCTTCTATTTGATTGATTGTCATTTTATGGTTTTGTGTGAACTTTTCAAGTATCACCATTTCCCTTTAGTGTTATCTTCTTTGCTTGGTTTACTGCTCTAAGCATGAAATTTATAGTGGAAAGTATGGTCTTAGCCTTTGAAATTTTTTATTTTTTCCTTGAATTCTCGGTCAGTGCGTTTATTTTTCTGACAATCATGTCGATGAGCGCGAGTTTCTCTAAAATAGTTGCGTAGACCCCCTTGTGGCACTTTTTGTCAGTTAGGCAGTCACGCCAATTCCTGTAAGTGAAATTATTTTTTTGTTTTTTCTTTGAATCCCTCTATCAAAGCTAGTTGTAGCCTGACCAATCATGGAGATCAGGCCTATCAACACTAGTTGTAGTCTAGCCAGTCGTGCCGATTGTGTCGATCAACACTAGTTGTTAGTTAGGCAATAGTGTCGGTCTTTGAGTTAAGAAAACATCAAAATTTCTCCCATTCTAATGCTGGTGTGTCTTGACCCTCAGACTCTCTTCTTCCGTCCATAAGTGACTAGAATGCTTTGCTTGCTAGTTTTTGATTGATTGATTGGTTTGAAGTCTCATTGCTTGATTTTTTGAGTTTTTGGATGGTTTCTATGACCCTAGGGCATCTAGGTCAATTACCATTCATTTGTTTGTTTACTCATTATGTCAAGTTTCTGATTTGCTGCTTCATTTAATCCATCTTTCAATTGCAACATGTTCATTGCTTCATTTTCAATCGAATGAGTGAAAGAGTCTCATTTTTTCTCTTATTTCGATTGTCTCTTTTCTCATTCCGAGCATAGATTACATTGCTTGGTTTGTCGATTGAACCATTTATGTGCTTTGTTTGTTCGATTTAGGGAAGAAGTTTCTTTTAGTTTCATTTATCATGCTTTGGATTTGATCAATGCTTGTTTGTTCGGAATTGTGAAAACTTTCATTCAAGTGCTTTATGTGGAAGATTCATTTTGCATTTTATGAAAAGAAGAACATCATTCTAGTTTACTTATGCAAAAATATTGCATTAGTAGCATCATTGAGAAGCTAGAATTGCATCATTATAAGCATTGGAAATGAAATGAAACTTCTTTTGTTGTTATAGGAAGATTTAATGCATTTTGGAGATTTATTAGTGGAAGATTTTATTCTTTTATTGTTGCATTGATTGTGTGTTATCTATCTCTCAATTAGTGTTAATTTTCATCGAAGACAAAGATTTCTTTTTTCATATAGCTGCATGTAGGAGTTTTTCAGATGACAGTGGTAGGGCCTTGCAATTGAAACCTAATTCAAGATCAACCGTTAAAATCTATTGAATTAACCTAAAGAAGCATTGAAACTAACACTTATATTTAGAGGTTTAGGCTAGAGATGTGTTCCAACATCTTTAAACCTAGCAATTTTTGTTCGCTTCGGCACTAGATAGTGCTAGTACAAACTTGTGTTCTCCATACTGTCGTGTATATAAAGGGAGACCCCACTTGGTCTGCAATCCTTTATTCGTAGGAAGCCGAGTTTTCCACCTTGTAAACTTGATACACTAAACACAACATTCTGGGAGATTGCCTGCGTGTAGTTCTCGGTTCGCCGAGAGGTATTTTGCAGTTCATGGTTACCTGGTAATCCTTTTTCCTAGATTATTCTAAGCAGTCATTTTGGTCTTTTTGACTCTTTAAATTTAAAATATCATCAAGCACTTGTCCTTTCGAGCTTGTTAACTCCGAAAGAGATTAGAGTCACCTTTTTCCCTTTTCTCAAATCTTAAAACATGAAAAGGCAATTTTTTGTTTCAATGTTTTAAAATTAACTTCTGACAAAATACTCCTTGTAAAGTTATCTTCCTTAGTAATTCTTTAGGTTCGTTTCCAATGGCAACATTTCCAGAGTCTACCAGTCAAGGATTCCCCTCAGATGGGAATCCTGGTCCTTTTCCTTCTTTTGGAAATGCTCGTTCTCCTTATATGGCAATGTTGTCCCACCCTGGGTTAAGCATTGGTTTACCTATCTGGTTATTTTCAACCTCGGTGGTCCCGAGTGTCCCAACTCCTGTCCAGCCATCTCCTTCATCTGAACCATATCACGTTGATTCTAAGGTTGACCTCTTACCTTCTTCCCCTATTTCTTCAACTTCCCCTTCTACTTCACCTAGTGAAAGCTTGAAATCTAGTAATGAGGAGGCTAAGAAGAAGAAGAAGAAGACAAAGAAGAAGAAATCAGATAAGCGAGAGGCCATCCATGCGACTGTTACTCCAAATGCACCTCCTGTAGATAAACCTTTCGATCCTCCACAAAAGGTTAGATTCCCTTGCAAGCTATGTAAGGGTGACCATCTCCTCCGAGACTCTCCTGGCATTCCCAGAGTCTTAGAGGTATGGTCTCAAAATCTGGATCGACCATCCCCATCGACCTTTGGAGATCATGTCGATGCTACACCCTCGGCTAATAATGGTAAGAAGAAGTGAAAGATTAGATTCCCCTGTAGGGTATGTGAAGGAAATAATCTTCTTCACCTTTGTCCTTTTATGGATAAAGCTTCCAAAATTTTGGAAAACCTTACAGCTCCTCAACCCCAACTTCCTATTGGTTATCAGAGGATTTCTTCTAACCCTCTCCTATTTGGTAAAGAGATTGACTTGGATTCATCTCCTGCCCATCATTCTCTTCCTCAACAATACTCGCTTGTGTATGTTTCCAACCAACCATTGGTCGAAAACAGTGTTGACTTGGCTCCACCTTCAGTTGTTCATTTTTTTCTCGAAGAGAGTGATCACCATATTTCTCATGTTCTTCTTGTCTCCTTAGATTCTCATGAATCAAAGAGTTACCCTCCCATCTCGGTTGTTTAGGAGAGTCTTTCTTCTATTCCTACAGAGCATGGGGGAAATCATATGATACCCCCACCAAGTAGTTTTTTCACCTCCTTTGGCTGGAGTCAATTGACTGCTTTCCGCCTCTCATCCTATTTGCCTTTCTAGATCACAGTACAAGCTTATAATATGGTAGTACATGGCACTATATTAGATGAAGGCGCTTCTATTAGCATCATGAGTTCTACTACTTGGAAAGATTTGGGTTCCCCACAGCTTGTGCTTATCACCCAGAACCTGTTGGCTTTCAACGGAGGAACCAGTCAACCCTTAGGGATCCTTCCGAAGTTCCCTATTACTTTGGGAGGAAAGATGTTGGGTCCCTATAATACTAGTGATTACCCCATTACTATTGTAGTTATACCCCTTATTAATATTGTTGTGCCCCTATTGCCCCCATATGTTATTACTGTGCCCCATAGAATCCCTCTATTGTTATTATTGTGGCTTTATATTATTATTGTTAGGTCAGCTGGGTTATATTGTGACTCCTTAGACTCCTATATATAGAAAGGAGGTTTTGTCATTTGAATCATCGAAGAATTGTTCATTTATGTAATGTAAAGAAGGTTTCCCCCTCAAAGAGGCTGAATTCTAAGGTGTTGATCTATCTTTCCTATCTTTTCTTGAGCTGGTTTCATAACATTTGGTATCAGAGCTTTGGATTCTAGGGTTTCGCTGCTCCAAACAAGTCATCATGTAATTTTTGCTATAACTTTTGTTATGTGATGTTTCAAAATTTTCCAAAAAAACCCATTTGAGAAGAAATCGCGCTGAACCTCGGGTCCGAATTTCAGAGCTTTTCGCACTATATTTGCGGAGATATGATCTAAGGAAGTTGGTCTTTTTGCAGACTCCTAAATTACATTCCAAACAGGTGACCTGGGGAAAATAGTCATAAATTTCTCTCTAGGGATTGGATTGAAATTTCGTAAGAAGGTATAGAAATAGGACAGGCTGTAGTTTCTTTTATGAATTTTTTAGATCTAAAGGTCGAAACAGTGACTCGTGGCACGTCGTACAAGTTCACTCTACTGAACTAGTCTATAATCAAGTTACTGTGGGAGATTTCACATAACTCTTCCTTGGAGAATCCAAATTGGGTCAAACTTGTGGCATTGGAAAGAGGACATAGAGGGATACTACAGATCACAAATTTAGAACTATATGATCAGAAAGTACAGAGATACATCAGAGGCAATATCGAGCTCCTACAAAGTGAAAAAAGGTGTGTAGGTTTTCTTAATTTTTTGCTTAAGCTTGGTTTGAAAATTATTTTGAAGGAATTCAAAGGGCATAGTAGAGAATTATTATCAATAAATGATGCCCCGAGGAAAGAAAATGCAAACACCTAGTAAGGAACCTGAAAGCTCGAGCATGACTCACGAAGAAGAGGAAGAAATGCTACTTGATATATCAAAATTACAAGAATAAGTGCAACAAATGTCACTGCCACAAAAGCTAACAGAAGCTAAGATAAATGGTGTGGAAGCTAAGATGAATGGCATGGAAGCTAAAATGAATGGCATGGAAGCTAAGATGGAAAACTTGAAGATAGATTTGAACGCAAATTTGAAGACATGCGTGGCAGATTTGAAGATAGATTTGACAAATTTTCTACAAGAAATACTTACCAATGGTGAAAAGGTAGTAAAGGAAACTCATGATGCGAACAAAAGAAATGTTAATCATGATTTCTTAGACTCTAATTGTTATATACCTAGGGGGGTTAATATGGGGTACCAAGGGAGGTACCCAAGGTAATAATGTAATAATGGGATGGGCCATAGTTATAAATAAGGTGGTTAACTCATATCATGTAAGGGACCACAAGTAGTTAATAATAATGTAATGGGTCCATGGTATTAGTTGATGGTATGAGGGAACCATGGTAATGACCCATGGTATTGTATGTATGAGGCCTATATAGAGGCTAGAGACTCCATGTCAAGGGAGTGTCAAGGATTATTATATGAACGAGCATATGGCTTGTGGAGTGTTCTCCTTCCTTAAGGAGTGAATGTATGGTGTTGCCCTACCTTAAGGGTTTGATCAATAAAGAATCATTTAATATTATTTCTGGGTTTATTTGCATTATCTTACATTTTCATATCAGATCTATAGTATTTCCGGGTTAGATCTATAACAAGTGGTACCAAGGGGGGATAATAGATCTAACCCAGAAATAATATAGATCTGATATGAAAATACAAGATAATGCAAATGAACCCAGATACCACTTGTTATAGCTCTGATACCACTTGTTATAGATCTAACCCGGAAATACTATAGATCTAATATGAAAATATAAGATAATGCAAATAAACCTAGAAATAATATGAAATGATTCTTTATTGATCAAACCCTTAAGGTAGGGAAACACCATACATTCACTCCTTAAGGAAGGAGAACACTCCACAAGCCATATGCCTGCTCATACAATAATCCTTCACACTATTCCTTGACTATATCCCTTCACACAGAGTCTCTAGCCTCTATATAGCCTCATACATACAATACCATGGATCATTACCATGGTTCCCTCATACCATCAACTAATACCATGGGCCCATTATATTATTATTAACTACTTGTGGTCCCTTACATGATATGGGTTAACCACCTTATTTATTACTATGGCCCATCCCATTATTACATTATTACCTTGGGTACCTCCCTTGGTACCCCATATTATCCCCCCTAGGTATATAACACTCCACCCCCCTTAGCATGTTTCATCCCCGAAACATGGGAAGAACACAAATAATAAGATCTACTCAAAAGAGTAGTCCATTGGTACCATGCATGTGCATCTAGCCATCCAAGAGAAAGGTGAACCCTCGATCTCGCTGGTGCCTCGCTCGCTTGAGATGGAAGTTGACCATGGCAGCTCTTCTGTGTTGATGTGTAGTAGGTGGATCTTCGCTCCTCGCTATCCGTCATACGGGGGTTGTTGTCCTTGTGGCTAATTGGTTGCCATCTTGTTGGTTGTTTTCTTGCGGGGTGATGTGGGTGATGATATGTTGAAGTTTTAACCCACGGTGTCTTTTTCTTTAATTCACCCTGCTGTGGTGCCTGTTGTGGTGTCTTCTTTTCCAATATGACTTCAACCACTGAGCCCTCCTCTGATGTATCAGCACCTGTAACCTTTTCTGCTTCAGCCTCTATTTGTGTTTGATTTTCTATCATCACTGGCTCATCATATAATATGTCAGACCCTGGAACATCTTCTCCTTCAGCCTCCTTGGACTCTACCTGTTTATTAATGGAAATATCATGTAATGTAATTTTCTTCTTTTTATACCAGAGCTTCAGGAATTTATTCTGCACATTAATATTGATAGTACTCACAGATTCCATTCAAGGATATCCCAAAACAACATCCATATTATCCATCTCTGAAGTATAAAAATCACCATGCAACACATACTTATCCATAGAAAGCTTCAAATCCTTATAAATTTGAACATCCTCATCATCAACCTGTGTATTTTCAATTTGTTTTGCTGGAACTTGCAATTTGTTTGCCAAATTAACATTGATGAAATTATGCTTGCAACTAGGATTTATAGAAACAATGATTTTCTCCCTCTGAATCAATCCATGAACTTGCAATAAGGAGATACCAACAGAAAATAACCCTTTAGGTTTCTTGGTTTCCTTATTTCCTGTAAAAATAAAATCTTTGCTAGGCTGTGTGTCTGTCTGTGTGAGCTTATCCACAAGATTAGATTTATGGTCAAAGTGGTCACGAATAGTTTTTGCGAACATCTCCCAAGTAGTTACCCTTGGATGGCATTTTTGATGACACTGCCACCATTGCCATCTTTCAAGGTCCAAGTACATTTTTCCCCTACTCAACTGAGTCTCATCATCATAGATGTAATTCAATTTGAAATATTTCTCCATTTGTGCTAGCCATTTAGCTGGATGAGAGCCATCAAATATATACAAGTCCCTCAAATTCTGATCTAGGGCCGCCATCACAAAATTTTGGCGAAAATTTGAAATGGCCACAATTCAGTCAATATTGCTCAGAATCCTTATTATAACCTATTTTTAGAAATGGAACAATCATTCTGCATCTGCCCATGTGGTAGAAATCTTGATCCAGGCACTTGGAATTTCAGATCTGCGCTGCAACTCTCCCGCTGTCACCAAAATTTTTGCAAAAAGAACTGATTTTAAATCAACGATATCTCCCTCATCCGGACTCCGATTCGACTGATTTTTTTTTTGAATTTGGGTATTTTTCACAAAGAATCTAGATCTACAATTATATTTTGTAGATCTTGCACCAGGACGTCCAAATCTGTGCCGCAAACTTGCTGCCCTGAAAAATTGTCTGCAACCCCACTGATTTTTAGATCAACGATATCTCCTTCATCCGGACTCCGATTCAACTGATTTTTTTTTGAAATTGAGTGTTTTTTCACACATAATTCCGATCTACAATTAGATTTAGCAAATCTTGCACCAAAATGTACAGATCTGATCTGCAAACTCGCCGCCCCTGAAATCCTTCAAAAAATTAAAAAAAATTCTCCACTTTTTTTTCCCAAGAAAGTGCTCTGATACCACTTGTTATAGATCTAACCCGGAAATATTATAGATATGATATGAAAATATAAGAAAATGCAAATAAACCCATAAATAATATGAAATGATTCTTTATTGATCAAACCCTTAAGGTAGGGCAACACCATACATTCACTCCTTAAGGAAGGAGAACACTCCACAAGCCATATGCCTGTTCATACAATAATCCTTCACACTATTCTTTGACTATATCCCTTCACATGGAGTCTCTAGCCTCTATATAGGCCTCATACATACAATACCATGGGTCATTACCATGGTTCCATCATACCATCAACTAATAGCATGGGCCCATTACATTATTATTAACTACTTGTGGTCCCTTACATGATATGGGTTAACCACCTTATTTATTACTATGCCCCATCCCATTATTACATTATTACCTTGGGTACCTCCCTTGGTACCCCATATTATCCCCCCTAGGTATATAACCCAGAAATAACCCTAGGTAAAATTTTCGCCAATATTTTTTGTGATGGCGGGCCTAGATTGGAATTTGAGGGACTTGTATAAATTTGATGGCTCTCATCCAACTAGATGGCTAGCACAAATGGAGAAATATTTGGATCACGTCTATGATAATGAGACTTAGCTTATGGTGGGAAGCATGTACTTGGACAATGAAAGACGACAATGGTCGCAAGAGCATCAACGTTCCAATGGAAGGTTTTTGACTTGGGATGCCTTCAAAAAAGCTCTTATAGAGCGCTTTGACCGTAAATCTAATCTGGTGGATAAGCTCACATAGACAGACACACAACCTAGCAAAGATTTTATTTTTACAGGAAAGAAGGAAACCAAGGAACCAAAAGGGTTTTTTTTGCTGGTATCTCTGTATTGCAGGTTCATGGATTGATTCAGAAGGAGAAAATCATTGTGTCTATAAATCTGAGCTGCAAGCAAAATCTCATAAATGTCAACTTGGCAAAAAAATTGCAAGTTCCAGCAAAACAAATTGAAAATACACAGGTTGATGATGAGGATGTTCAAATTTATAAGGATTTTAAGCTTTCTATGGATAAGTATGTGTTTCATGGTGATTTTTATGCTTCAGATATGGATAACATGGATGTTGTTTTGGGATACCCTTGGATGGAATCAATGGGTACTATCAATATTAATGTACAGAAGAAATTCCTGAAGCTCTGGTATAAAAAGAAGAAAATTACATTACAGGATATTTCCATTAATAAACAGGTAGAGTCCAAGGAGGCTGAAGCAGAAGATGTTCCATGGTCTGACATATTAGATGATGAGCCAGTGATGATAGACAATCAAACACAAACAGAGGCTGAAGCAGAAAAGGTTATAGGTGTTGATACATCAAAGGAGGGCTTAGTGGTTGAAGTAATATTGAAAGATAAGACACCACAACATGCACCAGATAACAGTCAGGCTCCCGTAAGGGGTGAATTGAAGAAAAAGCCATCGTGGATTCAAACTTCAACATATCATCACCCACATCACCCTGCAAGACAACCAGCAAGATGGCAACCAATTAGCCACATGGACAACAACCCCCGCAGGACAGATAGATTGGAGCGAAGATCCACCTACTACACATCCACATAGAAGAGCTGCCACAGTCAACTTCCATCTCAAGCGAGTGAGGCACCAGCGAGATCGAGGGTTCACCTTTCTCTTGGATGGATAGATGCACGTGCATGGTACCAGTGGACTACTCTTTTGAGTAGATCTTATTATTTGTGTTCTTCCCATGTTTCAGGGACGAAACATGCTTAGGGGGATGGAATGTTATATACCTAGGGGGGATAATATGGGGTACCAAGGGAGGTACCCAAGGTAATAATCTAATAATGGGATGGGCCATAGTAATAAATAAGGTGGTTAACCCATATCTTGTAAAGGACCACAAGTAGTTAGTAATAATGTAATGGGCCCATGGTATTAGTTTGATGGTATGAGGGAACCATGGTAATGATCCATGGTATTGTATGTATGAGGCCTATATAGAGGCTAGAGACTCCACATGAAGAAGAGTCAAAGACTATTGTATGAACAGGCATATGTCTTGTGGAGTGTTTTCCTTCCTTAAGGAGTGAATGTATGGTGTTTCCCTATCTTAAGGGTTTGATCAATAAAGAATCATTTCATATTATTTCTGGGTTTATTTGTATTATCTTGTATTTTCATATCAGATCTATAGTATTTCTGGGTTAGGTCCATAACAATTAGTATCAAAGCCATAACAAGTGGTATCAGAGCTACAACAAGTGGTATCAGAGCACTTTCTTGGGCAAAAAAGTGGAGATTTTTTTTTTATTTTTGCAGGATTTCGGGGGCGGCGAGTTTGCAGATCAGATCTGTATATTTTGGTGCAAGATTTGTAAAATTTAATTGCAGATATGGATTTTTTGTGAAAAAATAGCCGATTTTGTTAAACACACATGGAAAACATAGAGTAGGAAAGATAAATCATTCAGTTCATTTTTTTATTAAGATCAGATATACATTTATAGTACAATGTGTGACTCTTGGGTTTCAGATCCCAAGGTCTCTTGGACTGCTTAGTCTTTTCGGCTTCCACACTAACCCTTTAGGATTAGGTGTCCAACATTCCCCCCCTTAATCCGAAGGGTTATGTATGAGTCCAAGAAGAGAGCTGTAATACAAAATGTGCAAAAATGCATGGCAGCACTAGGCTGAATGTGCTCTATGAAATGTTGGTAAAAAAGGGCGGTGGTTTAAGGATGACCACCAACACTGGAACGCTTAGTGCAGTTCCCGGAACTCTTCCAAAACTGGCAAGAAACTGAAGTTTTCTGCTAGAGGAAGTGTTCTCAATCTGTGATGGTTTAAGGATGACCAACAACTCTGGAATGCTTAATGCAATTCATGGAACTCTTCCAAAACTGGCAAGAAGCTGGAGTCTTCTGCTAGAGGAAGTGTTCTTAATCTATGATGGTTTAAGGATGACCAACAACTCTGTAATTCCGGGAACTCTTCCAAAACTGGCAAGAAGCTGGAGTCCAACTGCTAGAGGAAGTGTTCTCAATCTGTTCACGGGCATCTTTGTCTCTGGCTACAAATCTGAAACTGGTGTGGCAGGTTGTGGCTCAGGCTCGCTTGATGTGACTTCGAAGCTTGTAGATGACCATCATTTCCCCCCCTGTCAGATACAAGGTGAGATGATGGAGAAAACTCAACTGCAAGACTGTTCAATACTCTGGAACAAGTTCTGACATGTGTTTGGAATATCTTCTTGGCTGTTGATGCCCATTGCCAAGAAGCGATCCATCCAAGATGAATCTTTGTTCTTGCAGGGTGTTTGTTTCTGAAGCATCTGTTTGAAGAATGGCTGGTTTTATGACAGTTATTACATGGATGAAGATCAAAACAGTGATCTTTCAGATGGCCAACTCGGTCACAGTGTTGGCATTTCACGATCTATTGTTGTTGTTGTTGCGGAAGAGGGGCAGATTCTGGAACAGTTGAAGCTGAACTGTCATGAGAAGCAGGTGAACTGTCATCAATGAATCCAGCACTCTGAAACTGAATGGGCTTTGAGTAGTCTGGAATATGAAAGGACAAGTCCTTGTCATATCCAAGACCAGTTCTGTGCTTGTTGTGGACAAGCTGTTCCCAAGGTCTGATGATGGGCTTGGGAAGTGCAGATTGAGTTTCTGCATCTGCATATACAACTGCTGCTTTATTTGAATGATCTGTACCATTATTGACTTGCTGTTCATGGGAGTCTGTTTCATTGTTCTGAACAGAAACAGGTTCAGAATTATGACTCCACTGCTGTAATTCTTCTTGCTGCAGTTGTGATTCAAGCTGCAAAAACTCTATCTTTTCTTGTGCATATTGCAGACATGTTTGAATGTCTGAAAGAGAGGCTTTGTTAATTTTGACTGTGCTGTTAGCAGTAGACATGATTAGAGTTCTCAATAATTCTAATATTCTTTCAAGCTTAGCCATTTTTCTACACCTTAAAAATCTCCAAATCCCACAGAAAAATGTAAGCTGCTAAATATCTTCAAGTTGCACAAGAGAGCCCTATATTTTAAAGGGAAAAATCAAGTAGAGATATCTTGAAACTGTCAAAATTATACAAATATCACCAGACTTTCAGAGATTCTGTTCTTTAAATTCAGCAAATGTTAGGAAGAACAGTGGCTGTAGATAAGTGTAACCACAGAAAATACAAGTTTGTAGCCTTGGGGCTAGATCATTCTTTATGGAAGTCGCTGTAGAAAATACAAAGTTGGCCTATGCAGGTCACGAACCAACTTTAGAAAGATTGCTTTAGGTCTGGAACCAACTGTCTTCTCAAATTAAAGCCACAGAACTGAAACAAAGTTTCTGAAAATAAACAGGCAAGAACTCCTCGACTTCAATCACCAAAATCATTTAACCAATTCAACTTGGCATCTCTAAAAGAGTCTGCTACAACAAAGATAATATGGACTTGTGCAAAATACAAAGCATTCGACTTTCCAACAGTGATTTATCAACCACCAAAGTATGCACTCGGCCTTTCTAATGGAGGAAATATATATCTTGCCAAAAAATGTGGTGCAGTGAACAGTGTATGAATTTCAAAACCCAAAAACGAGTCAGTTGATGGTTTCGGATTCATTTGTTGTAAGATATATGCACATCTTGGAGTTGAAAGTAAATTTCCTTTCCATGGTTAGCGGGCAGATACTCTATCGATAGATCAGAGTTTATTCTGATTTCTTGCAACATTCAGATGCTTTGGTAGCTTGGTAACATAAGAATGAGAATTGAACGTTCAGCTGCTATCAGTCTTAAATCTGTTATGCACAAAGATTTGATCTAGAATGAAATAGACTACAGATAATTGTACCTTAGTGTCATTGTTGCATTTACAAATATTAAAGTAAAATGTTTTCTTCAGTCCGCTGAGATGGTGGTCAAAACTCTATGCGCCGGAACCTACTTGCATTGATGACTTGTAGAAATCACATTTAATATGCAGAAGAACGAAGTTCAACATCTATATGCGAGTCGTAGATATGGGAACTTATTTCTGCTATGCGGCTGAATTTGCAATAATATAATCAATCAATTGAATAACTCGATCAGTGTCCGGGCCCACCACCGGTGCTCTTGCAATGCCCATAATCCGGAGGCGCACACATTGAAACCCAAAATATGCTCATCCCAAATGGAAAACTTCTGCCGCACACTGCACGTCGTTCTGAACAGAAATTTCTCCAACAATACAACAGTCGTGTTAGGTCTTCAATAAACCAGAGTACATACAATTTTAGGTTCATGCGGTAGAGAGAATAGATAACATAAACACACGATATCTTGACTGATATTTATCATAATTCGTTGCTCACAAATGTCTGCAAATAATACGACTTTTTCTCTTTGATTTCTACAGCTGTGGACGAGCTATCATGACAACCTAATTATTTTCCAGGCATCTTGGAGGATTTGTGCCAAAATCACAGATGACACTGAAATATCAACTAAATATCCAACTGCGCACACAGACCCCGGTTCCACTGCGTTGCCGAGGGGTTCATAACAATATACAAACAGAAGGCTGGTACGTTAACATATCTGTACACAATGATTTATATCAACTGTTTATTGTTGACACCTCTATCGATGATTGCCACATTACGAGATATTGTTCAGGTCTCAGAAGCCCGGAGCTCCACGGAGATGGCAGCGTCAAGATTTGTAAACGATAATCTTGCAGTTAATATATCGTCCGCACCTGTAACGTCTACCAACCCCTTTCAACAAAGATTTGGGCAGACATCACAAGTTTGCATAGGAAACTCTTCGTCATCCAGATCATATCTCACCAGAGGCAAAAGATTTTCTATTGAAATGTTTGAAGAAGCCCATATCAGAGAGCTCGAGGAGGAGGTTAAATTGCTTCGCAACTTATCCCATCCGAACATAGTGCGTTTGGTGCATCCAAGCAAGTGGTTGAGCTGGCAACGGTTTCTGAGGCGAAGTCAATGAAGGGGACACCATATTGGATGGCACCTGAAGTCATTCGTCAAACTGGACATGGCTTGTCTGCGGATATATGGAGTGTTGGTTGTACTGTTATTGAAATGGCAACAGGCAAACCTCCATGGAGCCAGCAATTTCAAGAGGTGGCTGCATTATTTCATATTGGAACAACAAAGTCACACCCACCAATTGCGTTCAAACGTATGAAACGTATGACTGTCAGATGAATGTCAGAGAATGCAGATGGAGCAGCGCTTTTAGATGGAGCGTTTATGGACAGAGAGCGCAGGAGGTGCAGAGAATCACGTAGAGGAAAGAGCGCTGGCAGAGGTAGAGGACAAAGCGCTGGGAGGTGCAGAGAATCATGCAGAGGACAGATGCGTTATATGGCAGAGGCAGCATGTCAGGAGCGCTGGAATTTATGGGAGAGAACGTTTCGATTCTAGAACTGATAGAATGTTTTGATTACAACAGCCACTGAATGGTCTCTAGCAGCGTAACGCACCATTACACTCATGAACCGCACCATATACCATTCAAATGATTTAAAAACAAGGCAATATCAAGCATCAACCATTCAAATGTTATTATTCAAAAGCATTCCAACGAACATATATACCAGCATATAATCGGTCTTCAAAATATATTTGCCATCACCATCTTGCATATACAACCAGTGTATACTCGATGCGTAGGTTTACACAGGCCACAAAAAAACAAGTGGCTCACAAAGGATTGAGCAGATTATGAACAACCTGGCTCTGATACCATGTTAAACAAACATGGAAAACATAGAGTAGGAAAGATAAATCATTCAGTTCATTTTTTTATTAAGATCAGATATACATTTATAGTACAATGTGTGACTCTTGGGTTTCAGATCCCAAGGTCTCTTGGACTGCTTAGTCTTTTCGGCTTCCACACTAACCCTTTAGGATTAGGTGTCCAACAGATTTTAAAAAAAAATTAGTTGAATCGGAGTCCGGATGAAGGAGATATCGTTGATCTAAAAATCAGTGGGGTTGTAGACAATTTTTCAGGGCAGCGAGTTTGCGGCGCAGATCTGGATGTCTTGGTGCTAGATCTGCAAAATATAATTATAGATCTAGAATCTTTGTGAAAAATTACCTAATTTCAAAAAAACAATCAGTCGAATCGGAGTCCGGATGAGGGAGATATCGCTGATTTAAAATCAGCTCTTTTTGCAGAAATTTTGGTGACGGCGGGAGAGTTGCAGCGCAGATCCAAAATTATAGTGCCTGTATCAAGATTTCTATCACATGGGAAGATGCAGAATGATTTTTCCATTTCCGAAAACAGGTCATAATATGAATTCTGAGCAATATTGACTAAACTGTGACAATTTCAAATTTTCACCAAGTAAGTGAAATTTTTCCAAACCTTCATGGCTTCTAGCAAGGAATTTTTTACAAGGAAAGATAATGGTCCTTCTATTGAAGAATACATAAAAGAATAGAAATCATTATTGAAAAGCAATTGGAAATGGTTTGCAGTGCAATTATTTAGAGATGATGCAGCCACATGGTGGGGATTACTTAACCAAAAGAAGTGTTACAACTTGCCTGATGAAGAGTTTGAAAAATTCCTTTTAGATCGATGGTCTCATACTAGAAAACAAGATAAGGAGAAACATATGGGGTTATTTCCTACTGGTATATCTTTATTGCAGGTTCATGGATGGATTCAGAAGGAGAAAATCATTGTGTCTATAAATCCCAATTGCAAGCAAAATCTCATAAATGTTAATTTGGCAAAAAATTGCAAGTTCCCGCAAAACACATTGAAAACACATAGGTGGATGATGAGGATGTCCAAGTGTATAATGATTTGAAGATTTCTATGGATAAGTATGTGTTGCATGGTGATTTTTATACTTCAGAGACAGATAATATGGATGTTGTTTTGGGATACCCGTGGATGGAATCAGTGGGTACTATAAATATTAATGTGCAGAAGAAATTCCTGAAGCTTTGGTATAAAAAGAAGAAAATTACATTACAAGATATTTCCATCAATAAACAGGGAGAGTCCATGGAGGTTGACACAGAAGATGTTCCAGGGACTGACATATCAGAGGATGAGCAGTTGATAGTCGACAATCAAGCACAAACAGAGGCTGAAGCCGAAAAGGTAACAGGTGTTGACACATCTGATGAGGGTTCAGTAGTTGAAGTCATATTGGAAAAGAAGACACCACAACAGGCACCACAGCAGGGTGAATTAAAGAAAAAGACACAGTGGGTTAAAACTTCAACATATCATCAACCACATCACCCCACAAGAAAACAACCAACAAGATGGCAGCCAATTAGCCACAAGGACAACAACCCCCGTATGAAGGATAGTGAGGAGCGACGATCCACCTATTACACATCAACACAGAAGAGCTACCACGGTCAACTTCCATCTCAAGCGAGTGAGGCACCAGTGAGATCGAGGGTTCACCTTTCCCTTGGATAGCTAGATGCACGTTCATGGTACCAGTGGACTACTCTTTTGAGTAGATATTATTATTTGTGTTCTTCCCATGTTTCAGGGACGAAACATGCTAAGGGGGGTGGAATGTTATATACCTAGGGGGGATAATATGGGGTACCAAGGGAGGTACCCAAGGTAATAATGTAATAATCAGATGGGCCATAGTAATAAATAAGGTGGTTAACTCATATCATGTAAGGGACCACAAGTAGTTAGTAATAATGTAATGGGCCCATGGTATTAGTTGATGGTATGAGGGAACCATGGTAATGACCCATGGTATTGTATGTATGAGGCCTATATAGAGGCTAGAGACTCCATGTCAAGGAAGTGTCAAGAATTATTGTATGAACAAGCATATGGCTTGTGGAGTGCTCTCATTCCTTAAGGAGTGAATGTATGGTGTTGCCCTACCTTAAGGGTTTTGATCAATAAAGAATCATTTCATATTATTTCTGGGTTTATTTGCATTATCTTATATTTTCATATCAGATCTATAATATTTCTGGGTTAGATCTATAACACTAATGTGGGATCGAAAACCTACCATATTCCAAAAATCGATATGAGGAAGTTTGATGGCAAGGATCCTGCAACATGGATATTACAAATGGAGCAATTTTTCGATCTCAATAATGTGCAAAACACACAAAAGGTACGTATGGCAACTTTATATTTAGAACCAAATCAGTTTGTATGGTATCAATGGCTTTGCTCTCGTAAACAATTTATCACTTGGGCAATTTTTACGAAAGAATTGATAACACATTATGAGGATACAAAAAGCAACACTTTTTTTAGCCAAATAATAAGTCTCAAACAAAAGGGTTCAATAATGGAGCACATTGAGGAGTTCCAAAAATTGAACATAAGGGTAAAAGATATTCCAGAGGAGCATAGGATTGATGTGTTCATAGGGTCTTTAAAGGATAATATCCAACATTATGTTCGCCTTTGGGAACCTGATTCATTAGAGAAGACATTCAAGTTAGCAAGAAAAATGGAAAGCAAAATTATGGCAACCAGGAAGCATACCACTCACAACTATAAATACAGAAGTGTTGTTGCCCCTAGTCTTCCACAACCTATAAGGTTGACACCACAACAATTGGAAGAAAAAAGAGCAAAAGGGCTTTGTTACAGTTGTGATAGCAAATACACTAAACGTCATAAGTGTGTTGAGAAGAAATTATTCTACATAGATTGTGAAGAGGAAGAAGAAAAGGAGCAAGAAAGGTCAAAAGAAGAGGATATACAACAGGAACAAAGCCTAGATGAAGAACAAATAAATCTGACCATATCTTGTAATGCATTGGTGGGAATTACCACTCCTCAAACCATCAAGATAGAAGGACAAATCAAGAAGAAAAAGGTAATAGTGTTGATTGATTCAGGAAGCACCCACAATTTTATTCATTGCAAGGTAGCAAAAGAATTGAATTGCTTCCTATATCCAGCACTAGAGTGTCAAGTGATGATTGCAAATGGAGGAACAATAAATTGCTCTGGAAAGTGCCATAATATCAAGCTATCCATGGGAGAATATGTATTGGCTAGCCCAACGCTTTCCATTCCAATGGGAGGTGTTGATGTTGTACTAGGAGTCCAATGGCTACAATCCTTGGGTACAATAGCTTTTAATTTTCAAGAACTTTTCATCAAATTTTCTACGGAAGGAAAGGAAGTTGAATTAAGGGGTACTGTAGGGAAACCAGGAAAGATAATCAGCTCTAATAGTATGACAAAGCTTCTAAAAAACAAACAAAGAGGTGTAATTGCACAATTATGTTCACTAGATGTTTCCACACCGGAATCATCTATTTCTCCAGATTTACAAAAAGTCCTGGACAATCATTCCAAGGTATTTGAGACTCCCAAAGGTCTCCCACCTATGCATGATCATGATCATTCTATTCATCTGATTCCAGGAAGTGTTCCTCCAAACATCAGGCCATACAGATATCCCCATGTCCAAAAGAGTGAAATTGAACGTATGGTTGCAGAAATGCTAGAGGCTGGTATAATTCAACCGAGTCAAAGTTCTTTCTCTACTCCAGTAGTATTGGTGCACAAAAAGGATGGATCATGGCGCATGTGTCCGAATTATAGGGAGCTCAACAAGCTCACTATTAAAGATAAGTTCCCCATTCCTGTCATTGATGAATTACTGGATGAATTGCATGGATCAATTTACTTCACCAAGTTGGATCTTCGTTCAGGATATCATCAAATCAGAATGAAGACTGAAGACATTCCGAAAACATCATTTAGAACTCATGAGGGTCATTATGAATTTTTGGTCATGCCTTTTGGCCTTACCAATGCACCTTCAACATTTCAAGGTTTGATGAATTCAATTTCCAAACCATTCCTTAGAAAATTTGTGTTAGTATTTTTTGATGATATACTAATCTACAACAAGACTTGGAAGGATCATGTTGAACATGTTGACAGGGTGCTACAACTATTGGAGGAGAAACAATTATATGCAAAAAGATCCAAATGTTTATTTGGAGTCCAAGAGGTGGAATATCTGGGTCATATTGTATCTCATGAAGGAGTTAAGGTAGACCCTAGCAAAATTAAAGCCATTAAGGAATGGAAAATCCCCACATCCATAAAGCATCTGTGAGGATTTCTCGGATTGACAGGGTATCATCAGAAGTTTGTTAAGAATTATGGGAGGATAGCAACACCTCTAACAACATTATTGAAGAAAGATGCATTTTCATGGACTCTGGAAGCAACAAAGGCCTTTGAACATCTTAAAAAGGCAATGTGCCAAGCACCGGTCTTAGCTACACCGGACTTCACAAAAACCTTTATTGTGGAATGTGATGCTTCAGGAAATGGAATTGGTGATGTTCTAATATAGGATGAAAGACCCATTGCTTTTGAAAGTCGTCCAATCAAGGGAAAGTTTTTAAGCAAAGCTATTTATGAGAAGGAAATGTTGGAAATACTCCATGCACTTAAGAAATGGCGACCCTACCTAATGGGAAGACACTTCAAGGTAAAAACAGATCATGATAGCCTTAAATACTTTTTAGAACAAAGATTATCCTCTGAATAGCAACAAAAGTGGGTCACAAAGATGTAGGGTTATGACTTTGAAATCATCTACAAAAAAGGGAAGCAAAATGTGGTGGCAGATGCACTCTCAAGAAAGGAAGAGGATGTGGAAGCATTGTTGTGCGCCATTTCTATTATCCAACCAGATTGGATAAACAAAGTAAGGGAGGAATGGAAGAATGACGAAGAAGTGTGGGAACTTATTCGAAAGTTACAATAATATTCCAGTACGTCTGATACATTTAGCTGGCAAAATGATTTGTTATGGTACAAAGATCGCTTATACCTCTGTAAGAATTCCCAGCTAAAACAAAAGATTCTTATGGAATTGCACACTTCTCCCTTAGGAGGGCACTCAGGATTTTTAAAAACTTACCACAGGGATAAGAAGAAATTTTTTTGGGATGGCCTCAAATCAGATATTCAAAAGTTTGTGGCGGAATGTTTGGTTTGCCAACAAAATAAAGTTGAAACAATTAAGACACCGGGTCTATTACAACTTTTATCCATTCCAAGCCAACGTTGGGAGGAGGTTTCAATGGATTTTATCACAGGTTTACCCAAGTCTGAGGGAAAGAGCGTCATCATGGTGGTAGTTGACAGACTTACCAAGTATGCACACTTTTGTGCATTATCACATCCATTTAAAGCCAATACAGTTTCTACTGCATTTATGGAAACAATTCAAAAGCTACATGGAAACCCAAAGATTATTGTAAGTGACAGAGATCCCATTTTCACTGGAAACTTTTGGACATAATTATTCTCTTGTCTTGGTAATCAGTTAGCTCATAGCTCATCTTATCATCCCCAATCTGATGGGCAAACTGAGATAGTAAACAAATGTTTGGAAGGATATCTTCGTTGCTTTTTATTTGATAAACAGGCACAATGGGTCAAATGGTTGCCTCTGGCTGAATGGTGGTATAACACTTCCTTCCATACAACAAAAAAAATGACCCCATTTATGGCACTTTATGGGTATCAACCACCATCCATCACATCATATTTAAGAGAAAATTCTAAGGTTTAGGCAGTGGAACATCACATCGAACATCAACAACAAGTCCTCCAACTCTTAAAGGATAACCTCTTGTTGGCACAAAATAGAATGAAACAATAGGAAGATCAACATCACAGTGAAAGAAATTTTGATGTAGGTGATTGGGTATTCCTACGGCTACAACCATATAAGCAAATGTCCCTCAAGCAAGCTAAGAAAGATAATAAATTATCACCGAAGTATTATGGTTCGTACAAGGTGTTGCAAAAGATTGGTACTATGGCATACAAATTGGAGCTTCCTGCAGCTTCTCGATTGTACCCAGTTTTCGATGTTTCATGTTTAAAGAAGGTTATAGGTGACAAGATCCCAGTTCAAACAATATTGCCACAACTTGACGAGGAAGGAAAAATTATTTTGGAACCGGAAGCAGTCATAGAAACAAGAACTCGACAGCTACGAAATCGATCAATTTCAGAGTATCTTATCAAGTGGAAGAACTTATCCGCTAAAGATTCCACATGGGAGGATGAGAATTTTATACAGAAGTATCCAGAACTACTCAAGCGTTGAGGACAACACTTTTTTGAAGGAGAGGGGCATGTTGGGTCCCTATAATACTAGTGATTACCCCATTACTATTGTAGTTATACCCCTTATTAATATTGTTGTGCCCCTATTGCCCCCATATTGTTATTACTGTGCCCCATAGAATCCCTCTATTGTTATTTTTGTGGCTTTATATTATTATTGTTAGGTTGGCTGGGTTATATTGTGACTCCTTAGACTCCTATATATAGAAAGGAGGTTTTGTCATTTGAATCATCGAAGAATTGTTCATTTATGTAATGTAAATGAGGTTGCCCCCTCGAAGAGGCTGAATTCTAAGGCATTGATCTATCGTTTCTATCTTTTCTTGAGCTGGTTTCATAACAAAAGACCATCTATATAGATGTGATGGTAGTCCAATGTCCCTTAGATTTCAATATTCTCCTTGAACGTGACTATGTTTATGTCACGGGAGCTCTTGTTTCTTCACTTTTTCGTGTGGTTTGTTTTCTGCACAAAGGGAGAATTGTGACTATTGATAAACTATCATTCATTAGTCACTAGGCGCCTCCTTTGCAACCATCATCCCTTATCGACTCTTGTTTGCAAGTAGTACCTTCCCCTCCACAGGTCAATTATGTGGCTACCCTTTCTGTCTCCGCATCTGTTGATGATCACATAGATGGTATTTTACATTATGTACTAGGGGCATTGTAACCTGATCTATCTTTGGTACCAAATGACATGTATTCCTCCCAGAGTGTGGTTCTTCTGTCTAGTGAAGACCTCTTGGGAGCCATGTTCTCTTATGTGTCATGAACAGATGTCATGAGGATAGTTCCTGATCTTGTGTCAACCTCGTTAAAAAATGAAACAAGCGTCTTGAGGATAGTTCTTTTATTGTGTCAACCTCATTAAAAAATGAAGCTTGGGGGGAATGTTCCTCGAATTGAGTCATTATGCCGGGGGCATGCAAACTTATCTCAAGCATAGTTTTTCGTTTCAAGATTGTGTAAACATGAAACTAAATCCAGGCAGAGTTCTCCATGGTTCAAGCTTGTGTAAAAATGAACCCATGCCCACTTTACATCTCGTGATTGCCGTTTTTATCAGCTAATTTATGCTAGATGAGCCTTGGTTGTTTCATTCCATTGCCACCATCTCTTTGGCCAATCATATGCTTTCACTTGGCTGTTTTTCCTTTCCTGAGGTACTACAACAATGAGTGGTTTTATTAGCCAGCCTCTTGACCATTACATGTTTTGAGCAGTTCCACCATTGCTGGAACCAGTTGCTACCCTTTATACCACTCGTTCCTCTAGGACGAGTCACCTTTAAGCTCTTTTTTGACTCATAAAAGATGAAAATATTGCCGAGTATTTTTTCCTTTTTGACTCGTAAAAGAAAATAAAAATAGGAGGTATATTTTCAGCTCTTTTTGACTCTTTAAACACGAAAAGGTTGTCGAGCTCTTATCGTTTTGGACTCATAAAAGGCTACGAAACATTGTGCACCTAGTATACATTTACCCCCTTTTCGGGCTAGGATGCACTATTTACGAAAAAGGTACTCCTTATTGAAATGGTCAAGCGATTCTCTCGAGTATCATTTTTTACCTTTTCGGGCTCGAGAGACACAAATGTACGAAAAGGGACCATGTGGAGTTTTATTTTCTGTGTCTTTTTCAAACTCTCTAAACATGAAAAGGATACCGAGTTACACCTTTTTCGAACTCGTTAAAACATTAAACGACATTGGATTCATCACCATGACGAACGTGAGCTTCTCCTTCCTAGGGCTCATTAAACTTACTAGGTCGGATCCGTCCGAAGGATGAACTTACAATGCAAGCATATGTTATCCCCTTCAAGCTTGCAACCAAAAATAATTGCGGTACCTACCAGAAATGGTGGGGTAAAATTTAGAAATTCGATCAGTCATGTTGGCAACTCACTCTTGAACATGACACTTTCTGCTTCGTTTTGGGTTGGGATATCCTCCTTTATTTTGACCTTCCTAGGATGGGCCGCTCATTTTTTCCTTCCATTTGATCTCTGCCACATCCTCATGACCACCGATCATATGGATTCGACAGCTGCCAAACTTTGAAATCATGTCACTGATATGTTCAAGAGCCAGTCCTTTTGCAGTTACACTTACTCCTGATTCTCTGTATCATTTGAAATCATTTTCATCCCTTCGTCTCATGTCGATGACGTGGGATACATCATGGCACTCCTTTGACACGATCAGTTCCTGGTGAATTCAACTCATTATCTAGGAAGCTGACCGAGAGACTCCCTTCCCGTACCTTAGAGCTTGCATTCCCTCATGGAAATTTCTTCACACTCAATGACAAGTTCACGTCATTGGCTTTCAATCAGGTGATTTCATGGGTGTTCGAAATTAGTTCCTTTATTCACATTCTGTGAACTGTGCTGCCAGTACCTTGAGAGCCATTATCATTATTGGTGGTTTCTCTCGCGCTTGTTAACAATTCACATCATTGACCGGTAATCAAGTGACTTCTTAGCATATTCGACTTCAACACATTCATTCGCATGTTAGGATTTGTACTTTGATCGGGTCGTTTGGATCGCAAGACCATGGGCTAAGATTACACAAGTCCAGGTTACGAGGCGATGTGACATGGTCATGTTGATATACATTTCTCTTTCAAATGGATGGTCGTGACTATACCATGAGTTGTTATATGTGATCCTTCTCATTATTGGATGGTTATGACCATACCTTGGTTTTGTTATGATCCTTTCTGTTGGATGGCTAAGCCCATGCCTTGGATCCATTTACATGATCATTCTCTGGATGGCTGCATCCATACCACGATTCGTGTATTATTATTCAGAGTTTTCAGCAATGTATATGTATCTATGCTTGCTTGCAGGTTATCCGATGACGGACTCCAGTTCCCTGCACGCACTTGTAAAGCATTTCACTCCTCACTCTAGTTCGTCCTTCATGCTTTAGGGGGCATCTGTTACACAACATTTTGTCACTATCTCTGTACTACTCATCCACGATCTTAGAGGACCTCTACAGTGAACCCCACATGCTTTTCTCTCATGAAGAAACTCCCATTATGTCCCTCTTCATGAGCAGAACAATTCACTTTTGCATCATTTCCCAAAAATCTTCTGTTTGCCCTAGTTTACAAGACCGGCGCTAATGACCTGCATCCTACTCACACCGATATGTAGAGATTAAAACTGTCACCAGCACCAATCAGATCGACTGATCCCTTTCTCAGTCGCACCGATCCTCTTTTAGAAAGTTTTTTAAATATGGAGCCAAAGCTTCCAGCTCTGGAAGCATTGTAACAAAAGTCTGGTAAATGGTTAGGTTGGATGGAGTAGAGGAGGTCAGTTTGGGCTCCTTTCCCCTATTAGGAAGGAACTAATCCAAGAGATAAGGCCTTCTCCCAAGAAGAGGAACCATCTCCGCTCCATCCAAACTATATAAACCTCTCTTTTTCCCAAGCAAAAGCTAGTTTTTAGTTTGGAGTTAGAATAATCAGCAAGACATCTATAGTCTAAATGTTTCTAGTGTATGTTTGAGGGATAATAGTTTGCTTTGGTGTGATTTGAGACTAGAGGGAAACAGGCCTTAAAACCTCTATTGTTGGGGTTGTCCATGAAGTGCTAGCAGAAGTGTGGGAACCCCGATACATTAGAGGGGACTAGCAACGTCAAGGCATTGGTTGTAATCTCTTTTTGATTTACATAAATGCAACTATTTATTGATTTCCTACATGAAGTGTCATTTTACATCTTTATGGTTTGATGTTCCTTGACCTGTTAAGTAGGTTGAATACAATATTGTATGCTATTATGTTTGTTGTTTGTTGTTGTTTGCGTGTTTTAGGTGTTCGATGGAAGGAAACGAAAGATAATTGGAGTGAGGAAGAAGGATCATCACCAATCGAAATAGCATTCTAAGAGGCAGGCCCTCTTAATTGATTCTAGCTTAAGGTAATATTCCATAGATTGTCTGTTTGTGACTAGAACCGCTCTCTTGGGATAGAGGGATTATTTATGTCTGCACTTAGAATTTACCTGCATCACAAGCTCCAATGTCCCGCTTATGGAGTTAGTGATGTATAGTGTACTGATGTGTCTTGGAACTTTCGCTTAGTTCAGAAGCCTGATAACATGCCAGCACGTTTTCACATATGTATTGTAATTGTTTGTAAGACAAATCTTTAAACACTTATAATGCATGTTGCTTTAACCTGTGTTAAGACAGTTGAACTATTTTAGTTGTTCTAATACATATGTTTATGAGAATGTGTTGTATAATTTAATAACATTGTCTTTCCCGTGTGGGCCGCCTCCCCGGACACTAAACATAACTATTCCTATAAACTTGTTATAACGACCGTTGCACTCGCGCGAACTACTCCGTTGAGTGTTGTACGTGCTATCCATTCACTGTGTGTTTGTGACTACCAAATTTGTTTAGACTAATGTACCGGAAGTTACGCATGTCCTATTGTGTTGTGTGTCTCTGACAGAGTTGGGACTCTTCCCTTTCGACAGGAGACTCACTTCCACACTCTCCCTTTGCAGTGAAAGAACCTTGAAACAAGTAACACTAGCACTCACCAGGCACACGAACCTCATTGTTCAAAGAAAAAGTAGACCACTCTCACATGCTAATAGGCAAGAGCTAAGGCATATCTTTAAGATAATGGCAACTGTGCCATCGTATCAGATGGGACCCCTACACCAAATGATGTGAGGTCTAGTTGAGACTTCATACCTAGGAGATCCCCTGAATGTTGGCGGGGCCAAGACCGTCAACATTTTTGGTGCTAGAAGGAGGGCCAGATGAAAAGCTGAGTCCTCACAATCTGTTTTGAATCTCTGCATACTTATCATGACTAAAAAAACAATTTCTCTTCTAGATTGTATGTCTTATGGAAACGACTTTTAAATCTCGGAAGAGCTCTGGAATAACTTGTCATGTAAAACATTTGATGGTGGAGTCCAAGTAGCCTTGGTCAGACACGTGATTGGCATTGTAGGCTTTTGTGAAAGGCATGAAATCTTTGACGATTACACGACTTGTACATTGTTCGCATACATGCTTCAAGGGCCTGCATTGGTATGCCACACTGCCCGAAAATTATATTTACTCTTTCCATGATCTGATCGCAGAGATAGACTGTGCTTTCAATCATTTTGACTGTAAAGCACTCAACAAAGAAATTCTGAAATTACGGAAAGCACCTGATGAATCCATTTGAACAATTTTACATGCGCTTTCGTAACCTTGCATATCAATTTCCTGAAGATGAAATTGATTGGGAATTCCTCAATGGAAGATTTAACCATCTTCTTTACATATCTAAAAATTTGCAACTCTTAGAATCATTCGAACCCCTCCCAGTATACTTCGGTGATGGAGTTGTGTAATCACAAGTGGAAACAGTTGCTGTCACAAGTGACTATCCACCTTCCCCTCATCAAACATCTCCACCCCCACAGAGTGATGTGGCAGAACATGCACACACATCTGTTGAACTGTCACATCGTCCTACCCCACCTGCTCTTGATATCTACACAGATTTGGCTTGCAAACCTACTGGTTGTCATGTGGACTTGTTATCTCAACTTTCATCCCCACATTTTGCTGATCCTATGGATTGTACTGTCTTGTGTTTTTCCATTTCAGACTCCACACTTATTGTGAATGAGGATAAAGTTGTCAAAAGAGTGGATGCTGTGCAACCAATTAGCATTATCATGCATGATGAGTGCGTGCAGGAATCTAAAGAAGAACAACTATTGATTCCCCTATGAAAA
The DNA here is from genome assembly GCA_031772625.1 of Pinus tabuliformis. Classification (NCBI taxonomy): domain Eukaryota; kingdom Viridiplantae; phylum Streptophyta; class Pinopsida; order Pinales; family Pinaceae; genus Pinus; species Pinus tabuliformis. The sequence continues at coordinate 1,581,051,821 of CM062818.1, read as the reverse complement.
CTCATTTCTAGATGTTTCTACTTCCGATCATTCACATGACACATCGGATGTCAGTTTGTCATTACAATGCGGAGAGGACATATCTTCCTCTGAAAATCCGTCCCATCTGTCATCTATCATTTCTGAAAACACAAAGGGTGAACATCCTTGCTTCTCATCTACCCCTATGCATGATTCATCAAATCATGAGGATGCCGACAAACATCCTGAGTTTTCTGATCATGGTTGTTGTGATCTCTCTACTTCTTCATTTGACCACAATGTTGATTCATTCATTGTTAAATTGTTTAAGCCACTAGTTTCCGATGATCTACTTATTGACAGAGTGGAAACCCCATAGCCTGTCAAGGTACTTCATCTTGAGTTGATGGTTATGTCAGGCCCTCGCTATCTTGAGGTTAGTTCCACTTCCGGTCAGAAAATTTTTGAAACGCCTAAGGCTCCTCATCACTCCCTACTTTCACTTCCTCCACTCAAATCACATGATCCTATTGCTCAAGATTTGGAGGAATCTTACACAACGAGTGCACTTACAAAGCATAAGTTGTTGGTCTTTCTCATGTTTGAGTGTATGTCAGAGTACAAAAAGTGTGTATGTTTACTGTTTGCATGTAGTGCATCGCAACACAATGGAACATTTGCAAAATGTTTGTTTTGTGCATTCGCTCTTTTTATGGATGTTTTAAAATTCGGATCGTGTTGGTCTTCGTTGATCTATCTTTCTTGTTCATTAGTTTACATGCATATATTTCTTGTTAACCATGCCTTCACCAACATGGGCCAGTGAATGCGTCGGTGGCTGCATTGGAAATATCACTTCACATGAGTAGGCCCATGCACTATCTAACATAGGAGTAGGAGTAGTGTTTGCTTCCTTGATTTTATTTTCTTTGCCTTCTGGTTTGCATGTTTGTTTTCTTGCTTACTTGATTTTATTTTCTTTCTTCCTTTCTTTTCTTACTTGTTTTTCTTTCTCTTTACTTTTTCTTTTGATTTTTTCTTTCTTTGAACTGTGTTTGGCTCTGGAGACAAGCTGGGAAAATCTAAGAGGATTTTTAAAGCTATCAACATCTATTTATCTATTATCCTCTCTCTTTACGAAGAACTTGTTGTCTTCAGTCGATGATGCCTTGATGGAAAATACGTTCTGTTTAGAGTGAGTCTTGGTGAAAATGCAACGATTGTGCTCTAACTAGTACCACCAGCTCTAATCGATTCTTTTGGGTTAACCCTTTTCAGCTCAGTTAAGTAGAGTAAGGTGAGGGGGAAAGCCTTAACAAGTATGTCAGAGGTATACATAACATACTTCTTTGAAGGAACAACCTATTATGCCCTCAATAATTCAGGTTCCCTCTTCCGCCTCTGAAATAAATAAGTGCCTATGCACAGTTCTTAAAAAAAAAATAAAAATAAAAATGAATAAGGTGAAATAAGAGAAAGGCTTCCTACGTAGAGAGGTGATGCAAGTAACTCTGCTTGGGTACTAACCAGGCTCACTGGCAGCAGAGCGATGCTTGTGTTCCTGCATGACTTCGTCGGGGTACTGTCGAGGCCTATTGGAAGTGGAGCAACAATAAAGATGAAACTTAAACTCTAACATTCATATTACTTATGCACCAATATACCCCTCATCCCCAATCAAAACAACTGAGTTGACTTGGCTTGGAATAGGTGCTGACCGATCAAGAGAATGGTAGTGACTACATCTTTCATACAAGCTGGTGCAGAAGCCATCATGATCGAAGAATCGAGCAATACTTCTGGAAGGGTTAGACTCGCTTTTCATGAAATACGGTCCATATAGAGAGATGGAATTTTGCTAGTGTGTCACCAAGTGTTGTAGCGGCTACAACCACCCTCCAAAATTTAGGCTAGCATGCAAATTTCGGAACCTACCTTGGATCCTTCGATCGATCATCCTTGGTCACTTATTGATAAGCTGATGATTTCAAGCTCCTCTCCTTGATCCTAATAGTTTTCCACATTCTCATCTTTATGTAGCATGTGTCATTTTCGAGCATAGGGTTTTTTTTCATGCAAAGGGAATGTTGTCTTGCTTTAAGGGAATTGTGTGTGTATGAGTGGTCGTCATCACATAGACATGTTTCACACTCACCTCACTCACTCTTTTCACGAAGTTTGTTTCTTCAAGGAAAGTATGTCTTATGAATTCTGGATTTTCTACAATGTATCACTAAGTGTCCATGTGTGATCACAGTCGAGTCCTATTATTGTTTACATATGTTTCTTTGATATCACACTTAGCCATTTTTCTGAGTAACCTAGCCTCATCCAGCTTCCTGGAACTATGCGCTTTGCTTCTGCAACCATCAAGCTTCCTCCCTTGCATGCTGAAACCCCGCAGTGTGTAGAGACACCAACCTCCCTTGCCTTCAGAAACCCTGCAGCCCACAGAGACCCCAACCAACACTGATATCCAAAATGCGCAGAGCAGTTAGGCATCTAACATTGTTCTCCAGAAATTCGCAGAGCAGTCCAGCTGCACTGTACTCAGAAATTGCGTAGAGCTGACCTCCAAGGACCCCTGTCCCACAGCAGTTCCTTGAGCCTCAAAAACTGCGCAATGTTGTCGAAGTTGTCTTATCTGTCTTGCATGCCGAAACTATGCAGACGGGCCTCCCAAGGCCTCATTTCGGCAATAGTCACTGTCTGCTAAAATTGTGTAGATCTACCTCTCAGTGACTAGAGGAAAAGGTGATATGTTGAAATCGCTTCCAAGGAGTTGAGGAGAAGGACCAAGGAACCAAGTAATGGAAAACATAAAGACTGCATGCAAACTTTGTCAGATGCATGATCATCTTGACAGTAAGTATGGTAAGTAAAGAACATATTTTGAATTACACTTAGTTGAGTTTGCAGGACTTCTTGCCATTCTCATATCATCCTGTCCTCAGTAACATGCATGTGCGTAAACACAAAAAGTCATCTTATGTGTTTCTTTTACATATCTTTCTTCCTTTTCACTTGTTCAACCAACTGTCATCTTTGGCATGTGGATTTCTATGTCATGCTTGCGACCTCGTTCTGGTGATGTTGAAGGTTGTGTTCGAGTTGTGTTCACCATGTACACATATATCACACTCACACACGATGTTGTATGCATTGTCATGCAAGTGTCATCGCGGTTGTTCAACGATCTATCATAAGTTTCGTGCTTATCCCTGGCATCGTCGGTCAACCAGAATGAGTATATGTTTCCTTGATGATTTGAGTTGTCTTGTCGTCGAGTCATGTTGAGTGTGTGTTTGCAAGGTCATGTATGAAAAAGGTCACTCACTCACACAGTAATTTTGCTGAAATTATGACGACCGAACCACCCTCCAACACCCAGACCTTCGTTGAGCTACATTGCACAGTTTTAACCCTCAGTGTTCATGTACTGCTACCCATTATTACACAGAGCTTGAGGATGTATCTCGGGTAGCTTGCACTGCACAGTCCTGGAATTGACCACACTGATTGTCACCTAGAACAACACAGGAGTTTCTTAGCAAGCCATTTCAATATGCGCTTCCCGCAAGCACATCAACCAAGCCTCCAGCTGGTCAACTAGACAGCTTGACTAGGCAATGACCCCAAGACTCACTCCCCCAAAAAACTATTTAAAACATGCAAATCTTGTCCGCTCTACTGATTGGAGAAACTGTGCAGACATGCCGAATAGACACCCTGTGTTTGTCACTGTCTCCCTAAAAAATTTGCAGTTTTTCCAGCCAGTCACCCGACCTGCTGCTCACCCGAAAAACTAAGAAATTTTCATGAGCAGTCTCCTAGTTGCCCAACATCCCATTCAGATCAGAAACTACAATGGGATGATTAGCAGGCCACCCTCCTAGCAATTGCGCAATTTTTTCCAGCAGGCTCCTATAGCCTGCTGCCATCTCCCCAGAAGAATTCCGCAATTTGTTCCAAGCAAGTCTCCTACAGATCGCTGCAAGCTCCCCAAAGAAATTGTGTAGTTTTTGCTGCCAACCGCTCTGCTACCTGCACTGCCTCCCTAAATAAATTACATAGATCTGCCCTCCATCTAAGCCAGATCTTGCAGACAGTCACTGCTGATCCAGATTGTCCATCTCATTCCCCTAGTGACTTTTGTGTAATTTTCATTGGCAGTGCCTGAGGCCCGCATTCTGGATTGAAATCTGCCTTGCATAGTTTCAGAGCCTTGTCCTCTCTCCCGGTCACCTGCAACAGAAAGCGAATGACAATGAATCATGATAGACTAGTAGATTTCTGCATTTGATGTCGTCTCGTCATGAGTGATTGCAGATATAGGTACATCGATGAGACATGAAGCAACGATGAACAAGATGAATAAGGAGAGTATGCGAGGAGATTATTTCATGAACATACAAACAAGGAATGCATGCAAGGAGATTGGTTCGTGAATGGACGAACACATGGAGCATGCAAAATACCATTGAAGGAAAGACATGCACATGCACGAACTATCAAGTAAACACCAAGACCATCGAAGAATTTGCACACCTTTTCATGTGAAGATGAAGTTATGATACATGAAGTGCACATCCATCACTTTGTAGTACTGCAGCTTGACATGGACACCACCAGCAGCACGAACATTCCAGTTCTGTCGTGTCAAGTCATTTCATGAGTCATCTGGCCACATCACTACTGTGGGCCATACTGTTGTAATCAATGTAATGTAACGTGGATGTCCAAGAGACCCACATGTAAATATGAAGAGTCATGTAAAGCTGATGAGTTATGTAAGTCAAACAATCATGAGGGAAGTTGAACAGTCACAAGGGCCAGTTTCACCCTTGGCTATAAATACCTGTCATTTGTACATGCAAAGGACTTTTCACCTTGGCTCCTCCCACATAGCCTTGAGAGTCTATAATATTTTCTTTGAGGAGTGAGCAGTGACTCCAATGCCTCACTTATGGGGTTAGTGATGTATGGTGTTGTTGTAGTGACTACAACCACCCTCCAAAATTTTTGCCTGCACCCAATTTTGGAGCCTCCCTTGAGAGTTTCACTTGATAACTACACACACTCGGGTTCACTCCATGAGCTCACATGAGTCTTCACATTTTCCTTTCTTGTTCATTTCACCAAGTCTTACATGTTGATGTCAAAGTCATTCTTGCAACCATGTTCTGGTTATGATCAAAGTCTTTGCTTCATGGGTACTTGTTGTATTCGCTATGAAAACATCTATCACATTGACACACAGATTCACATTCACTGTTGCGCAAGCATCGTCTTGGTCGACTACCAATCAATCACAATTTTCGCGCTTGTCGCCTACATCGTCAGTCAATCATGTTGTACATATGTGTCTAGATGGTCTGAGTCATCTCGTTGTCGAGCTATGCAAGTGTGTGCTGTAAGATCACATATGGATCTTTCACTCATTCACACACTTAGTCATTTTGTTGAAGTTCTAACGATGGGACTCCCCTCTAACAGCCAGACCATCACCCCGCCATCGAATCAATTGACTCTCACCCAGACAACGCAGAAGCACCAAGAAAGTCATTTCAAACTGCACTACTCGCAAGCAAATCAATCAGTCTCCATGCTAGTCAACCGGAGAGTTTCACCTGATAGCCACCCCGGGACTAACTCCCCTGAAAAATTGCGCAGAAGTTGCAATCATTGCTCGCTCTGCTAAATGAGAAAATTTGCGCAGACAGGCTGGACAGAAACCTAGTGCCAATCCCTGTCTCTTTCAATAAATTGCGCAAATTTTCTAGCCAGCCCTCTCGACAGTCGACCGACTGCTCATCTAGAAAATTGCGCAGTTTTCATGAGCAGATCTTCTACTGCCCAGCAATCCTCTCAGCTCAAAAATTGTGCAAAGATGATTAGTAGGCTGGCCTCCCAGCATCAGTGCATTTTCTCTCGCCAATAGCTCCCACTAGCAAACTGCCAATTCCCTCCAAGAATTGCACCATTTTTGTTGCCAAGTTCCTGACAGCTGATTGCTAGTTCCCCTTGAGAATTGCACAATTTCTGCTACCAGTGACCCAGCAGCCAGCTGCCAGTTCCCTCCAGGAATTACGCAGTTTTGGCTTCTAGGCTCCTGGTCAGTTTCTCTAAAAAATTGCGCAATTTCTGTCTACTAAGCCTCCATGCAGCCCGACATGTTCCTTCAAAAAATTGTGCAGTTTTTCTGCCAAGTCCTGCAGCCCGCTCATTTCGAAAACTGCGCAGATTTTGCTTGCCTAGACTGTTCCCCTAAAAAACTGCCCAGCGTTTTCCTCCAGTTGAGCCAGACCTCATAGACAATCACTGTCGATCTAGATTTCCCATCTCCATCACCTAGTGACTCTTGCGCAGTTTTCATCAGCAGTGCCCGAAGCCTCCATCCCGCCTCACAATCTTGTTGCCTCTCCGAGTTACCTACATCCGAAATGGTCATGTATCATGGTAGACTAGGAGGTTTTTGGATTTGATGTCATCTCGTCATGAGTGATTTTAGTAATAGGTACATAAACAATCATGACACGACGACGAACGGGATGAATGAAGGGGAGCACATGAAAAAGGACAGGTTCACCAATGGACGAACAAACGATGCATGGAAACAGATGTCCTCACAAACGGATGGTAATGCAAAGATGTGTTCATAGATGGACAGCTGAGAAAACATGCAAGATGTGCTCACGGACAGACAAACGAGCGAACATGCACCTTTCGCGAAGAGACGAGCCTGTCAAGCTTTCCAACATACAAGCAAGGAGCAATGTGAAAAAGTGACATCAAGTGAACCAATGACCATCGAAGACTCCATGCACTTTTCCATGCGGAGGTGAAGCTGTGACACATGATGAGGATATCCATCACCCAGTAGTACTGCAGCTCGACATGCACACTAGCAGTAGCACGAATGTACCATCATTGTCATATCGAGTCATGTCATCCACATCTCTATTGTGGGCCATACTATCTATCAATGTAATGTAGCGTGGTAGTCGAAGAGACCCACTTGTTGTGCAACGAGTCATGTAAAGTTGAAAATTCATGGAAGCCAAACAGTCATGAGGGTATTTGAACAACCACAAGGGCTAGTTTCAACCTTGGCTATAATACCCCCTCATTTGTACATGCAAAGGACTTTTCGCGTCAGCTCCTCCCACATAACCAAGAGAGTTTGTAATATTTTCTTTGAGGAGTAATTAGTGGCTCCAACGCCCCTCACACAGGGTTAGTGATGTATGGTGTAACGATATGTCTTGGAACTTTCACTTAATTCAAAAGCCTACTAACAGGCCAGTACATTTTCACACATGTATTGTAACTGTTGTAAGAATAATCTTTAACACTTGTGATGCATGTTTCTTCAACCTGTGTTTCACATTTGAACTATTTCACTTGTTGTAATACATAATCTATTAATGAAAATGTGTTGTATATGATTTTAACATTGTCTCGCCCGTGTAGACTATTCTCCCAGACATTAGACAGACCTTTCACATAAGACTTGTTGTAAACAGTCGTTGCACTCCTGTTGACTAATTCACTGAGTGTTATATATGTTATCTTCCCTTGTGTGTTGTGACTGCCGCATTCGTGTGGACAGCTCTGCCGGAAGCTGTGCACATTTTGTTGTGTTGTGTGTTCCTAGTAGAGTTGGGACTTCTCCCAACCGACTTGGGACTCACTCTCACCCTCTTCCCCTACAGTGAAAGAACCATTGACACAAGTGACACTTACACTCACCAAGCACGTGAACCTCACTTCTCGAAGACAAAGCAGACCACTCTCTTATGCTGACAAGCAAGAGTTGAGAAAAATCCTTAAGATAATGGCAACCGGGCCATCATACCGGATGGGACTCCCACACCAAACAATGTGAGTTCTATTTGGGACTTCATACTGGGGTGATCGCCTGAATGTTGGCGGGTCCAACACCGTCAACATTTATGGCTCTAGAAGGAGGGTAGCTTCAAACATCTGGTCAAGGCAGTAACTCGCACTCCCTCTCACCTACATGTGACTTTGCAGTTGGTTACTCCTCACCTCCCAGGATTGAATACGAGATTTTGTATCATTAAGTTCTCTCTGTCTATCCCATCACTCACTAATTCGCTAAAGCAGTTGGAATGATCCCAGGCATACAAAATCTTCCATACGCGTCAAGAAAGCCAAAAGCCACTCCTACAGGAGTTGTTATACCATCGGTGGAAGAAGCAGTCCTTGCCACACTTGAAGGTCTGGCAGAAGCTATTGAAGACAGAGAGGAACCTCTGGTCTTCTGGAAAGGTGATCAAGACACTCTTATGATCTTGAGATCAGGCTCTGGTAAAGAAGGCAGAGGGGAGGGCAGCAGAGGAGGCGGAGGTAGAGACGAACCAATGGACTAAGAGCTAGAACCATTAGATTCTGAAAGAGAGGAGGAGGACGAAGAAGAAGAAGAGATGGCTGACCAAAATCTAGAATGGATGACTTAGGGACCCTTGGCTCTCCCGGCTGTTCTTCACAAGATGCCGAAGCAAGTGGAGAGAATGAACATCAAGTTTAACCCTGACAACACAATGAAGGAAGAAGATCACTTGGACAACTTCTACCTGTAGTTGCAGACCCTTGAGGTACGATATGATGACGTAGCATGTAGATTGTTTCCATGTACCTTGGATGGTCGTGCAGCTGCATGGTATCATAGCCTTCCACCGAACTCTATACAGAACTGGGGTGCATTCAAACGCATGTTCCTTGAAAAGTTTGTTGATGACAAGACCCCAGCCATGCTACTCAAAGAATTGGCTATCTTGAGGATGTAGGGAAAAGAAAAAGTAAAAAAATTCAATAAGAGTTTTACACACATTTTGAACAAGTTTGCAGTGGACACTAAACCTCATGACTCCATCACTGTTGATTACTGCATGTTCGCATTGCCGACCAACGTAGGGCAATTCGTCAAGCGAGCTGCGAAACCAACACTTTTAGAAAACTTTGAAGAGGATATTGCTGTCGAAAAATACCTACACGAAATTGGAGTCATCAAGGATGACGAATCAACAAAGGAATCCAAGGATGCGAGAAGGAAGTCCAAAGAAATGACGAGTAAGGGTAGAGACAAGGAAGCAACTGATATTGAAACCCTCACTTGCCTAGTCAAGAACTTGACTACGGAAGTGTCTGAGCTCAAACAACAGAAAACAGACACATTTGCAAGGAGCCATCCACCCAGGCAGAGACAGGAAAGCAGCTCATCAAGCAACAACTAGCCCGCTCCAAAAACTGCGTAAAGCTCTGTCTTCCAAGTTGAACAATGTGCAGATCCTAAATTCTGTTCATACCACGAAGAACATCACCCCGAGAAACCTTGTTCGGACTGGAAGTGAGTCGCGAAATCTGTGTGCAGTCATAATTTCGATGTAGAAAACAATATGCAGGAGCAGTTGGAAGAAAATGATGATGACGAAGAGGTTGCACTTGATGAACCATCAAGTTCTGGGCATGTGGTGAACGCATATCAGTTCTCGCAAGAAACGTTGAAGATGAACACTAAGAAACAACCCCAAAAGTAAAATGGTCGATACAATCTCAGGAGTAAATGGTTCCCCTTACACTTGGGGAAGCACAAGAAAATATGGGACTGTTGTTGAGGAAGGTTGATCCACCAGCTGCCCCAAAGTAAAAAACATAGAACAAGTCCAGGAAGATAGCGACAGACAAAAGTACATCCATGAGCAGCAACCTGCAAAACACTCCGTCAGATGAAACGAACATCTGTCCTACCCTGGACACCTTGGTGAGTCTACCACCTCTGGAATACAACTTTGTAGATGACACGAAGAAAATTCGAGCAAACATCAGTTTGTTCAAGCTAGCCAAGATCCAGAGTTAGCAAGACATCCTGCTATGCACATTAGGACAGACAACAATGGACAACGCAACGTCTACCAGCAAGGGATCAAGCACACCTCCCGGATCACTTTCCAATGTGCTCAACACACTCCAGATGGAAGAAGCGGTCTCAGGTTTCCCTTCGTTCCTTCTATCATTCGAAATATTTAACTACAATGTTCACAAATGCTTGGTTGATTTCAGCGTGACAGTCAACGTCATGCCACTTTCCACTGCAAAAAAGATTAATGCACAATGGAACGAGACATCCGCGCGAATCATACAACTTGATTGAATATCGGTACCAGCCATTGGTGAGCTACAAGGCATGATCATTTGATTATCTCATGACGGTCGAGTCCACTAATGCATCAACATAGTGGTTGTGAACATACTGGAAACATATGGTCTACTACTCACCAGAGACTGGTCCAGCAAGCTAGACGATACTTCGCTACAGACTAGTCTCACATGTGGCTTCTATACAAGGGAAAATGCAACCAGATCTGGTTGTTATCCAAGAGGTATATGAAACATAATGTCACTCCCCTTAACAATGAGAATGAACTGTTGACCTTCACAGAACTCATGTTTGGAAACTGACTCCTTGAAACAACATTGGGGTGTTATCCCATGCGGCTAGCTCCAACCCGACCAGACATGCAGTTGGGAATCCTTCCTTGCCCAAATGATGGTAATGAAACCTGTACAACACATTGTACTAATAATAGCAGTAGTAGAAGCAAAAATAGTAACAGTAGTACTAGCACATCAAGCAGTCAGTGTACATACAAGTTATGGACCATGTACTTTGACAGATCAAAGGCATAGGACAGCTCAGGAGCTGGATGTGTCCTGATCGACCCTTACAACAGGAAGCATATGGTTTCAAGTGCTTGGAGTTCGAGTGCATGAACAACGTTGTTGAGTATGAACCACTCATGTTAGGCTTGCAGAAGGCCATCATCCTCAACGTGGTCATGCTTAATGTGGTAGGTGATTTAGAGATAGTGGTACGAAAGGTATGTAACACCATTCATTGTTTGTCACCGCATCTCAAAAATTACCAGGAAGAGGTATGACGACTAATCTCAAAATTCCAAGCATTTAACATCATTGTTGTACCACGTACATGTAATGTAGCTGCCAATGCTCTGGAAAATGCAGCTTCGAGAATGTCACCGATTAGGGATAGATTTACTATTGAAATTTTGTACAAACCATCTATCCCATATAACATAACTAATTTACGCGAGTTTAATGATGATCAACAGATATTTCATTTCAGGGCCAACGCTTGTGTCTTCAAAGATGCAGCGATAGATGATGATGAGCATGAGCGCTCTCTATAAGCAGAAGCTGGTGACAAGAAAGGCCACCTTATCATGAAAAATGTGGCAACATTGGAAAGGCTTTATGACTTGCAAGAAAATTTTCAAGGGCCAAGGAACAGCAAGACCCACAGTTCCACCATGAGGCACGAACTAATAAACTGAGAACAGAGCAAGATCTGAAGCTTGTCAATCTTGGTACATGCTATACATAGTAAGAGCGGAAATACTTTGTCTACTTGTTCAAACAATACTAAGATGTGTTCGCATGGACGTATGATGATTTGAAAACTTATGACATGTGGATCATCCAACACATCATCATGATCAAAGAAGGGGTCAAGCCATATTAACAAAAGTTGAGGAATGTACATCCATCGCTTGAACCCTTCATATAGAAATAGCTCACTAAGATGTTGGATGCATGGATCATATACAAAGTTCGTCATTCAACATGGGTTTCAAATCTTGTTCCTGTACGTAAGAAGTCCTGGAAAAGCTGCTTGTGTGTCAATTTCTGGAACGTAAACCACGCCTCAGACAAAGAAAACTATACTATGTCATCTATGGACCACATTTTGCAAACAGTATGTACGACACATATGTTTTCTCTCGTTGACAATTTCTCAGGATACAATCAGGTTCTGGTAGCAGAACTTGACAAAATTAAAGCTACTCTCCGTACCAGGTGGGGTACGTTCGCTTACAGATGAATGCCATTTGGGCTTATGAATGCGGGTGTAACCTTCCAACGTGCCATTGACATTGATTTTCGCAGACTCATAAGACAGAATGTAGTGGTATACCTCGATGATGTGACTGTGTTCTCAAAAAGACGAGAAGATCACATATGCCATCTGAAGAAAATTTTGAGCGATGTCGAAGATATGAGATTTCCTTGAATCCCAAAAAGAGCATTTTCACAGTGTCTGAGGGGAACCTTCTTGGACACATTGTCACCAAAAGTGGGATCAAGGTGGATCCAGACTGGGTCCAGGCTATTACATAGATCCCTCACCCAGTCAATAAGAAAGCTATGCAGTCCTTCTTGGTCAAGATAAACTTCCTCTAGAAGTTCATCTCGGATTATGCGCAGATAGTTAAGCCCATGCAGGACATGATCAAGAAAGACAGTCTACAACTGGGGCAAGAGCGAAATGTACGTATTTGGCTGGATCAAGCAAGCCATTGTAGAAGCACGTGCACAGTACAACCCAAACTTCAAGAAGGATTTCCTGCTATACACCTTTGCCTCTTATAATTCACTAACTGCAGTACTCACTCAGAAGGATGAGATGAACGATGAACGTCCAATCTCCTACATGAGTGCAAGAATGCAAGGACAAAAACTCAACTACCCAGTCATTGACAAGAAATCTTGTGCAGTTTACAAGGCAGTGAAACACTTTAGGCTCTACTTGCTAAAGAACCACTACATAGTCTTCATCCCTCACCCAACAGTTCGCACATTGTTGGTACAAAAAGAATTGGGTGAATGACGTGCAAACTGGATGACAGGATTGCAAGAGTATGATCATGAAATCAAGATAGTTCACATGATCAAAGGACATGGGCTCTGCAAACTTGCAGCTGAAGTGGTGCATGCACTGGATAGTGAAGAAGAGCTCGCCGGTTGGGAGCAGGAAATTGAGATTTATGATATAAGGCGAGCCACACCCACTGAAGATGGAACCTCTTGGTATGCAAACGTGCGCCAGTACATTGAGCACAACACCGTACCCTCTCACTTTTCCATCAGAAAAAAGAGGGCATTGCGCCTTAAAGCCTTAGCATATTAGTTGGTGCATGAATTTCTTTACAGGAAGCACAATAATGGAGTTTTTCTCAAGTGACTGGAGGCACATGAATCAGAGAAGGTACTTCAAGATCTATGTGACTGTCCCATCGGGGGTCGCTTTGCGGGAAACACCACTGCACACAAAGTTATGCGAGTCATTTTCTACTAGCCCACAATATTCAAGGATGCACATGCTTATGCCCGCAGGTTCCCAGTCTATCAGCGATGCACCGACAAAACACAAAGATAAGAAACCCCACCGCACCCTGTTGTAGTGACCGAACCATTCCAACGGTGGGGCCTAGACATCATTGGGAAAATATTCCCACATTCGTCAAAGAAACATCACTACATTCTAGCAACAACTGATTACTTCACGTGATGGACAGAAGCAGTTCCACTCAAACAAGTGAATGACCAGGAGGTCATCAGCTTCCTCCGGCAGAACATCATCTCACTCTTCAGCATTCTGGTATCACTTGTTTTTTATAATTCGACTTACTTTTCATCTTTGAAACTCTATGACTTTGCATTACAAAAAGGTATTGTGCTAAAGCATTCATCTAACTATTACTTGCAAGGAAACAGTTTCACAGAGTCCATGAATAAAAACCTCATCCATATAATCAAGAAGATTGTTTTCTCTGAGTAGCGCAACTGGCATATCGCCTTGACAAGGCCATCCTTCCACCAAATATCTACTTGCAACACTTATCCTGGTCTATGCAAAAGAATCCATCCCTCCACCAAATATCTACTTGCCTACTCTTCAGCTTTCCCATGAATCCGAAGGCAAGCCTTACCAGCTAGTTCAACATAGGATGGATGCTCTCCATAAGCTTTAGGAAGAAAGGATGAAAGCAAAAGAAAAATTCACACTCCACCAGAACTGTATCAAGAGATGGTTTGATAAGAAGTTTGCAGGGAAAGCTAACTTCGATGTTGGTGACTTAGTTCTGAAATGGGATAAGCCCCATGAAGACAAGGGAAAACATATGAAGTTCCAGTCCCTGTGGATTGGTCTGTACACATTCCACGAGAAGCTTGGCCCACACACGTATCATTTACAATCACTTAACAGGAGGATTGACAACCTTCCTGTCAATGGCCAAGATCTCAAGAATTATTTCCAATAAGTTGGGACGCGCCCCGTGTCGTGTACATAGTCTACTTACTGCTTGTTGTTCCCATCTTGTTCCCATCTTTTTTTTTACTTTTTTTTGTATAGCTTACTATTTTTATCTATGTTTATTTTGTTTGCTTGATATATTATTATTTTTGTTTCCAGAAATAAGTGCTACCAACCACTACGTTCTGGATTTTGAAAAGGTTATGTGGCTGAAATATGCAAAGACTTGTGACACTGCAACACTTGGCCAATATTGTGTCCATTTTCTTTGTGCTTGGTTATAACCTTTAGCCGATGAAGTCTTGACGGAAAATATGAACTGTCTGCAAGGGAAGTTTTGGTCTAACCATGAACCTGTGTTCACACTGGGAAGCCTCATGCCTATACCCAACCTTCTTCTCTATGTGTTCAAGATCATCCAATTAGTACAGATGGAGAAGGGGAAAATATAAACGAGCAAACCTATGTCAGAGGTCTTACATGATTCTCTGAAGGAAAAACCTCTTTCGCTCTCAATAAGTTAGGATCCCTTTTTCGCTCCAAAAATAAATAAGTGCCTATGCACAGTCCTCTTTAAAAAATACAAAGGCGAAAGAAGAGAAAGGCTCCCTGCTCAGAGAGGTGAAGCTTGCAACTCCACCGGGGTACTGACTAGGCTTGCTGGTAGTGGAGAAATGTGTTTGTTCCTGCGTGACTCTGCTGGGGTACTGTCCAGGCTTGTTGGCAGCAGAGCAACATGAGAGATGAAAACTTATACTCTGAAAATATTCAACTCGCAAGCTAAACTACCCTTCATGAATTTGAAACACTCTGATCAAGCTAAACTTTTGATTGTGTTTAACTGAGTTGGAAAAAGGTGAACCATATATGTCCATGGGGTAAATGGGGAAGTCGAAGTAACTCGCACAACAATTCAATACTCCCCGAAAGACTAGGGCCCTGTGCTATCAATGAACCAAAACAAATAAGTTGGAACTCTACTAGTGTGTCGTCAAGTGTTTTAGCGGCTACAACTACCCTCCAAAATTTTGGCCTGCACCCAATTTCAGAGCCTCCCTTGAGAGTTTCACTTGATGACTACACACACTCGGGTTCACTCCATGAGCTTGTGTGAGTCTTTACATTCGCCTTGCTTGTTCATTTAACCAAGTCTTGCATGTTGATGTCAAAGTCATGTTTGCAACCATGTTCTGGTTATGATCAAAGTCTTCGCTTCGTGTGTACTTGTTGTGTTTGCTATGAAAACATCTGTTGCACTCACACACAGAGTCACATTCACTGTCACACAAGCGTCGTCACTATCGACCAATGATCAATCACAAGTTTCGTGCTTGTCACCTAGATCGTCGGTCAATCATGTTGTACATATGTGTCTAGATGGTTTGAGTCGTCTCATCGTCGAGTCATGCAAATGTGTGTTGCAAGATCACATATGCATCTTTCACTCATTCACACACTTAGTCATTTTGCTAAAGTTCTGATAGCCGGACTCCCCTCTGATAGTCGGACCATCACCCCACCATCGACTCGATCGACTATCACCCTGAATAGCGCAGGAGTACCAAGCAAGTCATTTCAAACTGCATTGCCCACAAGAAAATCAATCAGTCTCCATGTTGGTCAACCAGAGAGTTTCACTCGGTAGCCACCCTGGGACTGACTCCCATGAAAATTGCGCAAAATTTGCAACCATTGCCCACTCTATTGACTGAGAAAATTATGCAGACAGGTCGGACAGACACCTAGTGTCTGCCCCTGTCTCTCTCAGGAAATTGTGCAATTTTTCTAGCCAGCCCTCCCAACTGCTCATCTAGAAAATTGGGCAGTTTTCATGAGTAGGCCATCTACTACCCAGTATTTTGCTCAGCTCAGAAATTGTGTAGAGATGATCAACAGGCCGGCCTCCTAGCATCAGTGCAATTTCTCTCACCAGCAGCTCCCAACAGCAGACTTCCAGTTCCCTCTAGGAATTGTGCAGTTTCTGTTGCCAATCTTCTGACAACTCATTGTCAGTTCCCCTCAGTAATTGCGTAGTTTCTAGTGCCAGTGACCCAGCAGCCAGCTGTTAGTGCCCTCCAGGAATTGTGCAATTTTGGATTCTAGGCTCCCGACCAGTTCCTCCAAAAAATTGTGCAATTTCTATCTATCAACCCTCCTCGCAACCCGACCTATTCCTCCAAAAAATTGCGCAGTTTTTTCTGCCAAGCCCCGATGCCCAATCATTCTAGAAACTGCACAGATTTTTCCTACCCAACCTTCCTGCAGCCCGGACTGTTCCCCTCAATGACTGTGAAGTTTTTTCCTCCAGCCAAGTCAAACCTCGCGGACAGTCACTGTTGATCCAGATTGCCCATCTCCATCACCCAGTGACACTTGCACAACTTTCATCAGTAGTGCCTGGAGCCTCCATCCCGCTTCACAATCTTGTTGCCTCTCCCAGTCACCTACATCCGAAATGGTGATGTATCATGGTAGATTAGGAGGTTTTTGGATTTGATGTTGTCTCGTCATGAGTGACTGCAGGAGAAGGTACAAAAACAAACATGGCATGACGACGAACATGATGAACGAAGGGGATCACATGCAAAAGGACAGGTTCACCAACAGACGAAAAAATGATGCATGCAAAGAGAAGTGCTCGCGAATGGATGATCATGGAAAGATGTGTTTGCGGGCAGATGGATGAGCAAACATGCAAGATGTGCTCATGGACAGACAAACGAATGAACATGCACCTTTCGCGAAGAGACGAACCTATCAAGCCTTCCAACATACAAGAAAGGAGCAACGTGCAAAAGTGACATCAAGCGAACCCACGACCATCGAAGACTCCACACACTTTGCCATGTGGAGGTGAAGCTGTGACACACCATGAGGACATCCATCACCCAGCAACACTACAACTCGACATGCACACCAGTAGCAACACGAATGTACCAACACTGTCATGTCGAGTCATGTCATCCACATCTCTACTGTGGGCCATACTGTCTATCAATGTAATGTAATGTGGAAGTCCAAGAGACCCACTTGTTGTACAAAGAGTCATGTAAAGTCGAAAAGTCATGGAAGTCAAACAGTCATGAGGGTAGTTGAACAACCACAAGGGTTAGTTTCACCCTTGGCTATAAATACCCCCTCATTTGTACATGCAAAGGACTTTTCACCTCAGCTCCTCCCACATAGCCAAGAGAGTCTGTAATATTTTCTTTGAGGAGTAAGTAGTGGCTCCAATGCCCCTCACACGGGGTTAGTGATGTATGGTGTAATGATGTGTCTTGGAACTTTCACTTAATTCAGAAGCCTGCTAACAGGATAGCACATTTTCACACATGTATTGTAACTGTTGTAAGACTAATCTTTAACACTTGTGATGCATGTTGCTTCAACCTGTGTTTCACATTTGAACTATTTCCCTTGTTGTAATACATAATATATTAATGAAAATGTGTTGTATATGTTGTTAACACTGTCTCGCCCGTATAGAATATTCTCCTAGACATTAGACAACCCTTTCACATAAAACTTTTTGTAAACAATCATTACACTCATGTGGAATGATCCACTGAGTGGTATACGTGTTATCTTCCCTTGTGTGTTGTGACTGTCGCATCCATGTGGACTACTCCAACAGAAGTTGTGCATGTCTTGTTGTGTTGTGTGTTCCTAGCAGAGTTGGGACTTCTCCCAACCGACTTGGGACTCGCTCTCACCCTCTTCCACTACAGTGAAAGAACCATTAAAACAAGTGACACTTACACTCACCAGGCATGCAAACCTCACTTCTCGAAGACAAAGCAGACCATCCTGTGTTGACAAGCAAGAGTTGAGGCAAATCCTTAAGATAATGGCAACCAGGCCATCATACCAGATGGGACTACCACACCAAATGATGTGAGGTCTAGTTGGGACTTCATACCGGGGTGATCCCCTAAATGTTGGTGGGTCCAACAACGTCAACAGGTGTACCAATGTGTCTTGGAACGTTCGCTTAATTCAGAAGCCTAATAACAGGCCAACACGTTTTCACACATATTGTAATTTTTTGTAAGACTAATCTTTGAACACTTGTAATGCATGCTGATTTAACCTGTGTTAAGACAATTGAACTTTTTTTGTTGTTCTAATACATATGTTTATGAAAATGTGTTGTAATAGTTGTTAACATTGTCTTTCCCATATGGGATGCCTCGCCGGACACTAGACAAAACCATTCCCATAAAATTGTTATAATAATCATCGCACTCACACGGACTACTCCATTGAGTGTTTTACATGCTATCCCTTCACTGCGCGTTCATGATTGCCGCATTCGTGTGGACTACTCCACCAGAAACTGCACATGTCAGGTTGTGTTGTGTGTCTCTGACAGAGTTGGGACTCTTCCCTTTCGACTGGAGACTCATTTCCACCCTCTCCCCTTGCAGTGAAAGAACCTTGACACAAGTAACACTAGCACTCACCAGGCACACGAATCTTGTGGTTTGAAGACAAAGCATACCACTCTCATGTGCTGACAAGCAAGAGCTAAGGCATATCTTTGAGATAATGGAAACTGGGCCATCATACCAGATGGGACTCCTACACCAAATGGTGTGAGGTCTAGTTAGGACTTCATACTGGCAAGATCCCGTGAATGTTGGCGGGTCCAGCACTATCAACAATCTCTAACACAAATCACATTTCCATATTGCAATGTGGATGGGGTTATAGATGTGATATGAAACCTCAGCTTGGTTGTAATTTTTAATTCCAAAGCAGGTCGCATTTCGATACAGTAGTATTGATAGGGGATAAGAATGTGATTTGCGACCTCAGTCTTGTCACAATTCAAGGCTATAGTAAAAGTCTCACCTTGAGATCATAGATCTAATGTGGTCTAGAGATGCAATTAGAAATCCAAGGAGAGAGAGAGAGAATGATAATCGAATAATTGAACCCTAGCTTCACTGAACATATAAATGAAAATTGTGACCTAAGGGAGAGGTTACCTATACCAGTTCAAAAAATTGAGTTTCAATATTTTAGGATTCTGAATACGTGTTTTGTAACTTATATAATATGCTGCTCATTCTAATTTCCAACCATATATTCAAACTTTAATGGCTTCAAGTCTCGACAATGAGATAGGTGGCAAATATCTTGTCCAAGGATTGATTGTAAGGAGAGCGTGGGAGTTTGAACTGTTATCACTCATAAAATTTCTCTTGGCTATAGGAGAGAAGTTTCCAAGTAACCTTTACAATCCATAGAGGGCTCTCTTAACAACCTAATCACTAAATTAGCAATTAACTATACATTCACACAGTGGCTAGATATTCAGTTGTGTTGTGTTGATGTAGGGTTTGGTTGGGCATGAGGGAGATAGTCCATTAGGCAATGGAGTTGTTTGGTAATTTAATTGATGTTAAATTGCTACATAAATTATCGACCAGGGCTAGTATACATATGAAGTGTATGTGCACTATATGTACTAGAAGTCCTTATTATTCAAGTAATTCTTATATTAAATTGAGATATCGAGATGCACATGTTTTCTTTAACAATAATCACTCTTACATGAAAGTAAATATGTCACACTTAACAAAAAGGAAACTAAGTTTATCACACTTGCTTAAAAGAAATATAAAACTGGAATTATCACACTTGCTCAAAAGAAACATCACACTTGCAGAAATAAATATAACACTTTGATTAAAATAAATGTCACACTTGCGTAACTAAATAATGAAGTTAAATCTAAATCACTCTGACAGAAAAAACAGAAATTAACTCTATAATCACACTAATTAGAAATTGAAATCTTCTTCACTCAAATGTAATGTAAATCAATCCACACTTTGTCATACTATTTTTCATGTGCATAAGAGATATCGGCTTCACTCATTCATCTTACAACAAAATGATTAAACAAAAAATACTTTGTTATGAACTCTATTATCAATGTCAAAAGAATTCATTAATAATTGAAAATGAAAGGTTAGATAAAATAATTCAAAGCGATTTAGAATGCAAAACTAAATGCTATCTAAAAATAAATAAGACCTTGCAGCTCTAGGGGGCCTCTTGTGAAGATAAATATGCATCAAGAAAATTTCTCAGCAGAATGATCAAACTCACCTTTATAAATGCAAACAGAGTTTCAAAAACAATAATATTTAGGTCTGTGTTTATCATGCTGAGAGGTAGATTTATAACCTCTATCAATAACTATTTTAGAGATTTACGAGCCTATCCTACTCGACAGAGACTAAAAATAACATAAGAAGATAATATCTCATGATTTCCTCATGATTTTCTATTGGAGAAGAAAATCATGAGGCTAAATATATGCTTCCATTAATTTACTTGCTCGCTTGGTTCCCCTTCAGCTCCTTCCTCGCTAGTTGACTTCTGCATTGACTGGGTTTATGTGATATTCTAATCATCGATCCAGGTCATGAAGATAGGTAAATATCATTATGCCAACTATTAGCCACCTTCCCATATGTCTTGTTCCTATGTTGGAGTTCCGAAACCCATTGAACCTTCAACTATGCTACAAAATTAGTCATTAGCTGTAGAATTGGTGCAATTCAGTAGCTTTTGCAAATATTGAGTTAAATAATAAAGAACAATGAAACTCATGAAACAAAATATGTTTAAGTACTTTCTATTGCCATGAACCTTGTAAACTAATGCTCAATTAGAGTAATTAGAGTAAAAAATAAGGAGGATGGAGTGTAAGAAGGTTGTCAAAAAGAGATAATTTTGGGCTTCAACGTTCCTCCACACAGAAGACATTACATGTCCTCATTCATAAAGTTTCAAAATTTTGTAATCCTTCTTTGTTACTAAGCTTCTTTAGAATCCTGAGAAATAAAATCTAAGTTAGTTCTTCTTTCTTTCCTGATATTGACTGCTGCCATCCTTGGTTTCTTCATCAAGATCTTGTTCTACAAACTTGTGACCTTTTTCTTAAGAAAATTATTTTTATCTTTCAATTTCTTATTTTTCTCATACCATAAACCAAGATGTAACAAGATGTTATCATTTTGAGTTCTCTGGATTTAATTTTTTACCTTTAGTGTTTCATGTTCCTGCTTCAAATGTCTATTTAACACCTCCAATTCATAGATTTCCTGCTTAAGAGTGTTTACAATTTGGGGTTCTTCTGGAGGATCAAAATGAATTCCTTCACTTAAATTTTATTCTTGGTTTGAGGATGATTCAACAATTTTTATTGAATCTCTTTGTTCCAGAGATTCTATGTAGTCATATATTTCTTGCTAGACAAGATCAATTCTAGAGCTCTCCTAGCTCGAATTGAAACTGGTGATGAAACTCTTGGTTCCTCTTCTTCTTCTAAATTGATGAGTTTTTGAGATTGTTGAGATTGTGCATGTATTGGTTTGTTAATGCTTGCACTTATTCTTATAATTGATGGTGATTTTTCAGTAGTACGGGGATGCTTTTTAACCTTTTCTCTTATGTTTCTCCTTTTGGTGTACTTTCCCTTTTATTGTTAGCTATCTTTCTTCTAATATTTTTCTCCTTAAGAGTTTCCAACACACTTACAAGAGGAGTTTTCCTTAGGTTTTGAGAGAAAATTTCTTCTACTCTTTCTTGTTTTATTACTAGGCTCTTCTTGTTCAACCTCTTTGAAATGATTTCTAATCAGAAAATATTCCCATTTATCCCCTTTTCTTTTTAGATGGGCCTCCATTAAAATTTTCACTAACCCATGATGCTACAAGGCATTATCAATGGAGTGTATTTTCCTCTGAATGTTTCCAACCATTTTTCTCAAACTACAAAATGGGAAGCGTCGTAGGCTTATTTCATTACCATCAAGAAAATTCATCATCAGGCAAGCATGGTAAACGAACATGTTTCCAAACCTATCTTCACAAGTTATGAATAATCAATAGAAATTTTCTCCATTTATTCTTTAAGGTTGTGACTGGATTTCCCTTCTTAAAGACAGAGATATCCACACCTTGATTTTTAAGGAAGACTTCCCATTCTTTCTCCTTAATATTCTAGTTCTTGAACCATCTTTCCCTGATTCTCTGTAATCCGGTAGATTCTACTACAAATGACATTGTCAGAACCAATTTAATGTCTCCAATCTCTACCTCTATACCATCATATGCTCGAGAAAATGATTTCGTAACTTCTTTCTCATGCCCATCAAATTTTTCAAAAAATCCTAACCACTACACTTGCTACAACTGTTGTTTCACCCGTGGGTATCCTTCAAGAAATTTAGCCCCATTCGGTTCTAGACGTACAATGACTCCCATGATGAAGAAGTATTAGCCCCTAATTCCTCTTTTTGATAAGGTTATGGAAGGAGTTTGGTTATGGAGTAGGTCAAAGAGATGGAATTTGGGTAACAAATGAGGCATTTTCAGAAATGGAATAGGGCCAAGTGGAATAGATATGATGCAAGGAATTGTGATGGTATGCGAAGGAAGTGGGATGATATATGAAAGGAAGGGAGTAAATTTTAATGATAACAAGGTTTCATATCGGGTTCATATCCTTTTGACAAGATATTTTCATTAGAACCGAAGTCATGTCATAATGAAGGTAATCATTAGACAAAATGGCAGTAGCAATGGCCATTCATCTATTTAATTTCATAATTCAATGTTTTCCCCTTTATTATCTAACTAATATTTACATACTTTCTATCTTTCCTTACTGATTTTGGATTTGTCCTTTTGTAGGTTGTACTCAAGTTGGTGTAGTTGTGATCTTCATTCAATTTTCTTTTGCCATGATCTTCATTTACCCTGGTTGCAATTTGTCAAATCAGTTGTGGAATTCCATGAGAGCTGCAGATTATTGACAATTTCGTAGCTGCCTTATTTTTTCAAAAGAGGAATAAAAATGAATGGGACAAGAATAGGGAATTAAAAATAAAATGTATGCTACTAGTAATTCTTGGTTTTCAACTTAAATTTTCTGTATAAACATGCCAACAATGTTGGTTTTCATGTTTATACAACTTTTTTTTTCATATTTATTTATTTTTTATTTTGTCTATTTTAGCTATTTATTTATTTTGAAAAAGAAAGTAGAAGGCTAAGCTGGAGAGGAAGAAGAATCTTCCTTAACTAACTTCAAATCAAGATTATCTTGCAGATTTCTTATGAACCCTTCCTTTGTTAATAGCTTATGATATATTCGTAATATATGATCATTTACAAGGAAGGTTACTTTTTCTTCATCAATGGTTCTGATTCTGACTGCTCCATTATCAAAGATAGTTTCAATCTCATAAGGACCAAGCCAATGAGTTTGATTTTTTCCTTGAAAATATTTAAACTTTGAATTAGAAAGCAGTGCCCAATCACGAAGTTGGAATTTTCCTTCTTTAATAAACTTATCATGGCACCTGGATCTTTTTTGTTTGACTATATTAGTTCTATGAATAGCATCTTGTTGTATCTCATCAATTTCATTCAATTGCTCCATTCCTAGTATTTGGGCTTATGATAGGTCAAGACCCAATTTGGCTCCTATTTTAAAAATATTTATCTGGAACTTGATAGGAAACACAACTTTCTTTCCATAAACAAGTTCATAAGGAGTGTTTCATGTTGTGTTTTTCCATGTGGTACGATATGCCCATAAAGCTTCTCGAAGCTTTTTTGCCCAATCCCTTATATGCATATGCATAATATTGGTAAGAATTGCTTCAATTACTTTGCTGGTAGACTCAACCTGTCCGTTTTCTTATGGATGATATGGAGTAAACTTTTGATGTTTGATTTTCTACTCCTCCATTATCTTCTGTACCAACTTGGATGTAAATTGAGTACCTTCATTTGTCACAATTTCCCTTGGGACACCAAAACGAGTGAAAATGTCCTCAAAAAGAAATGAAACTACAACATTTTCATTAGCAAAAGGAAGTGCTTTAGCTTCTACCCATTTTGTGACAAAATCTATACAAATAAAATGTACTTTTTTTGTCTTGATGGTGGATTGATTGGACCAAAAAAATCTAAAACCCATTTCTCAAAAGGTTCAATAAGTACCTAAGGTTGTAGAGGCATTTCATCCAAAGAAACAAGCTTTCCCATTCTTTGACAATTGTCACATCTCTCAACATATTCTTTGGCGTCCTTAAAAAGAGAAGGCCAATAGTACCCTAAGAGGAGGAATTTATAGGTAGTTTTTAATCAGTGAAATGTCCTCCACATGGTTCATCATGACAAGATTCTAATATCTTTGGTACTTCATCCTCTCTAACACATCTTCAAATTATTAAGTTAGGTCATGTTTTGTACAATTCTTCATTTATCCATGAATAAGATGCGCTAGTTTGAATAACTTTCCTTTTCTATTGAGGAGACAAGTATGATGGTAACTTTCCTGTAGCCAAATAATTAGCAATATATGAAAACCAGAGAGATTTAATAGATACTACAAAAATATATTCATCAGGAAAATTATCTTCTACAGGAGCATCGTTATTATCATTTTGGATTCTAGATAGAAAATCAACAACTTTGTTTTGATTTCTAGGTCTATCCAAAATAATAATATTGAATTCCTGTAATAACAATAACCATCTTGTAATTCTTCCATTAGTAATTGATTTATTCATTAAATATATAATTGCAAAATGATCTGTGTGAATGAAGGTTTCATAACTAGTGACATAATGTCTGAATTTATTGATGGCATGTACAAAAACTAAAAACTCCTTTTATGTTACATTGTAATTCAACTCTGCAAGGGTCAAATTTTTTCTTGTATAGTAAATGGCATAAGGAGTTAAATCTTTCTATCATAATACAACTCCTAAAGCTGCATCTAAGACATCAGTAGAAATGTGAGAAGGCAATTTCGAGTTTGGTCCTCTTAAAATGGGTGCTTCGGAAATATTTTCTTTCAATGTTTCAAAGGATTTCTGGTAGTCAAAATTCTAGATGAACTCACAATATTTTGTAAGAAATTTGAAAAGTGGAGAGGCTATCTTCGTAAAGTTTTCTATAAAT
Organism: Pinus tabuliformis; assembly: GCA_031772625.1. Taxonomy (NCBI): domain Eukaryota; kingdom Viridiplantae; phylum Streptophyta; class Pinopsida; order Pinales; family Pinaceae; genus Pinus; species Pinus tabuliformis. The sequence goes on along the minus strand of CM062818.1, from coordinate 1,581,026,723 downwards.
ATTTTATAATAGCCAGTGAAAAAAAGAAAACTTCTAACATCTCTTTGATAAGTAGGAACTGATAATTTAGAAATCACTTCTACCTTAGAGGCATCCACTTTGATTCCATTTCCTGAAATGTGGTGGTCTAAAACGATTCCCTCAGTGAACATCATAAAACATTTTTCATGGCTTAATGAGATATTTGCTTCTTCACAGTTAATAATAACTTTTTCCAATTTTTTTTCCATAGACAATAAAATCATCCATGTAAACTTCCACACAATCATCAAGTAGATCAGAAAAAATGCCTAAAATTTCCCTTTGGAATGTTGCAGGTGCATGACATATCCCAAAAGGAAGTAATCGATAAGCATAAGTTCCCCATGGACAGGTAAAGGTTGTTTTATCTTGATTTTATGGAGCTACTTGGATTTGGTTATATCCACCAAAACCATCCAAGAATGAAAAATACTTTTTCTCTCCCAATGTATCAAGGCCTTGATCTATAAAAGGAAGTGGAAAATGATCTTTTAAAGTAGCTTATATTAAATTCCCTGTAATCAATGCATACTCTCCATTTTCCATTTTTTTTCAAAATAATTACCAATGGTGAGACCCACTGGCTATCTAATATTGGATAAATGAAATTCACAATTAACATTTTTTGTAGTTCTTCATTAACAATTCCCCTTAGGTTTGGATTCATCCTCCTTTGGGGTTGTTAGATTGGTCTAGAATTTTCTTCAATATAAATATGATGCATACAAGTATTAGGATCAATTCCTTTCATATCAGGGTATTCCCATGCATAAGCAGAGCAATGTTCTTGTAACATTTTCACTAATTATTTATTTTGAGATTCTTCCATATTATCATTAATATTCAAAGTTTTCCCTAGAGAATTTTCTATTAAATAATTGCCAAATTTCTCCATAGAATGTAAATCCATCTGATGAGATGATAGATATTCAATATTACATTGTTCTTGAAAACTTTGATTTCGTTCATAGTATGAGGAAGATTCTTTATTTTCCATCAAATTTAAAATCTAATCTTGTTCATCTATTTGTGAAGTAGCAAAAATTGGTCGTATATCAAAGTTTTCATTATCATCATCTATCCATGCTTCACTTTCTACTTAATTGTTGTTTTTTTGGGAGGATATAATGTGAATTTCTTTGTCGAACTTCCATCAGAGATAAACATATCACTAGATCTATGACTTATAAAAGCATCAGCTGTAGCTAACCATTGTCTACCTAGAACCAATGGGTTTCCTCCTAGATTATTCTTGGGTGTCAAGATCATGAATTCAAGAGGATATTCCCAAGAAAATAAGGATACAAATACACCTTCTAACATACCTTCAGGTTTGATAACAAATCTATCTGCTAATTGCAATAGTGTAGGTGTATATTGAAGATTAACAAGTTTCAATTGATTCATAGATTGTTTACTCATGATATTTATGGCTGCTCATAATAAATCAATGTATTTGGAATATCAACACCATTAATGTGTGTTTTCACAACGAGACTTCCTGGATCTAGATATTTTTGAGCTATTGTTTTTCCCATCATGATATCTACAATTTTCCCAAATAACTGGATTCCTTTAACTTCTTTTCTGTTTATTCCTAGTTTTTTAATACTTAACTCCCTGATTGTCTTTGCAAATATTGGTATTTATTTGATATCTTGTAACAAAGGAATTTTTATTCAAACATTCTTCAGTTCATCTATTATATCATAATCAGGCAACACGATCTGTTTTTCTACCCCTTTGTCAATTTTGAATTTTTCAGGAAAAGGTGGATTTTGAATAAAAACTGAAGGTTGTGCTATAATGGGAGTTGAGTTTATTGGAGTGTCATCAGAATGTACATGAGTGGTTTGTTTTTGAGGATTTTTATCTTGATGAAGAGATGTCTCTTTCTCAGAGAGGTCATCTTTCTCACATTCCTGGATAACAAAAGATGGTGACTTCTTTTCCAATACTCTACTAGATCTAAGTTGGACATTGTTTAGATCTAATGGAGTTATCAGGTAAGTTTGGAAGTTCTACCCTTATATGTTGTAAAAAAGCTATGAGTTTTTATTATTTGGATTTGGAAGTGGTTGAACAAGCAGTTGATTTGACTTTTGTGGAAATGGTAATGAAAGTTGTGGGTTTGGATTTTGAGGTTGAGAGGGTTGAACAGACTGAGGAAAATATTGTGTTGGAAAAATAGGGTAAGGTTGTTGAAATTGAGGATACTTTCCATAAGTATTTTTCCATCCGTGTGCCCAAGGTTGAGGCCAAGGTTTCCAAGGCATGGGTGCAGTCCAATTATTTTGTGATGGTTGTGCATATGTTTGAGTGTTGAAACCTTGAGTCATATTTGATTGTGGATTTTTCCATGGCCTCTTAGCAACAAAAAAAAGAGGTTCTACTTGATTTGACATTACTTCCTCTTGATAGACAGCTTTAAGACCCAATGTTGAAGGGCATTCCTTTGTATCATGATTTTCTGCACATATAACACAAGTTTCTACACTTTTTAAGTCAAGAGGATATTCTCTCAAGGCATGCTTCTTTCTACATTTTGGACAAAACATAGATAATGCAACATTTTCAGCCTTTTGCTAGTTTTTTTATTTTAAGGGTATCTATTCGTTCACTAAAACTCGCCAAAATGTCTGTTTTGGAATTTTCAGGCAAATTTCTTATTTCAACCCTACTTATTGCCCAAGCTATAGATTTATTAATCCTAGACATAACATATTTCTCTTGGATTTTTCCCCATTCTTTCCTTTCCTCTTGAAATGTGTATGCATAGCTCACAAAAATCTCCAAATGATAACTGAGAAATATCTCCTTTACCCATCAAATTTAGAATATCTATCCACTCATCTTTGATAGATTTTAGCAAGAGAGCTTTCAAAGTTTCTTCATCTAGAGTATGCATTTGAGCCATTTTTACATTATAAGCAAATATTTCAACGAAATATTCAATATTTTCATCTTTTTTTTCATCGTTTTCAAGACTTCATCTTTAAGGTTATGGGGCATGCAAGAATCCTTGTATTTTTCTAAGAATGCATTTTTCATTTCTTTCCATGTTCTTATAGAATGTGCTCCTAATCCCATAAACCATTTTAATGTTTCATCTTTAAGAGTGGTTGGAAACAATTTCAACTTTTGAGTATCAAGAAAATAGTCATATGATCTACATAAGACTTCAAACTCAAAGAGAAATGTTTCAGGATCCTCATTTCTTAATCCATGGAAATTATGGGGGATAGAAGGTGAGATATTTTTCATTGTGTCTATGGTATCTTCATCAAAGATGGGAAATCCAAAAGGTTTTGGATCTCCTCTACCAACTCGTGTTCCTCTTCTTCCACCTCTTCCACCTCCAATCCTATGTTCACCATTCACAATATGTACTTCTCCTTCCCCTTATCCTGTCATTTTAGATTCCTTAGAGCTAATATAAGGTTCCAAAAATGGATTTTCTAGTTCCTCCTCTGGTTATTTGATCAATGGAATGTTAAAATAGGTTTCTTATTCTTCTTCTCCACTAGGGATTTCCAGTTCTTGTCCTGGAAGTCGTTATCTAATTGAAGATAGAAATATTACTCCTTTTTTTGGGGATGTAGGATCTTCTTCTTCTACTACAGCTTCAATAGAGGAAGTTGGTGAATCTTTAGGTTGGATTTCAAATATATGTACCTCAGTAAGTCTATGTCTGCTTGCAATTGATGGAATATGAGTTTGGGTGGATGGTGTGGCACTATGAGTTTGAGCCATTGTGGGGTGAGTGATGCTGTTGGAATCAAACTCCTTCCTCTATTTACGAACCTAATTCTAGAATCTCTTTTCCAATGCATATCATTTTTTTTATGAAAAGAAAAAGACTCCTATAGGCACTTCCTTGTAAATGACACCAAAATGTTTGGTAATTTAATTGATGTTAAAATAATACATAAACTATTGAATAGCGCTAGCATACTGATGAAGTGTATGTATTAGAAGTCCTTATTATTCAAGTAATTCCTAGATTAAATTGAGATATCGAGATGCACATGTTTTCTTTAACAATTATCACTCTTACATGAAAGTAAATATGTCACACTTAAGATAAATGAAACTAAGTTTATCACACTTTCTTAAAAGAAATATAAAACTAGAATTATCACACTTGCTCAAAAGAAAGATCACACTTGCAGAAATAAATATCACAATTTTCTTAAAATAAATATCACACTTGCTTAACTAAATAATGAAATTAAATCTAAATCACTCTGACTAAAAAAGAGAAATTAACTCTATAATCACACTAATTAGAAATTGAAATCTTCTTCATTCAAATGTAATGTAAATCAATCCACACTCTGTCATACTATTTTTCATGTGCATAAGAGATCTCAGCTTCACTCATTCATCCTACAACAAAAATATTAAACAAAACATACGTTATTATGAACTCTATTATCACTGTCAAAAGCATTCGTTAATAATCGAAACTGAAATGTTAGATAAAATAATTCAAAGAGATTTAAAATGAAAAATTGAATGCTATCTAAAAATAAATACGACCTTGTAGCTCCAGGGGGCCCTCCTGTGAGTTGTAGGTATGCACGATTACTCAAAAGATAAATACGCATAAAGATGATTGCTCAGCAGAATGATCAAACTCACCTTTATAAATGCAAACAGAGTTTCAAAATAATAATATTCAGGTCTATGTTTATTATGCCGAGAGGTAGATTTATAACCTCTATTAATAGCTATTTTAGAGAATTATGAGCCTATCCTACTCGTCAGAGACTAAAAATAACATAATAAGATAATATCTCATTATTTACTCATGATTTTCTATCAGAGAAGAAAATCATGAGGCTAAATATCTTCTTCCATTAATTTTCTCGCTCGCCTGGTTCGCCTTCAACTCCTTCTTCGTTGGTTGACTTCTGCGTTGACTGGGCTTATGCAGTGTTCTTGTCATTGATCCAGGTCATGAAGATAGGTAAATATCATTATGCCAACTAATAGCCATCTACCCATATGTCTCGTTCCTCGACTAGAGTTCCGAAACCCATCGAACCTTCAACTATGCTTCAGAATCAATCATTAGCTACAAAATTGGTGCAATTCAGTAGCTTTTGCAAATATTGAGTTAAATAATAAAGAACAATGAAACTTATGAAATAAAAGATGTTGAAGTACTTGCTATTGCCATGAACCTTTTAAAATGATGCTCAAGTAGAGTTATTAGAGTCAAAATAAGGAGGATGTAGTGTAAGAAGGTTATCAAAAAGAGACAATTTTGGGCTTCAACAAGAGTTAACTAGCTAGGTTTATGTCAACCTACCAAGATACTAGTTGTTTGATCAGGATTCAAAAAGGAAAGGTAGATAGCACATCCTAGACATTGGTCATTATTATAGCTGAAGGAAGAAAATGATTATGAAATATGAGGACAATCCACTATAGTAGGGCATATGAAATGAATCCTAAAGTAGCTTTAGAAGATAGGAGTGAAAATATTTTAAATCTGTGAAACAGAGCATCAAAGCAAGGATGAATTCTGTAACATTTACTCTTATTCAAATATTGAGAATACCATACATTCAAATGATATTATAAAGAAGGAAACACTAAAATATGTAGAAAACACATACTAAGACATACCATCACATGAATCTTTATATCACTAATCAAAATATACTAATATTGGCAAACTGTAGATTGATAAAGCTTTCAACACACAGACAATGGTTATTCTTTCATCAAAAACCAAACTTTTTTCCTCATTTCTCATGTAATATATAGGAAAAATATAATAAAGATAAGATCCACAAAGTATGGTAGTAATAACTGCATAATATTTACAATATTTGAAGGTTTAATTAACAAAAAAAAATCAAATCCTATCATCTTGGCTATTCAGATCTCTATTTTCCACATAACATTGGTCAAAATACATTGTGAAATTGTTGTGCGTATCTCCTATTAGTCTTCTGGAACAAGGATGAGTCATAGATGTGTTGTAGGATCTAGAACTTCTTACTCCCTTGTAGACCTAAAATTTGGAACTACAACTTGTATTTCCTCTTGGTAGAAAACCTGGTGCATGAACCTGTAAATTATGTTGAAAATGTGCAACTACGCTTGTAACTGCTTGCTTCTTTCAAGGATTTTTTTCCCTTATGTTGACTCATATTATTTTCACTCCCTCAACCACAAAAACCCTTTGACATATTACCATAATATATCAAAAATTACTTACTATAAAAAAAGATAAATTGATTAGGTTAAAATGTTGAGGTACAATTAGGGTTTGTTCAACAAAATTAGTTTTTTTAATATTTCTATGCCTCATGAAGTAAGTTAATCATTTCTCCATAGCTTTTGCAACCTAAGCAAGGAGGTCTAATTTATCCTAGCTTCTTTTCACCCTTCTGGTAGATTTGTGTATGATTTTATCAGCCTTTAAGGTTTCCTTCTGCTTTCTGTTAGCATGCTCTATTTTCCTCTGTCTCTTTCTTCTCTTTGAAGCTTGCACAATCCATTCCTTTGCATCAATAATCACTATATACTTCAGGCTAAGATTCATTTTAGCCTTGAAATTCAGTCAGCTTGTTTTTAGGGCAAGTATGAGGTTTTTTGTAATAAACCCTATGCTATATTTCCATTTATTCCTCCCATGTTTCCATTTTCTATTTTCCTTTTTCACTTTGTGTTGTTCTCTGTTTTGCCTCATCTTTTTCTAACATCGGCTTTTGTTGTCTTCTTGTTCTCAATTAATAAACCATAACCTCTGGTTCTTTCACAGGGTTTTTATCATGTTTTTCAACAGGGATGTGGCTAGACTCTCCCTTTATTTCTTTAGATATGGTTTGGGTAGAAACATTAATTTGGCTCTCCTTGGTCTTCTAGGTGTAGGTTGTCTTAGGTTTCTCTGTCTCAACTGCTCCACCTGCTTGTTTAGCTCATGAGTATATAATATTTTAATTAGGTCGTGATGAAAAATGTCATGAGGTTGTAGCTCAGGTCTAGTTCTTTCTTTGGTGCACATCTTTAGAAAACTTTGGTGAAGAAAATAGGGAAAATTCATCTTACTAAAACTTACTAAATGACATAAAAACCTCATATGATACAAATAGGCTTTAGAATACCTACCTTCACAGGTGAAGAAGAGTTGTACAGTTCTGAGGGCATTAGACCATTCAAGCTTCAACATATTTTGGAGGACCCCTACATTCCAGTCTTGGTTTTGATAGTCCTCCTTCAAGAAAAAATTCAAGTCCAGATTCTACAACCTTTGTTTCTTAAACCATTTCTCACTCTCAGTTGGAAAACATGTTGCCTCTGCAATGTATTCCTCTGTGACTATGAATTGCAGGGTTATGATTCTTGTTGTATTTACATCAAATGAGTAGATGCAATCATGGAACCAACTCAAGTTGTATCCATTGAAACGTTGAAACAATGGTTCCCATCCTGCATTTCCTAACAGAGTCAACATCTCTAGATACAGTTCAAAATACATCCCATCAGGCTCAAATCGCTTCACATGACCTGATCGAACCCATCTTGCAAAGAATCTGATGCTGCAAATACCTTTCCCAACCTTGAATTACCCTGGCCGAACATTGCAAACTGCTCGAGAACCTTCCTGCGCACTATAAACAAAATTCTGGGTTTGCTGGAAATTACCGTTTTAGGGTAAACAAGGAAAATTAGGGTTTGATTTTAAACGTCTCTCTTGGGCTTCAAAATGTTGCTAGTTGTCACATCATGGATGAAAAGGATAGGGATTTGTGAAAAAAATCTTGGGCACTTGAAATAATGGAGTTGGCAGCTTGAAAACCTAAATTTTAAATTTTTTGGTGAGCGCTATGAAAATATTTCTTAACGCCAACTATAAGCTTGTAGTAGGTTAATTGCACTGTGAAAAATATAGGATAATCTTAGGGTTGGGTGAAAATACTTGATTAGATATGTCCCTAGGCTTAGATAAAAATTTACATAAAAGAATTATAAGGCCCTTTACATAATCATGACTTTTCAAAATGAACTAATAAATATTGCCTTTGGACCTTCAGGGAAAGGTGCAAACTTGATGCTAACATGAACTACATTAACAAAGGAGCATAATTTTGTGGTAGTTCTGTTGCCATATCATATGATCTATGCCATAAATAATAACCATGATCCCTATTTTAAATGAATTCATACATTTTGAAATCATAAACCCTATAGGTGAGGATTTGGGTGTGTAAAGCCATAAGCATTGAATCTTGCAGTTAAAAGACAATCGATGTCTCCTTGAAAGCATAGTTTTGTAATATAATAGAGATGTAAAGAATAATATCTTGGTGGCCAAGTGTATAAATAATATATAGGAGAGAAATAATTGCGGATTATAACTACGCATGGATGGGGAGTTGAATTGATTAGGAGCCCAACGAATGACATAAAAGACAATGATGACAAGTGAGAGGTTGCATGTTTAAAATGCACCTTGGCTTTGTTGCATGCGACAAAGATAGCCAAGTTTCAAAAACAAGAAAGTCACATTTTTTACAGTGAATCTCTCTGCACATTATAAATGCGACTAGTGAGCATAACAACATCTTTATAGTTTCAAATTTGATACCGAGGCTTAGTCACATATTTATGATGTAGTCTAGGTCACGTTTTCAAATCTTAGCTACATTGCAAACTAAAAGTGTGATTTCCACTCCACCTTTATCATTAACTCTCCATTTCAAATACTTAGTTCCAACATAGTACCTTGAGAACCTAACCATTACTGTTAAAATAAAATGCCTCCTATAAATTGCAAGTTTAACTGGCTTAATGAATCAATAAACGAATGTCACTATCCAAAGTGTGTTGTTACGACACTTATGGATGCCTTGTGTCAAAACATCATTCCAAACAAACATCGTTTCACAAGGTACTTGCCCTATCTCATCATTAGACAGATTCTTTTACAGGCTTGACATTGTTGAGAATGCAATAAGAAAAATCCTGATTTAATTTTCCCTTGAATTAAATTAGGAGAAAAATTGTAATTCCAGATCACAAGATAACTTGTACAAGTTAACTAAGTTAATTTTACTTATTTGGTTAAGTTAATTCAAGTTTAGGGTCTAAATTGAGTCATATATAGTGGCTCCTACTTTATAGGAGCCCTGGTTTAGTTTATTTTGAGTTGTAATTAATTAATTTCGTTTAACTGAGTTAAAGTCAATTAAACTAGTTCCAACTGATGGAGGAACTAGTAGGAGGTCTAACAGTGGGGTGTTGCTTCATGTGTTCAACTAGTTAACTGATAATCCAACCATAAATCACTCATTCATGTGTGATATGAGAGTTACTCAGTTGAGATTGGAGTTCAAGGGCAGTGTACTATCATTTGTATAATCATCCAAATTGTACAGGTGGTGCATGTAGTCATAGGAAGGCCTATGATGGATTGTGAAATTCCAACTGAGGAATTCCCCTATTAATAGGGGCTAATTCCAAAGGAAACAACACAAGGAAATAGGGACTTGTGTAAGCATAAAAGTGGTTGAGTATTGGCCAAGGCTTGTCTAGGAATTTGTGAGACAGATAAAGATAGTGTAGAGGTTACTCGGGCTTGAGCAAAGCATTGTAATATTCTCATATTTTCTGGCTAATCCAATATACAGATAGTAGGGGTTTTTAGCTATGGATTTCCCTGAGAAATCATTGAGTAATGTGTTGATTGAATTCTTTCTCTTGTATGCTTCGTGATTTCTCAATCGATTAATTGTTTCCGTTGATGAGTAGAGTAGATTCAAGTCTTTTGTTTTAGCATATTACATAAGAAGTTTGAATCTACAAGGAATTTCTACATGGTATCGAAGTTGAAATCACACTAGAAGAGAAGAATATGAGTTTGTCTTTGTAGGTGAAATCGCTTTTTCTAGATCATTCTTCAGAGCCAGCAGGATGTCGTTTTATGGATTGATACTCAAGTATGCCCTTGAGGGTGGCTTGAATTATATTTATTGGAAGGGCTTGATGGAGGTAGTGTTGGAAGACAACAGGTTGAAGGAATTCATAGACAATGATATTCCTAATCCTCTAACAACCTATGCTCAAGATCTGGAAGAGTGGAAGAAATGTGTGGCAAAGGTGATAAGGATCATACTAGAAGGAGTTCGAGATTGCATTGTCTTGAATCTCCAAGGGAAGGATACACCATATGCAATGTGGCAAGCCTTGGTAAATTTGTTTCAAAACAACATTGACCACAGGAAGATAACAATGCTGGAAAAACTTTGAAGGATTAAGATGGAGAAGGGTGACACATTACCCCTGTACTTGAGCAGGTTCACCCAATGTCAGGATGAGCTTGGGAGTGTTGGTATTACAGTTGTTGAAGATTATATGGTCAGCCTAGCACTTCTAGGCCTTCCCAAGAGCTGGCACAATTACCAAGCTTCAGTAAATGGGAGGGAGCATCTACTAAAGTGGGAGCTTTTTTTGTCTGACTTGGTGCAAGAAGAGATAAGGAGGAACTCTAGAGATGGAACCTCATCCAATCATGATGATGTTGAGAAGGGTATTCCAGTTAGGGTGGCAAGAAGAAGGATTTATCAAAGATTAAATGTTTTCACTATCATGAGATGGGACAGTATGCCATGAAGTGTATGCACAATAAGGCTGGTAAGAAGCCCTCGGGAGGAGCGGTAGGTGAAGCTCTAGCTTCACAATTTTGGTTGGATTTCACCCTCATTTCATGCATGGTGACATCGTTGATGGGTAGTGTGTTGTATATGGATAGTGGAGCCTCATTCCATATGACAAGAAACAAAGAATTTTTCAGTGAGTTAGAGGAGAAGGACCTCCACATGCACATCGAGATGGGAGATGATGGAAGGTATAATGCAACTGGTATCGATACTGTTACTTTTTAGAAGGATTCTGGTTCTCCTCTCACATTAAAATATGTGATGTATGTTCCGGGTTTAAAGAATAATTCAGGTTCAGTTGCTATGTTGGAAGACCATGGCTATGATGTGATATTTAGTAAAGGGAAAGCTTTCCTTCATCACATAGACACAGTACAATTAAAGTGGATTAAGGTTCAGGTGAAGAACCTTTATAAATTGGATGTAGAATATTGTGTTTCTTTGAGCACGAAAGTAGAGAAGGTGCAAAGTTGAGACATCGGTAAATTATGGCATAGGTGACTTGGCCATTTGCACCATGGAGCCTTGAATATCATGCAAGAGATTTCTATAGGACTTCCTAAGGGTGCACTAGAGTAGCGAGATACATGAAAAGGGTATACACTGGGGAAGTACACCAAATAAACCTTTCATGACAAGGACAGTCAAGCCTAAGCGATCCTTGAAAGAGTTCACTCACATGTGTGCGAACTGTTCTCGATAGGCTCCATGGCTAAGCACAGCTATTATGTGATATTTGTAGATGATTTCTCACGTAAATGCTGGATATTCTTCATGCAGAAGAAAGACCAGTCATTCTAAAAATTTTGTGAATTTAAGGCACTTGTTGAGAAAGACACTGGCAGTAAAGTAAAGGCTCTAAGGAGCGATAATGATGAAAAATATGTGTCGAATGAGTTAAATAACTTCTGTGCATCAGAAGGCATTTGACGTGAGCTAATAGTACCCCATAACCCACAACAGAATGTAGTGGTTGAAAGGAAGAACATAGGCATTGTGGGAGTTGCATGGGCAATGTTACATGATCAGGGCCTACCATTGCACTTGTGGGCTGAAGCATGCAACACAAATATATATGTGCATAATAGGATTCCTCATCAAATTCTCGAGATGAGTACACTAGAAGAAGCTTTTTCAGGGAAGAAATCAAATGTGTCACACTTCAGGATCTTTGGTTCATTATTTTACTGCCATGTTACCAAGGATGCAAGGAAAAATCTAGAGCCAATAGCTGAGTTGGGCATATTTGTGGGGTACACTGATACGCCTCACAACTATTGGGTGTACCCGCCATCTCACAAGATGAAAATTGTTCGTAGATATGTGAATTTTGATGAAGAGAAAGCCATGAGATGTTCCCTTGAGAGGGAGATTCAGTTACATGTATATGAGGAGATTCTATCTCCAAAGGAAGAACCTCAGGATGATGTGGAGCAACCACATGCAGAGGAGAAGAAAGTGGAAGCACCCACTCATAGAGAGACATCTAGAGATGGAAGGAAGTGCACCAGAGAAGCTGACATATTGATGCATGATGCTAGAGATAATGTGGGAGCACCCACATCACAACGCGGGTAGAAGAAGTTGTAGAAAATCCTGTAGATTCACAATCTCATGCAATTTACTAAAGCACATGACAAGAATCGACTTCTACTTTCAACCAGCGGAAGCCAATAGATTGATGAAAATAGTAATCGAAAAGAGGAAGATAAATCAATGGAACATAACACAATAAGTATTTGGGGAAAGCCATAGCTCAAAACCCCACTATTTGTAGTGCATTAAATCAGAAATCGAAGATGATAATACAATGCTTGTTCTCACAAGAACAATCCCAACACTTAGTATAATCAATCTCCCCGCTCACAAGCAAGCTCAAGCCAAACTGTAGCCTCTTCTGCTGCTCTCAAGCCCCTATTTCCTTCCGCAATTCCTATGGCGGAATAGGCCTTCTTAAAGGGAAACCACTGCATCGAAAACTGTGCAATCCGTTCTAGGTTCAGTTCCTAATTTCATGCACCTTTTATACAACTCATAAAATTATACAACTGATAGTACATTGTCCTTGCACTCTAGTCTCAACTGGGTTTTCCTCAGAATCGACATGCATGAGTTTCTGATGAGAGAATCTTGAGTTAACTGGAATAGCACTAGTTAATGCATTAGTGCACCAACTGACTATTAACTCACTATTAGTTCCTCAAACAGTTTACAACTAATTTAACTGAACTTAACTCAGTAAACTGAGTTATCTAATTACACCTCATACTTAACTCATCCTCGACCCCTAAAATATAGGGATAACATATACATGACTTCAGAAAGACTTCCAACTCGAAATTCCTAAACTAATTAAGTTAATTAAACTTAATTAACTATTTACAAGTTTTTATGAGAATACAATTCGATTTTAATTCTCAGTTTAATTCAAGCACAAATTAAACTGGAATTTCTAGATTCTATTTTTAACATATCTTGTTGCTATTTTCAACAGAGATCACCAAATTGGTACACTTTCTACATGGCTATGATGAGGGAGAGTGTAGAGACTGATCCATCCTCATTCTAGGAAGAAGTGCAGCAACCGGTATGGGTTTATGCCATACTAGAAGATTATGACTCCATTATCAAGAACAATTCTTGGGATGTTGTCCCAAGGTCAGAGGACAAGTCAGTGGTAGGTTCCAAGTGGATCTACAAGGTGAAGCAAGTAGTAGATGGGAGCGTCAAGAAACACAAAGAAATATTTGTGGCCAAGGGGTTCTCTTAGGTGGAGGGAATTGATTATGAGGAGACCTTTACTCTAGTTTTTTGGAAGATCCAAATTTTAATTGAATGGGGCATGACTCTTTCCCAAATAACCTATGAAAAACAACCTTATCCAACAAATTAGGAATGTTCGAAAGGGGATCATCTTCCCTTGCTATCATTTTAGCCTTCTTACCTCTCTACTTGACATACTACCTTTTTGTTTAAACCCCAGAGCCTCCTTTGCTAGGTCGTTAGTTGTTATAGGACATAGAGAGGCTTGACCTAAAACCCAACTAGAAGAAGTATTTTCCAAACTAACTAGAGATGTGGGAGAGAGACTATAAGAAAGTGGCAAGTAGGAAGGAGACAAGGAAAATAAGATCTTTCTTGAAGTAACTTTTCCAGGTTGCACTATCATGGGGCTTCTCAAAGCTTCCATTTTCATAGTGGCTAGATGGATCCCATCTGGAAAAATGGAAGACCCATATTACCTTGAAAACATTGCTTTTCTATATTGGAGTGCATTGAAAAATTCTTCATCCAAGGGGAATATTTCCACCAATATGTCTATATCCTCCCCATAATCTAGCATATCTATATCCATTAATTTCCATTTAGACTCCCCCCCCCCCACCAAAAAAATAAAACATTTGTGATAAGGCATGGAATCCATGTGGCACCTATTAAAATTACTAGTGAGAATAAGCTTACTAAGATAAGATTAAAAATAATAAGCAACAAATCATAAATCATAAACACAATGTACACAATGTTTAGGCACAAAAAATCCAAATCTAGCGAAAAACCCAACTAATAAAATTATACTATGTCGTTAGACAAAACATGAACAACCTAGCTAAGTGAGCCTTTACCTCTCACCTCCCTTGGACCCATTACAATGAAGTTTTCCCAAGCCTTTAAATGCTTCATTACTTGCATTCCATGAGCACACAACCATGAGAAACCAAAACCATGTACCCAAAACCACCATTTTATACTGAATAAATTTGACTATTCATTGTGTCAAGTTTTACCTAACAACACCTACAGATTGAGGAAATCTAATAAGTGACCTATAGTAAACACTCTTATAATATAGTAGTCCATACTTCTACTAGTAAGTGCCCTTTTGAAACTTGATTTTTCGATTTAGCACCTTCACCCTTATATGTTGTATATGGACAATAAGAAGTGAGGGAATATACCAAAAGAGAAGCATTGACTACTGAAAAAGCTATTGATAAGATTAGTCAAATCCATTTGTAAGTACAAGAGACATAAAGAAAGTCATATAAAAATGCAAGGTCCATCATGATCAACATATAATTAAGAAAGAATTCAAGGTGGGAGATAGAATTTTGTTATATCTAAACCAATAAAGGCTGCAATGTCTTGGTAAATGGATCAAGGTTTTGTCGTATTCTTTCAAATTATTGAAGAAGGTGGGTGAAAATGACTACAGACTTAGTCTATGCTCATATATGCACATTTACTTTGGTATGCTCATTTGAAATTAGTAAAGAAGTTGGGTGACAACAACTGTAAACTCAAATTACCCCAATATGCACAATTACTCAATAGTGAATTTGGAAAATTTAAAACTCTTCAAGCCTTCAATGTTGGACCAAGAAAAAAAATGAGCATGTATTACCTACCATATAGGAATTAGCACTAGAAGCTTAAGTATAGTTAGTAGAAGCTAGTTTTTTACAATAGAAGTCTAGAACAATTAGATGGTGGTAGTATGAATTCTGGTGGGGTGGGTTGAAGGACAACTTCTAGGAAAAGGCCAAATGGTACCTTGTGAAGAAGGTAAAGGAAAAATTTCCTCACCTCCTTCAGTAAAATATTTTTGGGATCAAAATACTCCCTAGACGAGGAAATACAATTTAGAATGGATATTTATATAATTTGTCTTACTTTTTGTATTTTCTAGGTGGAAAAAATTGTATCTATTGGATTATAGGTCACATTTAATGTGAAATTCCCACTACTATGATTTGTGTTCCAAAACATTCTAGATCATTTTTTAGGCCTTAAATGATAACACCTAGCTCACAATTGCTTCATTTTGTTCTACATTTTGAGAGCTTTCTAACAACATAAACATCACCTTGATTAAAGTTCATATTAAAACGTTATGGCTCCCATAAGTTGACCTATCCTATTGATCACCATGGTACCAAGTAGACATTACTTCAACTTCCATTACTTGCATTGTGGAGTTAGTAATATGTGGACTTTCAACAAGATTTTAGAGGGTTAAAACACTATTATTATTATTACGATGTTGAGGCATGCATAAATCCTAAACCCTAACCCTAGATGGCTATCAATCTATTTTAAATATTAAGTCATTAGCAGAGGAATGGGTTCCATTATTATTGTATTAAGTATTATTCCATAGGAGAGTAAAGCATTGAGGATGGGATACTGAAGCAAAAAGAGGAAGTAGAATATCACATAGCAACCACACTAGCCATATTATCCATGGCAACTCCATAGTGAGTGCCCATTTCTTTGTATTTGCATCTCATAATTGAAAAGAGAAGAGTAGAGAATAGGTCTCACCTTCTAGTTGGATTTCTCCCATATTTGATATTCTCAAGTACATATTGTATTATTGTATGGGAAGTGTGTCATTTGCGTATATTCTTCATTTAAATTTTATTATTTAGTATTTATTCTTTAACACAATATAATAAAACATTTTATAATATTGTAACATATATTTTGAGAAACAATTCCAATGGAATATTCATAGTAATTACGAATTAAAAGATAAATTGAATTCCAAATAAACATATAACCAAACAAGTGTTTCAATACAACTTAGTCCCCCCAACTCAAGTTAGAAATTATGTCATGGGAAAAATTGCATAAAAAATTATAACCTACATTGGTTACTTCTACATTAATAGTGGTCAATATGCAAATTGAATACTCTAGTCTTGGTTTGGCAGGAACTAGTAAATTGAGATGTGAAGTAGATAAATTAATTTCTTTCTCAGGAAGAAGGATTTGCATAAATTTTGGTGGGTCGTAACCACTAGTAAGTATACACATTTACAATGTTAAATGTTGAGGAATGGTGGGAAGTAACTCCTAGTAAGTATATTTATTTATATCTTATTTATATCCATTTTTTTATGTAAAGACTCACTTAAATTATGTGGGAAATAATAAAGTTATTTAATCTGCAAAGATCGAGTGCCCAAGGGGTTTTCCAGGGTGTTGAATCCATTTATGCATTCAATTTTAGTAGTATTGTCATTGAAGGAAAATGTATTTTATAATAGATCGAGTTTCTCAATGTCCACCACTTATTCAAGAAGAACAATATTGGACCATGATTGAGTGTGCTCGCATAGGATTGTGTGAAGACATTTCACTGCTAGAGCCTTTGGCATCATATGTAGTTGATTTTGTTCGCCAAGGAGATCAAATAGTAATGGTTATGATTCTAGATACGAGTACAATTTTGGATTTTGGTATTTTAAATGTAGGTGGCAGGAATGTAACTATTATACTACTTTCTAGGTCTAAGCATTATAGAATGACTATTTCTATTGGAATGGGAGTCTTCACATAATTTTTGGTATCGTTGGAAAAAGTGCTCATTGGTTCAAGTCTAAGTTCAAAACTGCAGATCAGGTTAGAAATACCTTGGATATTTTTTATATAGGGTTGATATTTCCAGAACTTAATAGTGATAAGCATGTTATTCTGTCACTTAAGGTATGGACAGGAAAATTTGTAGGTTATATTCATTGGTTTGAGTGGGATTTAAAGGACAAATTGTTATCATTCAATGATATTTTTATCGAGACACATATGGAAACCATAAGAATTTATTTTTCTATCAACATGTTTCTTCAAAATAATGTTGTTAACCTACATATCTTGATTTATTAACCCCATTAACACCATCACAACAAGAATATCATGGATCACTATGAGCCAAGACTATATTCCATCTTCTAAGTTTTCTAAAGATGGTGCTTTATATTGAATTGGGAATCAAGAAGAGAGATATTCAAGTATCTCAGAAAATGACACGCATTCAACTCAAAGAGGCAATTAGAGTGCACAAACTTGTACCCTTTAGTGAAACTCCTTTTGTAAATTTAATATCTCAAATTATTTTCCATCCATGAAAAATTATTTTTTCATCATTGGTGTTAACGTATAAAGGATCTTGTGAGACTAATAGTGAAAATTGCTAAGATATTTTCATTGGCACCATCAACATTCAAACAACACTTTATACAAGATCTTATAAGCTTTGTGTCTAGAAACATTATTGAGCTTAACCTAACTAAAAAGGGCCCAAAATTTAGTGATAAGGATGGTGAACCAATACAGGTTAATATAACGTCTAACAGGAAAATTGAAGTGGAACCATCTTCATAGGTTCTTAAAAAAACAACTAAGGTTGTACTAGCACAAAAAAGTGTATCAATTTTTTTTTAAAGGGAGTAGATACATGCCAATTAGGCCAACATGCCAATTAGGTCAGCATGCTCAGGTTTTTCTTTATTAAGGGACATGCAACCATCTAAACTATAAATATTTGTTTTGAGTGATGCACCTACATTATATCCATCAACTAGAAGTGTCTCGAATGCTTAGTTCCATGCATCAACTATTGAGGATGGAGAACCACAACCACCAAAACCATTTGAATTTAATCCTTAAGTATATGTATATCAATGATTGTATGGGCTTACACCCTTTGTTGGGACTTAAAAGAGAGACACCCAATGATCCTCTTGAAGAGTTTTTCTATGATAAATATAAAGCACATGACAAGGAAATAAGGCACAACAAAAACCCTGATATGTACTTCAATCTAGATATTTTCTTGAAACAAAATAGAGGAAAATAATATGCAGGTTTACCAAAATTTGATGATGTTCAATAGGAGGAAAGCATTTCTAAAATTGATCTTCTCATAGAGATACAAGATATGGGAAAAAAAACAAAATATAATGAGTTGTAGATTGAAACGTGTGTTAAGGAGCCATTTTCCAAAAAGATGATAATGTACTTGTTGATAGTGTCATTAATATTCTCAATGAAGTGATAGAACAAAACAATGATGGAACGTTGTGCTAGCATTTTCATGATTATGAGGTAAACAATACTGAGAAAGTAAAACATAACCTCGAGGCACTTTGGACTATCGCTCCAAATCATGATGATACATCCTCTATTGTAGAAGGATATTTGCACCCAGGTTTTGTACAATCTCTGCCATATTTTAATGATGAGGCAACTTCTATTCCAAATGAAGACCAATGGCTATGTTTTGTAGATAAACAATTAGGTCAGCAAAAAACAATTGGTGATCTATTACATTTCAACATGGAAGGTATAAAAGGGTTCTTATTTCCAAGATCTATTTTTAGAAAATATACATGGCCTTTGAAGTTGTATGATTCTCATGTATCTATGTTATTAGTATACCAGTATGATGCTCCATATAAATTTTCTCAAACAAGAAAGGCTACCACATAATTCAAATTTACAATTTGCATGATGAGTGATGTTGAGAGTATGTCTTTTTGTATAAATCTTGAGGCCATGGGCAAAGAAGGTTGTGAATACCTGTTGGCTCAATGTATGTAGAAGAACCATGATAAGTACGTTGACAAATTTTCACTTTGTAGAAGAATCATAAGATGTTTTACCTTCCATCCTTTGTTAAGGTCAAAATTTACTCTTAAAGAAGAGTATGAGTGGAGGGAAGATCATTGTTGGATTATATATAAATTGGGTAAGTGTAGTCTACATAAAAGTAAGTTTGGTTTGGAAGATGTAGTGGATGGTGGAGCAGAGCTTGTTATTTTATTTGTGATATCACGAAATGGAGAAACAATGGCAACTAACATTGTTTGTCATCAATTGAGAAAACATGTTCCTTTCCTATATTTTCATCCATCACAATCAATTTCTGGAAAGAGGAGAGAAGAAAACTATCTTGTTGATTGGTAAAATTGTACTGAAGGTGTTATTTTGAATAATGAAAACCCTCTTGATAAATATGAAGCCATGAAAGACGATGGTGATGGAGTGTTTAACATAGGTGTGTCTGTTTACATCAATGTGAAGCTTGGAGGCTAATGGAAGTAATGAATATAATCATAAGAAAGAAGAGCATATATAGAATACAAGGTTATTTGAGTATGTAGGCCTTGATGTATTGCATCACATAAGGGAATAACATGGTTTTTTTATCTATTATGTGAGGATACTATTGCTAGCCTAGAAATCCAATTAACCCTAGATGCACATGGTTTATGCACTAATTGGATTTGGCTTATGTTACTATAATTTTGAATATTTCAAGGTCTTGATCCTTAAAATTTGGAAGAATGAGAAATGAATGGGTGGACCGCCTTTTCAGTTTCAAATCTCTACATTGGAATACAAAGGGATAAAAAATTATATAAAGATGAATATTTGGAATGCATATCTACTAGTTGAGTGAATTGTTGAGAAACATTATTCAATATTTTCCCAACATAAGAGAGAAATACCGGGGGAAAGAGGAGCTGAAGTGATAAACAAAATTGAGACAAAGGTTTAGAGGAGAAAAACAATTGTGAAGGGGTAGAGAGTGAGTACAGAACATAGTAAAAGAGAAGGTAGGTTTCAAAACATAAAAACCAAGTAAGCCAACATAATAAAAATTTCATGTATTAAGGGATTGGTGTCTCCTTTCAGATAGTAGTCTGAAAAAGAATAGGTTTGAGCCCATAATAAATGGGAGTAAGTGCTTCTAGCAAGTTATATATTGCCAAAGAAAAGAGAGGATGAGTCCTCCTATAGTTAGGAGCCTATAATAATTGATGTAAAAATGGAGTGGGTACTTCTAGAAAGTTGTAGCTTGCAAAATAAAATAAGGCTTGAAGCCTCCTGTAAGTAGGTACCTACAAAAGATGATGTAAAAAGGGAGTGAGTTCTTGCATTTACATCATAACAAAAAAATTTGTGGTTTTCTCCCTTTATGGGTTTCCACTTATATCTGGTGTCTACATGTGTTTCTCTTATGTTTGTTAATTTTTGAAGCATTAGATGGTGTTCTAGGCTCGAAAGTTGTCAAATAGGTTAAGAAACACTAGAACTCTAGAACCTAAAAAAGGTCTCAGGAAAATCCACCTAGAGATGGCTTGATTAAGTTAATTAAACAGTAATTAAATTTTTCCTTAGTTGAACTTAGGGAAAAGGATTAATTAACAACAATTAATTGAGGAAGATGATATTTCTCTAGAAACTCACAGGGATCAACTAAGAAATAATCTTATCCATTGATTAAGTTTTAATCTTGGCTGTTAGAGTCCCAACTAGAGATTATAAGAATAATTTGATGGGTAGATGGAGGAACACACTTGAGGTCGAGTTTCATTGGGTCGTTTGATTTTCTAGAGAGCAACATTCTTCCGAAATATGTAGAGCTAGAGAGGGGATGAAGAGATAGACAGGAGTAGAGATAGAGAGTTTGGAGGAAGTCTTCTAGTTCCAGAGAGTCAGCTATAGGAGGGTCAATTTTCCTCAGTGAGGCTGCGTAGTACTAACGCAGAAGCTTTAGAGGCAGAGTTCGATTTGGCTAGTGAGATGGTCGATTTAGTTGCTGGAGACCAGGAGAATTTTTGGATAGGGTCAGTGAGTCATTCTCAAAGGTTAAATTTGGGATACGATTTTATCAGTTGCAGTTTCCAGGTAGAGCATACCAATTCTTGCATAGGAGTGACAGAGAGGTTAATGCATGGGTTTCATTGAGCCTGATATTTGCCAGTTTTGGAGTTGGATTAGTGTCGGGTGAGATAAACTTTTTCTCACTAATTTTTTGTGGCCATTTTATTCTATAGAGGATTTCTAGTTTGGGCATCTAGCTGTACTCAAAATTTTTTCACTGCTGCTTAATAATAAAAACCCTCAACTGTTGCACCAGTTTTCCCACATTGTGTTTTTCTGGGAACTTTTGTCCAAAAATGATGGTGTTATATTTTTATGTGTGTGTGTGTGTGCCATTATTTTCTCGGTTTCTATTTGATCTTTTACAGTATTTATGTTGGTGAAAATTGTAGTTGTGAAATATTCATTGTTTTATGTAGAAAATAAACTGCAAAATTAGTTTACAGTTAGAAGAATAATTTCCAGTTGTTGCAATAGTTGAAAATTTCACAATGTGTTGATTCTTATGTTGTGGTTTAATATTGTTTATATGTTATATATGCTATTCATATGATGTAATGATTCTCTCTTAATAGTTCATATAACTATCGAAAAGAAAAAGTAAAAATTAGTAGTTGATGACCATGAATGCACTATAACGATTCATCCCCTCTCAATATAGTCAAGATTCCAACAATTGGTGTCAAAGCTCAGTCCCTTTAGGTACATCTTGACCACTAGAAGGTAGAATTGGTTGAATCCTGGATCATCAAAGTTTGTCATTGCATAGTGCCACAAAATTTCAGGAATGGAGTGAGAAGGTAAAATCTGAAGTAATTGCTCATGGATCTGAAGTCTGGAAGGTATTTACTAATGGTTATGTTAAATATCCCCCTTCAAAAAAAGTTCAGCATTGGAATGTCTAGCTAAATGTACAATATACAAAAAACTTCACAATATAGATCTTGAGAAGGTAATATATACCAAATCTGCAAAAGATATATGGGATAGGTTGTAGTTCCTTCATGAAGGAGATATTGGTAGCAACAATGCAGAAAAAGAGAAGAAAAAAAACAAAAAGAAAAAGGCATCTTAGAAAAGAAAAAATAGTTGAATGCGATCTATTCTTCGAGTGTGAAAGTAGTTGATTGTCATGAGGATAAGTCAAATGAAGACCAAGCTAAGCTTAAATTAGCCTTGGTTCAAATAAAAAGGCTCTTAATGGAAAACATAGATCAAAAGAAATTTCTTCAAGTACTTGAAGAAAGAGAGCATGATTTTAAAGAAGAAATTATTAACTTGAAAACCCAATTAAAGGAGGAAAGGAGAGTAGAAGAGGTAATGAGTAGCCAATTAAAGGAAATAAAGGAACAATGTGAAATATTATAAGTTGAGGTAGTTTCAACAAGAAATAAGTTAGGAAATAGCATAACTAGCTCAAAGGAAACTACAAGAGATAACGAAGCAGTATCTAAAAGGCTTGCATCAAAAGATGGAAACAACATGATTAACAAGGAAGCAATAAATAAAAAGTAGTAGAACCAACAACCCAAGAATGATTCAAAGAAAGTAGTTTTTGTAAGAATTCCATATGCTCCTATAGATCAATTTACAAAGTTTGCAAGATTCCAAAGGAGGAATGACAACTCCTTTGCTCCTCTATTAGAATATGCCAAGTGCTTCAATTGCCATAAACTTGGGCATGTTGCGGCTGATTGTAGGAGCAATCAAATCATGGTTTATCAATAGAATATGCAACAAAAGATGTAGTTGAAAAGGATGTTCTCTCAAGCAAGTAATCAAGGAAGGTCATTCCTCTTATGAAGATCATCTACCGTTAGGTACACAATTTGTTCTATGACTATTGTTATTCATGCAATACTTTTGGCCATAAGGTTTTTGATTGAAAATCCAATGCAAAGAAGAGGGGGAGTAAATTGTATGTAAAGGAAAGGTCATATGTGAATAACAACATGAGAAGGCACAAGTTTCTTCCTCCCTTTTTAGGTCACATAAGATGCTATAAATGTGACAATCTTAGCCACATGGTTAAAGATTGCAAGTTGTCTAGTTATTTAAAGAAATCTAGAAAAACAAAAAAGGTCATTCAAAGAAGACTAAACAAGATGCCAAGAGGATATGCACAAACCAGAAGGAAACCCACACAAGTTTGGAAAAATAAGAAAGAGAAGAAATTCACTTCAATGAAAAATTGAAGTAAGAATGGCCTTAAGGGGAGAATATGGAAACATAATGAGTTGCATAAAGAACCATTGAAGATGCAGCCAAAGTGGAAGTATGTGTGTGCAAGTGCCTAAAATCCAAATATAGGCCCATGGGATAAGAAGAAACACATAAGCTCTAGGGGAGTTGCTAAAGGAAATGAAGGTTCACTCATCATCTTTATTATTGATAGAATTTATTTCAATAATGTATCATTTGATATGCTAGTTGATATAAACCTCTCATATGTTGCAAAGAGGCATGAGCAAAGAATAAGACAAGACCATTCATCCAATTGCAGTCATGAATGAAAAAAGTTCAACTACTCAACAATGTATGTTCATTGATAGCCTTTGGAGCAACCTCTGGTTCTTACATAACATATTTCTTAGGAAACCATGAGAAAAGAAGAATCCAATTGGTGTTTTTATTATAGTAGCAGTCATGTAGTGTGAAGCACATCATGGTGAGAGCAACCCTAATAGTGATGGAAACCAAGCATATGATATTATGGTACTTTTAAGAGGACTATTGATGGTTAGTTGATTGATGTATTTTATGGTAAGTGGCTACTAAAGAATACATTTAGACGTATGGTCAATATCAAGGTGAATAAAATATAGAAATATTTACATTTTGGTGCATACTCAATCATGGATCTAACACAAACCCACAATGAATACGATAAGTTGAATTGTTTTGGAAACAACGTCACCTTGTTAATACTAGAGTATCAATATGAGCCCAAAATTTTATGAATATTGTATCATAGTTGAAGGGTCCTAGTATTGTTCATTGAGGGAAGGTCACAGATCAATAGGTTTCCAAGGAATAAGGAGAAAATTCCTTCATGGATTCAGAAACAATGTTCCTATATTCTGCTAAGATTCATGGGAGTATTTTTCTCTGCCTTTTTCCCAATAAAAATTCTATAAATATAAGATTATTTGATGTTCTATATTGTTCTATCTCTACATCAAGTGTAACAAGGATGATAATCCTAAGGATAGAGGGACTTCATAAGTTTCAACACACTTTGGTTCTACCTCAAAAGTCAAAATTTCACTTCTTTGTTACCTCTTTAAGTAAGAAGAATGGATTGTAGGAGGATTCTTAGTGATTAGTGTTGGAAATAATACTGAGAGGGGGGAGGGTGTGAATTAGTATTAGCAAATCAGATACTTTTTCATTTTCATACTTAGTTTCATATACGCTACTTCAGTTAAGGATACCTGCGTATATATGCAACTGTGTTAAATGAAACTAGTGCACATCCAGTAAACTTTATGATTTAGTTAGTTCATCTTCAGTGAATGCATCAGAACTTTATTAACCATATGAGCAGTAAACAGAATAGAGCATCACACATAAAGAGCACACATGAACACCATGATATAAGGTGGAAACCCAATGTGGGTGAAAACCACCTACTGCAATTTGTTTCTATCTTCCTTTAATAAGAAACATCTTTTACAATGTACTGGTGAAGTCCTTTACCAGCACGCAGGCTGCAACCTGCAGAGGGCTACAACCCTCTCTCGTTCTCCAGCTTCTTCTGGAAGGGAGCTACCACCCCCTTAGCTCTTGTACTAGCTGAAATACTAGTACATAGGTGCTGACCTACAGAAGGCTACAACCTTCCTTTTTTCTTCCACGGACCACGTTTCATCAATTTTCAGACTGGATCCATAAATAAAAAAAAATCACTGCTGCAATACAATTATAAACTTATACCTGCATCATAAATTTCTAAATCACCCAATACTGAATCACTAAAACCCTGTCATCAATACACAGTTACCAGAACACAGACCAGAGTCTAGAACTCTGCAACAACCACTAGAACCAACAGCAACCTGAAACACCAAATCTCATAATGCATACGCTACTTGACTATATCAAAACTGCGTGTATACGCGCTTTCAACAGAGACAACCTGCATACAGATCTAAAGATAATAACTTATACCTTCGCTGCCATTTCCAATCTTGAGCCAAGCATCACAAACCCATAACCAGCATACTAGATCTTCACACTTCATCAGACATGCATTACTTGCTCATCCACCTTTGCCTAATGATCTTCTCCTTATATAGGTTTAGGCTTCTCTCAATACCATGGTCCAAAACCATGTAGAAACAATACTAGGGACCCAATACCTGGGTTCAACACTTCAAACGCAATACCAAGGACCAAAACCATAAGTCAAAATACCACGGGCCCAAAAATAAGCTTTCCCACATGTACACGCTTTTCTTTGCATGAAAGTGCATGTATACGCATACGCGTCTTTGGAACATCTAACCTGCGTGTATACGAGGCTTGGTCACGATGAACCTGTGTATATATTTCTCTTGACCTGCAGTACTAAGATCTGTCCTCTTATTGAGTTACCATCACCTGTATCATACCTCTGAGTGAGTTGCCACCAAAGACAACACTTGTATCATAATGCCAACAATCTCCCCCTTTGGACTCGATGGAAACCACCACACCAAGTCACTCTCCCCCTTTGACATCAAGGGCAAAGGGCAGACCAAGAAGTTCTCTCCCTCTGTTGTCCATACTCCCCCTGAGTACGTGTTGAAATCTCTGATTGGGCTCCCCCTTTGTATATGTCAATATGTATCAATCCATCCATGCTCCCCCTGGGCACATGCAAGTTCAAAGACCAGCTATCCATTCAAGACCATGACAGTCATTAGCCACTATCATACATCATACATAATCATCAGCATCCAAACCTGCAATACCATTCCTTTGATCAAACAACAAGATGTATCATTTAGCCTCATAAACTTCATCAACGACTTCTAACCATAATGCCAACAATGCACTTATTTGAAGTATATGCTCCCCCTGAGCCTGTGCCAATCATTACATATCATGACCGAACCCTTTCCTGAGTCTGTTATGCTGCCTTTTCTTCTGAACTCCATATACGCGACTCTGCAGCCTCTAGATCGCGTATATACGCGACTTATCTTCATTATATCAGCGTATGCAAGATGGAATACTAAAGGTCTTCACTTTTAGTTTCCCCTGTGTCTGTTATGTCAGCTAACTGAGTTATGTCACACCTTTCTGTCTCTAATTCTGTCTTCTTCAATTCCTGGAACTATGATGACGTATAGTCCTCTTGCTTTGAATTTTGAAATTTTCTCCTGCATTCCCTTGCTTTGTGTCCAAGCTTGTTGCATGTATAACATCTTACATATTTCATGTTCCTTCTATTGCAATCAATTGCTTTGTTTCCAAACGCATTGCAGGCAAAACAATATCCTCTAAAATACCTGGAATGTGATGATCTTGTGTGATGGTCTTGAAACATTCTACTTCTACATTTGGCTGCAACATGTCCAAGATTATGACATACATAACATTCAATATTATTCAATGGAGGAAATAATCGTCTATCACTTCCATAGTTAGGAGCAAAGGATTTTCTTTGAGGAATTTCTTTCCTTGGTTGTTCCTTGTTGAGCATTTCAGATTTCTCATTAGAGTTCCTTGCCTCACCTTGTGAGCTAGATTCACCTTCAACAGATTCATAAAATCCAAGACTAGTTTTGATAGTAGGGGATCTTTGACTACCAAGAATGTAATCCAAAATCTTAGTACTATCTTGAAATCGTAACAATTTATCATTTTCTTCTAATTTACTTTTTAAGATATTTACCTCAACCTGATGTTGTTCTTCCTTTTCCAGATACTGTTTCCTTATGTTTTCTTCAACTTTTCTTCATTCTTCCACTTGTTTCCTTAATTTGATCACTTCATGTTTTTGTTCTTCAAGAGCTTCTCTATTCTGCTTCTTTAATTTTTCAAGATCTTCCTTTAGAGAGAGGATCTTCGATTCAAGTCTCTGAATTGTTATACTCTGATTTTTTACTACATCCTGCTTATCTCTTGTACTAGCTGAAATACTAGTACGTAGGTGCTGACCTATAGAAGGCTACAACCTTCCTTTTTTCTTCCAGGGACCATGTTTCATCAATTTTCAGACTGGATCCATCAATACAAAACAATCACTGCTGCAATACAATCATCAACTTATAACTGCATCATAAATCTCTAAATCACCCAATACTGAATCACTGAAACCCTATCATCAATACAGAGTTACCAGAACATAGACCAGAGCCGAGAACTCTGCAACAACCACTAGAACCAACAGCAACCTGAAACACCAAATCTCATAATGCATACGCTACTTGAATATATCAAAACCACGTATATACGTGCTTTCACCAGAGACAACCCGCGTACAGATCTAAAGATAATTACTTATACCTTCGTTGCCATTTCCAATCTTGAGCCAAGCATCACAAACCCATTGTTATCACCAAAATAGGACCCTGATAGGCTGTTGATCAGACAATCTTAGTGTAACTATTTCAAACCAAACTTTTGGCTGAGGCTTAGCCTCCTCAGCCTGAGAGGGCTCTCTCAAAGGGTTAAATATTTTGATTAAAGAATAAGATAGATGGCTAACTCTATAGTTTGTGATTGTATATGTTTATAGGTTGAAAGATGAAGGTTGGCTACCATTGGGCTATGGAGTCAAAGTGTGTTCAGTACCACAGCAAGATCAGCTTTAACATGAAGTCAGGGCATAGAGAGTTTTTATACATCAACAAAACAAAGATAAAATGCAAGGAAACACAGTTTATAAATACATGAAGGAAGTTAGAGCATCATTGATGAATTCTAAGTAACATGTATTCATACCACTGTAAGTAAGTGAAAGAGGAAAGCCACGAGACAATAGGACATTAAAAACCCTCTTTGAATCCTGAGTAGTGAAGCCAAAACATTCTACCTAGCATGGAAGTCAAGGCATTATAGAGTTCAAGTGCAGAAATGCAAATATAAAACAGTGAAACACAATTAGTTTATTTATGAAGGAAGTCAGAGCATCATTGATGAATTCTGAGTATCATAAGTAAACCTCACTGCAATGTAAGTATTGGAAGATGCCATCAAAACAAGAACATACAAGAACTCTTCATGAATCTTGAGTTGTCTAAGTAGAAATTCTGCATTAGTTTAAAAATATACACAGTCTGCACATAGAGCAGCAATTGAGCCAAAAAGTCTCCAACCCATTGCTAATTCGACCTCTTGCTCTATATAAAGCATTTACAATTAGGATTCCATCATCCCTCCTCAAGAGAATTCGAATTTGCCATCAGTGACACATATTCTAACCATAAAACAAACCATTAAATGTATTTGACACCTAACTAGTAGTCCTAGAGACCTAATACAACTAGGAGTGTAACTCCTTATTATGATTACAACAAAATTATCTAAACATTTAAAGCATTCTTTGACACCTAATACTCCATGAGGTCGAATTTGATGAAGCCTCCCACGTGGTCACCCAACTGCTGATGAGAAACCCTAGAATTTAGGGAACATGTTTCCCTGTTTTTAGGGTTAGATCCTTGAAAATTGCAGAGCCTTTATCTCTTCATCCATGACACATTTTACGAAACTGAAGGAGGTTTTTGTAGCCCATGATGTCTAGAACAAAAACCTCTCCTGGTTTTTTAAAATATTTCTCCAGCTGTCCAGAACCTGTCCTTGAAAAACACGTGGCAAACAGGGAAAAATCCGTTTTCTGAAATTAGGGTCTCAATGAAAGCTTCTTATCTCCCAACTGAAAACACATAAGAATAAAGTGAGATAGGTTATTGTATCTGGACATGTTATGAAGAGAAACCTCCTTCAGAATTCCAAGATAGCCTTTCATGTGACCAGAAACTGATTTTGAAAAACACTACTAAAACCAGTAGACAAAGCTTGACTTTCTGCAGTTTCGTAGCGCAAGTTTAACCATAAATTACTCCCACCTCAGAACGAATTTGAAGAAACGGAAAGAGGTTTTTGTAGTGCAGCATGTTAGGAAGAAAAGCCTCTTTCAGTTTGCAAAATTAAGTTCTCAGCTGCTCAGGAAAGCTTTTAGAAATTGACTAGTAAAAGCAGAAAACAGAGTTTCTTCAGCTGAAACAGGCTGCTACAGGGGTTTCGCAGCGCGCTGCGAAAACACTGATTTCGTAGCGCAAAACAGGATTTTTACACTGTCTGCGCTACGAAAACGTGGATTCGTAGCTAGTTTCAAAATTTCTCCTTATCCTCCTCAAAGCTCTGTCTTTCTTCTTGACTGCTGGCTGCCTTGTTTCTGTCATTCTTGTACATTGGTGATGGTTGTACTGATGATGATATTTTCCTTTCTTTTGACATTTTCTCCTTTGAAATTTCTTTAGACAAAACAGCTTGGAAGAAAATACCTTGCTTAATTGAGGAGCTGCCTTGCTTGAATTTGATGAAGATTTCTGCTCTCCTTTTCCTTTGAAATATTTTCAGTGATAACAATGGCTCCACTTGGGATAGTGTGCCCTTGTGGTACACTAAGAACCTGCAGTTCCAGTGCCTTATCCTCTTATCATGAACAAAAATTTATTTGACAAACATCTTCTTTAAGTTCCTTGGGCCTTCACCTCTGGCTTAAGCTTGATGATCACTGTAGGAGAAAGAAGTCTATATCTACTGAAAAATAAAAATGCTCAGTCACCTTGAGCTTATTTGCACTTTCCTACCTACCTACCCTATCAGCTGCAAGCTCCACTTGTAGCTCAAGGAACATGAAACTTCCAATAAATCCAGTCATCAATCTGATCTAAAACTTGGATCTCCTTACTGTGCTTGAAGCATAAATAAACCAGATACTGAAATAACCAAGGAGGCATGAGGTGCAACTGTTCTTCAAGATGAACATATAATTGGAAGCCTGAACAGTAAATCTTTTCCATGTATTCAGCTATAGGGTCAAAAAACACATGGTTAGTTTGATGATTCTCATAACATTTTATATCTTCTAACAACTTATCCTCAACCACACAAAATTCCTTTGATGTGCTATCCAACTGCCTTTCTGCATGATGCCCACAAACAATGGAATTTTCCTCATTATAAAGATCATTCTTTGATGCAAGCTGCTGCAAGGAATCACAAAAATGAACAACCTTTTCCTCTGCCTGAGGGTCATAAAAAATTTCTTCCAACATTTCTTCTTGCTGTGCGTAATCATTTTCATCTTCATTATGATTCGAAGACTGAGAAGTCTGCTGCATCTCTACATCAATATCAGAGGATTGAACATGGTTTTCATAAGTAAACCCCTGCTGATCTTCATGCTGCATTTCATGAGATGTTGTACTTTCTTCTTGGTGCTGAAATGCATTGTTATGAAGAGCCTCTAAAATTTCTTCATCCATAAACTCATCATCATCATAACAATCCTCCAAGTACTGAATAAGACTTAAAGAATGTCTACAGCAATCTTTGAGCAACAATAAGGAAGGATGACATTCTTTATACATGTCATAGAAGACATCATGGAAATCAGCAAGAGAAGATAATGAACCATTTTCCAAAATTTTATACCAAGACCATGACTTTCCTTCTAAAGTGGCCATAAACATCCTCATGAGACAATCCTCAGGAAAGTGAACCTTAAGACTGCGTACATGCATATGAAACCTAACCAAATGAAGAGCAGCATTGTCTTTCTTTTCATCTTTGAATATCGGAAGATCCTCTAACCAATCAACCTTTGGCATAGGATTTGGAAAACCAGGGATATGAGACCGATTCATAGGAGCATACCTGGCATTCATTCTTGCAGTGGAACTCATTTTGAAACTTCATCAAGCTACTGATCTTCTAGCAGTGGAGTCACCTTACAATTTCTTATTCAATGTGTGGAGTCGCCAAGGTAGTTTTGCAGCCTCAAAGATGTCTGAGCTCCTGCTACCTTCAGAAGTTCAACCATTGATTTCGGGAATGAATAGACTTCAGGCTCCCGGCAGACGCACCAAAATGTTATCACCAAAATAGGACCCTGATAGGCTGCTGATCAGACAATCTTAGTGTAACTATTTCAAACCAAACTTTTGGCTGAGGCTTAGCCTCCTCAGCCTGAGAGGGCTCTCTCAAAGGGTTAAAGATTTTGATTAAAGAATAAGATAGATGGCTAACTCTATAGTTTGTGATTGTATATGTTTATAGGTTGAAAGATGAAGGTTGGCTACCATTGGGCTATGGAGTCAAAGTGTGTTCAGTACCACAGCAAGATCAGCTTTAACATGAAGTCAGGGCATAGAGAGTTTTTATACATCAACAAAACAAAGATACAATGCAAGGAAACACAGTTTATAAATACATGAAGGAAGTTAGAGCATCATTGATGAATTCTAAGTAACATGTATTCATACCACTGTAAGTAAGTGAAAGAGGAAAGCCACGAGACAATAGGACATTAAAAACCCTCTTTGAATCCTGAGTAGTGAAGCCAAAACATTCTACCTAGCATGGAAGTCAAGGCATTATAGAGTTCAAGTGCAGAAATGCAAATATAAAACAGTGAAACACAATTAGTTTATTTATGAAGGAAGTCAGAGCATCATTGATGAATTCTGAGTATCATAAGTAAACCTCACTGCAATGTAAGTATTGGAAGATGCCATCAAAACAAGAACATACAAGAACTCTTCATGAATCTTGAGTTGTCTAAGTAGAAATTCTGCATTAGTTTAAAAATATACACAGTCTGCACATAGAGCAGCAATTGAGCCAAAAAGTCTCCAACCCATTGCTAATTCGACCTCTTGCTCTATATAAAGCATTTACAATTAGGATTCCATCATCCCTCCTCAAGAGAATTCGAATTTGCCATCAGTGACACATATTCTAACCATAAAACAAACCATTAAATGTATTTGACACCTAACTAGTAGTCCTAGAGACCTAATACAACTAGGAGTGTAACTCCTTATTATGATTACAACAAAATTATCTAAACATTTAAAGCATTCTTTGACACCTAATACTCCATGAGGTCGAATTTGATGAAGCCTCCCATGTGGTCACCCAACTGCTGATGAGAAACCCTAGAATTTAGGGAACATGTTTCCCTGTTTTTAGGGTTAGATCCTTGAAAATTGCAGAGCCTTTATCTCTTCATCCATGACACATTTTACGAAACTGAAGGAGGTTTTTGTAGCCCATGATGTCTAGAACAAAAACCTCTCCTGGTTTTTTAAAATATTTCTCCAGCTGTCCAGAACCTGTCCTTGAAAAACACGTGGCAAACAGGGAAAAATCCGTTTTCTGAAATTAGGGTCTCAATGAAAGCTTCTTATCTCCCAACTGAAAAAACATACGAATAAAGTGAGATAGGTTATTGTATCTGGACATGTTATGAAGAGAAACCTCCTTCATAATTCCAAGATAGCCTTTCATGTGACCAGAAACTGATTTTGCAAAACACTACTAAAACCAGTAGACAAAGCTTGACTTTCTGCAGTTTCGTAGCGCAAGTTTAACCATAAATTAATCCCACCTCAGAACGAATTTGAAGAAACGGAAAGAGGTTTTTGTAGTGCAAAATGTTAGGAAGAAAAGCCTCTTTCAGTTTGCAAAATTAAGTTCTCAGCTGCTCAGGAAAGCTTTTAGAAATTGACTAGTAAAAGCAGAAAACAGAGTTTCTTCAGCTGAAACAGGCTGCTACAGGGGTTTCGCAGCGCGCTGCGAAAACACTGATTTCGTAGCGCAAAACAGGATTTTTACACTGTCTGCGCTACGAAAACGTGGATTCGTAGCTAGTTTCAAAATTTCTCCTTATCCTCCTCAAAGCTCTGTCTTTCTTCTTGACTGCTGGCTGCCTTGTTTCTGTCCTTCTTGTACATTGGTGATGGTTGTACTGATGATGATATTTTCCTTTCTTTTGACATTTTCTCCTTTGAAATTTCTTTAGACAAAACAACTTGGAAGAAAATACCTTGCTTAATTGAGGAGCTGCCTTGCTTGAATTTGATGAAGATTTCTGCTCTCCTTTTCCTTTGAAATATTTTCAGTGATAACACCCATAACCATCATACTAGATCTTAACACTTCATCAGACATGCATTACTTTCTCATCCACCTTTGCCTAATGATCTTCTCCTTATATAGGTTTAGGCTTCTCTCAATACCATGGTCCAAAACCTTGTAGAAACAATACTAGGGACCCAATACCTGGGTTCAACACTTCGGACGCAATACCAAGGACCAAAACCATAGGTCTGAATACCACGGGCCCAAAAATAAGCTTTCCCACATGTATGCACTTTTCCTTACGTAAAAGTGCGTGTATACGCATATGCGTCTTTGGAACGTCTAACCCACGTGTATACGTGGCTTGGTCACGATGAACCTGCGTATATCTTTCTCTTGACCTGTTGTACTGAGATTTGTCCTTTGATTGAGTTACCATCACCTGTATCATACCTCTGAGTGAGTTGCCATCAAGGACAACCCTTGTATCATAATGCCAACAATCTCCCCCTTTGGACTTGATGGCAACCACCAAACCAAGTCACTCTCCCCCTTTGACATCAAGGGCAAAGTGCAGACCAAGAAGTTCTCTCCCTCTGTTGTCCATACTCCCCCTGAGTACGTGTTGAAATCTCTGATTGGGCTCCCCCTTTGTATATGTCAAGATGTATCAATCCATCCATGCTCCCCCTGAGCACATGCAAGTTCAAAGACCAGCTATCCATTCAAGACCATGATAGTCATTAGCCACTGTCATACATCATACCATAAGCATCAACATCCAAACCTGCAATACCATTCCTTTGATCAAACAGCAAGATGTATCATTTAGCCTCATAAACTTCATCAACGACTTCTAACCATAATGCCAAAAATGCACTTATTTGAAGTATATGCTCCCCCTGAGCCTGTGCCAATCATTACATATCATGACCGAACCCTTTCCTGAGTCTGTTCTGCTACCTTTTCTTCTGAACTCCATATACGCAACTTTGCAACCTCTAGATCGCGTATATACGTGACTTATCTTCATTATATCAGCATATGAAAGATGGAATACTGAAGGTATTCACTTTCAGTTTCCCCTGTGTCTGTTATGTCAACTAACTGAGTTATGTCACACCTTTTTGTCTCTAATTCTGTCTTCTTAAATTCCTGGAATTATGATGATGTATAGTCCTCTTGCTTTGAATTTTGAAATTTTCTCCTGCATTCCCTTGCTTTGTGTCCAAGCTTGTTGCATGTATAACATCTTACATATTTCATGTTCCTTCTATTGCAATCAATTGTTTTGTGTCCAAACGCATTGCAGGCAAAACAATATCCTCTAAAATACCTGGAATGTGATGATCTTGTGTGATGGTCTTGAACCATTCTACTTCTACATCTGGCTGCAACATGTCCAAGATTATGACATACATAACATTCAATATTATTCAATGGAGGAAATAATTGTCTATCACTTCCATAGTTAGGAGCAAAGGATTTTCTTTGAGGAATTTCTTTCCTTGGCTGTTCCTTGTTGAGCATTTCAGATTTCTCGATAGAGTTCCTTGCCTCACCTTGTGAGCTAGATTCACCTTCAACAGATTCATAAAAGCCAAGACCAGTTTTGATAGTAGGGGATCTTTGACTACCAAGAATTTCATCCAAAATCTTAGTACTATCTTGAAATCGTAACAATTTATCCTTTTCTTCTAATTTACTTTTTAAGATATTTACCTCAACCTGATGTTGTTCTTCCTTTTCCAGATACTGTTTCCTTATGTTTTCTTCAGCTTTTCTTCCTTCTTCCACTTGTTGCCTTAATTTGATCACTTCATGTTTTTGTTCTTCAAGAGCTTCTCTATTTTGCTTCTTTGATTTTTCAAGATCTTCCTTTAGAGAGAGGATCTGCGATTCAAGTCTCTGAATTGTTATGCTCTAATATTTTATTACATCCTGCAATTGCTCCCTTACTCTGGTTACTGACTCCAATTGTTCATTTAATCTGGTAACTTCTTCTATTTCTACATCCTTCTTTTCATATGCCATGAGACTTCTAATGTCTTCACTACTATTCAATGAGTCATTACTTTTAACATGCGTATAATAGCTTCTATTACGTTCTTCAGGCATCTTTCCTTTGTTATGAGGGCATCTAGCAGCATAGTGACCAACTCTACCACATGAAAAGCATTTGAAAGGTAGCTTACCTTTGAACCATCCAGTTCCCCGTTCAAGATTCTTGACAAAATTTACCTCATCTTCTTCTTTTGACAATGTATCCTGATGCTTTGAATGCGGCTTCTGATGGTCCCTCTTTTCTCATCTCAAAAGCAGTTAAGATTTCGTGAAGTTGCGTCATGGTGATTTTCTATAGATCCTCCTTTTCTTCTATGGCAGACACTTTGGAATCAAATTTAGCAGACAGGGATCTCAAAACCTTTTCAACTACGACAAATTCCTTAAATTCTTCACCGAGATTCCTCATACAATTTACAATCTCATATATACGCAGGAAGTAATTAGCTATGCTTTCATTACTATGCATCTTAAGATTTTCATACCAGATTCTGAGAGTTTGAAGCTTTGCTCTTTTTACCTGTTCATCTCCTTCGTAGCTTAGAATGATTTTGTCCCATATTTCCTTGGCTGATTTGAAATGCATGACCTTCATAAATTCTGATTGTGACAAACTTCCCAATAAGATAGTAACAACTTTGGCATTGAGTTCATATTGCTTTCTCTCTGCTGTATTTGTAGGAATTGCTGATGGGTATGTGTATCCTCCTTCCACGATTCCCCAAACATCCGTTCCAAGTGATTGTAGATATGTCGTGGTTCTTATCTTCCAGTGGGTAAAGTTGCTCCCGTCAAAGATTGGTGGCCTGATGGATGCCTCTCTTTCTTGATTAGCCATTCTGATGGATCTTTCCTTCAAGCGATCAAGCTTCTTCTAAAGGACCTAATCTGATCTCAATTGTTGGAAATAATACTAAGAGGGGGGGGGGCGGGGGGTGAATCAGTATTAGCAAATTAGATACTTTTTCATTTTCATACTCAGTTTCATATACGCTACTTCAGTTAAGGATACCTGCGTATATACGCCACTGTGTTAAATGCAACTAGCGTACATCCAGTAAACTTTATGATTTAGCTAGTTCATCTTCAGTGAATGCATCAGAACGTTATTAACCATATGAATAGTAAACATAACAGATCATCACACATAAAGAGCACACATGAACACCATGATATAAGGTGGAAACCCAATGTGGGTGAAAACCACCTGCTACAATTTGTTTCTATCTTCCTTTAATAAGAAACTTTTTTTACAATGTACTGGTGCAGTCCTTTACCAGCACGCAGGCTACAACCTGCAGAGGGCTACAACCCTCTCTCATTCTCCAGCTTCTTCTGGAAGGGAGCTACCACCCCCTTAGCTCTTGTACTAGCTGAAATACTAGTACGTAGGTGCTGACCTACAGAAGGCTACAACCTTCCTTTTTGCTTCCAGGGACCATGTTTCATCAATTTTCAGACTGGATCCATAAATACAAAACAATCACTGCTGCAATACAATCATCAACTTATACCTGCATCATAAATATCTAAATCACCCAATACTGAATCACTGAAACCCTGTCATCAATACAGAGTTACCAGAACACAGACTAGAGCCTAGAACTCTGCAACAACCTCTAGAACCAACAGCAACCTGAAACACCAAATCTCATAATGCATACGCTACTTGACTATATCAAAACCGCGTGTATACGTGCTTTCACCAGAGACAACCCGCGTACAGATCTAAAGATAATTACTTATACCTTCGCTGCCATTTCCAATCTTGAGCCAAGCATCACAAACCCATAACCAGCATACTAGATCTTCACACTTCGTCAGACATGCATTACTTGCTCATCCACCTTTGCCTAATGATCTTCTCCTTATATAGGTTTAGGCTTCTCTCAATACCATGGTCCAAAACCATGTAGAAACAATACTAGGGACCCAATACCTGGGTTCAACACTTCGGATGCAATACCAAGGACCAAAACCATAGGTCTAAATACCACGGACCCAAAAATAAGCTTTCCCACATGTACGCGCTTTTCCTTGCGTGAAAGTGCGTGTATACGCATACGGGTCTTTGGAACGACTAACCCGCGTGTATACGCGGCTTGGTCACGATGAACCTGTGTATAACTTTCCCTTGACCTGATGTACTAAGATTTGTCCTCTAATTGAGTTACCGTCACCTGTATCATACCTCTGAGTGAGTTGCCATCAAGGACAACACTTGTATCATAATGCCAACAATCTCCCCCTTTGGACTTGATGGCAACCACCACACCAAGTCACTCTCCCCCTTTGAAATCAAGGGCAAAGTGCAGACCAAGAAGTTCTCTCCCTCTGTTGTCCATACTCCCTCTGAGTACCTGTTGAAATCTATGATTGGGCTCCCCCTTTATATATGTCAAGATGTATCAATCCATCCATGCTCCCCCTGAGCACATGCAAGTTCAAAGACCAGCTATCCATTCAAGATCATGATAGTCATTATCCACTATCATACATCATACCATAAGCATCAACATCCAAACTTGCAATACTATTCCTTTGATCAAACAGCAAGATGTATCATTTAGCCTCATAAACTTCATCAACGACTTCTAACCATAATGCCAACAATGCACTTATTTGAAGTATATGCTCCCCCTGAGCCTGTGCCAATCATTACATATCATGACCGAACCCTTTCCTGAGTCTGTTTTGCTGCCTTTTCTTCTGAACTCCATATACGCGACTCTGCAACCTCTAGATCGCGTATATACGCGACTTATCTTCATTATATCAGCGTATGCAAGATGGAATACTGAAGGTCTTCACTTTCAGTTTCCCTTGTGTCTGTTATGTCAGCTAACTGAGTTATGTCACACCTTTCTGTCTCTAATTCTGTCTTCTTCAATTCCTGGAACTGTGATGATGTATAGTCCTCTTGCTTTGAATTTTGAAATTTGCTCCTGCATTCCCTTGCTTTGTGTCCAAGCTTGTTGCATGTATAACATCTTACATATTTCATGTTCCTTCTATTGCAATCAATTGCTTTGTGTCCAAACGCATTGCAGGCAAAACAATATCCTCTAAAATACCTGGAATGTGATGATCTTGTGGGATGGTCTTGAACCATTCTACTTCTACATCTTGCTGCAACATGTCCAAGATTATGACATACATAACATTAAATATTATTCAATGGAGGAAATAATCGTCTATCACTTCCATAGTTAGGAGCAAAGGATTTTCTTTGAGGAATTTCTTTCCTTGGCTGTTCCTTGTTGAGCATTTTAGATTTCTCATTAGAGTTCCTTGCCTCACCTTGTGAGCTAGA
Organism: Pinus tabuliformis; assembly: GCA_031772625.1. Classification (NCBI taxonomy): domain Eukaryota; kingdom Viridiplantae; phylum Streptophyta; class Pinopsida; order Pinales; family Pinaceae; genus Pinus; species Pinus tabuliformis. The sequence goes on along the minus strand of CM062818.1, from coordinate 1,580,988,110 downwards.
TTCACCTTCAACAGATTCGTAAAAACCAAGACCAGTTTTGATAGTAGGGGATCTTTGACTACCAAGAATGTCATCCAAAATCTTAGTACTATCTTGAAATCGTAACAATTTATCCTTTTCTTCTAATTTACTTTTTAAGATATTTACCTCAACCTGATGTTGTTCTTCCTTTTCCAGATACTGTTTCCTTATGTTTTCTTCAACTTTTCTTCCTTCTTCCACTTGTTGCCTTAATTTGATCACTTCATGTTTTTGTTCTTCAAGAGCTTCTCTATTCTGATTCTTTGATTTTTCAAGATCTTCCTTTAGAGAGAGGATCTTCGATTCAAGTTTCTGAATTGTTATGCTCTGATCTTTTACTACATCTTGCAATTGCTCCCTTACTCTGGTTACTAACTCCAATTGTTCATTTAATCTCGTAACTTATTTTGTTTCTACATCCTTCTTTTCATATGCCATGAGACTTCTAATGTCTTCACTACTATTGAATGAGTCATTACTTTTAACATGCGTATAATAGCTTCTATTACCTTCTTCAGACATCTTTCCTTTGTTATGAGGGCATCTAGCAGCGTAGTGACCAACTCTACCACATGAAAAGCATTTGAAAGGTAGCTTACCTTTGAACCGTCCAGTTCCCCGTTCAAGATTCTTGACAAAATTTACCTCATCTTCTTCTTCTGACATGTATCCTGATGCTTCGAATGCGGCTTCTGATGGTCCCTCTTTTCTCATCTCAAAAGCAGTTAAGATTCCGTGAAGCTGCGTCATGGTGATTTTCTGCAGATCCTCCTTTTCTTCTGTGGCAGACACTTTGGAATCAAATTTAGCAGACAGGGATCTCAAAACCTTTTCAGCTACGACAACTTCCTTAAATTCTTCACCCAGATTCCTCATACAATTTATAATCTCATATACGCAGGAAGTAATTAGCTATGCTTTCATTACTATGCATATTAAGATTTTCATACCGGATTCTGAGAGTTTGAAGCTTTTCTCTTTTTACCTATTCATCTCCTTCGTAGCTTAGAATGATTTTGTCCCATATTTCATTAGCTGATTTGAAATGCATGATATTCATAAATTCTGATTGTGACAAACTTCCCAATAAGACAGTAACATCTTTGGAATTGAGTTCATATTGCTTTCTCTCTGCTGTATCTGTAGGAATTGCTGATGGGTATGTGTATCTTCCTTCCACGATTCCCCAAACATCTGTTCCAAGCGATTGTAGATATGTCGTGGTTCTTATCTTCCAGTGGGTAAAGTTGCTCCCGTCAAAGATTGGTGGCCTGATGGATGCCTCTCTTTCTTGATTAGCCATTCTGATGGATCTTTCCTTCAAACGATCAAGCTTCTTCTAAAGGACTTGCTCTGATCCCAATTATTGGAAACAATACTGAGAGGGGGGGGGGGGGGGGTGAATCAGTATTAGCAAATCATATACTTTTTCATTTTCATACTTTGTTTCATATACGCTACTTCAGTTAAGGATACCCGCGTATATACACCACTGTGTTAAATGCAACTAGCGTACATCCAGTAAACTTTATCATTTAGTTAGTTCATCTTCAGTGAATGCATCAGAACGTTATTAACCACATGAATAGTAAACAGAATAGATCATCACACATAAAGAGCACACATGAACACCATGATATAAGGTGGAAACCCAATGTGGGTGAAAACCACCTATTGCAATTTGTTTCTATCTTCCTTTAATAAGAAACTTCTTTTACAACGTACTGGTGCAGTCCTTTACCAGCACGCGGGCTACAACCTGCAGAGGGCTACAAACCTCTCTCATTCTCCAGCTTCTTCTGGAAGGGAGATACCACCCACTTAGCTCTTGTACTAGCTGAAATACTAGTACGTAGGTGCTGACCTACAGAAGGCTACAACCTTCCTTTTTTCTTCCAGGGACCACATTTCATGAATTTTCAGACTAGATCCATAAATACAAAACAATCACTGCTGCAATACAATCATCAACTTATACCTACATCATAAATCTCTAAATCACCCAATACTGAATCACTAAAACCCTGTCATCAATACACAGTTACCAGAACACAGACCAGAGCCGAGAACTCTGCAACAACCACTAGAACCAACAGCAACCTGAAACACCAAATCTCATAATGCATACGCTACTTGAATATATCAAAACCACGTGTATACGCGCTTTCACCAGAGACAACCCGCATACAGATCTAAAGATAATTACTTATACCTTCACTTCCATTTCCAATCTTGAGCCAAGCATCACAAACCCATAACCAACATACTAGATCTTCACATTTCGTCAGACATGCATTACTTGCTCATCCACCTTTGCCTAATGATCTTCTCCTTATATAGGTTTAGGCTTCTCTCAATACCATGGTCCAAAACCATGTAGAAACAATACTAGGGACCCAATACTTGGGTTCAACACTTCGGATGCAATACCAAGGACCAAAACCATAGGTCTAAATACCACGGGCCCAAAAATAAGCTTTCCCACATGTACGCGCTTTTCCTTGCGTGAAAGTGCGTGTATACGCATACGCGTCTTTGGAACATCTAACCCACGTGTATACGTGGCTTGGTCACGATGAACCTGCGTATATCTTTCTCTTGACCTGCTGTACTGAGATCTGTCCTCTGATTGAGTTACCATCACCTGTATCATACCTCTGAGTGAGTTGCCATCAAGGACAACACTTGTATCATAATGCCAACAATTAGGCAAGGAGAAAATCGTTGAGGTTATAGCGATTCCTAAGCACTCCGAGAACTATTGAATCTATACTTTGTTCGGAAGCAAGTGGATTAAGAATTGTTATTTTAGAATCCATAGAAATCGTGGGCAAACATGATAACGTCTATGAAAAACATAAAGTCACAAAATTATGAAGTGACACTTTTAGTTATTATGAAGGTTATTTGAATTCTGGAAGAGATCCATTTGGCCTAAAGATTTCAAGAATATTTTGTCACCAAAGAATTTTTGCTATTGCAAAACTGAAGATTTGTCAATAAAATTTTCCTCTATGGAAATCCAAATCCAATTATGTGGAATACATAAGCAAAATATATTTTTATACAATAATAGTCACCTATTATGTGATGGTGTATATAGGAGGAATTGTGCTTATTGAATTATATATGACTCTGCATGACACAATTTCAAAGAATTTAAGGATGTAATTCTTAGATTAAGTCTCTTCCAGAATTGTAGCAAAAGCTTCAATAGAAATGACACTGCAATTGTGGTTGGATGCTAAGATTGTTAAGAATTGATTATATCGGTTCAATGTTGCGGTCAAAGAAAAGATAAATAAAGAGATTGATTGGATGTTGGTTTTATTTCTCAGAGTTATACATAATCATGCATTAAGTCACATCTTTTAAAATAAACAAATAAATAATGATGCTAGAAGGAGCAATGAAATAAGCAATGAATTAGTCTAAAACTAAGAGAAGTTCAATAACATACACAAAAAATATAATTTGTATATAAATCAATAATTAACAACATATATGACAAACATATATCAATCATAGAGGGAGCAACATGAATGAAAAGAAATGGGAGATATGTTGCCTGCAAGCGAAGTGAAATGAAAATCTCGGGAGTTGTTTGTGGAAGGATAAGCAAACAAAGAGAGAGGTTATGACAAAGAGAGGTCACAATACTAAACTGAAATAAGAAGATGTCATAATGGCAGGATAAACTAACACGCACAAGATTGACACCATTATAGAGGATTTTACATTTGAAAAATGGATGCGTTACTAAATTCTAGTGTTATAGAGGAGTATCCATTAATAGGATGGAGGCATTACATAGTTAGCATCATACAAAGTATCTTCTAAGTCACTTGTGGTATCTTTTACATAGCTTGACCAGCGTGTGTTACATGGATGTCAGAGCATTATAAAATGTTAATAACCATCCCTGTGTATGTGGTAGCAGAAGATAGGGTTATCCAATTCAGGGAATATAATAGAGCTTCTGCCAAGTCAGATGAATCTCAGATTTGAAAACGTTATGTGTTAAGATCATAATTAAAAGCTACAGGATAGTTTGACACACATTGTGGGAGTGTCTGATCCAAAGGATCAATAAAGTTCTCAAAATTCGAAGTGTTCAAAAGTGCTTGAAACCAGTGCCAAAGTGTAGAGCTCATGCGACTTGAATCCAACACAACTTGAATCACTCAAAACCGATATTGTATGCTCCCGATATTGAGTTCTGATCGTTTTCCAAAACAAGTCAAATTTTTGCAGGTTGGGTGCAAGACCGCTGACTGGGAAGTCTATACGATGACTCAGTAGGATGACTGGGTAGGTTGATTATGCAAGATGACTATACCTTGGGTCAATGGTAGGCTGCCAAGTGGCTTCACCGGATTTGTTCAGGGTTGATGGATTTTGATTGGTGGTTGGAGTTGTTATGTGGATCAATGGTTGGGTGCCAAGTGGCCCAGTCATGGGCTACCATCTGGCACCCTAGTACTCTACAAAATTTTGATTAAGAGCCAAACTGGCCTCCACAGGGTTAAAACATGGGACCTCTAAACAAGTAGTGCAACACTCTACACAAACGCCAATGGTGTTACTTAATAGTCACGACAACGAACTTGTATTTAATGTTTAGGCGCATAACTATTGGGGGAAGGGGCCGAGGCTAAGCCCCTGGTCCTTGGTCACTACAAAACCCACGAGAGCGTGGATAGAGCGACCAAGGGCTCGGGGCTTAGCCCTAGCTCAAGGGTCTAAACATATACCATGTAACCGGAGGCGGAGTCAGAGTGGGGAGCTTGGATGATGGGTACAGAAATTTGGGGGCTAGCCCCGTGACTTATGGCGCAATAGAAATGTGGCCGAAAGACTAGGGACTATGTCGAAGAGGGCAGGAGGTTAACCCCATCCATTGGGCACATGGCCCAATGTGGCCCATATTTTCTTTCGAAAAGCGTCATCAGGCATTTAAGAAACCCAACAAATTTCACCCGAACCAGTGGGAATATTGCTAGCGCTGAGCGAAAATGGCGCTCGACGGTCCCTAGAATGGCAGAATTCTTAGAATAGTTAGCAGAGCAGTCCAGTTTGTAGAGAAGTTAGCATAGAAACTTTTCTAGAGCATAACTTCATCAGTTTTTAGCGAAATTGAGCCCAACAAGAGACTGACTTGGGGTTTTTTACTGTTTTGGACCCATTGGAGACATAAATTTTAAATTCTAAGCATTGTAAATCAATGTAAACACAAATTTGAGCACTTAATGATAGAGGCCCAACATTGGAAGATGGACCAGAAAATGTAGCCCAAGAGGGGTGAACTCCTTTATCATTTTTTTGTCTTGTGTTACTGTATATGGTATATTTGTCTTTGTTTTTATGTTGTTAACTGAGTTTTAAAACCATTATTTTATGTGCTTTTGCAAAGTGATCCATTGCCTAAAAGACATAAAATTTTACTTGCAAATTTTCCTATCACCTTCAAGTTTGTATAACAGATCAATTTATATAATATATTAAGGTTATTTTGAAGGTTTTATTTTGTTTACAAGTGTTTTATGATGTTTACAAGTTGAACCTCAAAACAGTAGAAGGAGAGCTTGTGGAGCCAAGGCCTCAAATTGTTTAAAGGAGAACATACATATCTCAAGCTTCACTAGTCATGGCACATGAAGAAGGTCATGAAGGGATGTCTGAAGATGAGAGAACTTTCATAAAAGCTTTCTTTGAAATTTCTGAAATGGTGAAAGTTCTTTATGAGGAGAGGAACTCAAGGTTGCAAGGAGAAAGCTCAAAAACTCCAAAAGGAAATGGAGGAAATGGATACAAACCTCCAAAAGGGAATGGAGGGGATGGTGATAAGCCACCACCTTCACCTTCATCCTCATCATCATCCTCATCTTATTCTACTTCTACCCCTTCATAAACACCTCCAAATTCTCCAAAGGGACATGATAAAACTCCTTTGTTAAAGCTTCACATAAAGTTTGAATTTCCTATGTACAATGGAGAGGTAAATGTTGAAAAAATAGATAATTGGGTTCTCAAATTGAAGTGTAATGCAGGATACAAAGAATCAAGTATGATGAAACCAAAATTCATCTTGATTCTCTTAGGTTGGAAAGTGAAGCACTCATTTGGTGGGAGGCCAAAATTCAAGAGGACATGAAGAAAAGTGGTAAGGTTTTATCCTCTTGGAATGATTTTTTTGTTGCAATAAGAAGACAATTTTATCCATTAGCATACATGAAAAAAGTTATAATGGATTGGAAAAACTTTAGGCAAGCTAAGGGTCAAAGTGTGCAAAGCTATACTCAAGAATTTAGGAAAAGAGATTTGATTTTGGGTATAGATTTATCCTCTCAAGACACTCTACTAAAATACATTGGAGGTTTACATAGTTATTTGAGACACACAATTCTCATGTTTAACCCTACAAAACTAGATGAAGTTTGTGTATAGACAACTCATTTAGAAACAAGAGGGAAGAATGTTCCCCAAGAGGGCAGCAAGAAACCATGCAAGGGTGGAGATAAAGGAAAGGGGAAATTCAAAGGCAAAGGGAAGAAGAATGCTTCAGTCAAGAAGGAGGGAGAAAAACTCACATGTAAACATTGTTCAAAAGAAGGCCATGATGAAGACCACTATTGGAAACTTCATCCTGAGATGAGACCCAAAAATTTTAACAAAAAAGGGAAACAAAATATTGTTGCAACTACACAACATGATTTAGGATCTGATTCCAGGGATGAAACAAAGATCACAACCATGGGATTTAAAGGTAAGGACTCTATTGCAAGTACTAGTTCTTCTAGTAACCTCAATGAAACTCAACATGAAAAAAAAAGAATAGAGCTTTTCCACATTAGATTCATTTTAAAACATACCAAGATAGATACTTTGTTTGATAGTGGATCACAAGAAAACCTTATTTCAGAAGACATTGTTAAGAAATTAAACTTGGAAACCATTCGTCATCCTAAACCTTATCCTTTAGGATGGATATGTGACAATGAAAAATTGCATGTGACAGAAGGATGTAAACTAAAATTTTCCATCACTGCAAACTTTATAGATGAGGTAGAGCTTCCACTTGACATTTGTGGTATTGTTTTGGGAAGCCCATATCTATATGATAGGAGAGGCATATTTCATCACCATGAGAACAAATATAATTTGTTTAAAAATGGGATTGAGTACATTGTTAGAGCACATAGAAAGAAGTTGAATCTATCTCTTATGAATGTTGGAAAAATGAAGAGGCTTGTTAATGCTAGTAAGAATTTTGTACTCTTGATGATCAAACCCAAAGAGAATGTTGAAAATGAAGCCTTCCAAGGATGTGATGCAAGATTAAAATCTGATTTGATTGAGGTTGTTAACACCTATGATAAGATGTTTTAGGAACCTGAAGGATTGCCTCCTAAAAGAGGAATCCAACATGAGATCCAATTGCAGCAAGATTGTCCTCTTCCAAACATTGGCATGTATAGGATGTCAGTCATGGAGAATGCAAAAATCAAGAAACAAATCCAATAGTTTCTTGATAAATGGGTCATCAGACCAAGCACATTGCCATGCGGGTCTCCAATTGTTTTAGTACCAAAAAAAGATGTTACATGGCGCATGTGTGTGGATTTTATAGCCTTAAACAAGATCATGGTAAAGAATCATTACCCTCTTCCTCGAATTGATGATTTAATTTATCGGTTGAAAGATGTTGTTTATTTCACGAAGTTGGACTTGAGAAGTGGCTATCATCATAGTAGGATTGCTGAAGGAGACATATGGAAGACAACTTTCGAAACAAAGCAAGGTTTGTTTGAATGGTTGGTTATGTAATTTGGGCTTTGAAATGATCATGCAACATTCATGAAAGTTATGAATGATGTTTTAAGACCTTTTCTTGATGACTTTGTGATAGTCTACTTAGATGACATATTGATTTTCAGCAAGAATCGTGAAGAGCATGTCAAGCATGTTAGGCAAGTCTTAAATGTCTTAAAGAAAGAAAATTTGTTTTTAAAGATGTCTAAATGTGAATTTGGAAAACCTCATTAGTATATTTGGGTCATATTGTTGGAGGGGGTGAATTGAAGATAGATATCTCAAAGGTAAAAGTCATTGTGGATTGGCCTAAACCCAATAATGTAACAAAGGTTAGGAACTTTTTGGGAGCAACCCAATATTGGAGAAATTTCATTTCTAACTTCTCATCAATTGCAGCTCCATTACATGCCTTAACAATTGTGAAACAAGTTTCTTAGTGGGGAGGCAAGCATCATAAAGCCTTTGATGCATTGAAATAGAGAATCAATACAACACAGTTCTTGCACTTCCTGATTTAAGTCAACCATTTGAGATACAAACCAATGCAAGTGACAATGCTATGGGAGCGGTCTTGATGCAACATGGTAAGCCCATTTGTTACCATTATAAAACTTTTAATGGTGTAGTAGTTAACTATCCAAAGTATGACAAATAATTGTATGCTTTGGTACAAAGTGTGAAAAAATGGAAACAATATTTGATGGAAAATGAAACTATCATTTAAAATAATCATCAACCATTGCAATACTTGCAACCACAAACCAAGTTAAGACAAGCAAGGCATTTCAAATGGATAGGTTTCTTGCAGAAATTCCACTTGGTGATAAGGTATAAGAAATCTATCTATAACAAAGTTGTTGATATACTATCTAGACCAATTATTAGTGCATCTGTTATTCTTAATAATAAATCTATCATGCATGAGAGCTATGTTGAACAATATGCTTTAGATGAAGATTTTAAACATGTATACAAAACTTTGTGTCAAGGCAACCAAGTAGAGGAATTAGATTTCCATGTTCATGATAAATTATTGTATCATCTTGGCAAGCTATGCATTCCATAGGGTGAAAGAGCCAACATCATAAAGGAAGCACATACTTCTCTTATTGCTAGCCATTTTGGTGTAGGCAAGACGGTGGCACAATTACAAAGGTATTGTTATTGGCCTCGTATGAATGAAAGTGTGTCACAATATGTAAGAGGATGTTCTTTGTGTGCTAACAGTAATCCTAGAAATAGAAAGTTAGGATTGTATACTCCATTTCCAGTTCCTTCCCGTCCTTGGGAAAGTGTTTCTATGGACTTTGTAGGAGGGCTACCTATGTCTAGGAAAAATCATGATAATCTTTATGTTGCGGTGGATAATTTCATAAAAATGTGTATTTTGATGCATTGTAAGAAACAAGTTATAGTTGAAAAAGCTGCACAAATGTTCTTTCAAAATGTATGGGTGCATTTTGGGTTTCCCACATCTATTATTTCTTATCGATATTCTTGATTTGTCGGGAAATTTTGGTCAAGCTTATGGGGACACATGGACACCAAGTTGAAGAAGAGCACAACATTCCATCCAAAAACCGACGGTCAACCAGAAGTGGTGAACAAAATGGTAGTACGCCTTCTTCGTGGTTATTGCAACAAACATGCTAAGTTTTGGGATGAACACTTACAAAAAATTCAACATGCTTACAACCAAGCCAAGCATTCATCGACTCAAACATCTCCATTTGAGGCATGCTTTGGATAGTTACCAAAATATCCTTTAGATTTTATCTTTGGGAAAGTTGTTGCTATTGATGGACATAGTGACATTAATAAGGCCAAGCAATTCATTGAACAAGTTCAATTGGCACATCAGATGGTTCAAGAATAGTTGGAAAAGTGTCAAGCCAAGTACAAGACAAGTCATGATAAGCATTGTGTTGTCCACAGTTTTCAGGTTGTAGATGAAGTTTGGATTTACATTAGCAAAGAGAGGTTTCAAGGAGAAGGTAAAAAACTGAAACCAATCAGGTATGGACCTTATAAGGTTTTAGAAAAGATTGGTAATAATGCCTTCTGGTTGGACCTTCCTACATATATGCAAATGTATGTAGTCGTTAATGTTGAGAATTTGAGATTGTATGAGCCTCCTTTGATTGAAGATTAAGGAGAGAAAGTTCTTATTCCTTCAATAGAATATTTCTCTCTTGAATTTATTGAAGAATTGTAGCAAGATACTATCCTTGACAAAAAAATAAGAACTTCAAGAAGATGGAACATGGAGTACCTTCGTGTGGGGCTCAAATGTACAAATCCAAGCAAAGTCAAATGGATTGAGATTGGAAGGGTGAGGGAATTGTACCCTCATATATTTGTTGACAGAAAATAATCTTTTGTAGGTCCAAAAGCTTCAAGTGGGGAGGAGTGATCCAAGGGATCAATAAAGTGCTCAAAATTCAAAGTGTTCAAAAGTGCCCGAAAGTGGTGCCAAAGCGTAGAGATCGCCAACCTGAATCACTCAAAACTAATATCGTATTCTCCCGATATCGTGTTTTGATCTTTTTCCCAAACATGTAATGTTTTTATAGATTTGGTGCAAGACTACTGACTACGTAGTCCATATGATGACTTAGCTGGCTAGCTAGGTAGACTGATTGGACAAGTTAATTGTACCTCGGGCCAATGGCAGGATGCTAAGTGGCTTCACCAGATTCGTTCAGGGTTGATGGATTTTGATTGGTGGTTGGAGTTGTTATGTGGACCAATGGTTGGGTGCCACTTGGCCTAGTCATGGGCTGCCACATTGCACCCCAATAATGTACAAAATTTTGGTTAATGGCCAAATTGGCCTCCATAGGGTTTGAACATGGGACCTATGAACAAGCAGTGCAATGCTCTACCGCAATGCCAGTGGTGTTACTTAATAGTCATGGAAGCGAACTTGTATTTAAAGTTTAGGCGCATATTGGGGGAAGGGTCATGGCTAAGCCCTTGACACTTGGTCACTACACAACCCATGAGACCACAGGCAAAGTGACCAAGGGCTGAGGACTTAGCCCCAATCCACAGTCTAAACATATACCATGTAACTGGAGGCGAAGTCAGAGCAAGGAGCTTGAATGACGGGTGAGTAAATTTGGGGGCCAACCCTGGGACTTATGGTGCAACAGAGCCTTGGCCAAAAGACTGGGGGCTATGCTGATGGGGGCGAGCGGTTAGCCCCAACCCCCAAGCACATGGCCCCATGTGGCCCATATTGTCAGCCGAAAGGTGTCATCAGGCATTTAAACAACCCAACAAATTGCACCAAAACCAGCAGGAATCTCATCGAAACCGGCAAAAATGATGCTCTAAGGTCCCTAGAATGGTATAATTCGTAGAATAGTTAGCAGATTAATCCAATTTGTAGAGCAGTTAGCAGAAAAACTTCTCTAGAGCATAACTTCTTCAATTTTTGGCCAAATTGATCCCAACAAGAGCCCAACTTGGGGTTTTCTACTGTTTTGGAGCCATTGGAGCCATAGTTTATACATTCTGAGCACTGTAAATTCACATAAACACAAGTTTGAGCACTTAATGAAAGAGGCCAAACATTGGAAGCCGGACCATGAGATGTAGCCCAGGAGGGGTGAACTCCTTTATCATTTTGTTGTCTTGTGTTACTGTATATGGTATATTTGTCTATGTTTTTATGTTGTTAACTGATTTTTAAAACCATTATTTTATGTGCTTTGCAAAGTGATCCAATGCCTAGAATACATAAAATTTTACTTGCAAATTTTCCTATCACCTTCAAGTGTGTATAACATATCAGTGCCATGAGTCAATTCATAGGATTGACAAGATATATGTTAGCAAGAATCAAAAGTGAAAGGAAAAGCAAAGCAAATACCAAGTAATCATGTAAGGGATGCTAGAGCAGATACAAAGACAAACAAGAACCAAACGGGGAGAAAATAAACCTTAGAAACCACCCCTTGCCATTGATGTCAAAGGGGGAGGTAATGTACCAAATCAATGTTTCCATCAATGCCAAATGGGGTATTGTTAGTAGTATTGTCATTGATGAAAAATGTGTTTTATAGTAGATGAGGTTTCTCAATGTCCACGACCTATTCAAGGAGAGTGATAATGGACCAAGATTGAATGTGTTGGTACAAGATTGAGTGAATACATTTCACTGCTAAAGCCTCTAGCATCAGATGTAGTTGATTTTTTTTTGAAAAGGAGACCAAACAACAATGGATATGGTTCTAGCTATCGGTGCAATTTTGGCTTCTAGTATTTTAGATGCATGTTATAGACATATTTTGGCACTTCAACCCAAATATTATATGTCGATAAACTAGGGCTCTTTAATCCCTAAAAGTGTTGTTTCATACCCTAAAAGATCATGGTCAACTGATTACATCATTCCCCAAAAGTTCCACCTAAAAAACCATCCAGAACTGGCCTGAATTGGACCATACTGAAAGCTCCACTATCAGGGTGCGATGCATACTAACTTCTACACTAGCCAAGTGCGATGCATACTGAAGAGGCCTTCTGTGGGGTGCGATGAGCGAGAATGGACAAATGTCCGAGACAGTTTGCTAAGTGGATGCTCATGGAATCTTCTAGAAACTTCTCATATGACACTTGTTTCTCTGAATTCGCCCAGGGATGAGTAAGAGATCCAAGAAATCTCCAAGTGGAACCAAAAACAACAAGTGGAATGACACTAATAAAAAACCCAGAGATGACTCATACCCCTGCAGACATCTATAAATGGATCCCTCATCTGAGAGATCTAGAGGTTTTGGTAATTTGTAAGGAAGTGCTGATAGTTTGTATCTGAGAAAGAGAATTGTATTGTTGGGTGATCTTGCTTTGCATGAGGTGAAGAGGGCTTTGATGCTGGGAGGATGATGCTAGATCAGACCGCTGGGTAACTTGTAATTCTCCCTTCTATTTTAATAAAGTTCTTTGAGTTTTCCTCCATACAATTATGTATTTGTGAATGTTGTTATTTGTGAATTTTATTGTATGTTCATTGTATTTCTGATTCTGAAATTCTTATGATATAATAGATCAAGATGCTTTGATGGTGTTTTGTTACTTTGTCTCTACAGGTATTCACTAAGCGGGATAAGTAGGAGAAGAGGTGAAAGCTCTATCAAAGGGGGGAGAGAGATCAAGCAAGGAGTTAAGCGAAAGATCTAGGTTGGTTCCTTTGCCTCTCTCTTATCTATCATACATAGAGGAAATCACAAATTGCTTTAAATTGTTTGTTTCTAGGATAGCTACCAATCCTAGAGGGCTAGTCGATCGAAAAGACACTAGTTTTCTCGGAAACAATACAGGTGCAAGGAATGTAACTATTAAATTACTTTCCAAGTCTAAGCATGATAAAATGACTGTTATTATTGGAATGGAGGTCTTCACATACTTTTGGTATTGTTAGAAAATATTCTCATTGGTTCAAGTCTAAGTTCAACACTACATAATAGGTTAGAAATACCTTGGATATTTTTGCTATAGGGTTGAGATTTCTAGAACTTAATGGTGATAAGCATGTCATTCAGTCACTTGAGGTATGGATGGGAAAAATTGCATGCTCTCTTCTTTGGTTTGAGTGGTCTCTGAAGGAGAAATTCATATCATTAAATGACATGTTTATAAATACACATATGGAAAGCTTCAACTCTTCTTTTGTTATCAACACGTTTCTTCAAAATTCATGTTCTGAATCTACATATCTTGATTTGTTAACCTCGTTAACACCATTGCAAAAGGAATATCATGGATCACTACGAGTCAAGACTATATCCCATCTTCTAAGTTTTCTGAAGGTGGTACTTTATAATATTGAATTATAATCAAGGAGAAAGGTATTCAAGTATCTCATGAAATGACACATATTCAGTTGAAAAAGGAAAGTAGTGTGCACAAACTTGTACCCTTTAGTGAAACTCCTTTGGTAAATTTAATATATCAAAATATTTTCTATCTATGGAAAATTATCTATTCATCGTTGGAGTGTTAAATTATAGAGGAGCTTATGATACTAACGCTGAAAGTTTTAAAGATATTTTTATTGGCATCATTAGTATTCAAACAACACTTTATACAAGATTTTAGAACTTTGTGTCTAGAAACATTATTGAGCTTGACCCAACTGGAAAGGGCCAAAAATTTAGTGATAAGGATGGTGAACCAATACAGGTTGATAGTACATCTGATAAGAAAAATAAAGCGGAACCATCTATAGAGGTTATTAAAAACCCAACTAGGGTTGTACCAACATAAGAAAAGTATATTAAGTTTTTTTTTAAGGGAATATGTACATGCCAATTGGGCCAACATTCTTAGGTTTTGTTTTATTAAGGGATGTGAAACCATTTGAACCAGAAGTACTTGTTTTGAGTTATTCACCTGCATCATCTCCATCAACAGGAAGTGTCTCAAATGATTAGTTTCTAACATCAACTACTGAGGATGGACAACTGCAACCTCCACAACCATTTGAATGTAATCCTTGAGTATATGTATATCAATGATTGAATGGGATTACACCCTTTGTTTGAACCTAAAAGATAATCACCCCATGATACGCTTGAAGAGTTTTGTTGTGATAAAGGTAAAGCATATGGTAAGGAAACATGGTACATTAACAACCCTGATATGTACTTCAATTTGGACCCTTTCCTTAAACAAAATAGAGGCAAATAATATGCATCATGTTTTGATGGTTCACCAAAATTTGATGATGATCAACATGAGGAAAGCATTTCTAAAATTGAGCTTCTCATTGAGCTACAGGGGATAAGAAATAAAACAAATGATAATTAGTTGTAGGATGAAACACATGTTACGGAGGCATTTGTTGGTGGATTCCAAAAAGATGATAATGTACTTGTTGATGGTGTCATTAGTATTCTCAATGAAATGATAGAGTAGAACAAATATGGAATGTTGTGTTGGCCTTTTGATGATTATGAGCTAAACAATATTAGGAAAATACAACATAACCTCGAGGCCCTTTGAACTATTGCTCCAAATCATGATGATACATCCTCTATTCTAGAAGAATATTTGCACCTAGGTTTTGTATGGGCTCTGCCATATTTTAATGATGAGTCAAGTGCTATTCCAAATGAAGACCAACGTCTATGTTTTGCAGATCAACAAGTAGGTAAGCACAAAAGACTTGATAATTTATTACATTTCAACATGGAAGGTATAAAAGGGTTATTATTTCCAAGCTCTATTTTTAGAAAAGATACATGGTATTTAGAGTTGTATTATACTCACATATATTGGTTATTAGTACACCAATATGTTGCTCCACAAAATGTTGTTCGAACAAGCAAGGTTACTGCAAAATTCAAATTTACAGTTTGCATGGTAAGTGATGTTGAGAGCATGTCTTTGTGTATAAGTATTGAAGCCATGGGCGAAGAAGGTTGTGAATGCTTTGACTCAATGTATATAGAAGAATCATGCTATGTATATTACCAACTTTACACTTTTTAGAAGAAGCATAAGATGTTTTAACTTCCATCCTTTGTTAAGGTCAAAATTAACTCTTAAAGAAGAGTATGAGCAGAGGGAAGAGCAGTGTTGGATTACATATAAATTGTACCAGTGTAGTCTACATAAAAATAAGCCTAGTTTGGAATATGTAGTGGTTGGTGAAGCAGAGCCTTTTTTTTTTATGTCACAAAATAGCGAAACAATGACAACCAACATTGTTTATCACCACTTGAGAAAACATGTTCCTTTGAGGAGGGGTGAAAGATATATTGTTGGAATTGTACAGTTGTACTCAAGTTGCTATTTTGAACAATGAAAACCCTCTTGATGAATATAAAACCATGAAATACTATGGTGATCGAGTGTTTAACATAGGTGGGTCTGTTTACATCAATGCAAAGCTTGGATGCTAATGGATTTGAAGTAATGAACAAAATCAAAGGAAAGAAGAGCATATCTAGAATACGAGGTTCTTTGAGATGTCTTGCATAACATAAGGGAAAATTAGGGTTTTTGCATATGTTACGTGATGATACTATTCTTGGCACAGAAAACCAATAAACCATAGAAGCATATGGTTTATTCATTGATTGGAGTTGTCTTATGTTACTCTATTTTTTAATATTTCAAGGTATTGATCCTTTAAAATTGGAAGAATGTGAAACAAATGGGTGGACCACTTTTTCAGTTTCAAATCCCTGCATTGGAATATAAAGAGACAACAAGTTATATAAAGACGAATATTTCGAATGAGATCTATTAGTTGAGTGAAATGTTGAGGGACCTAGTTCAATATTTGCCCAACAAAAGAGAAATACAAAGAGAAACATGAGCTAAAGTGATAAACAAAATTGAAACAGAGGCTCAAAGGAGAAAAATAGTTGTAAGGGGCAGAGAGAGTACAAAACATAGTCCAACACAAGGAAGATTTCAGAACTTAAAGACTAGATAAGCCAATAAAATAAAATTTTCATGTATCAAGGGATTGGTGTCTCATTTCAGGTAGTAGTATGAAGAAGAACATGTTAGAGCCAATAAGAAATGGGAATGGGTTCTTCCAACAAGTTATAACTCGCAAAAGAAAAAAGAGGTTGAAGCCTCTTGTAGGTTGGAGTGCACTAAAATTGATGTAAAAAGGGAGTGGATGCTTCTAACAAGTTGTAGCTTGCAAAATAAAAGAGGGGTTGAAGCCTCCTGTAGGTAGGTGCTGATAAATGTTGATGTAAAAAAAGGGAGCGGGTGCTTGCATTTACATCACAACAACAAAATTTGTGGTTTTTCACCCTTTATGGGTTTCCACTTATATCTGGTGTCTACATGTGTTGCTCTTAGGTGTTGATTCTTATGATGTGGTTTAATGTTGTTTATATTTTAGATATGCTATTCATATGATGCACTACTACTTATCTAATAATTCAAATACTATTGAAAAAAAAAAAATGTAATTGATGACCATAAATGTACTATATTGAACCACTCCTGCCTCCCCCTTTGCCTCCCCTCAATATAATCAATCTTCCAACATTCAAAAATATATTTTAAATAACAAAAAATTGACAATCTCACAAAAAAAAATCATATTTTTCCTCTCACTACACTATCTATATCAAAAACACAACATGAAAATACAATCCATACCCTTGGTAAACCATAAATGGAAATACAACCAATTACAATGCCCTTACATTAAAACCGGTTTTCATGATTCGAACTAATCAATAGTAAATATAACAAAAAAGTCAACGCTAGATGAAACAATGTATGCAAGATATTCATGCGTCATAGATGGAAACCATGACAATCGTGTTTCTAAAGCCATCAAACTTGTATTATATTGCATTGGTGTACTTACTATGTTATAACATGTAAGTGAACTTTGATATTGTATTATGAATTTTCTCTATTTTTATTCTAATTTCTTTTCACTCCATTAATTAAAACTCACAATGAAATAGATCGCTTTATATATATAAATAAGTTCTATAAATATCAAAAATATTTATATAATATATATTTTATATATATAATAATATTTCAAAATTATTTTATTATTATTATTATTATTTACATTATATAGTAATAAATTTATTTGGTATTAAAATAATATTTTAATTAATATAAAAAATATAAATTTTATCTTTTGAAAGTGTTAAAAATTTAAATTTAAGTAAAAAAAGACATGATAATTATTTACAAACATAAGAAGATTTATATAACATTCAAAATCTGAAACTAGTAAATAGTATGTTTATGATTAGCTTCTTCTAATTCGTGGGTATATTCTAAAATTCTTATTCTATACTCATCATTTTCACATCTCCATGTTATTAATTTTTTTTTATCCTTTTTAAATTTCTCATTAATTGATATAATAGACCATTAGAATAACAATAGGTTTGGAACTTATATCTAAATTCAAAACCATTTGCCAAAAGGTGATATACTTAACTTGTAGAATTATATTTGTCTCTTTCAACTAACACAACCATGTAACTTTAAATGTCAATAAGAATCATAACACTTATGTCATGATACAACTTACATTATCAAGATTTTAAAAAAAATCATAAAAACCACTTAAATTTAAATATTTATCTATTTAAAAAAAAACATTTAATAAGATTCTTAACCATGGATATTCATCCTCAATTTACCATAGAGATTCATAACCTATAAATAAGCTTTGTTACAATACCATAGGCCAATACCATGAATTACTGATACCACATGCCCAAATAATCATAACTCACATTCATATGATGAATGTTTATATGACATTTTTTAATTAACCAATTTAATTAAAAGGCAAAAAAGACTACGTTTATGATAAATCTCGACCATTGATTTGTGACTACTACTAAGAATATTTTAGAATATTTTGTAGAGGTTAAATCCCTATCATCCATCTATAAATTATTGATAATTAAATTAAAATTATGGAATTTTTGTTGCAAAAGAGGCACACCTATTGAAGTAACTATGCAAAGTCTGAATAATTAAGGCATACTCATTGCTTTTTAGTTCCTCTTGAGAGTGGAATCTACTTGTTTCATAAAAAAATGAAAGTCATATTATTTGCAATAATATTTTTGTACCTTCTCAAAAAATAATGAATATCAATAGTTTCATATGATGGCCATTTCCTAAAATGTGAATGATATTCCATACTAAAATCAGTTCAACCTAACATATGCATAAAGTATTTCTTCCCAACCTGATGGGTTACACTAAAACAAATACATAACTATTACCAAATCCATTTTCCACCCTCCCTTCAAACAATTTTTTATAAAGAATATTAAAAAAACCCACCTTCTAGTTTTCAATGTGGAGAGAAGAGGGCTTCCTAAGTATATTTAGAAAGACTAAGAGGGTTTGAGCCACAAAGTCAACATAAATTCTAACAAGCCACCAAAGTGAATCATTAAATTCAAGGCAAGGGGAAGGATGTAAATTCCAAATTTACCAAAACAAAGAAAAAACAAATTGACTCATCTCCATTCAAAACAATCCAATGGAGAAACCATGAATTAGACATTCCAAAGTACTATACATCCAAAACCATCATTGAAAGAGGAAAGTAATATGAGGGGAAATAACCTTAGATGCCTCTTTTCCATATTTAATCGACCTTGTCACTTGGCATTCCACTTAATTTACATGCATCTTTTTATCATGACTAAGGTTAATGATAATGAGTTAAGTACAGGGGAAGAGGTTATCCCAATTTTGGTTCTAAGAACTCTCTCATCCATATGAGAGGCAAAATTAGCTAACTGGTCTATTTATTGAATTAGCTTCTTTAAAACATGATATTATTATATTTAGTCAAAGATGTTGCCTTCCTTAGTTGGATACGCCTTACAAATTTACCATTAGTTGGAGAGGAAGGACTCCTTATCAATTTAAAAATGTAGTTGAGTCCTCAAATACAATTGAATATATAATTCACATCGCATCAAAGAGCTTCATTCCCTGGTAATGCCTCGATGTGATTATTTCACACACTACCCAAACTCCATTAAAATCTAATTACTTAGTTCCCCTTTCAAGTCCGGGATGATTCCCCCACACCTACCACTACTATAATTATTTAATATTATTGAAAATAAAAGTAATATATTTAGTATAATTCAACTTTTCAAGAATAATTATATATATATATATATATATATATATATATATATATATATATATTTATTAAGAAAACCAAATACAATATTCTAACACATAAATTAAAATTTACATTAAAAAAAAAAACTTATTATCATTCACATAGCAACACAACAATATAGCTCACAATGCTAAATAGAAGAATTTCCATAGGGCTATATTGTTCTTTGCTTTGATAATTGCATCTCATCATTTGCATATTAAATTCACCCCATAGCATCATAACATTATTCATATTTACAACATTATTCAGTAGCATATGCAATTATGTAGAAAGAACAACATTATCATCGTCAATGTAGTGGAACATAAAAGGAACAATAAAAGAAAGGCATTCACACATAAAGATACAAGGATTGGTCGAAGTTTAGGAAAAACCCACTAAGGGGAAAACCCATTCAATTTTTTCTTCTTATTAGAATGTCAATGAATGATTCAATAAAAGAGAGTACAATGATCCCTATCTTTATCCATAAAACTATCCAACAAAATTAACTAAACAATATCCATAAGATGAACCCAACCATGCTAATAATCCAAAAACCATGATTTAGGAACTTGTAGTTAACCACTAAACTCTGCGATCAATTGGCGAAAATTTAGGCAACTGAAAAATTCAACCTTTAAGTTCCAATTGCAGGGAAGATGTTTCATGCATGCGGTTGAAAGGCTTCGATCGAAATTTCTTCATGACATGCCTACGGATGATACCCAAAACCCTAAAAATAGAGATGTGAGCTTCAAACCCTGTAATTTCAGACCTGTGCCAACCATTCACCATGAACTTGCCTCATACCTGTGTGAGCCAAACCAAAGAAGAGAATAAAATAATGTCTCATGATCATGTCCAAATGAGTTTGAGGTCACTTGTATTTATAGCCTTCCAAGGGTGTCCAATTTGTTTTAGGATCGACCTGATCAAGTATGCACATGTGGGATTTAATTCAAAAATACTCTTTCCCTTGTCCAAATTGAGCACTTCAATAGTCAAAATTGGTCCTCTCGAAAAGAGGA
Organism: Pinus tabuliformis; assembly: GCA_031772625.1. Lineage (NCBI taxonomy): Eukaryota > Viridiplantae > Streptophyta > Pinopsida > Pinales > Pinaceae > Pinus > Pinus tabuliformis. The sequence goes on along the minus strand of CM062818.1, from coordinate 1,580,967,587 downwards.
ATATCGTCCCATGGTTGGAATTTGTCATTGAGTTTCGAAATTAATGCTCCCTCTTAGATAGGGATAAATTCCAACTACATCTTGTAATCATCGCAAAAATTCTATCATCAAATCATATCCAATCTCAAGTATCTCATCATCAAATGTCATCCATGCTCATATCTACTCACCTCTTGCTTATTCATGCTTATCTCTTGATTGTCCATGCTCATATGTTGAACATTCTCGAATCTAAAAGAAGAATAGTTTGATATTAGAGGGGAGCCTAAGATACCACCCTCTACTCATTGGGGAGCCACTACTACCATCTGAAAGCACTGCCAACGAGAAGCCCAATACTACTACCTGGGAAGCATTAGTGGGAGTCAATTATATGACATGTATCAACATCAAAGAGCCTAGCTCAATCTAGAACAACATCAAGAAGCACATCTCAACTTGAATCCACATCTAAGAGCTTAGTCTCAACCCAGAACAGTATAGGGGAGCATATCTCAACCTAAAAAAACTCACATCGGGGAGTTCATCTCAACCCATAATCTCATGGGGGAGAAAAACATCTTCAACCCCATATTGAGCAATAGGTGATATAGATGATCAAATCTCAACCCACCCTATTTCCCACGGATCCTCACAACAATGACACCCAATAGTCATGTGGTAGAACAACTACATCATAATCTAAGCTTGGGTGAGATACCTGACTTAACAAAGGTAAGGATGGTCTGAATTGGGGCAGATTAGTAATGTTGTACTAATTCCCCCCATCAAAATATAAAAATGTGCTTGAAGTTTGACTCCAAAATAACAAGTAAAAGCATGAATTTTATGTGTTTTTACCTAAGTTAATTTCATGAAGAAAACTTCAAACATGAAACTAAAACACTGAATGGAAGCATGTATCAAACAATAATACACCAACCATTGATAAAGGGGTCCACCCCTCTTGTGCCACATCTCTTTGGTTCGGCTCTAAAGGCATGACTCCTTCTCATTACGCTCAATATCAAGAAAAGAAGATTACATAAGCTGCTAAAATGGAATGGCTAGTTTCTCCTTCAAAAGTTCTTACTCCATACACATGTTAACCTATAGTTAAACATGTAAATCTTCAACAAACATAGGCATCTTACACCGAGACCCCATACTCCAACTTCCAAGAACATAAATAGTACTACCATCCACTTGAATTACTTAAACAATTATCTTTCTCCATACACATATAGAGAAAAGAAGAAATAAAGCTATAAAACTGCTACAATAGCTGCTAAAAAAACATATGGAGGCTGGAAGACCCCTGCAAGGTCATCTCCATCTTGGAATTCCTCCATAAACTAAATCAACACTCTAGTTGACCAGGGCACCCATAGGCTTCACTTTACAAAAATCCTATCCATAAGTGCTCCTTTTATCTTGAAAACCTATTCCAATGAGTTTAGAATGATCAAAAATGGAAATCTAGCCTCTTTTGCAACTCATTTGGTAAAAAATTTCCTTAGTTATGACTTATTCCAGTCTTTCCACAATTTTCTCCTCCAAATATGACTTACTGCCAGTTAAATTCATTATTTGGAGTCAAATCTGGCAGTTCTACCGAAATCGGCAGTCCCGCCAACTTTCCCACCTATCTCGCAGTTAAGTCCGAGTGGTTACATGCGGAGTGGTGGTCCGACGGTTAAGGCTACGATTCCGCAACCTTGTCGGATATCACAATTGGCTTTTCCAGGGGTGATTCTTATACACAAGACTTAATGCATTGTGACATGTGATCTAGCGATGTGGCAGACCCGATGAGTTATAAACTACAACTCTGAAACATATCGCATTCTGTACTTATCACTTATCGCAAATGGTAGATAACCCCAATCCCAAACAACAGGCACTTTGCGATACACGGATCTGTCAGGATTATGAAACAAAACATATAACATATCACACATCTGGCAGTCCTATCGCAATTGGCACTATCCCATAGTGCATATCAAATTCCATACACTGCGATAGTGGCAAACCCGCCAGGGTTATAAACTGGAATCTAAAGTCGCATCGCATCCAGGATATCCTATCACATTTCGCATCCGTAGAGAACCGACGGTAATGTAATGCAAAACTTTCTGCGATTGTGATATGTGATAAATCACATTGCAACCGTGCTTGAACCGGGGGCCAATTCTTAACTCCTCCAATATGCAATTGTGATTTCGTATCGCAACCCATCCTGTCAGGGGTCGATTCTGCAACACCTTCCCCTTCACCTATTGCAATCATGATTTATAATTGCCTTATCGCATCGCAATCCTTCCTACTCGAGGGGCTGATTTCTAATTCTAACCTGCCTTTTGCTCTAATATGTGATATGCGAGGGCCAATGGAAACCTTCCACTTGGCACTTTCCCATTCGCTGAAGGGCTTTGCAATGTCATCCAATCCTACTATGTAGACAAGTCAAAATTGAACTTTGATTTGCTCCAACTTATGCATACGAGCTCAGATTTGAGTGTCGTTCGCACCATTGGATTTAGAATGATGAGCTCTTAGATCTGAAGCTAAGCTTATCAAAATTATGACACTTTAAATTTTTGACAAATTTTGAGCTCCTAATCAAAGGATCACACACCCCAAGCCTCCTCAACCCGTTGGCTAGACGGGGATGGATAATACAAACAAGCCCAACTTTTGGGTATGATGCCAACTAGGGTATACTTTGCATAGACCAAGATAGGGGAGATAGCTAGCTTGTCAAAATAGAATAGGATCACAGACACCTTATGGGTGACAAATAGGGGAGCAACATCTACAACCCTATTGTTCAGAGATCCTTCAACCCTACGATCCATCCATCTTAATTCCTCACCTTGGGAGCTTAGACAAGGGGGAAGAGTTGGCTCAATGTTATCGATTAGTCTTGCTCTTTGTAGATCAGAAACATATCATCGTGCTCATATATGGTACATGATTAATCATCATGTTGCAATCAAATCAAATATTATATATATATATATATATATATATATATATATATATATATATATATATATATATATATATATCACAAAAATGATACCTTATTCATCCTCCCTCTCATGGAGGTTCCAACCACAAGCCTAAGCTTGTCTTGTACAATAGCATTGTCTCAATATGTGAAGGTGTCTCAGTTCTAGCAATATACGAGATTCTTTGCCAATCATATCCCACTCATTATTATCACAATGTATTCCTGTCATACCTAGAACCTACACAAACAACTCTCCAAATATCTTCTTCATCCTGCCTCACATCTAGCCATGCTAGAAAAATTGTAATCAACCTCGGTCATGCTTAAGGCTACAAACTTCTCATCCAAAATATCATGGTAGATATCATTCTAAGGAAACAAACATATGTGCTTATATGATCAATCGTGATCCTGATCAACATTAGTACATCCATGTAGTCACATATCAAAGGAAGAATATCTCATACCAAAAAATTGATTATTCCATGCAAACATCTCAAAGTGCGTTTTGTCGTAACTCAATGCGTATGAAGCAGCTCAAACATGAATTAAATTAGATTATATGCAAAACATATATACAAATGAGTGTTCACATGTAACATCAATGCTTCAATAAACTATGGGTTGCAAAATCAGGTTCAACAATATCTCTTCGTAACTTCTTTAAATTCAATCAGAGTGTACAAGGATTTTCATTTCCACTTTCCACAAACTCTTCAATAACTTCATGATATAGGTTTTTTTTTCCAAAATTCAAAAAGTAATTCATCATGCCATGATTCGTCATTTCAAACTTCAGAGGCTAACTCCCTCTTACTTCTATCATCAGAGGCTCATTACTTGTCATGGATATGCCATCAACATATAAAACCAAAATCAAAGTTATACCTTGGACCAATTTTGAAGTAGAGGTTTGGATCGACACATCTTCCTCACTTCACCAGGCAACTGTCAATGTGGACATACCATGCTCGGGAATCTTACTTCCTATAATGGTTTCTACGAACATAACATCGATCAAACCAATAGCTCATCCTTACACATATCAGTAATGTGCAATCAAATCAACTAAGTTATCTTATCAAGCCTTATATTCCAGAACAAAACTAATATCAAACTCATAAAAGTTTCGGCCAATATCCATGTGACAAACTTTTCGGACCAAATGCTAGGTGAAGATCACATCCAAATACCAAGTTACAACAACCTCTAACTTTATCAAGCCATACTTATGATCATAGCATGAATTATTTCTTCCATGAAATAGGAATGGATGCATCAGGGATAGTTCATATAAGTTTCATGCATATACCAAGAATGAGTCATACAAGTTCCATCCATTCATTGTGAGATTACTTCATACTTAATCATAATTGTTTATACTTTAACCATTGTGTCAAATACAATGAGACCAATACAAAATCATAATTGAATACCAATATTAGTTATTGAAAGTTACTATGCTCACATAGCATTGTCATCAAGGAAAATCATCAAATATCAAATCAAAACATTAGTCATCAAGTTGAAAACCCTAATTTGTCATCTTTGTGAATTCAATAAATCCACAAGACAAAAACATATGAAGCATCATATCATTGTTATAAATAATATTTATGAACTATCAAGCATCATTTCAAAACCCCAAACATTGCTCATCTATACCAATCGGCCAAATCTTGTCAAACCCTTGCAACTATTATCAAATGCTAGCTTTGATGGTTAAATCATAATGACATATTGATATGCATATTATGGTCACCTGCAAGCACAACTTTAGTCAACACATTCACATTATCTATAGTAAGTCAAACATTCAAACTTCCCTTCTCATTGAACTTTATTTTGTCTACTCCATATATGTAGGACTATCATACTCCTGGTGCATCCCTGATTTTATGCATAAATCTTTAGTTTTGTGACCTACATGCATAACCACGCCCATAGGATTTCTTCCATGTGGTTGAGAGGCTACAACCACACTCTTAGGCTTTCTTCCATGTGGTTGGGGCTTAGCCTGAGGGAAACCCTCTATTTTCATACCATAACTTGCTACGAAATAACAATATCAGATATTTGTCTATTTATATAAGAAAAATTCAACAATAAGGAATATTATATACATCTAATGCAAATGATAATAAGTGTAAGGATCCTATGAAGAGTTTCTCGCTCTTAATGAGCAACCACTTTAGTTATCATCATTCTCTCTATCATAATGCTTTCACACATAAATAAAACTATTAGATCATAAAATCAAGCTATATCAGGTCCTAAAACATATATCCATCATGGTCATAACATGTTTGCATCAACTAATTCATCATCACATATGAACATGAATCATGATTGCAATGTCACTTATTTATCACATAACTCAACTCATCAAGTTACGGCATTCAACTTTTACCATATGTCATCATTACTAAGCTCATCAAAACCTAACCATGGTTAACAACAAGATCTTGAATATCAATTTCAATGTTATTTCTATCATCATGGTTATCATGTTTATCACAATTATTAATAATCAAATCAAGCTACCATATATAAAAAACAATGATCTATCCTTCTTATGAAATCTATTATGTCTAAGATGTGAGATGCTTTGCCAAATATCAAGAACATATCAAAAATAAATATTTCTAAGTAGCTTCATAGAATCAATAAATTAATCATGTATAAAGAGTAAGATACTTTTTCAGTACCAAGTGCACCATTTCATTATAAATGTCATGAATCTAACTTACTTTCATATGCATGCATGAGCCATTTGTGAAGGTGATATTCACATCATACCTTAGGGCTTACCTAGCCATCCAATGTTGCAATTGAAACATAACATTGAAACAATGTATCATATATACCTTGTAGTATTCAAATACTTGTGCACCTTCTTATTTGACATTGGAAATGAGAGCACTTTTTCAAGGACAATGATAGCTCTTCCCTTCCTACACTAGCCATATTTTCTTGCACCTCATATGATCCTCAAGAAGGATCCACTTATCACATCTCATCAAGAGGTTAGAAGTATCCAAATACTCGCATATGCATGTAGGAAGTAAAAGTAATGATCAACAATAAACTCAAATAGAAATAAAATCACAAAGAGGTAACATAAATCTAAAAGGTACTTATCTTTTAACAACAGAAGATCAACTCCCTCTTGAACCAACCTTTAAGACTCATGAATGTCCATTGACCATATAACATTGTTGCATTTAATATACTTATCAACTTCATCAATAACCAAGGCCTAATTGAGACTATCCCATCTAGGGCTTCATCAAATCTGTCACAAGTGCTTAAACAAATTCACATCAGTCATGTTAGGGTTTCTAAAGTGCATATCTCCAATCTTTGTCGTAATCCAGTGCTTCTTTCAAACCCTAATCTTATGATATCCATCAAACCCTAACACACAAAGTTCCTAGGTTTTCCTTCAAACCCTAGTATTATTTTAGGTCTCCTCCATCTTCTCTTGCTTCCATGAAAGATGTCTTCTCATGGGTGATCTTAATGAATTTTCTTCAAGCAAACTTTGATACCATGTTGATTTTTCTTAGGGATATATTTTTATTTATTTTAATAATTTCATTTCATCATTTTCATATTAAATTCACCCCATAGCATCAAAACATTATTTATATTTACAACATTATTCAAAAACATATGAAATTATGTAGAAAGAACAACATTATCATCATCAATGCAACAAAACATAAAACGAACAGTAGAAGAAAAGAATTCACACATAGAGACACCATTATTGGTCGGAGACGATGGAGAAACCCACTACGGGGAAAATCCTTTCAAATTCTTCTTCTTATTAGATTTTCGTTGAATGATTTGACAAAAGAGAGTACAATGATCCATATCTTCATCCATATAACTATCCAACAAAATAAACTAAACAATATACATAAGATGAACCCAACCATGTTAATAATACAAAAACCTTAATATAGTAACGTGTAGTCAACTCTCACTTTATATAGTCAACTACATAACTTTGTGTCAAAGGGTGAAAACTTCGGTCAACTAAAAAATTCAGGCTTTAGGTTCCAATTGCAGGGAAGATGTGTCATGCATGCAGCTGAAAAGCTTCGATCGAAATTTATCCATAAAATGTCTATGTCTACAATAAAAATTTCTCCATGAAATGCCTACTACTGAGACCCAAAACCCTAAACACAGAGATGCGAGCTTTAGACCCTGCAATTTTGGACCTGTGCGAACCAATCTCTGCGAACTTGCCTGAGACCTGTGCGAGTCAAACCAAAGAAGAGAATAAAAAATGGTCTCATGATCATGTCTAAATGAGTTTGAGGCCACTTGTATTTTTAGCCTTCCAAGGGTGTCCAATTTTTTTTAGGGTTCACCTGATCAAATACGCACATGTGGGCTTTAATTCAAAAATACACTTTCCCTTGTCTAAATTGAGCACTTCAATAGTCAAAATTGGTCCTCTCAAAAAGACGAATCTTGTCCCATGGTTGGAATTTGTCACCGAGCTTCCAAATTAAAACTTATTTCCCCTTTCAAGTCCAATATGATTCCCCTACACCTACCATTACTATAATTTATTATTATTATTATTGAAAATAAAAGTAATATATTTAGTATAGTTCAATTGTTCAAGAAGAATTATAAAAAAAATCAATATATCTACTTTTTTTTTGTAAGCTTAGCAAGACTACATCTTCATCATGTCCAATATATCACACCGATCAGGGTAGGGAATTGAACCATTGACTTCACATCAAGGAGTGTCTTAACACAACATCCGATCACTGTCTATCCAAGACCATGTGGACAAAAATCAATATATCTATTATTTATTAAAAAAACCACATAAAATATTCTAACACTTAGATTAAAATTAAAATTAAACAAAACAAAATAACCTATTATCATTCACATAACAACATAACACCATAGCTCGCAATGCTAAATAGAATAGTTTCCTCAACCCTAACTTTATAAATTCTCGTAGAAATGAGCCTAGAATTTTTTTCCCTAGAAAAAAGTGTAATTTTATTATCAATGAGATATTAAATTACATATTGTTAATACATGTCTTTCATGTATTCAAAAATATAGGTCCAAAAAGTGGATCTTACTTAAATAATTTTGTGCCTATATAAAAACCACCAAGGGATCAACTATAGGGCCGAAGCCCTCTAAAAACAACCAGACAGATTGTCCAAACTACAAATAAAAAAAAGGGAACAAAGGCCTACATACAAAACCCATAAGGGTGCATAACATCATAGGGGATAAAACCCCAAAATGGATAGCATTGGGACGACAAGCCAGACCAAAACATAAAAGTACAAATGCATAAGCTACAAAAATGTGGTGACAACATACACCACTAACATAGAAACCTTTAATAACACTGAGACAAAGAGTCTCGGCCAGAGTGACGACGTTGTCATATACCTGGAGCAGCACACAAGATGATGAAAGAGAAAAAATCCAACAAGAGTAGGTTGACGAAAAGCCTCGACACCAACAACATGAACCATGAAACCTCAAAGATCGAGCCACACAAACACCGCAAGATAACACACCAGAGGAGGAAGCAGAAACCCAAAAATGAGGCATAGGCAGTGGCGATAGGTAAAAATGGAAAACGACACATCCAAGAAAACCTAGAGCAGTTCCAACTTAGACCAGAAGCACTGACAATAGAGAGGTTACCTCGAAAGAAACATAGAAGGCCACAACCCGAGCATGCACTAAAAGCTGTGACAAATCACCTAAAAATGCCACAAAGATAACACCAACAAAAGGAAAAGGCGACTACACTAGCATACAATGAAAACCCCTGACCATCGCGAACAAATGTGTAACAACCCTGGGTTGAAAGTTCATGTAATAAAAGTTAATAAAGGAAAAATAAGATCACGGTTAAGGGACACTTATTCCAAGTTGAATGTTGGGCAAAGATATCCTAGTGGGCATCGCTTGATCTGTTTATGGCTAAATGGAAATTGGCACAGGCATTAAAAAGGCAAAAATGTATCTTTGGCATTTTATTTATGAAAATAAAGGAAAATAGGAGAAAAGGGAGGTGAAAGGTCACAGGTTGCATGTGAGAATGAAATTGAAGGAAAATAATGGAAAATTGAAGATATTAGAGGCATGAATAGTAAAAATACCTTAGAGCATCAGTTTGGAGCTTTTTGTTAGTTCATTTTCAGAATTACTCTCAGAGAGGAGAAGAAGATCAAGAAAGAAAAGGAAGGAAAGCAAGCAAATAAAGGACAAGGAAAGGAAAGGAAAGCAAAAATAAAGCAAGGAAAGGTTGGCTCAAGCAGCTTTAGCAGGAATACTTGTAGGTAACATATTGCGTGTATGATTTCCTAGTTGGTGTTGACATGCATGGTATGTGCATGCTGGTATTTTGTTCTCTTGTTGTCGGTGGCATGGTTTTTCTGGGTTTTTACAGTGGTTTTTAGCCTTTCCTTGTCATTTCCAAATAGCCATGGTGTGATGGGAATGTTCTTGATTTCAAGCTTTGGAATTGTCAGACGGTTTCAGAATCCAGGGCGTAGGTGGTCTCGGGAAAATTCCGAAAGGCCTAGGAATCCATTGACTGGTAATGGCGGGATACACAGTAAAGCCTGAGGGTGAAGACAAGAAAATTCCTCAAGGACGGTTAAGGAATCTGGAGGCATTCCAATTTTAGTTTGGTTTTGTGATCTTGGGACCGGTTTAGGTGAGATCACAGTATAGTGAGGGTGTAGGTGGTTTAACCTATGGATTTCCTTGGTTGTTTCTAGATTGGTTTATCCATGAGATCCCACATTCATGCTTGGAATATGGCATGGGGGTGACTGGCTGAAAGAAAGATTTGGTTTAGCCATGTCTATGTTCGGGTGGTACATGGAAGTCCCAAACCTCGCTGGCTCTTTCCTATGTTTAATGAAATCTTTCTCATGCTTTGATTAGTAAATGTAATTGTTATTATGTGACTTTAATGGTTATTCTCTTATTATTATTGATATGGTTATATGTTGGTTATAAGCATGGCTATGTGACAATTCTCAGTCATGGATCTTTCCATGTTTTGACTTGTAACTGAAAGAATAATGGATGAAAGACCTAATTGATGTTAAGACAGATAATGTGAGAAGGTGGTGACCCTTCTTGTTAAGTCTCATATGAGTTTCCAGTCCCTTATATTCAAACTTTCATTCATGGCCTGTAGGTTGCATATCTACCAAGTGTATGACAAAATGTCAGTCCCAGTTGGGGATGGCCAGGTCTAGCCCTAGTGTTGATTTTTGGTTTACAAGCATTGTCCTTATGTATTTCATGAATTCTGGAAGTCACATGGATTTATGGAAAATAGCCTTAAATTCCGTAGTCACTGGCACAACACTGGCAGGAAAAGTCCACAATTGCACTCATATAGGTTGATGGGAGCGACTGGGACCCACAGTCACATGGATGCCTTGGAAAGGGAGCGCAAGGGGTGAAACTCAGTGAAAATCTGAGTTTTCTCAAGGGATGGACTTCTTGAGGTGTTGGGATACTCCTAGAGGGTCTGCGGAACCTGAGGGAAGTCAGTAAGGTCTGTTATGTAGACTCCATTTCCTTAAGGTCACCTAGGAGGTTGAGTCTTATCATAGTAGCTCCTCATCTCATTTTTACCCCAGGTAAGCCAGTGAAAGTGGGTAGATATGAGGGGAGGTGTCATACACGGTGGTATCAAAGTGGTTTGCACTCTCTTTGGGAAAAGTATGATGTTGTCAAGGTCATGGTATGGTCATGCATGATGGTGTATGTTGATATGTTGATTATATGGATATGCTTATGATTATACATGTACATGCTAATGTGGAATGATCTTGCAAATGAGATAAGCCTCCCCTTAACATCATTGAGGTATGGATTTTATTTTGGTATATATTTGGTTTATCTGACATGGTACACTTGTAGGAAAAAGAAAATCAAGGATGACAAGAAAAAAGGTAGAGTATAGCTCCATTGACTCCCCTTACCGATCATTTGGGTAGTAAGGAGAAGAGCATTCTCCTATATAGAAGATACATTAATAATCTTGAGGGCAGAGATCAGAAGTTATAAGGTGGATAATGACAAGTTCATTGAGGCTCAGGAAATACTTGCAAGGACTCAGGAAAATCATATAGATGTTAATGTAGTGATTCTTCAAATATTTTTAGAATTGCAGAAACAGAGACAATTGGGGATTAGTTAATAATAGGAAGAAAAGACCAATGGATCCTATGGTAGCAGGTCTTGGTCTAGATACAGGTTGGATAGAGAGGAAACATTAGAGGTGGTAGATCATTAGAAACACCTGATAGGAGGATTGGTATGTATGGGCATCATTCTAGTTTCTCTTCCAGGATACATCACCATCATCATCCTTATAGGAGGGGTGAGTAATTTCTTGAGGAGTTTAAGAAATTAAAGCCTCCTACATTCAATGTAGAGATGAAGAAGTCAGAAGATGCATAGGCATGATTTCTTGGGATGAAGAAATTCTTTAGATTGCATAGCTATATAGAGAACATGAAAGCTAAGATAGCCACTTTCAGTCTTAAAGGGAAGGCAAATATCTGGTGGGAGGATGTGAAGAATGTCAAAGGTATTCGGGAAGAAGATTTGACTTGGGATGAGTTCAAGAAACTCTTCAAGAAGAAGTACTTATCAGAGAGGTACTATGATGATAGAGATAAGGAGTTTTATGAGCTACATATGGGTTCTATGACAGATGATGAGTACACTAGAAGATTCTTGGAGCTGTTGAGGTATGTTCCATATCTCAAGGAGGAGAAGGCTAAGATTCAGAGATTCATTAGTGGATTTCCAACAACATATAGAGACTGAATTGAGTTTGATGAGCCTAGATCATTAGAGGAAGCCATCCATAAATTGAAGCATTTTTATGAGCAGTCAAAGTGAAAAGATGAGCCTAAACGTGACTTGAAAGGAAATGAGAAAGTCAAAGGAAAATGGCCACCGAAGTGGGGAAGACCTCAAGATGCAGGTGAGAAAGAAAATGTTTCTCCTTACAAGAATTTCAATACAGTTGAGAAGGGAAATGGATTGTGGCCTAGATAGCAGTAGACTAGAGGTGATGGTAGAGCACCATTGCAGTGTTAGAAATGTGGCAAAGATCATTAGAAGAAGGATTGTCCATTGTACTAGGGAGGTATTCCTCATATATATAGTGCTCAGGAGTTGCATATAGTTGGGGATGTTGGTCATAACATTCCTCAGATTTATGAAGTTTTGGAAAACATGCAGGCAGACCACCAGTCATCTATCATTGAGATGGATGGTAAGCTTCGTGATCAAGTTGTTTTGATTTTGATTGTTCCTGGATGTAATTATAGTTATGTTAATCCTGACCTGGTGGATAAGTGTGGCTTGAGAAAATAAGTACATGCAAAGTCTTGGTTGGTGTAGTTGGATACATATACGAAGAAGAGAGTTCATCATTGGGTAAGAGATTATGCATTTGAGTTAAATTGTATGCCTACAAAATCACATTTGAATGTACCACCATTGGGATCATATAATATGCTTTTGGGTATGGATTAGATGTACCTTCACAGGACCAAAGTGGATTGTTATGACAAGGTCATTGAGTGTGATCTGAAATGGGGGTCTAACTTATTGTCATACTTACAAGAACCTCCCACTCCAAAGCTTAACAAAAATATGATCTAGCTTAGGTTGACAATTATGGAATTAAGGACTTGAAATAGGTGTATGTCTTTGTTTATACTGTTTAAGTGCTTATTTTCTTATGCTGATATTAAAGACAAATATCAGTAAAATGCAGCAAATAAACAATCACACATAACAACAATATAATGTAGGAGTTCACCTTGATATCTTGGGCTACATCTCCTTGAGCTCATGTCAACTTGACTAGGCTCTTTGGGATTATAGTAAAACTTCTTTTACAAGTTCCACACTCAACTCCAAAGGTTTACAACTGAACCAATGGGCTTAGAATACCATCTTATTCGTGGTTTTCCTTACTCTGCAGACAAATCTAGGATTCTTTGGACTTGATTCCTTCAATTATTACACTGAGTTGACTTGAGCTTCTGGATGGCACTAATGCCCTCATAATTCTGCAACTCTCTCTGGAACTCCTTCTTCTTTCTTCAGCACACATCAGACACCAACAACAAACTTGATCATTTGATCATTTGATGTTCTGAAACTTCACTGTATCATCTTAGCCATTAGAAGTCTTTAGATGCTTCTGAAAATCCCTTCAATGGATTCAGAAGGTCCTTTACAGTCAGAATTGACTATTGGATCGCTGAGAATTAGCTTTGGTAACTCCTGTAACTGCCTCCAACCTATGGTGGCTTCTAAACTCTAGAATCAATCTTCTTGGATGGAATTCTCCATGAATATGATCTCTTCAGCTTCTATGGATCATTCCATTAGCTTCAGAATGCTCCATTTAGTCTAGATAACCTCTTGGTTCACTCTCGAGCTTTGCTTCTGTCTCTTTGGACTCTCTGCAAAACTCCTCTGTAATCCATGTTTCCCTTTGGAATCTGGAATCCATAGCTCCCCTATAAACTACTCTGTCTCTACTTTTATTTGATATCTTTAACCAAATTTAGTGACTACACCTAACTTTAACTAAACTTAGTGAAAGCTACTAAACTTTAGCCTTTCCACCAGGCTGACCATAAGAGGTAGTTGTTAGCATTACCACAACTGCTGCGCGCACATATGTGTGATATAACCCCGATGGTTAGGGACATTCAGGCATTGATATTTTGTGGTTGGGTTCATCCTAGACCGTCGATCTGTCTCATCATCCAACGAATGTCACGTCGTTCGATGGCCAACATGCCTCGACAATCTTTGCCATTGATGTGACCCCACTCAATCCAACAAACATAGCTCATATCATGCAGATTTCCTGCATGAACGATATCTGACCAAGGGCACGCGATAAGAGCAGTTTTGCTCCACTACGTGTTGCTTGCTGAATGGAATCGTGTGCCTTGGGTCGAATGCTACTTCTAGCCTTTCACCCACGTCATATACCATTTACTGCTTGGCTAATACAACCCATGTGCTTTATTCCAATTTTAATGAAAACAAGTCACTTTGCACTTTTTAACAAAGTTTTAGCGCTTAAAGGTTTTAGTGCACAAACAAAGCTTTAGCACTTTAACAAAGCTTTTAACACTTTAAGGCCAATATGAACCTTTTTAACCCTTTAACCTTTTACCCGTAGTTCTTTACCTTTGGTCTTTAACCCTGGTTCTTGATTGCGGTTGAAGTCCTAGATCGTTTTCTGATCACTCCTCCCCATTGAGAATCTTTTGGACCCCAACAGACTGATACACTGATCTGAACAATAAATGAGAGTACAACACCCTATTCTTTTAGCCTCCATACATTACCTTGCATAGCTAGGGCCTCTGAACCAAAAACTGTAAACACTTTCCTTCCTGGATGCGCTTGTTCTCCTGTTAAAACTGGTTTTCCTTCAGAATTCTTGCAGAACTTCTGCTAAGAAGGTTACAGAAGGTAGTTTAAACATCTCTGCCTTGATCATTGATCCAAGGAGGTTCAAACAAATGTAAAATTACATATTCTTAATGTAAATGTACATTTGTACCAATTACAATATGTTTTTATGACATATTGTCAAAAACAACAAATACAAGAAAACAACTGGATCACCTAGACTCTTGCTTCATCAAAAGAAACAAATTTCACATTTTGTGAGTCATCGTCCTGGCTTTACATCTTTGTACAAATGATTGACTAGTTAACAAGCCAACAAAAACATGTGTTTACAACAATTAACCCTTCATGTCAAGCATGTAGAAAAAGAACTTAAGGATTATTTTTCACAGATGAAACACATCATCATTATCTCCATTTTACATCTTGGAGACCAAATCAACTTTTCCCAAGTCAATATTACATTACATGCATGTTTAAAAAAAAGCAATCAACCCTTCAAGTCAATTACACATACATGTTTAAATACCAAGAAAACATCATCATCCCTGTGTTCATGCATATCATGCTCATGCATGTACTCCATCCTTCAACTTTCTCTTAAGTACATTGTACTTTCAAAGCTGAAATGAATATAATGTTTGATGCAATAAAGTGAGTCTACATACTCAACCTTTCCAGTCACCTTATTGGTAAAACCTGCAACTTGCATCTCATTAGCAATGAAATGCATTAAATCAAAAGAAACATGCAACCTTAATTGGATAAGAACTCTAACCATTTCTCAACAATCCATTTCAAAGGTGCTTCCTTAGTCTGCACATTGACTTCAGCCTGTGAATCATCTTACAGCATGTTAGTGTCGGTCTTGAAAGCCCTCCATCAGTGATCAAAGCTCTTTGCAATTGCATTAGTAGGTGTCTCATCAGTGTCAAATTTTGCATCCCGTTAGGCATGCCATAACCCTGATGGAGGAGCTGGTCTATTTATACCCCTCTTGGCTTTGCTGGATCAGGTCATATCAGTCATTAAGTTTTTCAAGCTTGTCTTGATTTGTCTTGAGGTCAAAGTCCTAGGTCTAGGGTTTTGGTCATTTATCTCTGCAAGCTCATGTCTTTGAAAGTCCTTGAGTGCCCAGCGAGCCAGAGGGAGGATTGTAAACATGTTTCTTTGATATTTTCATCATGTACAGTTCATTTTTAACCTTGGATTTAAAAACTCTGTTTTTAAAGCCAAGGTCATGTTAAATTTTTGTAAAAAGAATGAAATTCCAAAAAGTCTTCAAAAGGGCAGCAATAACCCCGGTCCCCTTGCCAAAGTCCCTCAGATGATCTACCTGCAAAAGGAATCAAGTCAAAGCACTCAATGAGTCAAATTCAGGATAAAGGAAACCAAAAATCAGTGTTATAAAGTGTCAAAAACAAAAACATTAGAAAGTGGGTTTGTAAATGAATTTTTTTCAAATGAGACTTATAAAAGCCCAAATTCCCTCCTTTCACTCTCATTGTGCATTCTAATGCTTGCAAGAGAGATAGAGAGAGTGATTGAGAGAAAGGAGCGAAAGAGAAGCAATTTCGGGCAGCAGAGAGGGGCGCGACCCGTTGGGTGGTGCGCGACCCGTTGAGAGCTCTTCCGCAGTTCAGAAAAGCAACGTGCGCGACCCGTTGGGCGGCCTGCGCGACCCGTTGAACTGTTTTGCTGCAAACTTCAAACAAATTACCTCAAACTCTTTCCAAGCTATCAATTTGCTCGAGGTAGGTGCTCTAAACATGGATTAATTGCTGGTTATGATGGTGGGTGTCATGGACATGTTAAAATGATTAAAATTTTGCAAGTGGAACTCCTTATATGGCTGCAATGTTAATGAGCAAATGGTGCTAGGGTTTATGTTGTTTCAAGTTATTTTTCCCTTGGTTTGTTTCCCTCCTTTCCCTTTCACTCACCCTTATATGTTCATCTCCTTTCCCATATTATTTTACAAATGAAATGCAAATCTTTCCCCATCCCTAATGACTAAAAATGTAAACCCTACCCCTTTCCCAAAGTATACAAAACCCTAATTTCCCTCTACCATATACATGTGTAAACAAAGGAAGAATTCATGTGAAAACAAAAGAAAATGTTGATGAATATATCAGCAGGTTTTGTGTATGGTTTCCCTATTTCCCCTATTATACATGTATGCATATTCCCATGTTCACTTTCATACATGTTTTTTCCCATATGTAATGATCTTTGCAAATGATTTCCCAATTACCAATATGTGTTCCTATATGCATAATGATTTGCAAAATTTCCCTTAAAAATTCCCTGTAATATTTATATATTCCCATTCCTTGTTAAAAGATCCCTCCCCTAACATTTCCCTCATGTCTTTTTCCCCTTGAAACAACATAGAGTTCAACACTTTTTGCAGGCAGAGACAACAGTTCAGTTTGTCCACTTTGCTCCTAAACCATGTCAGAAACTGAAACTTATGAGCAAAGTGATGACCATTCATCATCTACAGAGGTTGAGGTACAGAGGAGGCCTCGTAGGGGAGGTAAGGGTGGACATCATAAGCGAGAGGAGCCCACCTCTTTGGCAGAATTACAGGCTTGTCCCATGGCAGTGACTTGTTTTCAGTACATGTCTTGTTATCCGTTTTGTGAGAGGATCTCCCGGATTCAACATCACAGAGAGTTGGCCCGCCTCTTTGTTTTACATTTGCATGATGGACATGTCAATCTAGCAGGGGTAGATTTTACATTGACACCCGAGGTGATCTCACATGCTACAGGGATACCTAATGTTGGTGAGGTGTGGCCTAAGCGCAGGTTGCTAGATTTTGTTCACTTTGAGCCCTATGTCCGGCCACCATTCGTGAGACATTTGGCGGGTGTTTTTCCATTCAGATTTCTCCGGAGCGAGTATGCTCCCATCATGAGGCTTATTATGCATTATTTTACCTGTGAGGGCAGATTTTCACAGGTGTACTCATATCACATTCGCCTTTTGATGCATTTCACCCGAGTGAGGATGATGAACATCCCGGTCTTCTTCTTTCATAACATTCAGAGGATGGTGCCCATGTTGCAGAAGAAGACCCCGGCCCAGCAGTACAGGAGCTTATGTCATTATGGTTTGATTCAGCTCATAGTCTCACATCAGTTGACTCAGCAGGGTATCTCATGGGAGGAGTTCATCTCCCGTGCGTTTTTCACAGCACCACCCCAGCCACACCCCGAGGTCATTCATGAGGAGGGTGGACCATCTCAGCAGCCTGATATTCCGGTCACTAGACATGTTGTTTCTTCACCTCAGCTCACATATCAGAAAGGCCCGAGGGCCTTATTTGCAGCAGCTAGGCGAGTACTATCTCCACAGCAGGTGGAAGGGGTCTCGCCTTCATCTTCAGCTCAGGGAGTGTTATCTCCACATCAGGTGGAAGGGGCCTCGCTTTCTTCACAAGCATAGGTACTACAGAGGGGCAAAGAGCCCATGATTCATGAGGGTCCGGTGATTGATCTTGAGGCCAGTTCTCCTAGCCAAGAGGCGAAGGAGATCATTCAGCATCTCACGGCTGAAAATGATGTTTTGCAGAGGAGACTTGAGGGTGCCCAATGGACTATCACTTACCTGGAGCAGCGGAACAAACAATTGGAGGAGGAGAAAGCACTTGATGAGCTATGGAGGATTCGTAGCGACCGAGTCTTGAACCGTAGAAGACCCGGTGATCCATTGCCTGCTGACCGAGAGTCTATGCTCATTCAGGAGAATGCCCGCTTGGAGAGGCTGTTGGCTAAGGCCAACCAAGAGAAAAAGCTGCTGAGAAACATGAAGAATCACTATTGGGCAAGGATGCATGTATGCAAGGCCAAAATGAAAATGTTCCAAAGGAGGTTGTCCGAGGCTCTTAGGCGGAGGAAGAAGACCAATCCACTCCGTATCTTGGCTGAGGCATCCCTCAAAGATCATGGCACTCACTAGCTTAGCCACAGCACAAATCCCAAAATTTTTTGAGAATTTTGGGTAATTTTGGCATTTTTTGGAAAATTACAGGTTTTGGCTCCTCAACGGGTCTCACCCCTGGTGAGACCCTTTGTCATGGAAGCTCCTTTTTGCAAAAACTCAGCATTTTTAGATTTTTTATGCAAAGTTACATATGCCTATGGATGGACTTGAGTTTTTATGGGGTTTTGGGCCTCCAGAAGGTCAAAATACATGCAAAATTTGACTTTCTGCCCCTTTTTTGAGTTGCAAAAAGCAGTCTTGGGAGAATTGAGTTTTGACTGGGCAAATGACCTCCAAATTCAAAAATTCTAGTTGGGTTGGAAAGTAGAGTCACATACCTTTCCAACGAGCTATCCTGCACCCAATTCTGACACCTGAAAGTGCCTCAAACAGAGCTCCCAATGTGCGCGACCCGTTGAGCAGATGTGCGCGACCCGTTGAGCAGATTTTGCCAGAATTGACTTGTTCAGCCCAGAAAACGCAGATTTGACTCTTTTTGACTTTTTGAGGTTAATGATGGTCCTCTTGGATGTAATTGTGACACTTTTTAGATACTTTTACTCTTGTTTAACACTTCTAGAAGATTCATTTATGTAAAGGGTGAAAATTGAATGTATGAACTGGTTTCCAAGTTTATAGAGGCAAGTTGTTTTGACTGCCTATTTTGTAGTGCTTAGTTTAGAAGTGGTTCAAACATCTCCTAGGATAGTGAGCTCGACCCATGAAAGCAGGGAAAGAGGTTAGATCATCTATATTATGTACTTTCTTGCTCATTTTCATGGTTGGACTCTTGAGGGAATTGTATTATTTCACTGTATCTCTGCAATTTTTGGCTAAGGAAGACCAGGGTTTTGCAGTCTTCTTTGGGATTCTTGTGGACTCATGTGTTGATGGTGTGTTTCTCAATTTTCTTGTAAGTGTGTTTATGTGAATCATTTCCTTTCCTTCACTGCTGCACATTAAACAAATGAAGTGTTAAAGTATGAATTCATGCTAGCCATGCTCTGCTTTTAAATTTGTTTAATTTCAATGTTTTCTACTGTCTAAAGGGAATTAAAAGTCATTGTTTGCTCTCTTTAGCTCCTCATCTTTCATTCCTGATCATCCATCTCACTTTAAGGCATCAATATTGTTTCCTACCTCGCCCCAAGGAACCCCCTGCAGAAACTGTGTCCAATCCCCGCACCCAAAATTGCAATTCCTCAAATTGCCACCAAAAACCCAAAAAACCCCCAAATCAACCTTTCTAATCAGTTTACTAGCCTAATATCAGTGTTACCTTGTTGGTCATCTCATCCCATTGAAGATCTGCCGAGATTGACCGGAGAGAGCCTTCTCCTGCCCCGTAGGGCTAGCTACGAGGATAAATGGTTTGATGTAGCCTTGAGGTTTACCTTTCTCAGCCTGAGGTGAAATTTCAAGCGCTAACATATTGGCGACCATACTGGGGAGAACATCTAATTCTTTGCTCATTGACGTGTTATTTCATAGGTCTTAGACGGAGCCTGAAGTTACGCCAGGTAGCCTTTGAAAACTCTCTTGTTTTACATCAGCGCAAGTAGATAAACGCTACTTCAGTCAATCTCCGTGAGCTTGTGAACATAGCGCTTCATTGACCTCCTATCCCAGTTTAATTGTTAACTCTGATCCGTGGATGATAGGTTGAGAGTTTTCACAGGCTGAATGCTTTTTCTTTCCTAGTATTTTTGAGAAAACAAGCTGGCTACAGATCCTAGACCCATTTTCAGATCTCATTCATGCCCAGCTATCTTTGATTATCTTGAAGATTTAGATTTTGACGAAAGTTTTGAGTTATCTCTGTTTAAAGCTAAGTCTGAAAGTGCGCTCGATTCTCTAGTTCTTGACCCTGATTTTGCAGCTGCTATTGAATTTGAAAGACATAATAAATTGGTTGAAAATTTCATCTTAAGACATCTTCAGTCAAGTGTTCAAGCTACTACCCTTGCTGATTTTGTTGAGAGTATCTCTGATCACATTGGATCTACTATCACGGCTCACGAAGAATCTTACCCTCCTTATGTTTCAGTTTCACCTATAATTACCTATCCCGAATCAACAGTTGGTTCTCCTCCTTCTTCTCCTACTCCTCCGACTCCCCCAACTCCACAAACTACACCTCCTCTTGTTATAATCCCTGCTATCACAGCTCCTCCACCTCATACTCATCCTACTCCCCCACCTAGAGCAATGGCTGCCCGGTTTGCCCCATTGGTTTTACCTGCAAATCTTCATGATATGCCAGCTGATTACCAAAGTAAAATCCCCATGTTTGATGGCACTCCACAAAGTATTACAACTCAGCAACATATCGACAAGATGACCACATTCTTTGATCTATATGAATTAGATGAGGAAGATGTCACCATGCGGTTATTCGTGCAGACATTTGCAGGAGAAGTTAGAAAATGGTTCAGAGGATTGACAGCTAACATCTTTGATTATCTTGAAGATTTAGATTTTGACGAAAGTTTCGAGTTATCTCTGTTTAAAGCTAAGTCTGAAAGTGCGCTCGATTCTCTAGTTCTTGACCCTGATTTTGCAGCTGCTATTGAATTTGAAAGACATAATAAATTGGTTGAAAATTTCATCTTAAGACATCTTCAGTCAAGTGTTCAAGCTACTACCCTTGCTGATTTTGTTGAGAGTATCTCTGATCACATTGGATCTACTATCATGGCTCACGAAGAATCTTACCCTCCTTATGTTTCAGTTTCACCTATAATTACCTATCCCAAATCAACAGTTGGTTCTCCTCCTTCTTCTCCTACTCCTCCGACTCCCCCAACTCCACAAACTACACCTCCTCTTGTTATAATTCCTGCTATCACAGCTCCTCCACCTCATACTCGTCCTACTCCCCCACCTAGAGCAATGGCTGCCCGGTTTGCCCCATTGGTTTTACCTGCAAATCTTCATGATATGCCAGCTGATTACCAAAGTAAAATCCCCATGTTTGATGGCACTCCACAAAGTATTACAGCTCAGCAACATATCGACAAGATGACCACATTCTTTGATCTATATGAATTAGATGAGGAAGATGTCACCATGCGGTTATTCGTGCAGACACTTGCAGGAGAAGTTAGAAAATGGTTCAGAGGATTGACAACTAACAACATCACTACTTTGGAAGCACTTCAGAATCAGTTTTTAGATCGATGGGAAATCAGAAAGGATCCGCTTCAAATTAATGCCGAATACAACAACCTCAAGCGTAATCCGGGTGAGTCTGTTCAAGATTACATAATCAGATTCAATACAGTTTATAATGCTATTCCCGATGATTTAAGGCCATCTAGAAAATCAGCACTTCTTAAGTTTCCGGATGGTTTTGATCCGGAGATGGCCTATTCTTTGAGAGACAGAGATCCACCTACATTGGAGGAAATGCAAAAAATTGCTGTCAGCGTTGAGGCAAATTTGAATGACAAAAGAGCAAGGATGAAGGCAGAAAAGCGAGTCACAATCAAAGAGGAAGCATCCACTTCAAATCAGTTACATCGTGATGTTGAACAGATAAAGAGGGCACTTGAAAAGATTACTATTGACAAGCCGGAGCCTCAGATTCGTAATCCCAATTTCAAAGGTCAACAACAGCAACAATATAGGATCAAGCAGCGCGAAACAAAGGCACAAGAGCCAGTAGTTCAACAGCAAATGGAACCTCCTTTTCAGCAGAATTTTGTCAGTCAAGAATCTGAAGATGAAGGTGATAATGTTGGCGAGGAAAATCATTTCTTCACTCCTGATGATATGCCCACATATATTACGGAAGAAGATGAGTTGGTGAGTAATTTTGTCTTTCCCCAAGATGAGCATTATATTTTGTCAAATGATACAATACTTGAAGAAGAATCTAAAGAGTATCAAAGAGGGTACTTGAATGCTTTATCAGCTCAGCAAGGACAGCAAAGACAATTGAGAAATCGATCTATTCCCATAAATCCTATTCAAAAAAGGAAAGATGCTGCAGCAAAGAATGATTCGGTTTCCTCACACACAAAAGGAAAAGACATAGTCAGTCCTTCAACAAGTCAATCATCACCAGCAGCTAAGACGGATCAGCCATCAAATGCACCAAAAGATAAAGCTGAAAAAAGAGATAATCCGGCAAAAGAAGGTGAGAAGCTTCCAGTTTTCAGTTTGGAGAATGAGATTGCAAAGGTGAAGATATCTATTCCTTTGACGGAGGTCATGAAGAACGCCACTTACCGAGGCCAAATTTCCAAGTTGCTTAATTTTGATCCAATGCTAGATATGGTGAATGTACAAGATGATCAGCCGGAGTTAATCTTTGGGCCAGCTTTAAATGGTGAGTCTCCCGAAAGTGATGTTCCTCCATTTTATATCAGTTTGCGATTGCATGAGTTTGTATTGCACAATGCCATGTTTGACTCGGGAGCTTCACATAATTTGATGCCGAAAACAATCATGGAGAAGCTGGGACTTGACATCACAAGGAAGTATCATGATTTGTATTCGTTTGATTCCAGCCGGGTAAGATGTATTGGTTTGATTAAAGACTTAGTGGTGAGTCTAGATCAAATTCCAGCGAAGAATGTTTTGATGGATGTGGTGGTGGCGGACATTCCTCCACGGTTTGGCATGTTGTTGTCGAGATCATGGGGAGCCAAACTCAAAGGTACAATTCAGCTTGATTTTTCTTATGCATCAATTCCAGTTTTCGGTCAAATGAGGAAGTTATATCGGGAACAAAAGATGAAATACATGATCACTAGTAAGGAAAAGCCCGTTAATCATCCTGTAAATTATGTACAAACAGATTTAGAATCTTTTGTTTTGTTTGCGGAAAATTTCAATGAGGTAGATAGTCAGTTAGTTCAAGTATAAGATATACCAGATATTTCAGAAAATTTCAGGGAAGTTTTGAGAAAGGAAAGTGAAGAAATATCTGTTGTCATAAGGCCAATTGCAGAAATAAATGGGCAGCAAGCAAAACATGAATCAAAATCAGATTTTTAGCACTTAGAAGATGATGAGGATGGTCTTTGGACCATGGATTTTGACGGTGCAGTAGGCAGCGATGGTGCTGGTATAGGTGTGTGGATTCGAAGCCCATTCTCAGCCCAAAATCAAGTTCCAAGCAAGGTACGGGTATGTTCTTATAAATTGGCATTTGATTGTTCAAATAATGAGGCGGAATATGAAGCTCTTATTGCTGGTCTGAAAATCCTTCGGAAGTTGAATGCAAAGAAGATAGCGGTATATGGCGACTCCGAATTAGTTATCAAGCAAGTGAAAGGTGAATTTCAGGCCAAACATCCTCGTATGAGAGCATATCGGAATGTTGTTTTAGATATTCTAAAAAGATTTTCTGAACATACTTTGACATGTGTGCCCCGGATTCAAAATGGTGTTGCGGATGCATTGGCTAAGGCAGCAAGTAATCTGAAAATACCCATGAATTCCAGCAATAAGTTTGAAATATATGTCAAGCATCGTCCTACAGTTCCAGATAATCAAAGGTGTTGGCAAGTGTTCCAAGATGATGAGGAGATCAAAGATTTTCTGCAAATTGAGGGAAAA
Organism: Pinus tabuliformis; assembly: GCA_031772625.1. Classification (NCBI taxonomy): domain Eukaryota; kingdom Viridiplantae; phylum Streptophyta; class Pinopsida; order Pinales; family Pinaceae; genus Pinus; species Pinus tabuliformis. Next base: position 1,580,943,532 of record CM062818.1, on the reverse strand, counting down.
TTCGAAGACATTTCAATAGAAACGGAAGCTGAAGGAGTAAATCAGATGGATGTGTTGCAGCTTAAAGACAATTATATTCCTAAAGGATTGATTCCTTTGGAAGAATTGTTTGATCAAGATGATGTGGCCCGCAAGCCGACTTTGAGGCCTACGGATGAAGGAGTTGAAGATGTAAATCTTGGGACAGCTGCAAATCCAAAGTTGGTGAAGCTTTCAAAAGCATTGCCGCCTAAGGTAAAACAAGAGTATATCAGATTATTGTCTCTGTATTCTAATGTTTTTGCATGGGACTATTCAGATTTGAAAACTTATGACACAAGCATTATTCAGCATACCATACCCATAAAGCCAAATCAAAAGCCTTTTCGGCAAAAGTTGAGAAGAATTAATCCTAAATTGCTGCCATTGATTGAGAAGGAAGTCAACAGGTTGTATAAGTCTGGAATCATAGTGCCAATCCGGTTTTCCGATTGGATCTCCAACTTGGTGCCCGTGAGGAAGAAAACCGGTGAGATTCGCTTGTGTATAGACTTCAGAAATCTGAACAAGGTGTCATTAAAGGACAATTATCCGCTGCCCAAGATGGACCACATATTGCAGCGGGTTGTGGGGGCATCTAGAATGTCATTGCTTGATGGATACTCCGGATATAATCAGATTTTGGTGCACGAAGATGACCGTGACAAGACAGCATTTACTACTCCATCGGGTACATTTCATTATGCCAAGATGCCGTTTGGATTGAAGAACGCGGGTGCCACATTTCAGCGTGCAATGGACATGGCCTTTGCAAATGAGAAAGATGTCTTTTTAGTTGTTTATCTTGATGATCTGACCGTGTTTTCTAAATCAGATGAAGAGCATTTGTTTCATTTGACTAAGGTGTTTCAAAAGTGCAGAAAATATGGCATCTCATTGAATCCGAAAAAGAGTCTTTTTGCTATGAGCGAAGGCAAGCTGCTGGGCCATATCATTTCTAAAGACGGCATTCGTATAGATCCTGCACGAGTAAAAGCAATTCAGCAAGTGGAGCAGCCTCGTAGCAAGAAAGAAATTCAGTCCTTCAATGGTAGATTGAATTTTCTGCGTCGTTTCATCCCCAATCTTGCTGAACACCTTAGAGAGATAACAAATATGCTAAAGAAGGACAGCGAGCTCAAATGGACCGAAGAGGCAGTGAAATCTTTTAATTTGATAAAGGTAATCTTATCTTTAGCCCCAACTTTGATTAGCCCGGATTATACACAGGATTTCATTTTGTTTTCATTTGCCTCTGAGCATACATTGGCAGCCGTGTTAATGCAAAAGAGAGATGGAGTTGAGAGGCCCATAGCTTTTTTCAGCCGCATCATAAGAGACGGAGCACTGAATTATAATATCATTGAGAAGCAAGCATTGGTGCTGATCAAAGCTTTGAAAGATTTCCGGGTTTACATATTGAATTCTCATATTTTAGCATATGTTCCTAATGCAGCTGTGAAGGATGTTTTAGTACAAACGGAACCGGAAGGAAGAAGGGGTAAGTGGATCGCTGCACTATTAGAATATGATGTAGAAATTAAGCCTACCAAGTTGGTTAGAGTTCAAGGTCTTGCTAAGTTGATGGCTGAAGCAAACCTTCACGTTCTTGATATCAATTTGATTGCTGCCTTGTCCGATGAAGATGAAGAAAATTCAGTTCTACAGGTGTCCGATATCTTTGTGTCTTCTCCTTGGTATGCTGATATAGTTTATGTGCTTCAAAACTTATCTTCACCTCCTGGAATGCCTAGAAACAAAGCTAGAACATTGAAGCTAAAGGCTGCCAAATTTTGCATTATCAAATCTGCACTTTATTGGAAAGATCCCGGTGGTATCTTGCTGAACTGTTTGGTCGAAGAGGAAGCAAAGACAACAGTAGATGATTTCCATAAAGGTGACTGTGGGGGTCACTTATTTTGGAAGACCACGGCTAATAAGATCTTGAGAGCTGGTTTCTATTGGCCTTCTTTATTTTCTGATGTGTATAAAGCGGTAAAGAGCTGTCATGAATGTCAAATTTTTCAAGGAAAACAGAAATTACAGCCATTGCCTCTCAAGCCGGTTGAAATTAGCGCACCATTTCAGCAGTGGGGCTTGGATTTTATTGGCGAAATCCACCCAGCATCTTCCGGGCAGCATCGATGGATCTTGACCGCCACAGATTACTTCACAAAGTGGATTGAAGCCATTCCCACCCGGCAAGCCACGGATTCGGCTGTCCACAAAAGTTGATTACAGACAACGCAGCAGCATTCAAATCGAAGAAGTTGGTTGATTTTTGCTATAAATATAACATCAGCTTGGGGCATTCAACCGCTTATCATCCGCAAGGTAATGGGCTGGCTGAATCTTCAAACAAATCTCTAGTGAACATCATAAAGAAATTGCTGGAAATAAATAAGAAGAGCTGGCACAAGAAGTTAATAAACGCATTATGGGTTGATCGGGTAAGTCAAAAGAAGTCAATTGGTATGTCACCTTTTGAACTTGTTTATGGAGTAGATGCAGTGTTTCCTACTTCACTTAGTGTTCCAGTAGCCAAGTTGTTTCAAGAAGCTCGTGGTGAGGAGGATCCTATGCAACGGCGGATCAGTCAAATGATTCATTTACAGCAGACACGAGAAGAGGTTCACCAGAATTCCCTTAAGTTGCAGGAGCGCATAAAGAAGATCTATGACAAAAAGGCCAAAGCAGATGAGTTTCAGATTGATGATGTTGTGTTACGGTGGGATGCCCGCAATGAAGATAAAGGGAAGCATGGAAAATTTGACAACTTATGGAAGGGTCCTTACAAAATTGCAGCATATCGTGGTCCAAATGCTTTTCTTCTCAAAGAAATGAACGGTGATGAATGTCTCGGTGGGTCGGTGAATGGCCGGCTGCTCAAAAGGTATCATGCTTGAGCATTTACTGCTCAAATCATTCTCATTGTAAATACCATTTCATTTTCATTCTGCAGCAAGTGTGAAACTGATCTCTTGTCTTCAGTTTGGGGCCCGCAGTGAAGGCTATAATTCTGAAAATGGTGATTAGTTGGTGTGAGTTTTACAAGTTGTTTCATGTCAGTTCATTTTCTGCATAAAGTAAGTGAGTTAGTGTCAAAGTTAGTCTAGAATTTCAGTCAATTGTCCAAGTCAAATAAAGTTATTTTAAATTTGGTCACATGTGAATAAGTTGACTCCATCGCCCAATGGTTGAAAGCACTGGTCTGCTCTCCCAGAGGTCTAAGGTTCTTGGTACCTCCAAGGAGCTACCATCCCCATTGGAGCCAATGTTAGTGTCGGTCTTGAAAGCCCTCCATCAGTGATCAAAGCTCTTTGCAATTGCATTAGTAGGTGTCTCATCAGTGTCAAATTTTGCATCCCGTTAGGCATGCCATAACCCTGATGGAGGAGCTGGTCTATTTATACCCCTCTTGGCTTTGCTGGATCAGGTCATATCAGTCATTAAGTTTTTCAAGCTTGTCTTGATTTGTCTTGAGGTCAAAGTCCTAGGTCTAGGGTTTTGGTCATTTATCTCTGCAAGCTCATGTCTTTGAAAGTCCTTGAGTGCCCAGCGAGCCAGAGGGAGGATTGTAAACATGTTTCTTTGATATTTTCATCATGTACAGTTCATTTTTAACCTTGGATTTAAAAACTTTGTTTTTAAAGCCAAGGTCATGTTAAATTTTTGTAAAAAGAATGAAATTCCAAAAAGTCTTCAAAAGGGCAGCAGTAACCCTGGTCCCCTTGCCAAAGTCCCTCAGATGATCTACCTGCAAAAAGAATCAAGTCAAAGCACTCAATGAGTCAAATTCAGGATAACGGAAACCAAAAATCAGTGTTATAAAGTGTCAAAAACAAAAACATTAGAAAGTGGGTTTGTAAATGAAATTTTTTCAAATGAGACTTATAAAAGCCCAAATTCCCTCCTTTCACTCTCATTGTGCATTCTAATGCTTGCAAGAGAGATAGAGAGAGTGATTGAGAGAAAGGAGCGAAAGAGAAGCAATTTCGGGCAGCAGAGAGGGGCGCGACCCGTCGAACCAGCTGCACAACCCGTTGGGTGGTGCGCGACCCGTTGAGAGCTCTTCCGCAGTTCAGAAAAGCAACGTGCGCGACCCGTTGGGTGGTGCGCGACCCGTTGGGCGGCCTGCGCGACCCGTTGAACTGTTTTGCTGCAAACTTCAAACAAATTACCTCAAACTCTTTCCAAGCTATCAATTTGCTCGAGGTAGGTGCTCTAAACATGGATTAATTGCTGGTTATGATGGTGGGTGTCATGGACATGTTAAAATGATTAAAATTTTGCAAGTGGAACTCCTTATATGGCTGCAATGTTAATGAGCAAATGGTGCTAGGGTTTATGTTGTTTCAAGTTATTTTTCCCTTTGGTTTGTTTCCCTCCTTTCCCTTTCACTCACCCTTATATGTTCATCTCCTTTCCCATATTATTTTACAAATGAAATGCAAATCTTTCCCCATCCCCAATGACTAAAAATGTAAACCCTACCCCTTTCCCAAAGTATACAAAACCCTAATTTCCCTCTACCATATACATGTGTAAACAAAGGAAAAATTCATGTGAAAACAAAAGAAAATGTTGATGAATATATCAGCAGGTTTTGTGTATGGTTTCCCTATTTCCCCTATTATACATGTATGCATATTCCCATGTTCACTTTCATACATGTTTTTTCCCATATGTAATGATCTTTGGAAATGATTTCCCAATTACCAATATGTGTTCCTATATGCATAATGATTTGCAAAATTTCCCTTAAAAATTCCCTGTAATATTTATATATTCCCATTCCTTGTTAAAATATCCCTCCCCTAACATTTCCCTCATGTCTTTTTCCCCTTGAAACAGCATAGAGTTCAGCACTTTTTGCAGGCAGAGACAGCAGTTCAGTTTGTCCACTTTGCTCCTAAACCATGTCAGAAACTGAAACTTATGAGCAAAGTGATGACCATTCATCATCTACAGAGGTTGAGGTACAGAGGAGGCCTCGTAGGGGAGGTAAGGGTGGACATCATAAGCGAGAGGAGCCCACCTCTTTGGCAGAATTACAGGCTTGTCCCATGGCAGTGACTTGTTTTCAGTACATGTCTTGTTATCAGTTTTGTGAGAGGATCTCCCGGATTCAACATCACAGAGAGTTGGCCCGCCTCTTTGTTTTACATTTGCATGATGGACATGTCAATCTAGCAGGGGTAGATTTTACATTGACACCCGAGGTGATCTCACATGCTACAGGGATACCTAATGTTGGTGAGGTGTGGCCTAAGCGCAGGTTGCTAGATTTTGTTCACTTTGAGCCCTATGTCCGGCCACCATTCGTGAGACATTTGGCGGGTGTTTTTCCATTCAGATTTCTCCGGAGTGAGTATGCTCCCATCATGAGGCTTATTATGCATTATTTTACCTGTGAGGGCAGATTTTCACAGGTGTACTCATATCACATTCGCCTTTTGATGCATTTCACCCGAGTGAGGATGATGAACATCCCGGTCTTCTTCTTTCATAACATTCAGAGGATGGTGCCCATGTTGCAGAAGAAGACCCCGGCCCAGCAGTACAGGAGCTTATGTCATTATGGTTTGATTCAACTCATAGTCTCACATCAGTTGACTCAGCAGGGTATCTCATGGGAGGAGTTCATCTCTCGTGCGTTTTTCACAGCACCACCCCAGCCACATCCCGAGGTCATTCATGAGGAGGGTGGACCATCTCAGCAGCCTGATATTCCGGTCACTAGACATGTTGTTTCTTCACCTCAGCTCACATATCAGAAAGGCCCGAGGGCCTTATTTGCAGCAGCTAGGCGAGTACTATCTCCACAGCAGGTGGAAGGGGTCTCGCCTTCATCTTCAGCTCAGCGAGTGTTATCTCCACATCAGGTGGAAGGGGCCTCGCTTTCTTCACAAGCACAGGTACTACAGAGGGGCAAAGAGCCCATGATTCATGAGGGTCCGGTGATTGATCTTGAGGCCAGTTCACCTAGCCAAGAGGCGAAGGAGATCATTCAGCATCTCAGGGCTGAAAATGATGTTTTGCAGAGGAGACTTGAGGGTGCCCAATGGACTATCACTTACCTGGAGCAGCGGAACAAACAATTGGAGGAGGAGAAAGCACTTGATGAGCTATGGAGGATTCGTAGCGACCGAGTCTTGAACCGTAGAAGACCCGGTGATCCATTGCCTGCTGACCGAGAGTCTATGCTCATTCAGGAGAATGCCCGCTTGGAGAGGCTGTTAGCTAAGGCCAACCAAGAGAAAAAGCTGCTGAGAAACATGAAAAATCACTATTGGGCAAGGATGCATGTATGCAAGGCCAAAATGAAAATGTTCCAAAGGAGGTTGTCCGAGGCTCTTAGGCGGAGGAAGAAGACCAATCCACTCCGTATCTTGGCTGAGGCATCCCTCAAAGATCATGGCACTCACTAGCTCAACCACAGCACAAATCCCAAAAAAATTTGAGAATTTTGGGTAATTTTGGCATTTTTTTGGAAAATTACAGGTTTTGGCTCCTCAACGGGTCTCACCCCCGGTGAGACCCTTTGTCATGGAAGCTCCTTTTTGCAAAAACTCAGCATTTCTAGATTTTTTATGCAAAGTTACATATGCCTATGGATGGACTTGAGTTTTTATGGGGTTTTGGGCCTCCAGAAGGTCAAAATACATGCAAAATTTGACTTTCTGCCCCTTTTTTGAGTTGCAGAAAGCAGTCTTGGGAGAATTGATTTTTGACTGGGCAAATGACCTCCAAATTCAAAAATTCTAGTTGGGTTGGAAAGTAGACTCACAGACCTTTCCAACGAGCTATCCTGCACCCAATTCTGACACCTGCAAGTGCCTCAAACAGAGCTCCCAATGTGCGCGACCCGTTGAGCAGATTTTGCCAGAATTGACTTGTTCAGCCCAGAAAACGCAGATTTGACTCTTTTTGACTTTTTGAGGTTAATGATGGTCCTCTTGGATGTAATTGTGACACTTTTTAGATACTTTTACTCTTGTTTAACACTTCTAGAAGATTCATTTATGTAAAGGGTAAAAATTGAATGTATGAACTGGTTTCCAAGTTTATAGAGGCAAGTTGTTTTGACTGCCTATTTTGTAGTGCTTAGTTTAGAAGTGGTTCAAACAGCTCCTAGGATAGTGAGCTCGACCCATGGAGGCAGGGAAAGAGGTTAGATCATCTATATTATGTACTTTCTTGCTCATTTTCATGGTTGGACTCTTGTGGGAGAAGCTATCATTGTATTATTTCACTATATCTCTGCAATTTTTGGCTAAGGAAGACCAGGGTTTTGCAGTCCTCTTTGGGATTCTTTTGGACTCATGTGTTGATGGTGTGTTTCTCAATGTTCTTGTAAGTGTGTTTATGTGAATCATTTCATTTCCTTCACTGCTGCACATTAAACAAATGAAGTGTTAAAGTATGAATTCATGCTAGCCATGCTCTGCTTTTAAATTTGTTTAATTTCAATGTTTTCTACTGTCTAAAGGGAATTCAAAGTCATTGTTTGCTCTCTTTAGCTTCTCATCTTTCATTCCTGATCATCCATCTCACTTTAAGGCATCAATACTGTTTCCTACCTCGCCCCAAGGAACCCCCTGCAGAAACTGTGTCCAATCCCCGCACCCAAAATTGCAATTCCTCAAATTGCCACCAAAAACCCAAAAAAACCCCAAATCAACCTTTCTAATCAGTTTACTAGCCTAATATCAGTGTTACCTTGTTGGTCATCTCATCCCATTGAAGATCTGTCGAGATTGACCGGAGAGAGCCTTCTCCTGCCCCGTAGGGCTAGCTACGAGGCTAAATGGTTTGATGTAGCCTTGAGGTTTACCTTTCTCAGCTTGAGGTGAAATTTCAAGCGCTAACACAGCACATCAATTATGGAAATTTCCTTTCCATTCTTGCCATTCTCTCTTTCCACCTTCTTCAGATTTTGTGGAAGCATTGTTGGATTCAGAGTCCAACACCTTTCAGCAATGTGTCCTTGCTTATGGAAGTAAGTGCAACACATGTGCATCTTCTTGACAGCATGATTTGCCTTGTGTAGTGGACCTTTGGCTTCTTCCCTTCTTTTCTTTAGTAGTTTCATGTATGTGGCCATTCTCTTCCAACATCTAGAAATACTATGGTTATCCAAACCACAAAAGGAACATGAAATTATGTTCCCATGTTTATGTGGAAATTTATTATGCTTTACATAATCAAAAGGAATATGATTAAAATTAGATTTATACCTTTCTTTTTCACCTTTATTACCTTCATGAGGAGGTGAATCAAATGAAGAAGTGGCTTCCTTTGGAACACCATCAATCTCTTCAATGCTTTCAGAGCTTTTACAACTCTCTGGTTCAAGTGCCTGCTTATGAACACCTTCTTCCTAAAAAGTGTGTTTCAAAACATTTCATTTCCCAAGAATACAATCTTTACACTCTTGAGGTAGAAGACTTGACATGAAACTCCTTCTAGGAATTGTTTCAATTGCCTTCATGGCTACTTTGGATCTTTGTCCATCAGCTTGTTCATATCCAAGACCCAAATTCTTATGCCTTTCCTCAACCATTATTGGCTCTACAATGCCCAGTGCATGTTTTCCCAATCCTTTTCCTTCATAGCCCATTTGTGACATCAACTTGGACCTTATGCCTCTAGTATGTTTTTCAAAAGAACCAACATTTATATTCTCAGAGGAAATTGAAGAAATACTAGAATTGTTTAGCTTTTCTGCAAGTTGATACTTGACTAAGGCTTCTTTGGCAATAAGGAGTTATTTCTCCAACTCATGCATCCCTTCCAGGTTCATATTTGCAACATGAAGTTGGCTTTCCACTTTGTGCAATCTATCAGAAAGAAACTACTTCTCTTCCTTCATGGAATTCAACTTCTCTCAGAGTTTGATGCTCTTCCTTCCATCCTCATACATTTGTCTCACCATGTCCATCATGATGAACATATATTGCTTCAAGTCTTCATCAAAGAATCTTGTGAAGGAGAGGATTTTGAGAACTCACTTGTAGAAGTTGTCATTATCGAAATGAACGAAAGAACTTCAACAAAATTTACAAAGAGCTTATTCAAGCAACTTTTTTTTTACACATAAACCTCTTGTGCTTCAAGGATTGTCTTGAGGTCCTTGGGGTAAGAATAATGCCTTCAGCCCTTCTTCCTTCTTGTCCTCTCCTGGACTTAGCTATCAATAGATTTCCCTTCACCTTTGCAAACTCAAACAATAGTCAGTTTACAAACAATCAAACAATCAAATCCTTTGTACTGTTTAACACCTTTCAAGTCAAACAAGCAATCTAGTGCTTTGTCTATCAAGAAACTATGCTTCCGTCATGCTCTGATACCACTTGATCTGAAATGGGGGTCTAACTTCTTGTCATACTTACAAGAACCTCCCACTCCAAAGCTTGACAAAAATATGATCTAGCTTAGGTTGAAAATTGAGGAATTAAGGACTTGAAATAGGTGTATGTATTTGTTTATACTATTTAAGTGCTTATTTTATTATGTTGATAATAAAGACAAATAACAGTAAAATGCAGCAAATAGACAATCACACATAGCAACAATATAATCTAGGAGTTCACCCTGATATCTTGGGCTACATCTCCTTGAGGTCATGTCAACTTGACTAGGATCTTTGGGGTTATGGTAAAACTTCCTTTACAAGTTCCACACTCAACTCCAAAGGTTTACAACTGAACCAATGGGCTTATAATACCATCTTATCCCTGGTTGTCCTTACTCTGCAGATAGATCTAGGCTTCTCTGGACTTGATTCCTTCAATTAGTACACTGAGCTGACTTGAGCTTCTAGATGGCACTAACTCCCTCATAATTCTGCAACTGTCTCTGGAACTCCTTCTTTTGTATTCAACACACATCAGACGCCAACAACAGACTTGATCATTTGATCATTTGTTGTTATGAAACTTCATTGTAGCATCTTGGCCCTTAGAAGTCTTCAGATGCTTCTAAAAATCCCTTCAATGGATTCAGAAGGTCCTTTACAATCATAATTGACTATTGGATCACTAAGAATGAGCTTTGGTAGCTCCTGCAATTGCCTCCAACCTCTGGTGGCTTCTGAACTCCAGAATCAATCTTCTTGGATGAAATTCTCCATGAATATGACCTCTTCAGCTTCTATGGATCATTCCATTAGCTTTAGAATGCTCCATTTAGTCTAGAGAACCTTTTGGTTCACCCTTGGGCTCTGCTTCTGTCTCTCTGGACTCTCTGCAAAACTCCTATGTAATCCCTGTTTCCCTTTGGAATTTGGAATCCCAAACTCCCTTGTAAACTACTATGTCTTTTCTTTTATTTGATATCTTTAACCAAATTTAGCGACTGCACCTGACTTTAACTAAACTTAGTGAAAGTTGCTAACCTTAGCCTTTCCGCCAGGCTAACCGTCAGAGGTAGCTGTTAGCATTACCGCAACCTCTGGGCACACATATGTGCGATATAACCCCGACAGTTAGGGACATTCAACCATTGAGATTTTGTGGTCAGGTTCATCCTGGATCGTTGATCTATCCCATCATCCAACGGTTGTCACATCGTTTGATGGCCAACTTTCTCAGACAATCTCCGCCATTGATGTGACCCCACTCGATCCAACAGGCATCGCTTATATCATGTAGATTTCCTGCACGAACCATATCTGACCGAGGGCGCGCTATAAGAGCAGTTTTGCTCCGATACGTGATGCCTGCTGAATGGAATTGTGTGCCTTGGGTTGAATACTGCTTCCAGCCTTTCACCCGTGCGATATGCCATTTACTGCTTGGCTAATACATCCCACATGCTTTATTTCGATTTTAATGAAAAAGCACTTTACAAAGTTTTTGTGCTTTTTAACAAAGAATTTAGCACTTAACAAGGTTTTAGTGCTTAAACTAAGCTTTAGCGCTTTAACAAAGGTTTTAGCACTTTAAGGCCAATATGAACCTTTTTAACCCTTTAACCTTTTACCCTTAGTTCTTTACCTTTGGTCTTTAACCTTGGTTCTTGATTGCGGTTGAAGTCCTGGATCGTTTTCTGATTAGAGTGCTTGGATGATAATGGGGAAATGATAATTTTGCAAGGAAAGAAGAAGCCTACATTAGTAAGGATGGTCACCCTATGCAGGCTAAGCACAACTGCAGAAAAGGTTGTGTGATTTTTGTAGTGCATATCTCTAGTGACAAGGGTAAAGATGTTTAGGATGCAGAAATGTTCAAGAGGTACCATGTATTGTAGTAGTTTTAGGATGTGTTTCCAGCAGATATTCCAGAGTTACCTCCTTGCAGGGAAGTGGATTTTTCTATTGAGTTGGTACCAGGGGTAGCACCCGTGTCAAAGGCACCTTACAAGATGAGTACACTAGAGTTAGTAGAGTTGAAGTTGCAGCTGAAGGAAATACTTGACAAGGGATCCTTTAGGCCAAGGGTATCACCCTTGGGTGCACCAATGTTGTTTATGAATAAGAAGGATGGTACTCTCAGGTTGTGCATTGATTACAGGTAGTTGAACAAGGTGATGATTAAGAACAAGTACCCATTTTTTAGGATTGATGATTTGTTCGATCAGTTGAAGGGAGTGACACTATTCTCAAAGATCGACTTGATATCATGATACCATTAGGTATGCATCAAAGAACAAGACATCTACAAGACTGTGTTCAAGACTAGGTATGGGAATTATGAGTTTGTTGTGGTTCCTTTTGGTTTAACTAATTCCCCAACTACATTTATGTGTCTGATGAATAGTGTGTTGCGTCCTTATTTGGACAAGTTTGTTATTGTATCTATTGATGACATCTTGATATATTATAAGAATGAAGAAGAGCATGTCGAGAATTTAGCAGCAATGTTGAGATGACTAAGAGAGCATAAACTGTATTCCAAGCTTAGCAAGTGCAATTTCTTTTAGAAATAGGTGCATTATTTGGGACATGTTGTCTCCAAGGAAGGCATAGCAATAGATCCAAAAAATATAAGGGGCATCATGTAGTGGGAAGCTCCTAAGAATGTGGAGGAAGTCAAGTCATTTATGGGATTAGTAGGCTACTATAGGAGGTTCATTAGGAACATCTCATGCATTGTGCATCCTATTACATCTTTGCAGAGGAAAGGTAAGAAGTTCAAATGGACAGAAGAATGTGTAGCTATTTTTAAGTAGCTAAAGAGGTTGTTGACTAATGCTCCGGTTCTTAATCTTGCAGATCCGGATAAAGAGTTTTTGGTGTGTGCAAATGCTTGTAAAATAGGGCTTGGTGGAGTCCTTATGTAGGAGGAGCAGGTGGTATTCTATGAGTCTAGGAAACTGAATGAGCACGAGAAAAACTACGTGACTCATGATCTTGAGTTAGCAACTATTTTTCACACCTTGAATATGTGGAGGAATTATCTTCTTGGCAGGAGATTTATACTAATGAGCGATCACCATGGGTTGAGATATTTTTGACCAACTAAATATGAATGTCAGGAAATCTATATGTGTGGCCACCCTTAGTGAGTTTGAATTCGAGATCATATATATTAAAGGAAAGGAGAATCGGGCTGTGGATTCCCTTAGTAGGAGAGTACAGGTGAATCATATAACAACTTTGAGATTTTATGGGAAAGACTTACAGGATCAAATCTTACAGGTAGCACAATAGGATGACAGGTACATGGAGCTTAGGCACATGTTACAACAGAGTACTTGTATAGGTACATGTAGTGGTATAGGTACAGGTACAGGTGTAGGTACAGGTGATCAAGATGCAAACTATCATCTCACGACAAATGTTTTGGTGAGATATAGGAACAAGATGTATATGTCAGATGATAGTGAGCTCAAGAAGCTTATCTTGAGAGAGTTTCACATCAAGCCATACTTAGGTCACCCAAGATATCAAAAGACAATGACGACGGTGAAGAATTTATATATTGGTTGAATCTGAAGAAGGAAGTGGCAGAGTTCATGGTAGGAGATTTTTAGATTCTCGGTAGGTGAAGGCTGAATATAAGCATCTAGGTGGTATACTGCAACCTCTACCGATTCTGGAATGGAAATGGGAGGTCATTTCCATGGATTTCATTACAGGTTTCTGAGGACAATGAGGCAACATGATTCTATCATGGTTGTGGTTAATAGGTTGAGCAAGGTAGCTCACTCCATTCAAGTAATGACTACTTATTCAGCTAGTGAGGTGGCACAAGTTTTTATTAGGGAGATCATGAGATTGATGGTGTTTCGAAGAAGATTGTGTCAGATAGGGATGCCAAATTCACTTCCAACTTTTGGAAGGAGTTGTTTGCAGGTTTTGGGACAGAGCTGGATTTCTATACAACCTATCATCTGTAGACATATGGATAGACAAAGAGGGTCAACATGATCTTGGAGGATATGTTGAGGATGTATGTGATGCAGCAGTAAAGGATATGGGAGGAGTCCCTTCCATTGGTTTAGTTTGCATATAAAAATGGTTATCAAGAGTAACTGAGGATGATTCCTTTCAAGGAATTCTATGGGAAGAGTTGTAACTCTCTCATCAACTGGAGTGATCGAGTGAACAGGGTACTTATTAGACTGAATATGTTGGCAAATATGGAACATGAAACGCAGGTTATAAAGAAGAATCTAAAGGTAACACATGATAGGCAGAAGAGTTATGTAGATCAACACAAGGCATTTAAGGAGTTTCAGGTTGGAGCATGTGTATTTGCTCATTAAGCCAAGAGGGGATCCTTGAGGATTCGATCATGTGCCAAGTTGGCACCACGGTATTGCGGGCCTTTTGAGGTCCTTGTGAGGATTGGTACAGTGGCCTATCAACTTGCATTGCCTCCAACAAGGAAAGTCCTTGATGTTTTCCATGTTTCATTGCGTAAAAGGTATATAAAAGATGTTGATCATGTTATTCATTGGTATATATTGCATATGGAGTAAGAAGGAGAATTCCAGTTGAAACCTTTGTGCATATTGCAACGGAAGTAGCTTATACCCTAGAACAAAGAAATCAAGCAAGTTAAAGTGCAGTGGAAGCACTTTGGACTCGAAGAAGCTGCCTAGGAGATGGCATATCAGATGTGGGATATGTATCCTTCACTGTTTTCCAGTTGAGGCAAAGAAATTTTGGTACTTGTACATGTCTATGTATGGTTTCTATTGTAATTACCGCCATGAGCTAAGTTATAAAGCTCCAATAAGTGGAATGATTGTTAGATTGTAATGTTGTCATGATGGTTTTTTATTTTGAGAAGGTTATTCATTATAAATATTGCAACGAGCTATGTTATAAAGCTCCATGGGCAATATGTTTGCTTTTCAACGATTTTGTTGGGTATAGGTGTGGTTTAACACTGAGGACAATGTTTCCCAAGGGGAGGGGTCTATAACAACCCCAGGTTACAATTTCATGTAATAAAGGTTAATAAAGGAAAAATAAGACCATGGTTAAGGGACACTTATTCCAAGCTGAATGTTGGGAAAAGATATCCTAGTGGGCATCACTTGATGTGTTTATGGCTAAAGGGAAACTGACAACGACAATGGCTAAGGCATTAAAAAGGAAAAAAGGTAATTGAGGAGGAAATTGAAGGAAAATAATGGAAAATTGAAGAAATTAGAGGCATGAATAATAAAAATACCCCAGAGCATCATTTTGGAGCTTTTGTTAGCTCATTTTCAGAATTAGTCTCAAAGAGGAGAAGAGAACCAAGAGGAGAAGAAGATTAAGCAAGCAAAGGAAGGAAAACAAGTAAAGAAAGGACAAGGAAAGGAAAGGAAAGAAAACAAGCAAAGAAAGGACGAGGAAAGGAAAGGAAAGAAAAAATTAATCAAGGAAAGGTTGGCTCAAGCAGATTCAACAAGAACACATGCAGGTAACAAATTGCATGTATGATTTCCTAGTTGGTTTTGACATGCATGATATGTGCATGTTGGTATTTTGTTATCTTGTTGTCGGTGGCATGGTTTTTCTGGGTTTTGATAGCGGTTTTCAACCTTGCCTGGCCATTTCTAGATAGCCATGGTGTGATGGGATTGTTCTTGGTTTTGATCTTTGGAATTTTCGGTGCTATAGGGATTAATGCATAGGTGTTTGGCGATGGTGATACCCTCAATGATCTTCCCAGGATCCTTGACAGATAGTCAGATTAGATGCAGCTGGCCCAGAGATACATGCATATATCCATGTTAGCCAAATGGGAATAAAAGTAGGAAGAATGAATTATTACCTCGAGTCTTGGCGTGGTGTTGTTGAAGAGTGCAAAGTAGCATAGTGGAAGACCCCTTAGCTAGCTCCAATATCAATACCTGCACATAGATAAGACAAGGTGTAATATCACAACATATAACTTTAACAATCAATGCACTAACATATAGGGATATCTAACCCCATACCTCTATGCCACTCATAATAATAACATTGCATAAACATGTAAACAAATTACAATACCAACGCCATGGAGTGGACAACACAATTGCAGGTCTATATTAATGATGGAAAACAGTGATTACAACCATTGGTTGCATCAACCTTCCCTTACTCCTCTAGCTCCTCTCTCTCTCTTCCTTCTTAACCTCTTGAATAGCTCTGTCTAATACTAGCTTCAACAGTCAAATAGGAAATCCTTTCAAATGTTTCAACCATTTCCACAATGGCCCTAGCCTCACATATATAGCATGAGAGGATAAGCCTTGCCAAATCCTTCATGAGTTCCTTTGGGAAAAAGCATAGATGTTTCCATGCTTTTATGCTCTTTCCTTATTTGTAAACTCCATTAGGAATAGTAATTCCTCCAAACAGGTTGAATATGGATGTTTCCTCGCTTTTATGAGCTAACATAGGAGTGAATATAGGGATATTTCTTGATCAACTTGTTCCTTTGACTCATAGAAACTCATTTAGGTTGACTAATGCTCTTCCCGAGGCAACAGACAGAGTTACCCTAGGTACTAACACACCTGATGCATGGCTAGGAAGCTTTATAAAGCAGGTTGCTAGTTCCTGGAGAGTGTTAGCTTGACAAATAGGCCTGTGAACTTGGTCAGTCTTTCAGTCATCTTGCCTTTCTCCTCTGAGCTGATGAGGAGGTCATTTTCCTATGTAACAGGCAGATGGTTTCAGAATTTGGGGAGAAGGTGGTCTCAGGAAAATTCCCAAAGGCCTAGGAATCCCTTAACTAGTAATGGTGGGATAGACGGTAAAGCTTGAGGGTGGAGACAAGAAAAGTCCTCAATCATGGTGAAGGAATTTGGTGGCATTTCAAGCTCGTTTTGGTTTTGTGATCTCAGGATCATTTTAAGTGAGATCACGGTATGGTGAGGGTGGAGGTGGTTTAACCTCTGGATTCCCTTGGTTGTTTCTGGATTGGTTTATCCATGAGATCCCACATTCATGCTTAGAATATGGCACAGGGGTGACTGGCTGAAAGAAAGATTTGGTGCAACCATGTCTATGGTTGGGTGATACGTGGAAGTCACGGACCTAGTTAGCTCTTGCCTATGTTTAATGAAAGCTAAGTTCTCATGATTTGATTGGTAAATGTACTTGTTATTATGTGGCTTAAATGGTCGTTCTCTTATTATTATTGATATGGTTATATGATGGTTATAAGCATGGTTATGTGACAATTCTTAGTCATGGCTATTTTCATGTTTTTACTTGTAGCTAAAAGAATAATAGATGCAAGACCTAATTGATACTAAGACAACTAATGTGAGAAGGTGGTGACCCTTCTTGTTAAGTCTCCGATGAGTTTTCAATCCCTTATATTCAAACTTGCATTCATGACCTGTAGGTTTCATATCTACCAAGTGTTTGACGGAATGTCAGTCCTGGTTGGGGATGGTCAAGTCTAGTCTTGGTGTCGGTTTTTAGTTTACAAGCATTGTCCTTATGTATTTTATGAATTCTGGAAGTCACATGGATTTCTAGGTAGAGGCTTATCCCCAGCCCTGGAAAATAGCCTTAAATTCCACAATCGCTGGCACAACACTTGTAGGAAAAGTCCACTGTCGCACTCATACAGGTTCATGGGAGCGACTAGGACCCATAGTCACATGGATGCCTTGGCAAGGGAGCGACTAGGGGTGAAACTCAGGGAAAAGTTGAGTTGTCTCAAGGGATGGACTCCTGGAGGGTCTATAGCACCTGAGGGAAATCAGTAAGGTTTGTAATGTCGACTCCATTTCAATATTTCGTGAAATATTGAAAAATATGTCTTCCCTAAACATAGATAAATACTTCCCAAAATCTTTTAGTTAAATAATCTTCCCAATATATCTTTCTAATAATAAAAAATTACATTTTTAATATAAATCATATTTTTTAATATATCCTCTTTTATACCACCTAATACCTAAAAATCCCCAATATCTATAATATATTAACTTTAATTTTCACACATTTTAAACTTATTATAAACCAATTCTCTCCCAAATAGCTATATCCTATTTCAATAAAAAAAAATTCCGCATCCCCAATACCTAAAATATATTGAGTATGTTTTTTTTTACCATTTCAAAAAACCACTCTTATAAATAAATATAATAATATATTGATAAAAAATTATTTCCTATGCGACCCCTTCCCAAACACCCAAATCCCTACTTCGATCAAAAGTACCTCTATAAAATATTGGTCAGCAATCCCCAAAGAAACAGAGATATTGTCAACATATATATCTCCTTACAATCCATTTAGTAGTTTCAAAGCATTATCAATAAATGTAAGGTGATCCACTAATTAATTGGTTCACTAATTACTTGCTGTAACGCCATTTACTAATATTTTGGTTAATTGTAAAATATTTATAATAATAGAAGCTATATAATAAGATGAGAATAATATTTTGATATTTTATTAGACCCATACAAAATAGCAACTACGAAATAAACATCGCTTCACATATATATATATTTTAATTATTATTTTTTTCTCCTTTCGGTCAGTAAGGAAAAAACTGTATTTTTATATAAAGATATAAAACAATACATTTAACTGGAAATATTTTGTCATGTATATATTTGTTCATATCATTTTGTCATATCATCTGGCAATCTGTTATCTGATTTCAGACATTCTATTATATCTTTTTATACAAATATACTTGTAACAGTTAATTGTAAATAAAACATTAAACTGCAACCTATTTAAAGACCCATATTTCTCACAACGTATTACATATCAACTGTGATCCCATATAATAAACTTTTCATTCCAAAATAACAAAAAGTCCATGCACAGAACGTCTTCATGCAAAATAAAAGAGCTATATCAGTGATATTGACCCATCCATGTGATATGTTATCTCGGGAGTGGGAAAATCCCCACATCCAGTGTGTTGTTGCCCAGCTTTATCTCAATATGCATCCCGTCCAGTGCATCCAGTAGTCTCATCTTTGACATCTTGTCCGTATTCTGGTTGTATTCCCTCCCAATGTGTTGAATCGTTGAGTCTCTTAGGGTGTTCGAAATTATCCCAGTCTATCTAAGCCATCCACGTAGTTGTGATTGGTTTATTTTGTTATTGCTCTGAATATGATATGATAGCCAGAGAGTCCCCAACTATATGGGTGGAGGGGATGTCCAGGTATGATGAGAACCAAAGGAGTCCGCATAATGCAATAACTTCAACCTTCATATTTGTACCTCTGCCCGCACCCTAGTGTACCCAAAATTCTTGTTTCCTCGATATTCCGATCCAGAAACCACATCCACATATACCCCTTTGTGCCACACCATCAAAGAAACTAGTCGGGTATACATTCCTTGGGCCATGCATCCTACTATTAATCCACTTGGGGCCCCAGTTGTTGTCATAAGTATAGTTATACCATCCAATAATGCGGTCCATTATATGTGTTTCATGTTCCCTGTAATTTTCAAAGATAATCTTATTGCGCCATATCCATAATTCCCAAAAGAAAGTCAATGGGATAGTCCTCCATTGTGTTTTTTGTTTGCTCCGCCAACACAAATAGTTCGTGATGTTTAAATATTGGTTGTGCAGAAAATCAATGTGATGTGCAATCCAACAGGTGATCTTCATAGTAATCGGGCATCTTGGAAATATGTGGTCATTATTTTCCGTCGCTTCCCTACACAATACACATACACCCGCCCCCTGCCAGTTTCTCTTTTGTAGATTTTCCCATGTCAAATTCTTGTTTTTCCAAACAAACCATAGAAATAAAATGATCTTAATAGGAATTCTAGATTTCCAAAATTTGTAAAACCAACATACCTCATTATTGTGCGCCCCTTGTTTGCAGAAATTGTTATAAATGTCCGCCACTACTACGCCTCCTTCCTTCATTTTTCCAAGCCAAGTAATTTGATCCCCGCCAGCCTCCCATCTAATACCTACCAATTTCATCTCGGACCTGATCAACTCCCATTCCTGTGCCATCAGGCCCTCGAGTCCCATCTCATCCGGTCTTTTCCAGATAGGTAAGTGACCTTGCCATTGTGAAATGGCTTGGTTCCAATAGAAAATACCCATATTGTTTATATAATGAATGAGTTCATTTTTAAAAATTAAATCCCTTCTCATACCAAGTATAATGTCTTGGTCTGCCATTGTTATTTCAAAATATTTTGATTGTGTTGTTGTTATTTCAAAATATTTTGATTTATATTACAAAGTTATATCTATATCCATACGAAGCGTGTAAAATATTCCTTATCCCACAAATAAAAAAAAAAAAAACTCAAAATGATGATTTTTGTTGTGTGTTTATTTTTCGTTAATAAAATGTTTTTAAAATATGTAACGTTAATTTATGGTATTTCTACTCATTAAACTTGTAATATACTTATAGTTTTACTACGTATTGATAAAAAATTTCATTTTTATTAGATATCATTTTGGGATTCAGCTGCATTAAGTAAGTCATTCATCTATGACCATTTCCATGAGAGGTAGTCGTAACTCACTAATTTCTCATGATATTTGAATAGTTCACTTAACACCATCACATAGCATCAATTATCACTTCCAGGGCTTGCACCAGTAACCAGGACTTCCCGAGAGGTTACCCATCCCAGATCGCCTCTGGCTCAAGCACGCTTAACTGTGGAGTTTTCCCCACAATCAAACCCTCTTAGCTTGTTACCCCATTTGAAAAACCTTAGCAAGTATTGTGCCTCATGAACCATTCAAAGAGAGTTCCATTCACTCTTTTTGAATTTAAGTATTAAGGGGTTTCCGCACTGCATTATATTAGATATCATTTTAGGATTCAATTGCATTAAGTGAGTCATTCATCTATGACCATTTCCATGAGTAAGTCATTAAGTAAGTAATTTCATTTTTTTTAATTATCTTTTGAAAAGATCTTTCGAAAAGAAAAAGAAAGAAAGAAAATTTATTTTTAAGATATTTATAAATCACTTATATACCATCTTTATTTTCAATATTTAAACCTTATTCACTTTATTGCTTCCAAAAGTGCTTTACAACCCAAAATAGAAGAGGCTTTGTAAGATTGTATTATGTAAACATTTCAACTCTATCAAATTACATAAAAATAAAAATAAAATAAATAATTATATTTATTAATTAAACATTTTGAGTCACTCAAATTACTTAAAAATAAAATAAAATTATGATTATTAATTGTTAATAGTTAAATTTTTGGATAAGTTGATTTTTCGCCTTCATCTTGAGGATGAACCGCATTAAATGGTTCCAAACATCATTAACCATAATATAATGATGTGATTAATCCTAAAAACAATTTCATAATCAATATGAATCACAAAAATTTAAAATTAATTATTAAAAAAGAGATTTACATATTGGCACTTATAGATATAGAGTAATTTAGACTATTTTTTAATAATTCCTTGAGGGTAAAGTTGCTAAGTTGCTAAGTTTTTGGACCTTGAAACCCTTAAGATTAGCCATCATAATTTTTACTCTAATTTCTTTTATCTATATAAGATGTAGAGATACACGTTAATGGTTAACCTTAGGAGCAAGCCGAGGAATTTGCCCAAGCGGACGAACGAATCAGCTTCTGAGTATTTTTAGGTTTCCTCAGAAGCGGAGGAATCTGTCTCTGAATATTTAGGTTTGCTCAGAAGCTGAGGACTCTGTCTCTGAATATTTTTAAGTTTTGTGGGTGATATTTTTGTAAATCGATTTCCAATACCAAAAATTCTAAAGAGGGCCGAAGTTTTGCTGCGGAGTTATAGCTGATAATGGCGGGGAGAGTTGTAGGGAATTATGTGCTGGAAAGCCACATTGGATCGGGGACATTTTCAGTGGTGTGGCGTGCCAAGCACATTCGCAACCATGATCGTAAATTTGCTATCAAGGAAATTGATATTCAGAACACCAGCCATAAGCTGAGGGAGTCCCTGATCTCAGAGATTAATATTCTCAAAAAAATTAAGCATCCCAACATTATTCAACTCTATGATACTTTGAATGAGCAGGGTAGAATTTTTCTTGTTTTAGAATACTGTGATGGTGGTGATTTATCTTCATATATCCAGCGTTATGGAAGTTTTTCAGAAGCTGTGGCGAGGGATTTTATCATCCAGCTCGCCGCTGGATTAAAAGTTCTGCACGAAAATAGTCTTATACACAGGGACCTGAAACCCCAAAATCTTCTACTTTCAAAAAATGGCGGGAAGACTGTACTTAAAATTGCAGATTTTGGTTTCGCCAGGCTCCTGCAACCACAATTGTTAGCAGAAACCCTGTGTGGTTCGCCTCTGTACATGGCTCCAGAGATTATGCAGTCCCAAAAGTATGATGCCAAGGCAGATTTGTGGAGCGTGGGTGCAATTCTGTTTCAGCTTGTTACAGGAAGACCGCCATATTTTGGGAATTCTCAGATTGACCTAATGAAGAATATTATGAAATCAGATGAACGCAAGTTAATTCCAAGTGGTGTTGCTGGAGATCTCAACCCTGATTGTGTAGATTTATGTAAAAGGCTATTGCGCAGAAACCCCATTGAGCGACTTTCATTTGAGGAATTCTTTAATCATAGATTTTTGGTCGAGCCAATTGACTCTGCAACTGGTCATGAGAATAGCTCAATTGGTTCAGCTGAAATTCCAGCTATTGAAAATTCATGGGTATGCTCTGTCATAGCTTCACCGAAGGGAATTATGGATTTTGCAGAGGAAGAGGAAGAGGACTATGTTTTTGTGGATTCTGATTTTGTGGATTCCGAGACACTTTCTTCGGCTTTGGGTGTATCTGGGCTAAACAATTTTCAACATATTAGTGCACCAGCACATATGAATGGGGTAGCTTTGGGTTCCATCGTGAGCCAAGGTTCAATGCCATTAGGAACTTCTCAGGCCTCTGTTAATTCACCAGATGCATTGGAGAAACCATCAGATCATCTTCCAACGAGGGTTGACTTTCTGCGAAGGTCTGCTCATTTGATTTCCGAGATAGTAGGGGAGAAGATTCAGGCAGGGCAAAAGATGGAGGCATTTGCAATCCAGCTGGTTTGCTTAGCAGTCTGGAAGCAAGCACTGAGTGTAAGTTATGATTGGGCTGGAGAACGTTCTTGCCCGGGATCTAATTTCCAGGTTGCAAAAGCTGCTTGTTCAGAAATAAAAGAAGAATTTGCAAGGGAAGTGGACAGTGCTCAGGAACTTTCTATTGAGCTTGGACCTGCTTTGGAAGGCAGTGCAAGAATACCAGATGGAATGCAGGTTTTGGTACAGACATCGTTAGCACTGGCAAGGAAAGGCATCATGGATGAACTATGTGGAGCGATGGATAATTCTGCGGCATTATATTCGAAATCCAAGGGTTTGCTTTCATTTATTTTGGTTGAGGCATCTTCTCTGAAGCTCGATCCGCCTTTCTCTATTGGGACTGCTGAGAGGCAACGACTTCGTCTATACATTGAATCCCTAACTCAACGTAATCAGTCTACACCACACAGCAGTGCCCTTGACCTGCGGAAGACTAGCAAGGTCTGTAAATAAATTGGCACATAGAAGGAGGCTTGCATGGCATGAATGCCAACACAATAGATAGGTTAGATAGGTTTATACGGTCAACATAGTCTCTAGAACATTGTCAGTTTTCAGTCATGGATTTTTGCAGATCTGTGTGACTGAACCTGGTATATTCTGTAAATCTTGATGATATCCAGTAGTTATTAGTATTATTGAATGGTCAGTGATTAGTTATGAATTTTTGTAGGTATGTGTGACTGAAGATGGTCCATTTTGTAAATCTTGAAAATCTTGATATCTAGTAGTTATCAATGTTTATCGCAATAGGATTAAAGCAATTGTTTTTGTTTTCAAATATTTGAAATATAAACCATTGCTTTGTAAATATTGATATTAATCAAGTTGTTATAAGTTATTAGTGGTCTAGTGGATTTGTTTATCATTATTAGTGTAGTATTGGATTTGTTTTATTACTATTAGTTTAGTATTGACCAGTAGAAATTATAATGTTTCAACGTGATTGGATAATAATTTGATTGGATTGTAATGTTTATGTTTGATTGGATGGTCTATTTTCAATTATGAATTTTTGCAGATCTGTGTGACCAAACATGGTTCATTTTGTAAATCTTGATATCTAGTAGTTATTAGTTCTTATCACAATAAGATTACAACAATTGTTTTTGTTTGTAAATATTTTAAATATAAACAATTGCTTTGTAAATATTGATATTGGTCAAGTTGTTATAAGTTATTAGTCGTCCAGTGGATTTGTTTGATCATTATTAGTTTAGTATTGGATTTGTTTGATCACTATTAGTTTAATATTGGCTAATAGAAATTATAATTTTAAGCTTGATTGGATACTAATGTTTAAGTTAATAATTTGATTGGATTGTAATGTTTATGTTTGATTGGATGGTCTATTTTCAATTATGAATTTTTGCAGATCTGTGTGACCAAACATGGTTCATTTTGTAAATCTTGATATCTAGTAGTTATTAGTTCTTATCACAATAAGACTACAACAATTGTTTTTGTTTGTAAATATTTTAAATATCAACAATTGCTTTGTAAATATTGATATTGGTCAAGTTGTTATAAGTTATTAGTCGTCCAGTGGATTTGTTTGATCATTATTAGTTTAGTATTGGATTTGTTTGATCAATATTAGTATTGGATTTGTTTGATCACTATTAGTTTAATATTGGCTAATAGAAATTATAATTTTAAGCTTGATTGGATAGTAATGTTTAAGTTTGATTGGATTGTCAGTTGTCAGTGATGATATTTTGCAGATCTCTGTAACCAAACACGGTCCATTATGTAAATCTTGATATCTATTAATTATTAGTCCTTAACACAACAATTGTTTTTATTTGTAAATATTTTAAATATAAACAATTGCTTTATAAATATTGATATTGGTCAAGTTGTTATAAGTTATTAGTTGTCCAGTGGATTTGTTTGCTCACGATTAGTTTAGTATTGGATTTGTTTGATCACTATTAGTTTAGTATTGACCAATAAAAATTATAATGTTTAAGCTCGATTGGATAGTAATTTGATTGGATAGTAATGTTTGAGTTTGATTGGATGGTCAATTCAGTCATGATTTTTTGCAGATCTGTGTGACCAAACATGGTCCATATTGTAAATCTTGATATCTAGTAGTTATTAGTCCTTATCACATTAGGATTACAACAATTGTTTTTGTTTGTAAACATTTTAAATATAAAAATTGCTTTGTAAATATTGATATTGGTCAAGTTGTTATAATTTATTAGTCCTCTAGTGGATTTGTTTGATCACTATTAATATAGTATTGACCAATAGAAATTATAATTTTAAGCTTGATTGGATAGTAATGTTTAAGTTTGATTTGATGGTCACTTTTCAGTCATGATTTTTTTCAGATTTATGTGACCAAACATGGTCCATTTTGTAAATCTTGATATCTAGTAGTTATTAGTGAATAGGATTACAACAATTGTTTTTGTTTGTAAATATTTTAAATATAAACAATTGCTTTATAAATATTGATATTGCTCAAGTTGTTACAAGTTATTAGTTTTCCAGTGGATTTGTTTGTTCATTATTAATCTAGTATTGGATTTGTTTGATCATTATTAGTTTAGTATTGACCAATAGAAATTATAATGTTTAAGTTTGATTGGATAGTAATGTTTAAGTTTGATTGGATGGTCAGTTTTCAGTCATGAATTTTTGCAGATGTGTGTAACCAAACATGGTCCATTTTGTAAATCTTGATATCTAATAGTTATTAGTCCTTATCACAATAGGATTACATCAATTGTTTTTGTTTGTAAATATTTTAAATATAAAAAATTGCTTTGTAAATATTGATATTCGTCAAGTTGTTATAATTTATTAGTCTTCTAGTGGATTTGTTTGATCACTATTAATATAGTATTGGATTTGTTTGATTGAGTAGTAATTTGATTGGATAGTAACGTGGATGGTCAGTTTTCACTCATGAATTTTTGCATCTGTGTGACTAAACATGGTCCATTCTGTAAATCTTGATATCTAGTAGTTATTAGTCATTATCACAATAGGATTACAACAATTTTTTTTGTTTGTAAATATTTTAAATATAAACAATTGCTTTGTAAATATTGGTATTGGTCAAGTTGTTATAAGTTATTAGTTGTCAAGTGAATTTGTTTGATCACTATTAGTTTAGTATTGGATTTGTTTAATCACTATTAGTTTAATATTGAATTTGTTTGATCACTATTAGTTTAGTGTTGACAAATAGAAATTATAATGTTTAAGCTTGATTGGATAGTAACCTTTAATTTTGATTGGATGGTCATTAGTCATGAATTTTTGCAGATAGAATTTGTGTAATATTTTTTTGTTTTGTTTGGAACGCTCAACAATCCTAGATGTCAACACATTGAATTATTATTTTTTCAAAACATTTTCGCAAATTATTTAAGAAAAGTACAAACACTCAACCGTTTTGCATACGCTTGTCAACATAGAGATACTTGTTTGTCCCATTCTTTTTCTCCACTCACTCGCCCTCAAAGTGGGTTTACTGTTGTACTCGTAAAGTTTCCCCAAACTTGCTAAACCACATCACTAACAACGATATTAGTTAAAGCCATATTAATATCACAAGCATCCCAAGACCTGCTAAACCACATCACTGTCAACGATATTTGTTAGTCATATTAATATCACAAGCATCTCACAACCTGCTAAACCACATAAATGGCAATGATATCTGTTAGAGCCATATTAATATCACTTCCTTAAATTTGCATTTCAAAACAACATGATATACATAGAGATATAGAGACAAAGTTCAATGTAGGCTACACAATTATTTGTTTGTTTTGTGTTGTACTTGCTTTGGCTTGGGCTTCTAATTAATGTTGTCCGAAGCAGGTGAAGAATGTCTAATATAGTCCCAATCCAATCTTGCATTTATTTTCTTTATTGATTCATGGTATAACAACCAAATCATAAGATATTGCATGAGAGAAAGCAAAGTGAGGAAGTGAAATATATATATATATATATATATATTTTTTTTGAATTTGAATTTTTTGTGGGTGAGGTAATCTTAATAACGTGTAGTGTTTTAAAGAAGAAAATGTTGTATTTGCATTTATAATCACAGTAGATATTTCTACTCATAATGTTGTAGTTTTGGATAAGTAATTATTTCTTGGGATGACTAACATCATTGAAATTTATAATCAAAGTCATTTTTCTAGGTAGTAGTTGAATTTACATCGACAATAAATAACTTTAGGAATGGACAAGATTCATCTTGGGAACCAATTTACAATTAGAATGAACACAGATCATGTTGTTTCTAGGTGTAGAAATTGGGTATGTGGTGCACTATCCCAAAAATTCATTGCGAACATTATTGATCTATACATGTAGAATTGTATTTCTTGCACAACATTTTCCAATTGTGTGTTTGTATACAATAATGGATAGACCCATACATTGTTAAAGATTAAGTTGCATGCAACATTTGTTTAGGTCATGATTTTTTTAAGCATTGGTTTGATCTATGTAATATTGCTTTTATTAGGGAATAGTCTAACTAAAAGACGAACTGACTTTTTGGCCACAATCTGACAATATAATTTCCAGTGAGATTGTGATTTCTTGTTTTTTAGATTATTCTTTTGAATGCATAAACGGATTCAATGCCTTGGAAAATCCTCTAAGGCACTCGATATTTCAAATTAAACAGCTTAAACTTGTGATTTTTAAAAGTTTGTATGAGATTTCAAGGCACTCTAAGGCGAGACTCTAGAAATCGATTTGCCTATTGATCACTATTAGTTTAGCATTGATGAATGCAACTTGTAATTTTTAAGTTTGAAAAAATAGATATTTATTTTATCACTTCATTGTTGCATTTTTATTAATTATATTTAGATTATAAATTTTACTTAATGTTATGTAAATAATTTTTTAATTTTTGTGATATATTAATATCTTTTTGTATTGTTTATTGATAAAAATAATTGAAACATTAATAGTGAAAAATGGATAATGCCTAAAAAGTAAAAAGTCAAAACAATGAAAATAAAATACAAAAAATGGATAATTAATGATTTTTAAATTTTCTTTTTGGAAACTTATAATGTATAATTTTTTTTTTGTCTTTCTTCCTTGAATGCTTATGACCATCTGTTATAGAGAAGAGCAAGATTTTGACCCTTGTTGATTATTTGGACAATCTACTTGTTGGATTATTTGATGGGGTTGCATAGAACTCAATATGTGGTTGTGGAGCTATATTAGTCTTAGAACCTGACATATATTACACTTTCTCTTGTTGTGGTGGTTGGCGGACTAAAATCTAAAGTGATTTCATTATGGGGCCTCCTATATTTTTCTCTTTGGTGATCACATAGATATCTTTTCATCCTTGGAGACTTCAGGGTCATGATTGATTGGGCTAATCAAAGATTCGATTTCAACACCCTTGCACTCTCTAACTGGTTAAAACACATTAGGGTGATGTCTGCACATTTCAACAACCTCACATTCACTCACATTTAGTGATATCAAAATCACCTGGTATAAAAAAATGTCTAAGGCTTATTGAAGATTGCGGGCAAGATAGAATCGAGTCGGGGATCGCTTGGGACTACGCGGGAAGAGCGGAAGACCATGGTTGAGAGGTTTCTGCGCAGGATTTTCTCCATGGACAAAGGCAGAGGAGGGAGCTCCACTCCCTCCTAGAGAGAGGTAGTGGTTAACAAGGGCAAGATACCTCTAGAATCAGGCAGAGGTAACACGATGGTAGGAGGAAAAAGTAGGGAAGAGGAAAAATAAAGCAACAAGGAGAAGGATGATGATGGCACAAAAGACAAGGAGGAAAATGACAAAATATAGGGAACAAAAGATAGGAAACAAAAGGGACCATGCAAACCCAAAGTTGAAATCACTCCCAGAGTAATCTTAAATAACCCAGAGCTACAGGCCTACAGGGATCACATGTAGACTTATTCGATCATATGCAAATTCATGGGACTATAGCCCACCAAAAAGGCTTTACAAACTTGGATCAGATACCACTGGAAGCCTAAAGGAAGCATTGATCTTCATCTAGGATCCAAGGGTTTTTTCACTGTGGTGTTCGCAAGCATTGAGGACAAAGACAGAGTGTTTGAAGGTGGGCCCTACTTCTATGCAGCAGCAGGGCTCTATATGCAGCCGTGGATGATGAACTTCGTGCTGGAGCGGGAAACCTTTACCTCAGTCCTGGTTTGGGTAAGACTCTATTCACTACCTCTAGATTATTGGAAAATAGAATCACTAACAGCCATAGGCAATAAATTAGGGAGGTATGTCAAAACTTCTAAAGCCACAAGAAGGGGAAAATATACCTCCTTCGCTAGGATTTGTGTAGAGATGGACCTATCTAGAGCACTTTCGGACGAGGTCATATTGGAGGTTTATGATGAGGAATGGGTGCAGATGGTTGACTATGAGCATATTCCATTTAGATGTCGAAAATGTCATGAACACAGGCACCTTCTTCGAGACTGCCCTCTCAGTAAGGCAGAGAACAAAAGCAAACCTAACACAGTTAAAGAAACAGATGGGTTTCACAAAGTAGCTCACATAGGTAAAAACGACAAAAAAGGTCCAGAACAACACCGTGCAGACAATTGACTACGAGCATATTCCATTTAGATGTCGAAAATGTCATGAACATGGGCACCTTCTTCGAGATTGCCCTCTCAGTAAGGTAGAGAAAAAAAGCAAACCTAACACAATGAAAGAAACAAATGGGTTTCACAAAGTAGCTCACAAAGGTAAAAACGACAAAAAAGGGCCAAAACAACACCAAAGTGGAGACCAAAAAGTGAGGCCGAATCAGTTCCATGTTCTCGAAGAGGAGGAAGATACAGCAGTTGAAAATCAAGTAATGAAGGATGGATATGATAAGCAGGAGAAGGAAGAAGAACAGGTTCAGGAACAGGTAAAGGAAAAACAGAAAGGGATCATGATGAGTGAAGCAGAGATGGAAATGGATCAGGAAATGAACCAGAGCGAGATGGAAATGGAAGACAATGAGTTACAAGAGATTCTTAACAGGGAAAACCTAGATCTGGAAGGGTTCTTGAGTAAGGGAGCAACAGGTGGGGTAGAATCTCTACCACAAAAAGAATGCAATCGAATAAAGCAGTTATTATTATGGAAAACTCAGGCAAAGGGCTTGGTAGAAGATAACAGCATTGAAAGACAGGGTAACCATGGAATGAAAGCAGTGAAATCAACTCTAGGATTAGCTCCAAGAAACCCGGGGAAAAAAGGGGCAGAAAAAAGCAGAACGAGCTATTAATGGAATGTGGAAAACTCATGATAGACTCAGGTAAGATGAAAGATCTAACTAGTTACTCCTTTACCAATATGTAATTATGAAGTTTACAACGTGGAACATCAGAGGTCTAGGAAGCAAAAGAAAACAAAGAATGTTGAATAATAGAATAAATAGGTAGCTCCGGATATAATTTTTGTCCAAGAAACGAAAAGCTCTGTTCAAAAGATAAGACAAATCCACAGTAAGTGGCTCAACAGATATGAGTTTATAGAAGTCAAAGCAGAAAATACAGCAGGGGGTATCCTCATCCTCTGGAATCCCCAAAAAATAGGTATTATTGATGTGGAGGCATCAAGAAATTATTTATCAGTTGTTATACAGCCTGTAGGAGACAGGGACACTTATCTTGTAATGAATGTTTATGGCCCTCAAAGGTTAGATGACAAAATCAAGTTTATTGATTCCTTAGTGGACCTTCGAAACAGATTTGTAGGGCTACCGTGGGTTATAGGAGGAGATTTCAACATGATTAGATCTCTCTCAGAGAAAAAAGGGGGTACAAGAGCACTAAACAAAGATTCCTCAGCTTTCCAATGTTTTTCTGAAAACATGAAGTTGGTGGACATTGAGACTAACAATGGTCTTTGCACATGGAATAACAAAACAGGAGGGAATTCCTAGGTAGCTTCCAAGCTAGACAGATTCATGATCTCTGAAGAGCTCATGCTTCTAGACAAGGAAATAATAGCAGATATTCTTCCTTTTGGAGGCTCAGATCACTGGCCGATTCAAATGGAGATCAAGGGCATTGGCACCCCAAGAAACAAACCATTCAGGTTTGAAAACATATGGCTTTCACACCCGGATTTCATCAGCAACATTGGTAAATGGTGGGCTGAAGACCTGCAGATTCAGGGATCATCTATGTTCCTGCTACATAAAATATTAAAACACATCAAGCAGAAGCTAAAGGAATGGAACTAGAAGGAATTTGGCAATATTTTCACAAGTAAAAAAATTGTGGAAAACAAAATCCTAGAGCTCAATCAAGCTTTGATCAAGAATGGCTTTGATAAAGACAAAAATGATCAAGCAGAGAAATATCACCAAGAATGGGAAATGTTGTGTAAACAAGAAGAAATTTTTTGGAAACAAAAATCTAGGGTTCTATGGTTAAAAGAAGGAGAACGGAATACTAAATTTTTCCACAGATCTACCATCGCCAACAGAACTCACAACAGAATCTCTTCGATCAAGGACGAGAATGGCCAAATTCATCAATCCCATGAGGAGATAGATGCAGTGTTAGTAAAGCATTTTCGGGACATGGCCAAGGAAAAGTTTTCAGTAAGAGAAACTTTTATTAAGAACTTAATTAAACACATACCTAAACTGGTATCCAGAGAGGATAATTGTAATCCCAACAGACTTGTAACTAAAAAGGAGATCAGTGAGGTCCTCAAGGAAATGCAAAATGGCAAGGCACTAGGTCCAGATGGATTTAATGTGGATTTCTTCAAAGCTTGCTGGAATATTGTCAAAAGAGATATTGTAGAGATAGTAGAAGACTCCAGGCGGAACAAGACCATTTTGAAAGCTCTCAATACCTCCTTTATTGCCCTTATTCCAAAATAGGATAATGCTCAAACACCAGAGAAATATAGGCCCATCGCCTTATGCAATGTTGTCTATAAGATAATTTCCAAGGTTGTGACTAATAGACTCAAACCCGTGCTGCCCACGCTTATCTCCAGGGAACAAACAGGGTACGTAAAAGGAAGACAAATTCTGGACAACATAATACAAGCTCACGAGGTGGTTCACTCGTTAACATGCAACAAGAGAGCGGGCATGATCATGCAACTGGACATAGCCAAAGCATATGACAAAGTGAATTGGATATACATCAAAAAAGTGCTCACAGCATTTGGTTTTGATCATAATTTGGTCAGATGGGTCATGGCACTTGTAACGTCATCCAGCTTTTCAATTTTATTGAATGGCTCTCCTTCTGAACTTTTTATCCCTTCCAGGGGTCTCAGACAGGGTGATCCTCTCTCTCCTTTTCTCTTCATCCTTATGATGGAAGGGTTGGGGTGGTCCATCAAGCATGCAAGAGTAATGGGAAGAATTCAAGGACTCCAACTTTCAGAGAATGGGAAAGTTCTGACTCATCAACAGTTTGTTGATGACACCATGTTACAGAGAATCTCCACAGTTAAAGAAGCACTTGCTTACAAACAAATTTTGAATGAATTCGTGAAGGCTACAGATATGGAAGTAAACCTTTCCAAATCAAAAGTCTTTTTCTTTAACACTCATATTTCCATCCAAAGAAATGTCTCCAGAATTTTAGGCTTTCAAAGAGAATCCCTTCCCTCTAAGTATTTGGGAGTTCCTCTTACAGCTAAACCCTGACACAAGAGTATCTGGGATACAGTAGAAACTAAAATGCAAGACAAGGTCAGGAAATGGACAAACAGATCTTTAAATTTAGCCAGTAGACTGGTTCTTACTAAAGCAGTTCTCCAAGCTATCCCAATCTTTATGCTATTAGCCCTCCCAGCTCCAATAGGAGTCTTATAGCAATTTCAGAATATACAACGAGATTTTCTTTGGGGCAAAGAGGAAACAAGGAAAAAATGGGCTGTAGTCTCTTGGGAAAAGATTTGTAAACCCAAGAACCAAGGATGCCTGGGTTTGGACAATACAGAGATACTAAACAAGGCTCTTGGAGCCAAACTTTGGTGGAGGTGGGTTAAGGATCCCAAAGCTCAATGGGCAAGCATTTGGAAGGAAAAATATGCCAATGCCTGGCCAACTTCTGATATCATACGTATGACAGGTACAGTGAAAGGCTCCCCCATATGGAACAAGGCCTGGGAGAATGGAGAAGTGGTTCAAAAAAATAGTTTCTGGGAAATTAGAGAGGGAGATATAGCACTTTTCTGGGAGGATAAATGGCAACAAGAACCTATTCTACTGAAGGAAGAATTTTTAGGCCTCAAACAAGACACTGACAGTCAAGGATTAGTAAAGGTGAAAGACTTTTGGGAGAATCCACACAATGCAGGAAAGTGGAGAATTTGGAAAAAAAATAGAGGGCAGAGAGGATAGGACCCTCGATAGTAAAGGAGAGTCCCTCAAGAGATTGCTGGATCAGAGAATAATTTTAGTAATGGAAGGGTAGGACCAACTGAGATGGGGTAACAACAAAGAGGGCAACTTTAATATCAAGGAAGCTAAAGGTTTTCTCCTTGATCTGGAACCCCAAGCTCCAAATAATACTTGGCAAAAGCTGTGGAGGCACAAAGGCTGGATGAAAATCAAACTCTTTATGTTGTTAGTTCACAATAGAAATTTTTTAACCTGGGACAACCTTAAAAAAAGGGGCATGCTGGGACCCTCCAAACGTCATCTTTGTGGGACCCAAGAGGAGACTATTGAGCATCTTCTCAATAGCTGTATTTTCACCGATAGGATATGGAATTTTTTTACCAACATCTTCAAACAGTATGATAGAGACAAAGAAAGTATTGCTAACACTCTAAACAATTGGAGGAATAATTTTTTGGATAATGAAGTTCTCAATTCGGCTTGGGATCTCTTGTCGAGTTTCATTATATGGAATGTGTGGAAAGAAAGGAACAAAAGAATATTCAAAGAGGTAAAGACTGACTCACTTAGCTTGGTGGAGCTGATCGTAAAACAACTTAAGGAAACAATTGGCACCACGGTTAGGAATCTCCCTAAGAATCCTCCCTCAGTAGAAGAGTTAAGAATCCTCCAACTGTTAGACATGCAGGGGTTTATTCCTCAAGGTCTAGACAGGAAAGCAAGCTTGAGAGATAGGGTGGAGGAATTCTGGCATCCTCCCCCTGAAGGTTTTTTAAAGTACAACATTGATGGAGCTTCCAAAGGCAACCCGGGGGAAGCAGGCTTCAAGGGAGTTCTAAGGGATGATATAGGTAGCATAATCTCCCTCTTCCATGGTCACTTAGCAAAATCCACTAACAACATGGCAGAACTAATGGCTTTGGAACAATGCTTAGAATTTTTGATACAGAACGATTGCCAAAATGTTATAATAGAAGCAGATTCAAAGATATTCATAAACGTAGCCAAGAGAATCAGTAATGGAATAGGGCTGGAAAAGGTCACAAAGCATTGGAGGTTAACTCAGGTTCTACATAGAATTCAAGTACATCTACAGGAAATTCGTACTCTCAGATTTAGTCATGTAAGGAGAAAGGCCAACAAATTGGCAGACATTCTAGTGAACCAAGGTGTCAGCTGCAAGGACAGTGCAATTTTAAGGAGGTGGAACACAATGGCACAGAGCAACCTGAAAATACTCTGTCATAACCAGGTGGAGGAGGACAAAGAAGAGTATAGAACCAAAATGATAGATTCCAACTAGCATTGAACAGTGGTCAGAGGGCTTCACAAGGGTGGACAAAAAGGTACACGATGGAAGGTAAGCCAAGGTTAGCGGTTTAGTTTACCACAATTAGGAATATGCTCAGTGACGGGTGACAAAGTTTCCCTGACCGAAGAAAGCAGCAACCAAAACTTCCGCATCACTCAAATTTTCAGTGGTTGAAGTCAAAACCACCACTGGGGTGGTTTCGAAGCGATCACACCGCTCTCATGATTACAGTTGTTTCCATTTTTTGGCAGCGATGCCATAGAAAGCTTGACACGTGGTGGAGGGCCCAGTCCAAAAACCACTCTCCCCGCTCCCTAAAGGTCGATGACTTCAGGTGCGTGATTTTTGGCTCAGTCGTCCAATGGAACAAGGTAAATCAACGCTCAGGATCATACGAGAAGTTTTGTGGGGCTCATGGGTTAATATTCTTACATATCCTTGGTGCGAGAGATAGCTCGGCCGTTAGATCAAAGAAAAGATTGAACGACAACATTTGAAAGTTGGGAAGGGTTTTGTATATGTAGTTTCACTAGGGGAGGGCTCTTAACACCTGAGTTGCCCGATTTTTTTTCGTGGATAAGATGTAAAAAGGGTTGGGAGGGTAATTTTGTAAAACAGAGGGTTAGGCTTTAGATTTTCAAATGTCTTTGGCCTGTGACCATTAGAGTGAAGAAGTTTGTTCATATTGTAAATTTTATTTGATATAATGATAAGAAGGCACATCTCTTGCTTTAGCAAAAAAAAGAAGATTGCGGGCAAGATAAAGTACTAGTTTTTCCAGAATGGTATTTTTGTTGGTGATTGGCCCATACCCATCCATTGATTGAATGTTATCCAAGGACTTCTATGTTTACTTATCATAGTCTCTACAAACTTTAGCTTTGTTTTTGGGAAGGCTTTAATTCCTATCGATGGTGTCTTGGCAATCTTATAAGATGGACTACATTTGTATACAATTGTCTGCCACATATTGCATATGTATAGTCTTTGTATGGTGCCCATCCCCTATTTCTTGTCCATTTGGTTATTTTGCCACAAGCACTACATGTGTACATCAAAAAGATAGTCGTCATATATATATATATATATATATATATATATATATGAACATGTAAAACAATTTATTAATATAAAATTGTTTTTTTTTCTTCTATAAAAAAATTAACAATATTATATACATTTAAATATATTATAATAACTATAATAATAATATTCCTCAACGGGGGTGAAGATGTGGGAGAGACAATATTGGGATGTGTGTGTACCACATGCTTAATGAATCTCATGTGGTGGTTGTGGGTAGTTAATGCCGTTGTGTTTGGGGTGTGTGCCTTCTCGGGTATAATGTCTTGGTTCAGCTCGAGGAATGTTGGAGGGAGGTCACCGAGGGTTGAGGGTATGTTCTCCACCTCATCCTCAGGATATGTTTCGTGTTTTCGCTTGATCTATTAGATAGTCTTCAATACGATTCTGTTCCTAGCTTGTGGTGTATTATAAGTGGTCTGGGTTCGTTATCTGGTGAGCTCTTGGTTATTTTGTTTTGAGTTACAGTTGGTGGTGGTTGCTAGTTTATTCTTGGCATTCCCTCTCTTTGTTAATGATTATTTAGATTCTATTCTAGTGTCTTTATGGTTAGGTTGGCTTATTTGTTCTTCTGGACAATATCTGTGTGGCAATTCTATTTGTTGTTTGCTTGCTTTTCTTTGGGTTTTAGCTGTTGGTGGTGAAATTTATTTGGTAAGTAGGTATTGTCTGGAGCATCCTTTTGCCTTTTTATTTTATGTCATTCACTGGGTCTGGGGGAGGATAGTCCATTTTCTGGTGAATTATCTTCAGGTCTATGTTTTCCCAAATCTTGTTCTATTCTCCTTATGGTGGTGTTGGTTTCACTATGTGTTGACAATACCAGAGGGTATGTAATTGGAATCATTCTCAATTGCGTTGGGTGTTAGTGTGTTTGGTGGTCTCACTCGGTCTCTTTCTATGGTTCTCTGGCAGTTTGGGTGTTCCTTCTATATGTGTTCAGAATCTCTCAGTCACTTGGGCTTAGGTCTTGCTAAGTGTTTTTTTGGGGACGATATTGTAGTTTTCATATTTGGGTTCTCGTCTCTCTCTCTCTCCTTGTCCTTTTGTTTCATTTCTTGGGCATTGCTCTTCTTCTATTTTCTCCTATTGTCTGGCCTCTCAAGTCTTCATATAACCTCACCAACGTATGCGTAGTCTACATGGTGGTTGTTCCCCTGTGGTGTGGCGTAGGTCTAACCTCGCCAGACCCTTCTCCTATCACTCTGTGGCTTCGAATTTTGTAATATTCCTCAAACCCCAATAAAAGCTCCAACAAAATATGTGCAAATGATATAATAACCCAGAAGTGATAAAATAACAGTGGAACAACATATAATAATGTAAACCGAAAATATAAGCAGATACACAAGAAATGCAGCGAGAAATGCTAAGCCATTTTATTATATTGAGCAATAAAATGAGTACAAGAGGTGATTAGATAGATGGCACCTCGACTTGCACAAGGCAAGTGAAGAAATATTCTCAAAATGACAAGAATGGCCTCTCTGCGTGGATGCTGTTGCTAGAAAACAAATGATGATTTGGGGCTACTCCCCTCCTCGGAAAAAGTTGAAACTCTAGATTTGAGCTCTACTCAAGAAACCCAGAAAAACCCAAAAAGCTTTCCTGGAATGGCCGACCCCCGAAAAACACCCTCTTGGGGTTCTACGCAGTTCCTCAATGCCCTGCACTGCCACTGAAGAAAACCCCTCTAAACTCTGCCTGAAACACTGTCTGAAACCCTGCCAACAATCCTCCAATGAGACAAGAGCTGGACCCCTGCTCAATCTCCCAGCATAAATCCACCTAAAAAACCCCAATCCAGCACTACAACCAAAAAGAACTGCATCCCTCTCCAAGTGTTGCGCAGTCCTCCAAAATTCTGATGAAACTGATGCTGAAATTCTGATAAAATTATTGCTGATATACGGATGGAAATACCTTGCTCAAGCAAGCACTCGAAGGCCCCCGGGGCTAAGGGTGAGATCTTTGAACGAAGACACTCAATGCACTAAACAGTGCTGCAAACCAGCTAAACAGCCAGTGTGCTCAGAAATCGAAACGGCTAGCTCAAAATGCACATAACCAAATGATCAAAATGAGGGGGCTCCTCTCTCTTTTATATCTTCTGCCTCTCTCAATCCCAACGCTCACCTTCTCTTATGTGATTCCCCTTTTGCCACGTGCTCCTCCCCTCCTACGCAGTCCCTCCATGTGTCTGCATGGGCTCCATTTTTGCCTCCCCCTTTTGGCCCCCCTTGGCTCTCCCTTTAAGTCACAACGTTGTGCTACTAGGAAGTGACTTTTATTCTAAAAGTGAGTTATGTCCCCCTTTCTCACTTTTGCTATTTACAAAATAACTATAGAAGGCAAAACTTGGTAAAATTGAATATTCCAATTAGCTGGGGCTAATTAGGAATATTACAGTCTCCCCCAGCAAAATGTTGCTTGTCCTCAAGCAGCTGAAGTGATGGATGTTGTAAGATCTTCTCATTCTCCCAAGTGGCATCCTCATCTGGAAAATTCTTCCACCTCACCAAGAATTCCCAGACCGTCTTGCTTTGCAACTGCCTCTCCAGGTATCAATGATAGCCTCCGGCTGCAATACCAAATGCCTCTCATCATCCATAGGTGGTAGCTAATCTGTCACTGTTACCTGCTTCCCCAATGCCTTTTTCAAGAATGATACATGAAAAATGTTATGAATCTTGCTACCTTGGGGTAGCTCCAACTCATATACAACCTGTCCAATGCTGCATATCACCCTGTATGGCCCATAAAAGCGGGGCTTGAGCTTTTCAACCCCCTTCTGCTTTAGTGACGACTGTCGATATGGCTGTAATCGTAGGTAGACCATGTCCCCCACCTCGAACTGCCTCTCTACCCGACCCCTGTCGGCATATAGCTTCTGCTAGTTTTGCGCTATAACCATGTTATCCTTGAGAGCTCGAAAGATATCCTAACTCTCTTGGATCCGAATATTGGCTCTAGCAGCCCTGCTGTCACCAAACATCACGTCAACAAAAGATAAAGGATGATACCCATATAAGGCATAGAATGGTGACATACCAATGGATATGTGATCTGAAGTATTGTAGCAATACTCTCCTGGATGCAGCCACTTCAGCCATGCTCACTGCTGTCCACTGACATAGTTACGCAAGCAGCCCTCCAGCCACTTGTTAACTATCTTTGTCTGCCCATCCATCTATGGGTGATAACTGGTACTCGGAGTCAACTCCATCCCCACCAACCGGAAAAGCTCCTGCCAAAACCTGCCCATGAAATGACTGTCCCTGTCACTGACGATGGTCTTAGGAAGACCATGTAGCCTGAAGATCTCCCTAAAGAATAGTGCAGCCACCAGTGCTGCTGTGTAGTGTGCGGATATGGAAAAGAAATGCGCGTACTTTGTCAGTCGGTCAATGACGACAAAGATACAATCCTTGCCCTGTATCGTGGGAAATCCTGTGATGAAGTCCATCGAAATGCTCTCCCATTTCCCCTCCAGAATGCGCAGCGGTTGCAATAAACCCACGGGATGGCTCATCTCTCCCTTTTTCTGTTGGCAAACATCGCATTCCCTGATATGCCGGAGTACGTCCTCCTTGAGGCCCTTCTAGGAGAACCTCTCTCTAATGGCCCTATAGGTTTTGGTAAACCCCTAATGGCCTGCCAATGGTGAATCATGTGATGCTTGGAGTATCTTCTTCTTGAGCTGAGACCCCTCAGTCAAGAAGATTTGATCCCTGTAATAGATGATCTCATCGATCACCCTGAACCTGTCATCTACCACTTGCCCATCCAGAATCTCACATGCAAACTTGTATTTGGAGTACTCTACTAAGAGTCAAGCCCTCTAGTCTGTATCCAAGCTCATAAGAGACAACGTGGCTGGTCTACGTGAAAGGGATTCTACTACCACATTGTTCTTACCCTTGACATACTCAATGTCAAAGTCATATGCTTGGATCTTACTGATCCACTTCTGCTGCCTCTCCTGCAACTACTTTTGCTCCAAAAAGAACTTGAGGTTGTTGTGATCAGTCCTCACCTTGAACTTGTTCCCCACCAAAATACTGTCGGTACTTAGCCAATGCATGCATGATGGCCAGCATCACCTTGTCATATATAGAATACAACCTCTCATGCAGAAGGAGATTCCGGCTCTCAAAGGCTATAGGGTGACCTCCCTACATCAATACTGTGTCGATCCCCTCTCCCGACACATCACACTCCAAAACAAATGGCTACGTAAAATCTGGCAATGCAAGCACTGGGTAGCTGCTCATAACCTCCTTGAGCCTGTCAAAGGCTCACTGTGCTGTATCCGACCAACTGAATGCCCCCTTCCTCGTCAAATCTGTCAGGGGTGTAGCAAGCTGTGAGAAACCTTTGATGAAATGCCAGTAGTAAGTACAAATGCCAATGAATCCTCGAAGTTCCGTCACATTTCTCGGCTCTGGCCAATCTCTGATGGCCCTAATCTTCTCCTCGTGGACCCTCACTCCGTCCACTCCAATGATGTGTCCCAAGTATAACATCTCTGTCAACCCGAACTCACATTTGGAGAGCTTGGCATAGAACTGATGCTCCTCCAAGATGCGTAATACTGTCTCAATATGCTGGAGATGCTCCTCCCACGTCTTGCTGTAAATGAGTATATCATCAAATAACACCAACACAAACTTCCTCAGGTGACTATGGAAGATGTGATTCATGCAAGACTGGAATGTAGTGGGGGTGTTGGTTAGCCCAAAGGGCATCACCAAAAACTCAAAGTGCCCATAGTGACATCTGAAGGCGGTCTTGGGAATGTCCTTCTCCCTCACGCGAATCTGATGGTACCCTGATCTCAAATCAATCTTTGAGAAGAACCGTGCTCCTCTCAACTCATCCATCAACTCATTGATCCTGCGTATGGGGTACAGGTTCTTCAGTGTCCTCTTGTTTAGGGCCCTGTAGTCAATGCACATCCTCAATGTACCATCCTTCTTCTTCACCAACACCACAGAAGAAGCAAAAGGATTCGTGCTCAGTTGGATGTGCCCAAGAGCCAGCAACTCCTGAATGGCCCGCTCTATCTCATCCTGATAGGCCTTGGGATGCCTATTGGGGGTAGTAATCACAGCCTGTATTCCCTGCTCAAGCTCAATAGTGTGCTCAAACACCCGGTCTGGTGGTTGACCTGGCAGAATCTCCCCAAATACTATGGCATACTGGTCAAGGATGGACTGTATCTCCAGGTGCACTGTCTACCCTATATTCCCTGCCTCCAATGCACACAGCTATACTGCCCACTCTATGTCTCCCTTCCGGAAGATTGCCTCCATCCGATGAGTTGAAACAGTCTGAGGCGGAAACGTATGCTGTCCCTGTATATTCTCATGCCTCCCTATCTTCTCATCATCCCACTCCATCTCTAGGGTCTTCCAATCCATCGTGACCTTCCCTAGAGTGATGAGCCATTGAACATCTAGTATCATGTTGGTGTTTGGAATATCGACCACAAAAAAGTGGTCAGTCAATGTGTAGGTGACCATCGTCACTGAAAACTCTGGAACATACCGAGCACACATCATGGTCTGATCTCCTGGGACCAAGACTGAAAACCCATCGAAGCTCTCTGTTTGTATGCCTCTTTGCTCAACCATCTGTGCATCGATGAAGTTGTGGGTCGCCCCACTGTCAACCAAAACTGACATTCGCTAGCCACGTACCGTCCCTCGTATGCGTAACCTCAGATACTTGGGAACTCCTTGCAATGTGGCAAGGGCCCCTCCGGTGGGTGCAAAAGATGCACCACCTGCTGTTGGCAGTGGAGGTGGAAAAGGTCCCTGTCCATCATGGCTATCTCCTACCTCCACACCATCCTCGTCATCCTCTTCTACACTTCTCTTGGAGAAAACCTCAACGAAATGTGCCTTGCCAGCAGCACATATATGTCCTGGTGCCCATTGCTCTTGACATGTGAAGCACAACCGCTTCTTCTTCAGCTCCCTCTTGACATCATCGTCAATTTGCACTCATCCTAGATTCTCCTTTGGAGGTGGAATCGTCACATCCTTCCTCTTAGACTGGAAAGTATATCTCTAGGGGGAAGGTGTTCGAGTCTTGGGTAAGACATCCTGTAGGTCCCGGGTCTTGCTGATAGCATCCTGAAGGGTGGTCGGTCTAGCGGATCTGACTAGACCCCGAAGTGGCTCTGCTAACCCCTCAACATACATATAGATCTTCCGTGCCACCGTGGATAGGTCTGGGATCATCACAGATACCCTCAAGAAATCTGCAATGTAGGTCTCTGGGCTCACTATCTGTTTGAGCCTCGTCAGCTCAACGAAATGCTGCTCTGGATCCCTTTGATCAAATTGCTCCATCAGTCTCCTGGTAAACTTGGCATATGTCATCACTGTGGAGTGCCCCAGTGTAACCATCCCATGAAACCGCCAATCCTGGGTCTCGCCATCTAAATGCAATGTTGCCACCTTGATGGCCTCTGCCTCCAACATCTAGTTAAACTGGAAATAAATGTATAGCTTCTCCACCCAAGACTTTGCCGAACTGTTTGATGAGCCATCAAACATAGGCAAGTGGAATCTACTTGCTGCACGGTGGGTGTCGCCATCATGGTAATGTTGGTACCCTCTATGATGGTTGCGGGGTTTGCTATCCCGCTGGAGCTGAACAAAATCTCTGAATGAAAGGGATTCCCTGAACTCTTGCCCATAGGCCTGGTACTCTGCAAAATAATCGCCCATATGTCTGGGCTCTGCCTCCTGCTGGGCTATGGCCCCCATGTCTGCTGCTAAGAAAGTGGGCATGGTAGAGCGTGTAGGGGTATGTGAGGTCACTTGCTGCGTAGTATCACGCTGCTCTGGAAAGTGATGGGATGCACCTGATCCCTCACCAATCTTTAAAACTCATGGGCTCTCATGCTGTTTGGCCTCTATTGCCATGAATCTCTGCCCCATCACCTCAATCTACCTCGACAGATCCTGCACTGATTTGAGGAGCATATCCACAAATCTCTTCTCGTCCTCGTCAGCCATCTGTTTTGCGTCCACTACTGGCTCTCTCTGTTTTGTGTCTACCACAAGCTCCACTTGTTCTACGTCCACCATAGGAACACAGTCTCCCTCCCCATACGTATTCTCCAACCTACGTCCAGTGTCTCTGTACCTCCTACCTCTGTAACAAATGTAGGGTTTTTCCCCTGGTGTCATAGATTGCTAGCTCCACAGGCTGAGCCAGATCTATGCTTTGATACCACTGTAATATTCCTAACCCAGAATATTCCTCAAACCCCAGCAAAAACTCCAACCAAATATGAGCAAATGATATAATAACCTAGAAGTGATAAAATAACAGTGGAACAACATATAATAATGTAAACCAGAAATATAAGCAGATACACAAGAAATGCAGCAAGAAATGCTAAGCCATGTTATTATATTGAGCAATTAAATGAGTACAAGAGGTGATTAGACAGATGGCACCTTGACTTGCACAAGGCAAGTGAAGAAATACTCTCAGAATGACAAGAATGGCCTCTCTGCGTGGATGCTGCTGCTAGAAAACAAATGATGATTTGGGGTTGCTCCACTCCTTAGAAAAAGCTGAAAATATGGATTTGGGTTCTACTCAAGAAACCCAGAAAAACCCAGAAAGCTTTCCTAGAATGGCTGACCCCCAAAAAACACCCCCTTGGGGTTCTACGTAGTTCCTCAATGCCCTGCACTGCCACTGAAGAAAACCCCTCTAAACTCTACCTAAAACACTGCCTAAAACCCTGCCAACAATCTTCCAATGAGACAAGAGCTGGACCGCTGCTCAATCTCCCAGCATAACTCCACCCGCAAAACCCCAATCCAGCACTACAACCAAAAGAACTACATCCCTCTCCAAGTGCTGCGCAGTCCTCAAAAATGCTGATGAAACCGCTGCTGAAATGCTGATAAAACTATTGTTGAAATACCGATGGAAATACCTTGCCCGAGCAAGCACTCGAAGTCCCTTGGGGCTAAGGGTGAGAACTCCGAACGGAGACACTCAATGCACTAAACAGTGCTGCAGACTAGCTAAACAGCGAGCGTGCTCAGAAGTCGAAACGACTAGCTCAAAATGCACATAACCAAATTATCAAAATGAGGGGGCTCCTCTCTCTTTTATATCTTCTGCCTCTCTCAATCCCAATGCTCACCTTCTCCTACATGATTCCCCTTTTTCCATGTGTTCCTCCCCTCCTGCACAGTCCCTCCATGTGTCTGTGTGGGCTCCATTTCTGCGTCCCCCTTGGCTCTCCCTTTAAATTACAACGTTGTGCTACTAGGAAGTGAATTTTATTCTAAAAGTGAGTTATGTCCCCCTTTCTCACTTTCTTTATTTACAAAATAACTATAGAAGGCAAAATTTGGCAAAATTGAATATTCCAATTAGCTGGGGCTAATTAGGA
Source organism: Pinus tabuliformis (assembly GCA_031772625.1). Taxonomy (NCBI): domain Eukaryota; kingdom Viridiplantae; phylum Streptophyta; class Pinopsida; order Pinales; family Pinaceae; genus Pinus; species Pinus tabuliformis. The sequence continues at coordinate 1,580,899,809 of CM062818.1, read as the reverse complement.
ATATTACAAATTTTGACATCGTTCTATTGGAGGTTTGTTGTGAAATTCTCTTCTTGGAGCTTGGAAAGTGGTGATCGTCTGTATGCCTTAGATTCTGAACTTGTGGGTGTTCGGGTTAAATGGTTTCCTAATTTGGGTCACTTTCATAGGCGAAGGTTACATTTCCTTCGTTATCTTGCTCTCAATCAACAAACTTCAACCTTCTTACAACTTTTGTTCAAGAAAAAGAAGATTGAGACTTATAATTCCTTCTCCTCTCTAGAGGATATTAAATGTATATTTCGTAACGTTTTCTTTTGTCTCAAAAACATTGAATCTCGCTTGGAAAAGGTGGAATTGGTTCTGATTCCAGACTCTAGCTTAAGAGACCTCATGGATCATCCTGCTCATAGTGGGCACAATCTTGTTTTGTTCTCTTCTGACCATAGCTCTTCAAATGAAAATACTTGAGGTTTTATGGCTTTTCGCTTTGTTTCGACACACATATGATCCAGGTTATATTCACAATGTGGTAACCATCATTTTTTGATCATGGTAATGCACGTGTCTGTTTGGTGATGGTGTTTTGGTATTTTGACAATGGTTCTGCACATGTCTATTTGGATTTGTCATTTTGGTCTTGTTTGTTGGGTGTTCAATCGATAGGCCTTGGAATTTATGCTCTAGTGTATATTTCATTTCCTATATTATAGTGTTTTCTCATTTCTTGTGTTTCTATGCTTATGAAAGTTCTGAGGTTGATGGAAGTTTTGTAGTGGGTGCTTGTCTCCTTATTTGGGTGCGTAATTTCTATGGTTTGCCTCTTTGTGTATGTCTTTAATTTGCATGGTGAATCTAGTTTTATACTATTGTGCTTCAATGTTAGTATGTCCCTCTTTTCGTCTGTTTCTTCATTGTACTCACTGATGTACACTTTATTTTGATAATTTAAATCTTTATGTGTTTACTTACAAAAAAACTTATGATATATATGGTTTGCCTCTTTGTGTATGTCTTTAATTTGCATGGTGAAGCTAGTTTTATACTATTGTGCTTCAATGTTAGTATGTCCCTCTTTTCGTCTGTTTCTTCATTGTACTCACTGATGTACACTTTATTTTGATAATTTAAATCTTTATGTGTTTACTTACAAAAAAACTTATGATATCTATATATATATATATATATATATATATACTTTGACCAGTTTCACAATATCAATAGCTAATATATATGGAATAGTATAAATATATTAAGATGAAAACTTGTTTTTAAAAAGATTTAAATTTCTTTTTATTTTTAATAGATAATTCAAACTTCTTAGAACAATTATAAGTATAGAATACTTTTCTTATTTTAATTATAATTTGAATATATATATATATATATATATATATATATATATATATATATATATATATATATATATATATATATATATATATATATATTCTTATCTAATGATATTAGGTTTGACTATTCATTATGTATTTTCTAATTTATGTAGTATTGAGTTGTCGTGTAACTTGATCTAAAAATGAAGATCTTAGATTAATTTTAAGGTATTACAGACTCATGTGCATGGATTTGCCTATATTACTTAGTGCAATGGATCGATAAGATTGCGAATAACATAGATAAGGAAGCAGTTAAAGAAACAGAATAGACAAACACATATAACACAACAAATTTAATATGGAGTTCATCCAAAACTCTTGGGCTATGTCTCCTGGTCCAGCCTTCAGTGGTGACATCTCTATTAAGTTTTCAAGAGTAGAGTTTTACAAAATGTGAGCTCAATTTGAGTCTCAACACAACAGATACAAAATAGCAGGAGTTTTCTTGAATCCCTCAAGCCTCTTTGAGTACATAGACTCTTTCTCTCCTTCTCTGGCTCTGTTTTCTCTCTTTCTCAACACTGCTTGTCTCTGTCTTCTGTCTTTAGTGGCTTTTAAGCCAATCAGTGTTGTCTGTTCATTTCCTCTTCTGGGCTCTCTGGCTCCCAGCCTCTGTTCGCTCAAATACCCCTCTGAGCATTAGAAATCATTGCTAAACACCTTTAGGGATGGTGGCCTCCTGTTCTGTAATGGAAGGACCATCGGCGCCTTTGAAATCCTCAGAATAGTCATTCTCTATTTACATAGAGAAATACACTAAAACACTGTAAAAATCCATCCAAACGCTTTTTCTTAGACCTGAAATATTATTAATTCCGCCTTATAATCCTTTCAGATCCGTCTTCGGGTGCCATTGCAAGTGATCATGATCCTACGGCTATTATTGATTTCGGGTGGTTAACGCGCACGAAGATTACCCGCCCAAAAAGGGTGGTTTCCTCTCTCTGGCGCCTAGCCACGTGGCGGCCAGTGTATGGGCTCAGGCGGACCTTGACCAATACCACTTACCACCTATGGCCCACCCAAAATCTCACTCGTTACGGAACTCAAAACACATCTCACTGCGTATAAAAACCCTTTCGGGTCTGTTATATTGCCTAATTCGTATTTCCTTTGTATTTGTGAAAATACATTAAAACACTTAAAATACCGTCGAATGGCTTTATGGCGAACTTCAAATAATATACATTTGCATTTATAAACCCTTTCGGGTCTGGATTCATCACATTGGGCGCATCCCCTTTGTATTTCGTTTATTTAATGAAAATGTGAAATACATAGAAAAACCCGTTTTCTGGAACTCAAAATATATTAAGCTTCATCTATAATCCCATCGGGTCCAACTATCGTAGTCGCATATATTGGCCCCGCTCCTTTGTGTTGCTCCGATGTGATATTGCGATACCGCAAGCACACATCACATAGTCCCCGGGCCTTTGTATAAGTGCTCCACTGTATTTTGCCGACGCGATATTGCGGGTTAACATGGGCCGTCGATCTGCACGCTTGATCGACAGTCCTTGTTGACCCGCGCTGATCGCTGTCGCAACCTATATGTGGTAGCCTCCGATAGCCTCCGCCTGCCATCGCCGATTGCGATATGCCGATTGGATCTCAACTGTTGATCAGCCAGATCCGAAGGCTCCTCTGCATTGCTGTCCAAGCCTTCGATAACTCTGTTTTTAGCCATTTCTTCATGTTTTCCAGGCCCGATAGTGTAATCCGCCATTTCTAAAAGTCCATCCTTTTGTGACAGTTTTTTGATTTTGAAGACTTAGAGGGTTTTTAGGATCCATTTTGGATCACGCCTTCCCACTGAAAAAGCTTTTGGACCACCAAAATTTGGTTTTTAAGCATCAATCAAGTGAGGATACAACTTCCTCACTTGTCCAATCTCTATCCATCTCGCTCTGCTTGGTTTTGAACCTTTGAGTCCAATTCTTAGGTACTCAGTATCCCCTCTATGCGTAGTTCTCACCTTCTTGTCTAGAACTGTGTCTTCCTACAACTCGTTGAGATATTTAGGCAATAGATCATCAATAGAAGGCAACTGACTTTTCTCTTCGGGATCTTCAATCAACGAAGGTTCATATAGTCTCAAGTTCTCTGCATTAATGACTGAATAGATATGCATATAAGCTGGCAAATCAAGGTGAAAAGCGTTTTCACCAATTTTTTCAAGTATCTTGAAAGGCCCATACCTTATTGGCTTCAGCTTCTTACCTTCACCTTGCATTCTGTCTTTGCTGATGTACAACCAAACTTGATCACCAACTTGGAAGCTATGCTCAATTCGATGTTTGTCATGCCTTGCCTTATACTTGGCCTGGCTTCTTTCCAGCTATTTCTGCACTGCCTGGTGAATTTCTTGGATTTGTTCAATGAACCTGGTTGCTTTGTCCACATCACTATGTCCATCAACTGCTATGTCTTTACTAAAGACAAAATCCAAGGGAGACTTTGGTGTAAAACCAAAATAAATCTCAAAAGGAGATCTCTGTGTAGAAGAGTGCTTGGCATGGTTGTAAGCATGTTGCACATAACACAAATGTTCATCCCAAAGCTTGGGATGCTTGTTGCAATAGCCCCTGAACAACTGGATCACTGTCCTGTTGACCACCTCTATTTGGCCATCTATTTGTGGATGAAAGGTTGTGCTCTTCTTCAGTCTGGTGTCCATCAATTCCCACAAACTTGACCAAAACTTCCCAACAAATCGGGAATCTTAATCAGATACAATGGAAGAGGGTAACCCAAAATGAACCCAGACATGCTGAAAGAACAACTTCGTTGTTTGTTCAGCTTTAATCTACTTGTTACAAGGTATTAAAATACACATTTTTCTGAACCTATCCACAATAACATATAAATAATCATGACCTTTCCTAGATTTTGGAAATCCCCCAACAAAGTCCATGGAAACACTTTCCCAAGGACGAGAAGGAACTGGAAGTGGAGTGTACAAGCCTAATTTTCTATTGCTGGGCTTGCTTTTACCACACAGGGTACACCCTTTAATATATCTAGAACTGTTTCATGCATTCTTGGCCAATAACATAACCTTTGCAGTTGTGCAACTGTTTTACTTACACCAAAATGACCTAATATTAGAGAAGTATGTGGTTCTTGGATTATGTTAACTCTTTCAATTTGAGGAATGCATAACTTTTCCAAATGATATAACGGTTGGTCCTTAACATGATAATCCAATTCTTCTACTTGTTTGCCATGACTTAAAGTTGCATATACATCTTTAAAATCTACATCTGGAGCATATTGTTCAATGTAGCTTTCATGCAATACTGAGTTATGCTTAAGTATAGTAGATGCATTTATGATTGGTCTTGATAACATATCTGCAACCTTATTGTGTATGCATTTCTTATACCTGTTGACAAGATGAAACTACTGTAGAAAACCCATCCACATATAGTGTCTTGATTGCTGCAATTTAGTTTGTGAGTATAAATATTGAAGTGGCTGATGATTTGTATGTATAATTGTTTCTTTGCCCATTAGGTAATGTTTCCACTTTTTCACACTCTGTACTAATGCATACAATTCTTTATCATATGTGGGATAATTAACTACTATAGAAGTAAATGTATCAGAATGATAACATATGGGTTTACCATGTTGCATCAACACTGCTCCCATGGCATAGTCACCGGCATCTGTTTCAATCTCAAATGGTCTTTGAAGATCTAGTAGTGCTAATACTAGTGCTGTACTAATTTTTTCTTTCAAGGTGTCGAAGGCTTTCTGCTGTTTGCCTCCCCACTGAAACACCTTATTCAATCCTGTTAAAGCATGTAAGGGAGCTGCAATCAAGGAAAAGTTAGCAATAAACTTTCTCCAATATTGTGCTGCTCCTAGGAAGGTCCTAACTTCTGTAGCAGATTTGGGTTTAGACCAGTTCATAATGACTTCAACCTTAGAGGGATCTATCTTCAATTCACCACCCCCTACAATATGACCCAAATAATTTAAAGATGTTTTGCTAGATTCACATTTTGATAACTTCACATAGAGATTTTCTCTTTTCAAAACATATAAAGTCTGCTTTGCATGCTTCAAATCTTCTTCCCATGTTTTACTGAAAACAAGAATGTCATCTAAATATACAATTACAAAATCATCAATAAAAGGTCGGAGTACATCATTCATAACTCTCATGAAAGTGGCAGGAGCATTAGTTAAGCTAAAAGGCATAACCAGCCATTCATACAACCCTTGCTTTGTTTTGAAAGAAGTATTCCATGCATCTTGTTCTACAACTCTGACCTGATGGTAGCCACTATGCAAGTCTAACTTGGAAAAGTAAACTTCTTCTTTTAGCTGATTTAATAGATCATCAATGTGAGGAAGAGGATAACGATTCTTGATTGTTATTTTATTCAGTGCTCTGTAGTCAATGCACATCCTCCACGAACCATCTTTCTTCCTCACCGACACGATTGGAGATCCGCATGGTGATGTGCTTGGTCTTATGAACCCTTTATCAAGCAACTCTTGTCCCTGTTTCTTGATCTCTGCATTCTCTAAAGTGGATAACCTGTACATTCCGATGTTAGGCAATGGAGCATCTTGCTGCAAATGAATATCATGTACTATTTCCCTTTTGGGTGGCAGACCTTTAGGTTCTTGAAATAGGATATCATTTTCTGAAACAACTTTTTCTAAATCGGCTACATTGGTTTTATCAGGGTTCTTTTCCTTTACAACCATTAGTAAAATTTGCTTGCATGAATTTACAATTCTTTTCATCTGCCCTGAGTTTATGAGAGTGTAGTTTTTTTTGAGTTTTTATGAGCTCTTACAATGTATTATGTTCCATCTTTAGTGAGTTGATACTTATTTTCAGCTCTATAGAAAATGGCTTTTCAATCATACAAGTAAGGACTTCCTAAAACAATACCACATATATCCAAGGGAACTATATCTAACTCAACCTCATCTACAAATGTTGACCCAATAACAAACCTAAGTTTACATTGTCTAGTCACTTGTAGCTTTGCTTTATCACATACCCAACCTAATGGATATGGCTTCTTGTGAGGTGTTGTTAGTAAGCCCAACTTCTTTACAATTGTTTCAAAAATCAAGTTTACTTGTGAACCACTATCAAATAAAGTATCAATCTTTTGGTTCCTGGAAATAACTCTAATATGAAAATCTCATGTATTTTCCTCTCATTATCTTCATTATCAATAGATTAAGTGGAATTACTTGTAGATGCTTTAGAAATTTTACCTTTTATACATGTAGCTGTGATTGTTGTTTCATCACCTGAGTCTGACCCCAAGTCTTTCTAAATAGCAGCAGTAGTCTTCTTCTTCTTACCACTGAACTTTTTGGGTTTCAACTCTAGATGCAAAGACCAGCAGTATTCATCATCATGTCCATCCTTCTTGCAGTGAGTGCATGAAGGTTTGTCTTTTTGTACAGTGTTTGTCTTCATCTCCCTCCATTTCTGCTTCTTCTTTTCCTTATTCTTGCTTGCAGAGGGTTTTGATGATCCCCCAATTTCTGGGTTCACATTCTTGCCTCTAGCCTCTAGATGTGTAGCTTGAATTGATACATCATCTAGGCAAGTGGGGTTAAACATGAGAATGGTGTGCCTCAAATAGATATGCAGACCACCTATATACTTCAACAAAGTTTTAGGTGAGTCTAAAGAAATGCCTAGAGTTAAAGCTCTTCTTCTAAATTCCTAGGTATAGATTTGTACACTTTGGCCCTTTAATTGGTGAAGAGTTTGCCAACTCATCATTGCTTGCTGCATATAAGCTAGTGGATAGAATTGTTTTTTAATGGAAGAAACAAATTCATTCTAGGTAGAAAGAATTTTACCATGCTTCTTCAAATCAGCTTGTGTCCTGCCTTCCCACCACACTAGGGTAGTTCCTCCAAGGTGAAGGCTAGCCAGCTGAATCTTTATCCTTTCTGAATTGATGTTCTACACCCTGCAATATACATCAATCTGTCTAATCTAGTTATCTGTCTTTTCTACATTTAATTCTCCATCATCGATTGGAAAATCAAACTTTACATCTAATTTAATCAAAGATGTTTTCTTCTTTTTCTTTTCAGGGCTAGGAGATGAGGATGATGGAGGTGATGGTGGAGGAGATGGGGGAGGAAGATTTTCCCCTTTCTCTTTGCCCTCTGGGGCATGTAGAGAATTTTCCTCTACTCCTTTATCTTGTTTGGGTGTTGAAGTGCTTTCACCTCGACCCTTCTTGAATTCTTGATACATCTCTTCTACCATGGCTCTCATGGTCATGAAACTGTCCATGAATTGAGATTCTGATTCCAATGGGACTTGTTCTACCATTTTCCTCCTAGGATAGACTCTTCCAATTTCTGGATTAGCCTCAACCAGTTCTCCTTCTCCTAATTTGAGCTTTGACCTAGTTAGCATTCAACAATCCAGCACAAGCTTGTCTAACCTTAGCAAACCTAAAGCTCTGATACCACTTGATCTGAAAATGAAGATCTTAGATTAATTTTAAGGTATTACAGACTCATGTGCATGGATTTTCCTATATTACTTAGTGCAATGGATCGATAAGATTGCAAATAACATAGACAAGGAAGCAGTTAAAGAAACATAATAGACAAACACACATAACACAACAAATTTAATATGGAGTTCACCTAAAACTCTTGGGCTATGTCTCCTGGTACAACCTTCAGTGGTGACCTCTTTATTATGTATTCAAGAGTAGAGTTTTACAAAATGTGAGTTCAATTTGAGTCTCAACACAACAGGTACAAAACCACAGGAGTTTTCTTGAATCCCTCAAGCCTCTCTAAGTACACAGACTCTTTCTCTCCTTCTCTGGCTCTGTTTTCTCTCTGTCTTGGCACTGCTTGTCTTTGTCTTCTGTCTTCTGTGGCTTTTAAGCCAATCGGCATTGTCTGTTCATTTCCTCTTCTGGGCTCTCTGGCTCCCAGCCTTTGTCCACTCAAATTCCCCTCTAAGCGTTAGCAATCATTGCTAAATGCCTTCAGGGATGGTGGTCACCTGTTCTGTAACGGAAGGACCATCGGCGCCTTTGAACTCCTCAGAATAGTCATTCTCTGTTTACACAAAGATACACTAAAACATTGTAGAAATTCGTCCAAACGCCTTTTCTCGGACCTGAAATATTATTAATTCCGCCTTATAATCCTTTTGGATCCATCTTCTGGCGCTATCGCAAGTGATCATGATCCTACAACTATTATTGATTTCGGGTGGCTAACGCGCATGGAGATTACCCACCCGAAAAGGGTGGTTTTCTCTCTCCGACGCCTAGCCACGTGGTGGTCAGTGTATGGGCTCGGGCGAAGCCTAGCCAATACCACTTATTTCCTATGGCCTGCCCAAAATCCCGCTCGTTTTAGAACTCAAAACACATCTCGCTGCGTATTTCATTTATTTATTTAAAGAAAATGCGAAATACATAGAAAAACCCATTTTCCAGAACTCAAAATATATTAAGCTTCATCTATAATCCCATCGGGTCCGGCTATCGTAGTCGCATATATTGGCCCCACTCCTTTGTGTTGCTCCGATGCGATATTGCGATACCGCAATCACGCATCGCATAGTCCCTGGAACTTTATATAAGTGCTCCATTGTATTTTTCTGACACGATATTGCGGGTTAACCTCGGCCGTCAATTTGCGCGCTTGATTAATGGTATTCATTGACCTGCTCTGATCGCTATCGCAACCTATATGTGGTAGCCTCCGATAGCCTCCACCTGCCATCATCGATTGCAATATGTCGATCAGATCTGGACCATTGATCGGCCAGATCCGACGACTCTTGTGCATCACTGTCCAAGACTCCGATAACTCTATTTTTGGCCATTTCTTCATGTTTTTCAGGCCCGATACTGTAATCCGCCATTTCTAAAAGTCCATCCTTTTGTGATAGTTTTTTGATTTTGAAGACTTAAAGGTTTTTAGGATCCATTTTGGATCATAACACTTGTTAATAATAGTTACTATTATGTTTATCTAATGGTTATAGTTATGATGTTTAATAACTATTATTACAACAATTTTGTATTTCCTTAAATATATATAATTAGTAATTGTATATATATATATATTTGTATGGGGTTTAGTCTCCATTAGTTAGTTTCCTATTGTCTATTATTGATAGGTCGCTTTCTATTCTCAAGAATATACTAGATTTTAGTCATCTTTTGGAAATCCAAGCTATATGTAACTTTTTTTATTAATGAAAATATCCATTTACCCCATATGCACAAAAAAATAGTTTTAAAACTTCATATATATATATATAGTCTCTTATTTAATTTTACACATTTTCCAATTTATATTTATAGAGTCAACATTAATAATTTGAATATCAAATATTTATTCATTTTTATTAAACATTAAAAATATTTTTATAAATCCCATTCTATGTTATTTATATAAAATGTTTTTTACATCAACTTACCATTTTTATTTTTTAAGTGTTTTATGCTCAAATATGTTATACTTAAAACAAGTATCATTATATCTCCCATCTCTTCTCTCATCATAAAATATATTTTTTAATTGATCTCTAACTTTAAAATTCAATTTTTTTTTCTTTTTGTCAAGTGGTCCAAGTTCATCAGATTTTACATCAGGCTTGACTTGTGGCTTGAGAAACCACGACCCACGGGCATCTAAGCCGTCAAAATCACCTGGAGATAGCGCCCAGCCTGGGCCACACCAACCCTTAACATGACTATATTTTTGCCCATAGAGTTTCAAACCGACGACCTTCACATCACGGAGTGACTTAATAGTACACCCCATCACCGTCTATTCTACGCCTTATGGGCTAAAATTCAAATTTCATAAACCTATATTGCATTAATATATATTCTTACAATTTGTTTTCTTTATTTCAATTTTTTTTCCTTTGGTTCTTCTTATTGCAGTGTTATCTTATATATTTGTTATATGCCATGCTTTTAAAAAATACACAAAACACCTCCCGTGAGGGTGAACAAACAATGTGAGGAGGGCCTAGGGGAGGGTGCTAGTCACCCCACTGATTCCCTGGATCTTTAAGGCGAGGTGGCATGGCACAACTCTTCCATGCAATCAAACATGTGACTTATACTTAACCTTTGGCGATGGTGCAAATGAATGACAAGTTGATGAAGGTTCTGGAGGGGTGTGAAGGTATGAACATTAGCATGGCAGTAGGGTCCTTGGCTCTACGCGCATGCAATTATGACCATTTGGAGGCTTTCTTGTTCCTAGTTGGTTTAAGAAGACTAGAGAGTAATGTTGGGAGATAAAATTAATTGGTTTGGTTGGGTGGTAATTTCTCAGGAGCAAGCTTCATCTTATTAGGGTGAGGAAGGTGAGATCAATCCCCGCTTGGCTTCTTTCAGATGGGATCATAGTATTAGGGCCTCCCCAGGCTCACTTTTACATTTGGAAGAAGGTGGTCTTGAGTTCATGGTGTGTACATATTTTACCCTCGACTATCTTAATTCCTCAATGGTCTTCAAATTTGTAAATAAAGTACTGTTGAACCCACCTTTTAGTCAGATTTACTTAGTTGGTGCCATCTTTGTTAAGCTAGGTATTGAGGTTTTTTGGACTACACTTACAAAATATAGATGTATGGTAGCCTTGATGCTTGACTGGGCATTCAAAGTTTGTTTATTATGGTATTGAAAGCCTTGGTTGAGAGAGCAGATCCAACCCTCTAGCTCTCAAAGCTTCACTTGTAAACCAAGGGTTTATCATATTATTGCTACTTCTCTAAACTTGGGTGAAATCGAACACATTAAGCCTAATTTGAGATTAGGGCCCTTTGCTGGAATCTTTGGGACTTTTTTGCTGTTGGTTTTAGGGTGGTTGAGGGTATTGGTAGTGAAATTTGTGGCCTTGGATCGGTGTGCTATGTATAAGGTGGATAACTAGCTGGTTGTTGGGTTATTTTTGGCCTTGGGGCCATCATCAAGGGGATTACATAGTGCACCTCTAATGGTATGAGTGTAACCATTTTCTAAGTCATTACTGGGATATGGTTGGTGGGAGCTCGTTTCACTATAGTTGAGTCCCTGTGCATTGTTCAGACAAGCAATTTCAATGTCGATAAGTTGATCCCTGGGTCTGCTTCTCTTGGGAGCTACCCACTATGCTACGCCAATTTGGAAGAGTTAGGTGAGGGGTTGGAGAAAGAGGACAATTTGGTAGGTGCAACTTGGAGGATCCTAGGTAGGGAGAGAATGTCAATCACAATCCATCTAATCCTACAAGCATTCATGGGACAAATAACAACCAGGACAATACAGTCAAGTATATTGCTCATATCACTAGGTTTAGGGACTAGTTGAGTGGGGATCATCATGATGATAGGAATGATTTAATTTCTTTCATGAACAACCTTCAAAGTAATCTACACCATATGTTATATAGGATGGTTAGTTTGCAACGAAACCAGGGGGGAATTAAAGAGAAATTGGACTGGTTTGAAGGCAGAATGGCACACATGGAGAAACACATGCATTGTGACTTTAGGCCTCTGACATCACCAAGATATGGACTGAAGATTATTGCTCTGGTAAATTCTGCCGATCCATAATAGTCTTGGGTTGTATTTTTATTCTACAAGTCTTCTAGTTGTATGTTCCTTATTGTTTATAGTTAGCTAGGTTTTTAAGACAATTTGTAATAATTTTTGGAAATCATCTACCAGCCAATAAATTTGGTAAGAGTGAGGCCAATAGGGTTTTGGCAAGCAACAAACAATGATGTAAAACTTTGGCATAAATGAAAAACTTAAATTAAAAAAAAGTACATAAAAAACAATATGAGTTTGTTGTGTAGGAAACACTGCAAGGATTTTTGCAACACAATGGATCTCCTATAGCTTTGTGGCCTTACTTCTATTGAGAAATCAAGTTGCTTGCATATTAAGGTGGATTTCTCTTTCATGATAATTGCTTGTGAATTTTTTTGGATTTTTATTAGTCTTATTATGTTTTTCTTCATCAAGCAGTTACTAAAATGTACGTGAAGATCACAAAGAAATAACAAAACACAAGATGTAGGCTCCATGCCAGGGAAAAACCCCACAAGGGGGAAAACCCAATCAATCATCTTCTAATAGAATCAGATAAAAGTGAGATATCTAAGACCCAAGACCAACACAAATACCTCCATAATATCCCCAAGTCAGACCTCAAAACACTATCACAAACTTTCCCTTTAGATGCCTTGCCTCACAGAGAAATTTGTCCTCCCTGTAGCTCGTATTTTATAGACCTCATGATCCTCCTATGGTTCTCATAACTCAATTAGTACATTCCTTCTATGGCTCCTGATATTTTTCTTTAGCTCAGATATTATCACAAAGGTAGTCCTCCTTTAGCTCACATATCACTGCATAAATATTTCCTTAGGAACTTGAAACTTTTCAGATCACATATCACAGAAAAAATCGCATCCTTTAAGATTATTTTCTCACATAAAACTTTCATCTATTCCAAATTCCATATCACAAAAAAAAATCGCTCATATGCCTTCAGAATTTCCACAAACTTTCAACGAACTTACTTGCCTTTTTGTGGAGGATTCATGCCAATATATAGTTGTTTGTCAATATGAAGGGTCACCTCTGTTGAGAAGGTTGACTTGACCATATGGAGGGCTGAATTGGTCTTTATGGAGGACAATTTGACTCTTTTGACTTAACAAAAATGTCTTTCCCTTTCTTACAAATATTCGAAATGGACTTTGACTCAAATTCAATTATTCAACACAACAAAATCTAGAAGCATGAAGAACATTCTTAACTAAAGAAATAATAGTAATATAAATATTTTTCTTCTTTTTTCTTTTGATACAAGTAAAAAGATAATTATGAATACTTAACCTAGTTAATTTTCCAACACTCCCTCTTAACTAGGGAGGTATTCATAATGACTCAACATGTATATCTCAAGTTGAAATATTCACATTACAAGGGATCCAAATTGATAGGAATCAATGACAATATTATCATCATAGCCAAAATTGTCACATTACCAAGGCCTTGTCAGATACACTATCTCTCCATAAGATTAGAGCACAATGTTGGGAGGCATTCCATAGGACACTACACCACCTATCCAAGGCACATAATCCACCTAGGATACCCGGAGTATGTACTCCACCAAACCATTTCCCTCAAGGAAATGTCTATCCACCGAACCATTCTTTATTCAAGTCCATGTACTTGACTTAGGATGTTAATCCTAATCCGCCATAGTACATGACCCAAGAATGTTTTTCCAATATTCTTATCCAATCCACCATTCCCCTTATCAATGTCCATGTACTTGACTTAGGATATCAATCCTAATCTTGTCACAATACCTGACATAAGGGGACCACGTGACCAACCTAACTCCCTCTCAACCTGAGAGGAGAAATCCAAACTCATTCCCTCTCAAACAAAGTGAGTACATTACAAGCCTTAGCTTGTGTTATAAGTACTCATACTTCATTTACATTAGATACTTTTTATTATGTGGATATTTGTTGTAGCTTCCTCAAGAAACCCTCATATCATTGAGTTTTCCACAATGAAATTCACTTAACTAGGGCTCCCAATCTGCGTCCTAACAATCCATGACTTCTTTCATGATTATACACTTGAGGTCTTCATTGACTGCATCCTGCATTGTGAAAAACCATTTTTTACAAGTTTATTTGTGAACAATTCTCCCATCTTCCAGATCTTCCCACTTATCATTATTTTTTCACTTTAGAAGTCTGCTCCTAGGGCTACCAAAACTACCCTAACTCTATGAAAAATCAACTACTATTGTCACTCTCCTTAGGTTTTCTAGATCAAGCCATCTTCAGTCAAAATATTTACTAATCTAGGGCTCCAAACATCTTCCCTTTATTCTGTAATTTGACTCCTCATTTTGCACAAATCTAGGCATCAATCATATTGTTATTCCAACCATTGAATCATCTCCTCTTCATGCCAATCCATATCTTGTATGACACCCTTTTTTAGCTCGATATTTTGTTCAAGTTCTGTTGAAAATAACAACAAGAAATGTTAAAAACGGAATCCAGAAATTCCAGTTTAATTTGTCCTTGAATTAAACTGAGAACTAAAATTGAATTTTATTCTCATAATAACTTGTGATAATTAACTAGAGTGAGTTGACTTAGTTAACTTAGGAATTTCAAGTTGGAAGTCTTTCTGAAGTCATGTATATGTTCTCCCTATATTATAGGGGTCCAGGATGAGTTTTAATTAATTAACTCATTTTACTGAGTTAAGTCCAGTTAAATTAGTTCCAAACTATTTGAGGAACTAATAGTGAGTTAACAGTTAGTTGATGCATTAGTGCACTCAACTAGTGTTACTCTAGTTAACTAAATATTTACTCATTAGAAACTCATGCACGTCGAATAAGAGAAGACTCAGTTGAGACTAGAGTGCAAGGGCAGTGTACTATTTGTTTTATATTTTTTTTAGTTGCACTGATAGTGCATGCAATCAGGAATTGATCCTTGAGGGATTGCATAGTTTTTAGAGGATTTATTTCCCTTTAAATACAAGATATCTAAGAGCTTGTGAAGAGGCTAAGCTTTGGCCTTGAGCTTTCTTAGTAGTGGGGTTTTGAGCTTTGGTTTTCCTTGAATATTTATTGTGTTATGTGCCGTTGATGTTCTTCCTCTTGTCAATTATTATTTTTCTCGATATTTATGGGCTTCCGCTTAGAAGTAGATTCTTGTCTCTTTCTTTAGCAAATTGCATTAGCTTGTGAATCTACAGGATTTTCTACATGGTATCAGAGCAAGATTGCTTTTTGGGCCACGAGTTTGCAGAGAATATGTGAAAATTTTGATGCAAAATTTTTAGAAACAAATAGCATATCTAGATTCTTTGTGAAAAAATACCCAAATTCAAAAAAAAATCAGCAGAATCAGAGTTTGGATGAGGGAGATATAGCTGATTTAAAATCAGGTTTTTTCTATAAAAAATTGTGACGACGGGACAAAGGAAGATATGGTGAGCCTTGCTCTTCTTGGACTCCCAAAAAGTTTCCATATTTATCAGGACTCTGTCAATGGTCAGGATAACCTTCCAAATTGGGAACGACTATGGTCGGATTTGATGCAGGATGAGATCAGGAGGAACACCAGAGATGGGACCTCTTCCAAGGAAGTGGAAGAGGATTTTTCCTTAGTGAGTAAGGAAAAGAGGGCAAAGGGAAAGAAGTCCCAAGGTGAGGAGGGCGGAAAGAAGATGGACTTGATGAAATTCAAGTGTTTTTACTGTGACGAGAAAAGGCACTATGCCAAGAACTGTCCACAGAGGAAAGAAAGCAAGAAGGATCCAAGAATAGTGACAACAGGTGAAGCTCTAGCTTCATAATTCGAACTTGATTTCTCTCTCATTGCATGCATGGTCGGCACTGCCATGGGAGGTGTATGGTATCTTGACATCGATGCCTCATTCCATATGATGGGGAATAGAGATCTCATTAGTGATTTTGAGGAGAAAGACCTCAAACAGAGCATAGAGTTTGGGGATGATGAGAGGTATAGAGCTATTGGGATCAGTACGGTTACCTTTCAGAGGGAGTTCGACTCTCCTCTTAGGATCACAGATGTGATGTATGTTCCAGTACTAAAGAAGAATCTTGTTTCAGTCGTTGTATTGGAAGACCATGGCTATGATGTGGTTTTTGGTAAGGGAAAGGTGTTTTGGAGAATTTGATATCTACGGATAAATATTAATTCCCTAGATAAGTAGCCATATCTAAAACAATAGTTTAAAGTGTTTTAGTCTTTTCCTATAAGCAATAGATAAGATGAGAAGATGAGAAGACCTACTTGTAGTTCTACTTTCCTCTCGTCTCCTTTGTATTGATCCTATCACTCCTTCCCGTACTTAATACACTTGAGAAGTACCTGTAAACACAACAGAAAACAAAGAATCGATCAAAGCAAAATATCTATTGAATATAAGTGAATGTAATCAGATACAATTTACACATATAAGCATTATAAAACAATACAAACATATGGGGAAAGGTTCAAAAAGTTTATTGCATAGAAGAATGAATTACAACCATTTGCTATTCCTCCAGCTTGGATCCCATCCACATCACGTCAAAAGCATGACAAACTGGTAGCATTACAATACTTGCTTCAAAGCCAAATCTCATAGCAGCATTATCTCCTTACAATTCAACATAATCCAGCCCCTGATCACTTAGATGAGTGGTCAATTTATAGGGAGATGAAGGAGGTTTTGTCATAAATGGTGGCATTAAATGGACTTCCATACTTAGAATTAGTTCCATGGAGGAAGGGATGAGAGGATAGGATGCATCTTAACTCATTCCTCATCCATTTTCGAGCTCATAGGAGTTGATAAGTGAGGGAACCTTCAAGATTACTCCAAAAGATAAGAATATTCCCCAAACCCTATGTGAATTTCGCTCAAACTCGCCTAGCGCAGGTGAAAGGAAGTATAAGTGCTCTGCAGAGCATCCTGGCATGGACTTAACTTCTCTGCAGTTCACCCTTACATGGGCCTACCTACGCTGGTCCCTCTAGAGGTTATTTCCGGATGTCTTCAAGTCATGAAACTGTCTGGGAAGGAGGCATTCAAAGGGGTGACTTTTTTAGAGCATGTAGCAACTGAAATTAGGGTATGATGAGCCCTAAAACAATGATCTGGATGATGGGATTGATGTGCCCAAATGGATCTGCAATAGCTGCCCCCTAAAGCATGAAGTTAGAAAAATGCCAATGTCGAATGAAATGCTTTACGATGTGATGAGGAGGTATTGAAGTGGAAGGTGAACTGCATCAGTTACAATACATATATCATGATTTTTTATTTTTACATGAATCGCTAAGGTAAGGCATACCCATGCTCAGCTTATAAACTCTCATTACATGTACATAAACAACCGTCTATAGATATAGACCCATGATCGGAATGACCATCAATGTAAAGCCATTGTACATATGATTTAGTACTCCTAAAATTGCAGCCCAGATGGATGAAACTAGATTTGGTGTCTTCTATCTCGTTCGATCATTCGCTCAAGTACGAGTCTAAAACATGTGAATATGTGATCTGAAGTCGAACATGGGAAGACACATATGATTACCAACCAATGATGTAAGTTGTTAACAGATGCAAGAGAAGTCACCAATAATGATAATGATCCTCAAGGTACTGCAATACATTCTGCATGGTGTGAATGGATGATTTGATGTCGAACACCATACCAAGTCTTTCAATTGAAGGTCATTGATGTCAACCTATTGCTGGAATCAAGAAACCTGCCATTGAAGGTTGCAAGCGTCAAGGTATTGGAAGGGTGTTTCTAAGTCAACTTCTTGGATAATGTGCTAATGTTGACAAGAAGCGACTCGTCGCAGGAGGGCCTTGATGTATCCCACATCAACGACACAAAATGAGTGTAATGATTTTAGAGATGGAATTTGACTGATGACACAAGGTTCAGGAATGGTGGTCATGAAAATGAAGGTTTATGGTATTGCCAATGATGAATTTTGACTGAATGACTTCTCTTGAACATGTCGGCGACACTGAAATGAATTGGTAGCATTGACCCAAAACAAAGTGATGGATGGTATGATAGATCAATAGTATGATAACCATCAAGCTAATAACCAAACCCAAATAGTCACGGTGAAAGAGTGAAAGTTTCATGTTTAAGAGCGACCTGCTACCATAAAGTAGTTTTCCCCTTTTTCCCATTTTCCCCATTCATTGCTGACTAATACCTCTTTATTTTTATCAAGCTTGAGGAGGATAACATCTGCTTGTTGTATAATTCCACCCTTTGGGTGAATCCTTCGCTATTTGATGTTTTAACAAGTCTAACGAAGGTGAAAATCGGTCTTGTCTAGATGGACAAGTTTGTCGCTATTTGATGTTTTAACAAGTTTAACAACAAAGATAACTCGGTCCCTTTCATGTTTAGAGAGTTTGAAAAGGGACAAAAAGAAAATTCCACAAGTTCTTTTTCATAAATTAATCTCTCAAGCCCAAAAAAGCATAAGATAATACGAGAGAGATGTCGTTTCCAATCCGTTAATGAGCTGGAAGGGACAAGCACTCGACAATCTTTTCATGTTTAGAGAGTCTGAAAAGAGCTTAAAGAGGACTCCAAGTAGTTCCTTTTTCGTTTTTAACAGAGCTCGAAAAAGAGATAAAAGTGTGCTCTGTGGTCAAAAGTACAATTTTCAATCGAGCATGTCAAATTTTGTAAGTCAGTTGCAAAACCTACTCAAAACACCACCAAATGGATTAATTATACCTGTTTCATAAGCAAAAATAGGAAAATACTAGTGTTTACTCGATTAATGAACACGAAATAAACATAAAACAAGTTTTTAGCATGACATTTTTACCATTTGGAACTTACCATTCAGTTTTGTGCTCTGAGCTAGTTTTTTACCTCAAACTTCATTAGCTAATTGCGAGAGATTCTGTGGACCATTTCTTGAGCCATCTGGATCAGGTAGGAGCTTAAGATCTCTTCTTTCTTTTCAGGTCATTCTTTTGTCATTTCATGCAAGTTTTAGGGTTTTTTGGGCCCCCTGGGGTTTCATTTTTTTTTCCCTGGGGATCAACGCAAGCTTTCACATCAAAAACTTTGAAGAGCACCTAGATAGAAGGTTGCATGCTCTGTAATGCATTGTCTTTGTGCCTGGGCTGTGCTAGGCGAGTTTCCCAAGTTTGATTTAGCTATTTGCTCCAAAATTTGTCTTTTTTTTTTGCATGGAAAGGATCTTAACTAATCTTATAATTGAGTTTTAGTCTTTTGTCAGATCAGAATATCGATTACATGGCAAAAAAGAGAGCACAAATAACAAGACATGGTTTCCCTAAACAATCTAGGTACAGTTGAGCCCTAAAAAACTGTGGGTTACTCAAATACTTTAAGTTGTCTGGAATGAGGCAACAAATAGAACTACTGCAGTTCCTTGTTCATGCATGGGATTCGGCAGGTCATAATTTTCACATTAGGGACAAGATGGTCCCTATTACCATTGATGATATTTACTTTCTTACTGGACTGTCGAGGCGGGGTTCCCTCATCTCACTTTCTAGATTTTCTCGTGGAGGTGAATCAACGAGAGATTATATTAGACAGTTTTGTCATCCAAGTACACAGCCTAGCAAGGATGGGAAAATAAACATCAGGGATGTAGGTGATTTTCCTTTGAGAACAATCCTCTTCACAATCGCAAAATTGGCTGGCAGTGTGACACTACATCTAGCTAACAGATCATATATGCAGTATGCACCAGAGTGTCTAGAGCCAAAAGTTTTCAACTGGTGCGAGGCTGTGATTTCTTCACTGAAAGAACAACTGACCAAGGTAAAAAGTGGTAAGATGAATAATTTCTACTATGGTTCGATCGTAATCACTTTTACCTTAGAGAGAATCCCATTGATGCAACCACAACATGTATCGTTGGTGTAGCTGGTCCTAGAGGTCCATGTATGCAGAGGTGGGTCGAATTGATGGCTCGACATGCGGGTCAGTCAACAATCGTTTTTTCCACTGCATTCTTCAGTTGGATCGAGCGACAACACCTTGTCATTGAGGAGCATCCATACTTAGGGATGGATTTCTGTGGAGATCCAGAATTAATTCTACTAGTTGGAGCACAATGGGGTGCTATGGGTAAATTGTTTGACCAAAAGTGTTTTTCGATTTTTCAAGTTTCTACATGTTTTTTGTGTTTTTAATGTTTCCAAGACTAAACTAAAATCATTCTTATGCATGCAGATGTGGGTATTGTTTGACCTGTGGGGCACCAATAGGGTGCAGGTGGGCCAGCGCGGAGAAACATTGGGAGAGTAGTTCTCCAGGACTTAGATTTGGCCAAGACCTTAGCAGAGTTGCAGGATCACATAGAGGGATTAACCCTTGGTATTTGGATTTCCGGATCGAGGAGTTACCTATGAGGCTGCAGCGCCACACTATTGGTGTTCCTAGCCGCTGGGCAAGGCTTTTGTGCATGATAGCATAGGCTGTGACCTATTATCATGAGCACCACTAGATCTACTTAGGATTTTTTGCATGCATTTTGAGTTTTTTGGGTCAGATGAGCAAATGTGTCTTGGACACAAATTTTGTAAAAACTTTTAAAACACCTATCTATTTTACTTTCAGATTTTTCTATGGTTATATGCAATCCTATTCAACTGATGATGTGAATTGAAAATATTACTTTTACATGTGTCACAAATGTCTATTTAACACATAATTCACTAAATAATCAGTTAATGTATTAATATTTATGGAAATATGTTGATATTGAATGTGTTAAAAATGTCTTTCCAAAATACGAACTCTAAGGAACATATAAAAAATTGTTGGATTTCAGACAATATAAATGTTTTTTAGTTGTAGTACAACGAGTTGCGAGTTCAGCCTAATGATGATTTGGCTAATGCTAAGTGAAATAGCATCAGAGAGAAGTTCAATCAATGCGCTATACTCAGTGATGTTGTTTGTTGATCGACAGATACAAATCCCTTGAAAACTCACTAACTTGCCACTTGGAGCAAAAATAGCCCATGCTGTAGAAGACAAGTTCTGCGTACTGCGACTAGCACCATCAGCGTAACCAACAAAAGGTTCTGAAGACTCCGATATCTGTAACAAATGCAAAGCAGATTACTAACCAGATAAAAACTCTAAAAGATACACACACATGCAATGAAAGCATATACAGTGAGTTTTACTACACTCAATCAAGCATAGTAATGTTTGAGGGTACAACCCGTTTCGGGGCTGTGACAATGGATTCCCATCATAATCTACTAACTCATAGGCACCTTTTTCCAGAACACGCTTGACAATATAACGACCCATCCACATTGGTTTGATTTTCCCTGCTCCAAGTTTATCAACTTCCTGATCATAAAGCAAGACCAGGTCTCCTTCTGAGAAGATACGAGGCTTGACATTTCTATCATATATTTGTTTCTTATGAGCTTCGTTAGCCAATGCGGCATCATGACGGGTTTCATCCAGATGGATTAATTCTAGGAAACACACTTCTTCTTCAGAAGTGTCGGGTAACAGGTCAATCGCGAGTTTGAGAGATGAAATTTCACATTGTATTAATAAGATTGCTTCAAACCATACACGAACTAAAAGGGTGTGAATCCAGTTGCATTTCTCACCGAGGTTTGATATGCCCACAAGGCAGAGTATAGGATTAAGTGCCAGTTTTTCTTATGAACCCCTATCATTCTCTACAACATCCGCTTCAGGACTTTGTTGATGGCCTCAACTTGTCCATTCGCTTGCGGGTAATAAGGGGTAGAACTATCATGTGACAGTCCTAACTTAGCAGTCAACTCAGCCATCATGTGATTGTGAAAATGTGACCCATGATCTGTAACTATGGCTTATGGTAAACCAAACCAGGCAGCCACATGGTTAAAAAAGAAAAGAGAAACCGTTTCGCCACTATTGTTCAATGTTGGCATCGCCTCGGCCTATTTGGTAAAATAGTCAATGACGACTATAATATACCCATGCCCCCCGACCGAGGTGGGGTTACATGTCACGAAGTCAATGCCCCATTTGGCGAATGGTCCAACAACAATGACTGGATGCAATGGCGCAGGTGGTAATCTGGTTTTTCGGTCATATATCTAGCATGTGTGACAACTTCTGATAGCAATAATATAATATTTGAATATAGATGGCCAAAAGTATCCGGCACAGAGAATTCTCTGTACAGTTGCATATCTAGATAAGTGTCCACCATGGGCACCTGAATGGTAATCATTTAGTGATTTTTTGACTTCCTCATGTACGAGGCACCTTCGTAAAATCGTATCGATACCACAATGGTAAAGAGTGTCGCCAATGATCGGATAACCTTTGGCTTGGTATCGAATATGTTGTTGTTGCAAGCAAGAGGTCTTAGGTTGAAAATTTTGGGTCTAGAGATAGATCAGTGTATTTCCTTAACACGCATCAGATGTTGATATCAGAAACAGAGACTCATCCAAAATCAATGGTTCAGATGTTGAATCAATGGAGGTCGAGGGAAGGTCGCAAAGTAAATCTGCGAAAACTAGAGATTTCTTTGATTTGGACTTGATGAATTGCAGATCAAATTCCTGCAAAATGACTATCCATTTTGAGTATTTGCCCCCCAGCAATTGACATGACAAAATGTATGTCATAGGGTTGCAATCCAAAATGACAGTAGTTTTCTAGAGCAAGATGTAATGGCGAAATATTTGAATAGCTTGCACAGTTGCCAAAGCTAGTTTCTCGGCATAAGAGTACTTACTTTCTGTATCATTGAGATTGCAACTCAAATAATAAATCAGATGTTCAATCTCATTTTCCTCTTGGACTAAAATCATGCCAATGGTTGTATCTGTAGTGACGAGATACAGGTAATAGTCATTTTTTATAATTTTGAGAATACATTGATGAATCTATAATCAAGGTATCTTTAAGAGCATCAAAGGAAGATTGCACAACTTGATCCCAATGGAAGGGTATCTCCTTTTTCAAAAGACACATAAAACCTTTAGCCATCTCAGCGTAACTAGGAATGAACCTCCTCAGAAAGTTAGCCTTCCCTTGGAGTCTCTGTAATTGTATAAGATTTGAAAGTGGAGGCAGATAAAGAATTGCCTGAACCTTTAATGGATCGAGTCGAATTCCCTCTCTAAATACTACAAATCCAAGCAATCGACCAGAACCAACACAAAACACACATTTTCATGGATTGAGTCTTATCTTTTAGTGTCGGCACCGTAAAAATATTACTCTCAAATGTTGTGGGTGATCATTCTACTTTCGTGAATGAGCAGTTAAATCATCAAGGTAAGGTTGAACAATGTGCTTGATGTCATGGAAGGCATAGTTCATTGCCCTTTGAAATGTGGCCCCTGCATTCTTCAAACAGAATGGGAGTTTCCTATATGCGAATGTGACCCATGGAAAAATAAGAGATGTTTTAGATTGGTCCTGTGGGCGGACATTGATTTGATTATAGCCAGAAAAACCATCCATAAATGAGAATATTTCGCATCTGGCACATTCGTCAATAATCTAGTCGATAAAAGGAGTAGGAAAATTGTCCTTTAGACATGCCTGATTTACATCCCTATAATTAACACACAATCAAATTTTCCCTTGTTTCTTCATGACAGGAACAATGCTAGAAACCCAATCACGAAGAGGTATAGGGTAAATGAAACTAGCACGCAAAATTTTTTCAACTTCTGCTTTAATTGCAGCGGCTTTCTTTGGATGAACAAGTTGAAGCCGCAGTTGTACTGGCTTGACATCAGGGTACATTTTGATTTCGTGTTCAACAATACTAGAGTCAATGCCTATCATCTCTTCATAAGGCCATGCAAATACATCTCGAAATTCACGAAAGAGAGTAGGGTAACTATAAATTTCTGATGGAGAACAAGATTTGCTGACATGAATGTTCTCTACAACATTAGGCTTTGTTGAAATATTAATATAAATCATTTCTTCAATATTTGGCAGGTTTCGCTCAGGTTCTACTGTGTCTATAAAAACTGAATTCAAGAGGAAATCAACAACTGAAGGGTGGTTTAATTCTTTTGAATAATCTTTGATGTCATTTGGAAGATGGGAACGATGATGATAATATTCCCAAGGTTCTTCTCCTATCATCATTGATTGGACGATTCCTTCATCCGTAGAATGTATACGTGAGAAAGGATTCAAAGAAGTACCATATTCTAACGAACGGTCTACCCATACAATTGGTGAAAGTGGATTTGGGTTTGCTACACAAGCCAAAAAAATTGATTGTTATGCTAGCTCAATGGGGCTTAGCGGCATAACCTCAGTATTACTATCAACTTCAGAATTGTTGGTAATCCTCCTTAAATTAGATGAGGTGGAGGAAATCATGTTGCAAGTCTCTACTCTTGCCACTTCCGCCAAATCAGATGGTGACGGTAGTGTAAAAGTACCCATTAGGGAAGGATCTTTAAAGATACCTACTCCAACACTTTGAAGTGACAGCGGGGGTTTGTGTATCAATGGAATGCTTCTTGTAGCCTGTGAACTATTGGAAAAGAAGGAAAGTTGATCGATCACTGTCATTCCACCCTTATGAGGGAATGCAATAGTACGAAAGTATGTGGAAACCATGACAACCATAGCATATACCCATGGCCTTCCTAGTAAAATGTTGTAATCGAGGGGTCCATCAACCACCTCAACTTCATCAGTAACTGTTTTTCCCCCTAGTTTGATTTGCAGGTTACTCAAAATCCCGCAAGGAGTATATATTCATCCGTCAAAAACTTTTAATGTGGTTGGTGATCATGATAATGACGATGAACCAAGTGTTTTCCAGCAGCTCATTGACATAGTGCAAGTATATTCCCCCTCATCAATAATAGTTCGGTGAACATTATTATTGAGAGCTTTTACTTAAATTAGGAAAGCTAACTACGCCGGTAATTGTGGTGTATATCCCGCATGGTTAAAAACCACAAGATTGGAATCCGTAGGGTCTATTCCACCATTGATGACAGTAAAGCCTGCTTCTGGGAGGGACAGTTTTGTAACACCTCGAGTGTCAACATAGCAGAAGGTGATTGAGTAAGATCTTCCACTATGTTATAGTTCTGAGCTGCTCAAGCTCGAGGGTTAAATGCCGATTTATGCATAACTCCCTTTAGTGGTTTTATTGTCAATTATGGTGCAATAGGTGGTGGAATATTTTCAGATGAAGTCAAAGTCGAAGGATTAGGTTGATCAGTGGCCTGGTTATTCGAAGATTATGGTCGATTTCTGTAATCTTTATTTCTCATTGACACCAAAACTTCATTTTGTGACTTTTTGATGGATAACATGAGTACTTAGGATGTGGAAGCATGGTTTGTTGCAACCAAATGTGTCTCCGGTGGAAATGGATCGGTCAACACTGCAAATGTGTTAGAAGTATTTAAAAGTTTAGGGACCTCTGAGCGGTGTGGACAATCTCTTGTAAAATGCTCATCATTACAGATTAGACATGGATAACGAGGTTTCCTTGCCGAGGTAGAGGAATCAGATGATTTCTCTTGAGGGGAATCATCTTGTTTCTTCGTGTTTTTCCCATTCTTCTTTCCTTCTGGTTGCTTTTGATTTTTGCCTTTGTCAGATGACAAAACATTAACTTTGGAAGCAAGAGTGTTTTATGATGCATTGCTAGTTTGATTAGTAATGGCAAGAGTTTGACCATATGGTATTCCTGCTATTTGCGTGCTTGAAGAACTGATCACACTGTCGCCGATATGAGAGTCCTTACTCAATTGTGGAGGAGGAGGAACAACGAAAGCTAGTTCGGGTGCATTTGTAGTTTTGTCATAGAGTGTGTTGGATTGTGTGTAAATCAAATCCAAGTATTGGGCATGAGTAATTACTTGCTCCTCTGTGACAACTCCACCTTTTTCCACATCCTCGATGATTGATGGCAACAAGGATTTTATGAACCACTCAGCCAAAAGTTGATCAAGAACATATGTCTTAACCATTCGATGACGACGCCACCACTCATGAATATGATCTGATATATGGGTAGCAGTAGTTTGTTTAAAGTTGGTTAGGAGTTTCGTTCCAGTTTCATATCTGATAGGTAACTGTAAGTGGGTTAGAAATGTGGTGACTAAAGTCGTGAAGTTGTTGAAAGAGCTTGTGGTAACTCAATGTACCACTTAGCAGCCAGACTAGTAAGCATTCTTTGGAAAAGATGGAGTATAACAGAATCATCATTTAAGGAGTTTGATGAACACCACAAATGAAAGGTCATGACATGATTTGATGGGTCTTCTTCGGGATTTCCATTGAATTTCAAAATGTCGAAAGGTAACTTATGCGGAATCACCGGCCACTAAGGTGCATATAAGATTGGATCATTAGTGAGCCGATTTAAATCTGGTAATTCCAAAGTCGCTACAAATGGAAACTATTGATTCAGGTTAGGTTGAGCATACCCAGGATATGATGGAATTTCCTGAGCCATAGGTCTTTGCATACCAACATAGGGCATCTGCATTTGGTAACCTTGATAAGGTTTTTGTTGAACAAATACGGCATAAGGTGGTTGTTGATAACCAGGTTGAATTTGTGGTTGTCCATAACTTGCAAAGCCTTGTTGACCAGGACCTCGGTAAGATTGATACTATCCAACCCAGGTTGAACCTATTGGGCAGGTCCAAATTGGGGTTGGAATTTCTATAATTGAGGTTGTTGAAATTGGGCTGCCACGGTTGTTGAATCAACTGTTGTTGTTGTTGGTGCAACTATTGTTGATTTAATGGTTGTTTTTGCCCAACAATGAAAGGTTGGCCAAGTTGTGAATAAACTATACCAGTGTAAGCCTGAGTTAGTCCAGATAAGGGTATACTAACCTGAGGTTGTTGAACCCCAGACACAAGTGGTTGTTGTACAACAGCCTGAGAAACTTGAACTTCTTGACCCGAAACTTGTGGTTGCGAGGTAGAAGGACCAGTTTGTACTGGTTGAGATACAACAATTTGAAATTTTGACTGTGGTAGAGTAGTAACAACAGGTGTAGTAGTAATAACTAACACAGTTTGCATTGGTTGTGTTGGATACACAAGCCTTGGTTGAACTGGCATTGTTGGTTGCCATTGACAAACTCAAATTCTAGGCTGACCTGAGTAGTTTGGGATACTACCATATGACGGTCCTCAAGGATAGGGAGGATAAGGTGAATGAGCATATTTCTCTCCATATGGAAGCAATCCAGTATTTAATGGATACATAGGTCTTTGTTTACTAGATTTCCCATCTTGATATTGATATGCATGATCAAACTGTTGAGTTCTAGTTAAAGAAGAACCAGGTAGAATTTTGGTTGAGGACATGGGTGATGACCATGGTGTAGAAGAAATACCTAAGTGGGTTCCAGATAAAGATTGGTAACCAACCAGGATGGACGATTCACCATATAGGTGCGACTTAGGTATGGTAGAAAACATCGAAGAGGTTGCAATAGAATATTCTGCCGCAGTTGCATCAGATGATACAGTCTGGGATGTTGATGGTTTTTCAACCATAGTTAACTGACCCAAAAGTTTTTGTTATGAAACCAGCTCAAGAAAAGATAGAAAAGATAGATCAACACCTTAGAATTCAGCCTCTTCGAGGGGGAAACTTCCTTTACATTACATAAATGAACAATTCTTCGTTGATACAATTGAGAAGACCTCCTTTCTATATATAGGAGTCTAAGCGGTCATAACATAATCAGAGCTGACATAACAATAATAATGTAAGGGCACAATAATAACAATAATGGGCTTCTATGGGGCACAATAGTAACAATATGGGCACTACATGGGTACATCAATATAATAAGTGGGTTATACTAATAACAATAAGGGGTTACACTAGTAGTATAGGGGCCTAACATGCCCCTCTCCTTCAAAAAGCATTGTCCTCAATGCTTGAGTAGTTCTTGATGCTTTTGTATAAAATTCTTGTCCTCCCATGTGGAATATTCAGCTGGTAAGTTCTTCCACTTGAAGAGATACTCTGAAATTGATCGATTTTGTAGTTTTCGGGTTCTTGTTTCTGTGACTGCTCCAGGTTCCAATATGATTTTTCCTTCCTCTTCAATTTCTAGCAATATTGTTTGAATTGGGATCTTTTGTAACTTTTGAATAAGTTGCCATACTTCTTTGTCCTTCTTCCATTCATCCCTTGCTTCATTTATCCAATCTGGTTGGATAATATAAATAGCACAAAACAATGCTTCCACATCCTCATCCTTGAAGAGTCTTCCCATTCGGTAAGGTCACCATTTTCTAAGTGCATGTAGTATTGCCAACATTTCCTTCTCATAAATAGCTTGCTTGAGATGTAGCAGTAAAAATACCCAATCACCTACATCAAAACACTTTTCACTACGATGTTGATCTACCTGTTGTTTCATTTGATTTTGCACCGAAGTGGCGTTATCCTTTAAAAGTTGGAGAACTTGTTGTTGATGCTCGATGTGATCTTTCACTGCTTGAACCTTTTTATTCTTGATATGTCCTTCTATCTCTAGAGTTTGAGGAGTGGTAATTTCTTCCAATCCTTTACAAGATATGGTCGGATTCATTTCTTGATGTTCGATGTGATCTTTGACTTCTTGAACATTTTTCTTCTTTATATGTCCTTCTATCTTGATAGTTTGAGGAGTGGTAATTTCAAACAATGAATTACAAGATATGGTTGGATTCATTTCTTCTTTCTTGATGTGATCTTTCACTTCTTGCACCTTTTTCTTCTTGATATGTCCTTCTATCTTGAGAGTTTGAGGAGTGGTAATTCTTGCCAATGCTTTACAAGATATGGTCTGATTCATTTCTTCTTTCTCTGGGGTGGGGTCCTGGCGTATATCTTCTTCTTTTGATGTTTCTTGATCCTTTTCTTCCTCTTCTTCATATTCTATGTAAAATAATTTCTTCTCAGCACACTTATGACCTTTAGTGCATTTGCTATCACAAATGTAACAAAGCCCTTTTTCTCTTTTTTCTTCTAATTGTTGTGGTGTAACCCTTGTAGGTTGTGGAAGGCTAGGAGAAACAACACTTCCATCTTTATAGTTGTGAGGGGTACGCTTCCTGGTTTCCATAATTTTTCTTTCCACTATGTCACAAAGCCCTTTTACTCTTTCCAATTGTTGTGGTGTTGCTCTAAAGAATGTGTTTCTTTTGTATCCTCATAATGTGCTATCATTTCCTCCGTGAAAATTAACCACGTAACAAGTTGTTTACGAGAACAAAGCCCTTTGTAACATAGAAATTGATCTGGTTCTAAATATGAAGATGCAATACATACCTTTTGTAACAATTGTACACCATGTAGATCAAAATATTGCTCCATCTGAAGTATCCAATTTACCGGATCCTTACCATCAAACTTCCTCATATTGCTTTTTCTTGATTTTAGGAGCTCGACCTTGAAACGACTATAACTCTGTACCTTCAGATATTTAAGTTCTGAAATTGTGACCTATAGTAGCGCTTTATGTCCTCTTTCCAATGCCACAAGTCTGACCCAAATTGGATTCTCCAAGGAAGAGTTATGTGAAATCTCCCACAATGACTTGCTTATAGACTAGTTCAGTAGAGCGAAATTGTACGACGTGCCATGAGTCACTGTTTCAACCTTTGGATCTGAAACATACATAAAAGAAACGACATTCCGTCATCTTTCTGTACCTTCTTACGAAATTTCAATCCGATCCCCAAAGAGAAAGTTATGACGATTTTCCCCAGGTCACCTGTTTTGAATGTAATTCAGGAGTCTGCAAAAGACCAACTTCCTCAGATCATATCTCTGAAAATATTGCACGAAAATCTCTGAAATTCGGACCCAAGGTTCAGCATGATTTCTTCTCAATTTGTTTTTTTTTTACTTCTGAAACGTCACAGAAAAGTTATAGCGAAAATGCCACGATGACCTATTTGGAGTAGCGAAACCCTAGAATCCAAAGCTCTGATACCAAATGTTATGAAACCAGCTCAAGAAAAGATAGAAAAGATAGATCAACGCCTTAGAATTCAGCCTCTTCGAGGGGGAAACCTCCTTTACATTACATAAATGAACAATTCTTCGTTGATACAATTGAAAAGACCTCCTTTCTATATATAGGAGTCTAAGCGGTCATAACATAATCAGAGCCGACATAACAATAATAATGTAAGGGCACAATAATAACACTAATGGGCTTCTATGGGGCACAATAGTAAAAATATGGGAACTACATGGGTACATCAATATAATAAGCGGGTTATACTAATAACAATAAGGGGTTACACTAGTAGTATAGGGGCCTAACAGTTTTCCTAAAGAATCGACGGGTACTTGAAAATAAGTAGGATCAAACGGAGCAGTAAAATCAAGAGTATGAGAGTAAAGATAAAGCCCAGTTCCAAAGTGGAATGGGGTTCCAGGTGTAGAATCTTCTTCCAATTCTTCCTCGACAACAATTAAACTAGGTGGAAGAACCTCACCATTTGGTCCGTAAAATATTTCCGGTGTTGATAAAGTGGAAGTTTCAGTAGTTACTAATGTCTGAGGGGTAATCGATTGATCGTCTTCCTATAAAGTAAAAACTTCTGAATGTTTGAATTCGAAGTCTAGATGTTCGGGTAAAAGAACAACAGTTTCGAAAAGAGGTTCCTGAACAACTTTAGGTTCATATGTAACTTATATTTGAACTGTGATAGGTTCTGGATTAACTTCTGGTTGAACTGATTCAAGTTCAGAAGTAATTTCTTGTTGAGCAACTTCAAGTTGAGGATCAAATTGTTGTTGAAAAACTTTGGTTACTGTTTCACTAGAATCGGTGCTAATGTCCTCAGGTAATTGTGAAACTTCTTCTTCAGAAACGGATGTACCAGAAATGTTTGGAGTAACTGGAGTCTCAATACTTACTGAAATAGATGATTCAGGTAATTCAGATGAAGAACTAGGAGTTCTTGATGTACTTTACTTAGTTATGCAAGACCACTTTGACCGAAAAGGTGTAGCTTTTGGCGGCAATGGTGGTTTACTCGTTGTTCTCTGTGAACGATGGGGTAAGGGTTGATGTTCCTCCATGATTGTTGATTAATTTTATTATCCAAAAGAAATTAAAAAAAGGGGTAATCTAGGCAAAAGGTTTACCAAGCAACTGTGAACTGCAGAATACCTCCTGGCGAACCAAGTAGTACGGGCAAGCAATCTCCCTGAATGCTGTGTTTGATGTATCACAGTGTACAAGGTGGCCGACTCGGTTACCGAAGGATGGATAGCAACCTAGTGTTGTCCTCCCATATATACCCAAAGGTATGTGGAGGCCTAGTCCGTATAATCGTTGTCTAATGCAAAACCACACAGTGAGTGCATTCCCATATACTTTACATACTGTAAAACTGCCCTATATACCCGAAGGTACATGGACGAGCTACGATATACTCACGTACGTGGAATGAGGTATCACACTCAGGATGTATTGTAGACAAGTTAGCGACAACTGCTTTGTTTTACGACATCGAAACACGTCTCTAGCCTAGAACCACTAAATGTTTTCGTTAATGACAATACTCCATTAGGTAAATTGATGTTAATTTTAAGTTGATCTTGCTTAGGAATTTCCTTTCAATTTCACCACGTGATGTATTATGAAATTCTTAGGAATGCAATTATCATGACAAGCATTCTTTCCATTCAATTTAATGATCAAAATCCTAGCTACTTAGGCATAGAGCAATCAGATTTCTTTCGATCAAAGAGCAAAGAGCACAATCTAATGCAATTTCCCTACACTATTTCTATGAGCACACACAAAATTTTTCAATGCAACATGCATGTATTTCTTTTTTATTTCCTTAATGTGAATATGAACAAAAGGAAATATGCACATACAATCAATCAATCTTTCATAAGAACGAAGACTTTTACGACAGTTCTGTTTCGAAGGAAAATAAGACTTTACGACACTTTCTTTCGAAAAAAGATTAATCAACTATATTCTAACTTTGAATATAGATCAATAATGACAGAGAAAACATTAAATAAACATTATTAAATCAAATAAAAGTAGGGCTAGACAAGGAGATAGAAACTTGTTCTCTAAGACATAACATTCATTGATCAATCAACAAAAAAACAAACAGAGAAAAGTTGGCAAAAACACATTCCAAAGGTGGGAAATTGACCCTAGGAGGATCAGCGTAGCCCTGAATGGGAGACAGTGCACTTCAGAGCACTGTCCCTAAGCCAAGGGTGCTCTGCAGCACACTGTGTCCCTCACAAGCCTGCGCCGGTGACAGTGAGCCATTTCAGAAGGCAATTTGACAAAGTTTTGACCAAATTTTCAATCCAAAGAGCTAAATTACAATCAATGAACACAAGTAAGGCCTGCAAGGATGTCCTAGGAGGTGGATAAGCTACTATGAAAGAGGATCTTCCCCAGCAGAGTCGAAAATTTGTTTTGGAGAATTTGGTATCTACAGATAAATACTAATTCCCTAGATAAGTAGCCATATCTAGAACAATAGTTTAAAGTATTTTAGTCCTTTCCTATAAGCAATAGATAAGATGAGAAGATGAGAAGACATACTTGTAGTTCTACTTTCCTCTCATCTACTTTGTATCGTTCCCGTCACTCCTTCCCGTACTTAATACACTTGAGAAGTACCTGTAAACACAACAGAAAACAAAGAATCGATCAAAGCAAAAGATCTATTGAATATAAGTGAATGGAATCAGATACAATTCGGACATATAAGCATTAAAAAACAATACAAACATATGGGGGAAAGGTTCAAACACTTTATTGAAGAGAAGAAGGAATTACAACCATTTGTGTCTGATTCAAAGCCATTCCTCCAGCTTGGATCCCATCCACATCACATCAAAAGCATGACAAACTTGTAGCATTACAATACTTGCTTCAAAGCCAAATACAATAACAGCATTATCTCTTTACAATTCAACATAATCCAGCCCCTAATCACTTAGATGAGTGGTCAATTTATAGGGAGATGAAATAGGTTTTGTCATAAATGGTGGCATTGAATGGCCTCACATACTTAGAATTAGTTCCATGGAAGAAGGGATGAGAGGATAGGATGCATATTAACTCATTACTCATCCATTTTCGAGCTCATAGGAGTTGATAAGTGAGGGAACCTTCTAGATAACTCCAAAAGATAAGAATATTCCCCATACCCTATGTGAATTTGAAAGGAAGCCTAAGTGCTCTACAAAGCACCCTGGCATGGAATTAACTACTCTACAATGCACCCTTACTTGGGCCTACCTGTGCTGGTCCCTCTAGAGGTTATTTATGGATGTCTTCAAGTCATGAAACTATCTGGGAAGGAGGCATTCAAAGGGGTGACTTGTTTAGGGCATGTAGAAATTGAAATTAGGGTTTGATGAGCCCTAAAAAACTAATCTGGATGATGGGATTGATGTGTCCAAATGGATCTGTAACAAAAGGTTTTCCTTAGACACATCACCACTAGACAGGTGAAACAGATTGGTGCACGGGTCAAGAACCTGTATGCTCTTGAGGTTCAAGATGCATGCAAAGCCTTAAGGAGCAAGGCAAAGGTTAGTGACTTAGTGGTTGAGAGGGAGAGTAAATTACCCCTCAACATGCAGCCCTTGGAGAAGCCTCAGAAGTAGCTTCAAGAAATTATGGAGCAACCACAACTAGAGAAGTTGAGAGGTAATCGAGTGGAGAGATCCACTCAAGTAGAGAAGAAGTAGTCTCAGACAATTGTGGAGCAACCACAATTGGAGAATTCGAGAGGGGACTGAGTGGAGGCATCCAGTCATGCAGATACCTCTAGTAGGGGGAATTTTGAGCCAAGTGGGTAGAGGGATCACATGTAGCCATACCTCTAGGTGTGAGGTGGGGTGATTTGAAGTGATAGTCCTAAGAGGGAAGAAATTGGGTAGGGTCCATTGAGTGGTTTTATCTCATGGATCATACCTTGCTACAGGAGCCCAAAGTACATAGTAGCGGGAGGAATTAGTGGGATTGATGCAGTCAGAGATCAAAGTGACAAAGGCTAGAGTAGTCAGATACTGAAGAAGCGTAGAGAAGGATTGACAACAGTGCAAAAAGGCAGAGTCAACAGAAGCGCAAAGTTTTCGGTCAACAGAGGCAATAAAAATCAAAGACTTTGATGACAGAGGCATCATTCTGATTCAAGTTGGATGTTTTTTGTTTCTGGAGTTGCTGGAGTAACAACACTAGAGAGAAGTGTTTCATGTAGAACATTCCAAAGGCTCAACATCCATATCGAGTTGAATTCCTTTCTTGTTGAGAGGGAGTGATGAAAATAACAACAATAAATGTTAAAAACAGAATCCAGAAAATCTAGTTTAATTTTTCCTTGAATTAAATTGAGAATTAAAATCAAATTTTATTCTCATAACAACTTGTAATAGTTAACTAGAGTGAGTTGACTTAGTTAACTTAGGAATTTCGAGTTGGAAGTCTTTCTGAAGTCATGTATATGTTCTCCCTATGTTATAGGGGTCCAGGATGAGTTAAGTATGAGTTTTAATTAGTTAACTCAGTTTATTGAGTTAAGTCCAATTAAATTAGTTTCAAACTGTTTGAGAAACTAATAGTGAGTTAACAATCAGTTGATGCATTAGTGCACTCAACTAGCTCTACTCTAGTTAATTGAATATTTACTCATTAGAAACTCATGCATGTCAAATCAGAGAAAGATCCAGTTGAGACTAGAGTGCAGGGACAATGTACTATTTGTTTTAGATTTTTCTGAGATGCAGTGGTAGTGCATGCAATCATGAACTAATCCTTGATGGATTGCACAGTTTTTAGAGGATTTATTCCCCTTTAAATACAATCTATCCTCCATAGGAATTACACATTGGAATAGAGACTTGGAGAGCTTATGAAGAGGCTAAGCTTTGGCCTTGAGCTTGCTTATGAGTTGGAGATTGAATTTGCTGAGTGCTAGGATTGTTCTTGAGAGAACAAGAATTGTAATTTCATCTTGATTTTCCAGATTAATACAGTATAGTAGTGGGGTTTTGAGTTGTGTCTTTCCACAAATATTTATTGTGTTATGTGCCTTTGATTCTCTTCCTCTATTGATTATTGTTTGCTCGATGTTTATGGGCTTCCGTTGTAAAGAGTAGAAGTATATTATTGTCTCTTGCTTTAGAAAATTGCATTAGCTTGTGAATCTACAATATTTTCTACAAGTTATACCCTCCTTTGGATCCTCTATCCCCACAAATACTTACGCAATCCATCTAAGAATTTGTGGCATATGTTCTAGGGATAACCTTTATTTTGAGGGTCACGAATCCTTTTTTTTACATAGATATAACATAGTCATAAGGAAATATTGAATGGATTGTACATGATAGGATGTTATCTTCATCTAGGGAACAAAAAATCTTTCCTAAACTCTTCAGGACGAATCCTCCACTTAGAAGCCTTCATCCACAAGACTTAGTCTATTAGAAACCTTATCACATTCCCCTTTTCCTTCAAATTTCGGCCATATTATAGGCCTTCGGTAACCCTAGCAACCCTCATTCATGACCAACAAACCCTCTTACCCTTCATTGTTCGCTGAGGCTTCTCGAGCCTCCAATCCACAACCATAACTACCTCTTGGCCCTCCTGTAAGATTCAAATAGGACCCTTGGTCCTTCCATTACAATTGGGATATATTTTTCGTTATGTTTGCTCAGAACACAGATAAATTAGGCTTATTCTTGGCATATTCTCAAATGAGAACTTGGTTCCTAACCACAAATACATTCTTTTTCAAACTTGGTTGTTTCATTGCAAGGAAAAGTATCCCATGAGCAAGCTGGATCCTAGAACACAAACCCCAACTTGCTCCTTGA
The DNA here is from genome assembly GCA_031772625.1 of Pinus tabuliformis. Taxonomy (NCBI): domain Eukaryota; kingdom Viridiplantae; phylum Streptophyta; class Pinopsida; order Pinales; family Pinaceae; genus Pinus; species Pinus tabuliformis. The sequence goes on along the minus strand of CM062818.1, from coordinate 1,580,863,973 downwards.
GAACTTGATTTTCTTTGGCTAAATTATTCTTGAGAATTTTCACTAGGATGGATTAGATCATGATCTCCTTAGCATCCCATCTCAATCTTCAAGCTTGACCTCCACATGGACTAAGTATTTCCTTCAAGCTCCTCAATGCTTTCCAACAATATTAATGAGAGAATAGTCCTCTTACTATACTTTTGAAGAAAATATTACCCTTTGTCTTCAACCACTGGTTTCTAGACACATGTTCCTTGAAACAACTTGTATGCTATCCTAACTTCCACTAGAACTCGTCCTCTTTTATCAACCTTCAAGTCTCAAATATTTCCTATAATAACACTTATGCCTTCTTGTAGAATATTTCAGACCCTGTAGTATACTTCATACCTCTATAATATCCTTCTACAATATACTTTGTATCTTCGCAATATACTTCAGACCTTGTAGTGGATTGTATCTTGGATTACTATAACAGAGTTCAACAAACCTTTGGATCTTGTAGTAAGGTTTAGACTTCTATAACAAACCTAAAATTGTGATATGTGAATGAGTGCTTGAAAAATGTACTTGATTGGCCTTGATATGCTTCCTGTACTCCTTTTCTAATGTAGACATGAGAGATATTATTACTTCTCCTTCAAAAAACTAGGAATTCGGCCCATAGCTACTAGGCTGATACACTTCGTCCTTGTCACTATATTAGCCACAAAAAATGATTACTATAACTAGTCCAAACATCCTATTAAGGTGTTGCACTTCTCCTTGGTCTAGATGTTACGGTGTCATAGTGAGAACTGTTATTCTTCAACAACAATAACAGAATGTGATCTTCACTTTCCATCCATTAACCAAAGCTATGATACCATGTTGATAAATTGAGTTTCTTACATATTAGGGTGGATTTCTGTTTCATGATAGTTTCTTATGAATTTTGTTTGATTCTTATTAGTCTTATTATGTTTTTCTTCATTAGATAATTACCAAAATGTACATGAAGATCAAAACACAAGATGTAGGCTCGATGCCAGGGAAAAACCCCACAAGGGGGAAAACCAAATGAATCCTCTTGTTATAGAATCAGATCAAAGTGAGATACCCCAAACCGAAGACCAAGACAAATACCTCCATAAGATCCCTAAGTTATCCCTCCAATAACTATCACAAACATGCCTTTAGATGCCTTGTCTCATAGAGAAATTTGGCCTCCCTATAGCTCATATTTTATAAACATCCCGATCCTCCTATAGTTCAAATAAGTACATTCCTTCTATGGCTCACAATATTGTCCTTTATATTTTGTATTTCCGCAATTAAGGTAGTCCTCCTTTAGCTTGCATATCACTACAAAAATATTGCCTCAGGAACCCACAAATTTTTAGATCACATATCATAGGAAAACTCGCATTCTTCAAGATTATTTTTTCATATAAAACCTGCATATATTCCATATTCCATATCACATAAAAAAACTCGCTTATATGCCTTCGAAATTTCCAATGACCTTCAACGAACTTACTTACCTTTTGGTGGAGGATTCACGCCAATATATAGTTGTTTTTCAATGTGAAGGGTCACATTTGTTAAGTAGGCTGACTTGACCATCTAGAGCATTGACTTGGTCTTATGGAGGACAATTTGACTCTTTTTAACTTAACAAAAAATTATTTCCTTTTCTTACAAAGACTCTAAATGGACTTTGACTCAAATTCAATTATTTGACTCAACAAAACCTAGAAGCATGAAGAACATGCTTAACTAAAGAAATAATAATAATATAAATCTTTTTCTTCTTTTTTCTTTTGATACAAGTACAAATATAATTATGAAGACTAGACCTAGTTACTTTTCCAACAACTTCCCCACTCCCAATATAAACACTTGATATAGCTGCCTTCGATGCTCTAATCTCCAATGGGCCAAAATTCCTTAAGATGAAGCCCTCATGCTCTGTCAAAATGATTGAGGATATTCCGAAAGTAGACATCAATGCTTCTTAGTCCATAATAAGGGCTCTTCAGTTTGTAGAACAAGGTTTAGTGTGCTAGTTCATGGCGATTTGTTCTTCCCCTCACTCCTTGAAGTACTGCATAAATAAACTTAGAAGCCATTAATAACGAGTTAAGCTTCCTCTTCTTTTTTAGGGAGAGGATTTTATACCTTATTATTTAACAATAAGGAAGACTGAGATCTCATCTTTAGAAGTAACCCTTATTTCATTGGTGCCCAAGGTCTCTATTTAGATCGATGAAGCACAAATTTTAACCTGAATTGTGATGTTTCTTCAATAGTTCCGGTTTGGGTTAAAATCCCATTCCTTCCTCTACATTATTGGAATGATGCTACTTTAAAAGTATTGGTAATGCCTTGGGTAAGTATATGTGTAGAGCCACAAGAGGGTTTCTTTTCTTACACCACAATTTATGTGGAAGTAGATTTGGACAAAGGGATTTTGGCCATAATAAAATTTCAACTTGGATAACGGGTCCCATATACAAGATTTCGATTATGACCAACTTCCTTTTAAGTTCAAGTTTTTTCATTAGTATGAACGCTTTGCTAGAAGCTAAAAAAAGAAGATTGAGGAGCAATATAATCAGGTGGAAGAATGAGATCAATGGAAACAACCCAAAAGGTGAAGAGGACCATCCAAATTGACTAACAACTAGCCACAACAAATCAATCTAGTAGGGAACAAAGGAAAGGTCCCACCCTTTCCAACCTAAGTGAAATCATCTTCGCAAGATGGTATAATAAATTAGGGTGCAGTGAAGGCTAATAACAATAGTTTCAAATTCCTCAACCTGGTTGAAGAGGAATGTGATATTACCTCAAGAAATGTCCCTCCCTCTCGTAGGAAGGAATCCAAAACCTATCTTGTTCTTCTTCATGACGGCTTTCTGCCACTTGAGGACGCCGCTATTGATGACCCTCACAATTGAAAAATCAATGTTGAAACTCCCAAGGGTCTCAAATTTAATTATCTACGCAAGGTTTGTAAAAACTTAAGAGGGGTCAGAACTATATGTGCAACATGAACTATCTTCTTCTTATGTTGATATTTGTGTAGGAGGGAAGTATTGAAAGGAAGTTTAGATGCAGAAAGGCCAAGCTAACTAAGCAATGTTATAGGGAAAAATAGATATGTAGAAATTATTTGCAGAAAATGAAAAGACACACACATATATGCTACTTACAATGAAGGAAAACACTCTTCTATGATGTTTGCAATAAATATAAAAACACACTCACTAAAATGAAGGACTAAGAATTAAAATGCTAATTTGTAGGAAAAAGAATATTCAGAAAATAGTTGAAAAAGGCATCTATGAGGTCTCTATACTTCCAAGTTTCATTATCAATGTCCCAGAGGTATTGTAATATGTCAAAGAGGTCAAACCACGTGTTTATTTCAAATCTTAGTGAGAAACGAAGGTTGGTTATAGGCTGCTACAAGAGTCCCTGTTTTTCTATAGGAGAAAATCCAATGAGGATGTAAACCATATAGAATGCAAATCAAAGATGAAGAAAAGTTGTGGAAATGTTAAGAAATGATGACATTCATCTAACAAAAGCTAAATGAAACCTTATTCAAGGTTATCCTTATGAAATTAATATCTATGTGTTTCATGTAGCTGTAAAACGAGTTACACAACAAAACAACAAGCAAAAAAATATATAACAACAAGAGAAATACAATGAGGGAAGACTTGAAATTGCATTAGCAAGTGTTATTATTGCTAACAACTAAATAAATAAATTATAAGAAATAATTGTTTGAAGTACCCTATACTAACCAAATGGGAATGAGTAGTCTAGTTTACTTAATGTTTTGATTCCTTCAAATCACTCCAAGTGCAAGGGGAAGAACATACTAGTCAAGAAAGAATTAAGAGAAACTCTTGTGTGAAGTGTAGTGGGTGCAAGGTAGTAAGTGGCCATCACAATGTGTGGTATATTGTAGAGATGTGAATATCAATGATCCTTTTTATTCCAACTTAATTAAGCTATGTGAGTGTGTATAATGTGACACTTTATTTCCCCTACTTACACTATGTGATTTGTCCTTTATTCCTAAAGGGAGACAAAAATTGGCTTCAAGATGTTTTTAATCCCCCCAAATCACTATGCGTGCAAGGGGGAGAGCATACTGCAAAGTTAATTTCACAACTTCAAGTCTTGATTCTACAATTGATCAATGTGAAAGAAAGACCATCCATGTGGGAAAATAAAAAAATTATTCTACTTTAGCGGTCAACTGAAGTTACAAGTGTGCAGATATGGTTGAAAGTTGAGGGGGTCTAACATAACTATAGAGTTGGTTCTACATAAAACCACATTCCTATTTTTTTGAGAACTAACTGGATTGTCTTTGACTTGAAAAAGCCTACAAATTTTTTCAATACAAGCCTTAAATGAAACCACAAAAGGATGAATAGAAATAATGGAATGGATGAGAAAGAGATTTGAGATGGAGAAAATCCTACACACAACAAAAATTAGAGAAAGAAGCTTGTGGAGTTGCTAATATGCTATTAGGTTTTTGGAGTGAAAGTGTTCCAAAATTACATCCTATGTAAGTTGTTGTTTCCTACATAGAGAAAGTACGAGTTGATCAGTACACAAGAAAACAAAATAACAAGCAAATTAATGAAATCTAACATGAGATATTAACACTACAAAACAAAATAAAAAACATAGAAAGAAAGCAAGAGTCTAGGAAACAAGGAATCTCTTTACTTACATAAAATGGATACAACCTCTCCTAGAAACGCTAAAGGGAGACTTGGAAACAATGGATCCCCAGCTCTCTAAAGGAAGATTCCTGCATTCCCTCTCATGCAGTTTTGATTCTCCCCTCAAGAAGTTTCTTCAACACACTTTGAATGGAGAGCTCCAAGAATACAAATTAATGACAATTGGGAGGTAATTTTGGTAACATAACCTTCTAATACTTATCTCTTGTAAATGGTTCCTAATTGATGGTATCTATAGGCCAAGGCTCATGGCTTGTCTTATTTTGGCTCATTGATGATATTTGATCATTGAGTGAGCCTCTCATCTTGGTAAGAGACAAGAGGAGTTCTTTGGAGGCCCCATAACTCTCCCTTAGTGGTGTTGAGGCTCAAGAATGAATCCCATGTCCTTGTATTTTCACCTACTAGGGGGGATTTAAGGTGAATTTCCTTACACATATTTAAAATGTCACTTCCTATGGATAGATGTGGTTTTTGAAGTAATAGTCCTGATGATATGTGCAAACTTGATGTTGGTTTTTCCATGGCATTCAAGAAAAGTTTATGTCTAAGATAATGATAAAAAACACACTCAAACTCCACAACATAAGCACTTTTCACAATAGAAAACATATAACAATGAATCAATCTCGTGCACAAGACAATTTTTAACCCACAACTTGTTATATTACAAAATTTAATATAACAAACATAGGGATCTCGTACTAGAGATCATGACCCTTACATACAACCCTGATACAAGAATTACTAGGGCTTGTTATTAACAACTACGATTACCAATCTATCCATGAAAAATGTACACTTGAATTAATTTCTAAAGGAGTTATTTAATAAGTCCTTTTGGTCCATGTACCTTGAACACATATGGCAGGTCCTTTACCACCTCTTCTACTGATCAGTGCAAAATTTTGCAACTTCAGAAATCTTGCATCTCCAACCATCCAATCTTCCACTATAAATATTTTAGCTACTTATATAAGGATGAAACATAGGCTCACAGATCTCCCCTCTATTAACCCTCTTGCTCCACCAATATGTCTACTCATAGGTTCTTTACCAAAGTTGGCTTCTCACAGTAGATAAGTGCATCTATCCACTACATACACACCCACGAGAAACATTGTTCATAAATTCATTTGTGAATAGAACTCAATTGCTTTCACACAATGTCTTAGATTCTCCAAGGTCACTTTCATAAGGTCTTCCAAGCACAACCCACTTAACAATTTCCTTTTCTTCTCTAAAGGATCACATTATTAGGGTCTTTTTCAAACTTCCCTCTTATTACTAAGATGCCTCCTTTCATTGACTGAACTAGGGCACACATTAACTTACCACTTACAACCACTATACAACCGTAAAGATAGTTTATCTAGGGAACTTTAGATAGCCCACCCAACAATGACAATACTTCCCTTTGTAACTGTACTTAAGGCTTCCTAATCTGTTGTCAAATGCACCTAGGACATACCTCATTACTTTTAGTATTCTACTTCACTTCATGAAAACACTTATTCCATTGTGTACGACCCTACATTTTTCCTACTAACTTTCACTATTATTTCTAGGATTTGGATTCTTTTGGATATGCTATCGCCATAGAATACTCATGCAAATCCACTTAGAATTTGTGGCCTTGTTTGCATAGATATATTACCATCTTGAATCTTGGCCCTACCTCTTATCCACATATTTTGTGTAAGAACTTCAGTGTAGACTTTAGGGAAGATGTAGTTGACTAATCACGCATTGAGGCAACCCTGAACTAGGGCATCAAGCCATTGTCCTAAACCCTTAAGACAAACTCTCCAACTAGCAACGAATCTCCACAAACCACAACCTTCACGCAACCCTTACCACAAACTTTACTTACCTCAGATTACTTGTCAAATCCTTTGACAAACCTTGATCTTCATCTACAAGTCTATGAACTATATCTCACTACTTGTAGCAACCCTTAACCTTTCCCAACAAACCCTTATTTACTTAGTTTTCCACTAAGGCTACTTCAAGCCTCTAATATGCAACCAACGAGGTTCTCGGTCTAAGCATCCAACAATCATGTGCTTCAGTCACTCCTCCTATAGTATAAATCCCTTGGCCCTCTTTTCCTCTCATGAAACAAAGAATATTAGGACTATTTTAGGCCTCTCCTTCCATAGGACTAAACTTCCAACCTTATATAATACTCAATTTCCAAAACACATAGAAAACATTCCATGATCTTAGCAAATTCGAACAAAAACATACTTCCCTTCTTTATTGTAGCTCTCTTGATGGTTCACACACTTGACTTGAGGTCTTCTTGAGATCTTGTTGCACTTAAGGATGATCAAATGACATGCATATCTTCTCTACTTATAGTAACTATGAAAGTGACCTTTAACCCCCAAGAATTATGACATAAACTCTAGCTCATTTGAGTTTTCTTCATGAAACCTCAACTAACATTAGAAAGTAGATTTCTCTCATTTTATTCACCACATCATCAAACCCTTAGGTGTTACTTATCCATTTAAAGGTTCCCCACTTGATTTTTATTATTAAACAATTATTTCTCTACTTGGTTTCATGCCCACAACTTTGGGTGAAAAACCCACTACTTGGGTACACTACCCACAAACCACTTTGTGGATCAACTTCTCCCAAACCTAGTACCCTAGGGTTGTGGGAGTACCTCCCAAGCTACACAAATCAACACTCCCTCTTAGCAAGAGAGGTACTTACACCACTCAAAAGTATCTCTTCATCGTCAGTGACACTAGCCCAATCTCTGGCGTTCACCACTGTAGCATACCCTATAGAATGAACCACACTCGTCTCAGTAGTGTCTCTGGCTCAATATTGTAAGAACATGAGGATTAAAAATTCCATAGGGAATATCCCTTTGAAGCTAGACTCCCTATGAGTCTACACAACCTCCATTAGCTCACCCTATTATTGAACTTGTGTCCTACAAGATTAGTCTGAGTTGCAGTCGAACACTGGGCCTCATCACCACCGCAACCTAGTTCAATAAGCAATCTCATCCTCCTCGACCAAACACCTCACGTGCACATGGCTCTAATCTCAGATGTGCAACATCATGACCCAATGAAGATACTAGCATGCCATAATCTCATCCATCACATGAAGTGTAACATACTCCTGCCACATTTACCCAAGCTAACCAGCCTACAGGGGTAAACACTTGATTACGAGTTACTATGATATGATTCAACTACCTAAGTATAGTTAAGGAAGTGGAATCGATGAACCAACACTTTATGGACCTCCCTCATGTGCTACAAGACTTGCAGGAGCTATTCTACCACTTCAGGTGCCCAAAGCTTGATTTAACCTAGCCTTTCAATGAATTAAACCCCTAGTTTCTCCCATGAAAGGCCTCCATGCGACTGGAACCCTTAGTCACTCTCACAATGCCTGCAAGGGAGATACTGCAGTATTTTTCAACTAGTTCTGTGCTAGAGACTGCAATATTTAAACCACTTTTTTAGGGCTAGTCTCAATACCATTTCCCAAAACTTGATGAGACTTCCAAGAAAATAAATGACACCAAGACAAGGCCTCTAACACAAAACTTGATTAAGGGCATGACCTAAGAAGCCTAACCATGACAGACATTTCGTAGAACACATCATGAACATGCAATCTACAGGTCATAATAACATATATGAGAATAGGGGTCTCATACTTATCTATGATTCATAAATAAGCATTCATGCCTTATCACATTAGCTGCATTATCATCTATTAGGTCATATATTCACTTTTCATTCATTTATCAACCAAAACATGATGAGAACCATAAATTATCACTATCTTAAGACATGCTTATAACCAACATATAAACAACATAAATAATAAGGATACAACAACCATAAAATCCACATATAAACCAACACATTTACACATGAAATACCAAGGAGAAGGAACTATTATTAATGAATACAAAAGACAACTGAACCACCCGACCAAAGATTGGCTTAGCCAAATCTTTCTTTAAGCCAACCACCCTCGTGCCATATTCTAGGCATGAATGTAGGAATCACAAAAAAAAAAGAACAAAATAAGCATGGATGCCACCATATTTCTCCACCTACACCATGACGAATTTTACTCTCTCATAGTCTTTAGGATTTACTGTAATCCATAGTCTGATTCAGGCGTCACTATGCCATAATCGATACACCACCCTCCAGGCTTTACCGTATATCCTACCATTCACCACCAAGGATTCATAAGCTTGATCAAGAGAACCCACCTCCAGGCTTTACCGTATATCCCTCCATTCACTAGTCGAGGATTCCTAGGCCCAACAAGGTAACACAAAATTTGGCTTTACCGCAACCCACAGTTCAGTTAAGGGGTCACTAGGAAAAGGCTTTACCACAATCCACAGTCCGATTCAGGGATCATTAAGCCATGTGTTCTTCCTTCTAGAGATCCACCTCACTCGGTTTCAAATCCATCTAGCAATCCAACTCAACCAAAACATGAGAACCCCATCACACCATGGCTATCCGAAAATGGCAAGGCTAGGCTGAAAAAAATTATCATGCCAAAGCCCATGCCAATGAAAAAAAGAGAACCAAGAACACACATGCATAACCATGCATGCCAAAAATAGCATGGAAGTCACACATCCAAATTGATACCTGTAAATAATCTCATTATAGTTGTTAGATCTTGCTCTTCCTTGCTTGATATTTGCTTTTCTTTGCCTTATTTTATTTTCTTGATCCAATCCTTAATTGCCCCAAGAAAACTATAAGTGTCCAAGGGTGTGAGAGAGAGAGAGAGACAATAAATAGAGAGCTCCAAAACTGAACGGACCAAATTCTGTCAAGTGATCATCAAAAGTTTTTTTATTAATGAGGCCTCTATTTTCTTCGATTTCCATTATTTTCCTTAATTTTTCTCCTCACATGCAACCTGTGACCTTTCACCTTCCTTTTCTCCTAATTTCCATTACTTTCATAAATAAAATACCAATTATTGCTTCATGCCTTTCCAAAGCCTTTGTCATTGCCTTTTGCAATTTCCTTTAGCCATAATAACTGAGATGAACACTCACTAGGATGTTTTTCTAACCATTCAACTTGGAATACATGTTCCATGACCTTGGTCTCATATTTATTTTTTTACATGAATTTTTACCATAGTAGTTACAAAACCCTCCCCCTTGGGGGGATACCGTCCTCAGTGTTCAATCACACCTATAAACCAACAAACTGCTAAAAATAAAACATACTGCCTGTGGAGCTTTATAACACAACTCATTATAGTATTTACAATGACATCCTGCTGAAAACATAACAACATACCGCTTACTAGAGATTCATGTTGAAAATGCAACAAGAAAATCCTAATTTAATTTCAACCTTGAATTAAATTAGGAATAAAATTGTAATTCCACGTCACATAACAAGTTGTATCAGTTAACTAAGTTAATTTGATTTAGTTGATTGAGTTAATTCGATTTGAGGTTCTAACTTGAGTCATGTAGAGTGTATCCTACTTTATAGGAGCCCTGGTTGAGTTTATATTGAGCTGTAATTAATTAATATAGTTTAACTAAGTTAAAGTCAATTAAACTAGTTCCAACTAATGGAGGAACTAGTAGTAGGTTAGACAGTGGGGTATCGCTTCATGTGTTCAACTAGTTAACTAATGATTCGCTCATAAATAACTCATGCATGTTAGATATGAGAGTTACCGAGTTGAGATTGGAGTTCAGGGACAATGTACTATTAATTTTATAATCATCCAAATTGTACAGGTGGTGCATGCAGTCATAGGAAGACCTATGAGGATCACAAAATTCCAATTGAGGAATTTCCCTAATGAATAGGGGCTAATTCCCAAGTAAACAATGAAAGGAAATAGGGACTTGGGAAAGCCAAAATTTTGTTAAGTATTGGCCTAGTCTTGTCCAGGAAGTTATGAGACAGATAGAGATAGTGTAGAGGTTGCTCAGGCTTGAGCATGTAATCTTATTACATTTTCTAACTAATGAAATATACAGATAGCATGGGTTTTTAGCTGTGGCTTTCCCCAGGAAATCATTATGTAATGTGTTGATTGAATACTTTCTCTTGTATGCTTCGTGATTTCATGATCGTTTAATGATTACCGCTGATGAGTAGAGTAGATTCAAATCTATTGTTTTAGTAAATTAAAATTATAAGTTTGAATCTACAAGGAATTTCTACATGTTATCATCGAAAAAATCTTTCTAGAAGAGGAGAATACGTGTTTGTCTTTTGCAGGTGAAATCGAATTTGCAGTATCATTCTTTAGAGCTGAGGGATGTCATTCTAAGGATTGAGACTTGAATATGCCCTTCAGGGTTTTTCAAACCATATTTCTTGGAATGAAAAGATGGAGGCAGTGTTGGAAGATAACATGCTTATAGAATTCATAGACAAATATATTCCTAAGCCTCCAACAAATGATGCTAAAGATCTGGGAGAGTAGAGAAAATGTGTTGCAAAAGCGAGAAGGATTATCCTAGAAGGAGTTCAAGATCATATTGTCTCGAACCTCCATCGTAAGGAGACTCCATATGTAATGTGCAAGGCCTTGACATACCTGTTTCAAAACAACAATGGCCACATGAAGCTGGCACTGAAGGACAAGCTCAGGAATATCAAGATGGAGAAGGGTGACATAATACCAAAGTACTTGAAGAAGTTCACCCAATGTCAGGCTGAGCTTTTAAGTGTTGGTGTTATAGTTTCTGAAGATGATCTAGTCAGTTTAGAACTTATAGACCTTCCCAAGCACTGTCACATCTACTAGGATTCGGTAAATGGGAGGGAGAAGCTACCAGACTGGGAACATTTGTGGTCCGACTTGGTGTAAGAAGAGATTCAACAAAACAATAGAGATGGATCCTCATCTAAGCATGATGATGAGGAGAATTGTGCCTTAGATAGAAAGGCAAAGAAATGGAAAGGGAATTCTTCACATTCCAAATCAAATTCCAATCAAGGCAGTAAGAAGAAGGATTTGTCGAAGATTAAATGTTTTCATTGTCATGAACAAGGACACTATGCCACGAAGTCTCTACATAAGAAGCTCGACAAGAAGCCCTCGAGAGGAGCAGCAGGTGAAGCTCTTGCTTCACAATTCAAGTTGGATTTCACCCTCGTCGCTTGCATGGTGACATCGGTGATGGGTAGCGTGTGATATCTAGATAGTGGAGCCTCATTCCATATGACCAGAAACAAAGAATTCTTCAATGGCTTGGAGGAGAAGGACCTCCATATGCAAATAAAAATGGGAGATGATGGAAGTATAGTGTGACCGACATCAGTACTATTACTTTTGCAGAGTGAGTCTGGTTCTCCTCTCACATCAAAATGTGTCATGTATGTTCCGGGTCTAAAGAAAAATTTGTTTTCACTTTCTATGTTGGAGGATCATGGATATGATGTGATATTTAGCAAAGGAAAGGAATTCCTTCAGAACATAGCCTTACGAAAAGTGAAGTGAATTAGGGTTTGGGTGAAGAACCTCTACAAATTGGATGTAGAAGACTGTGTTGCTTTGAGCACAAAAGCAGAGAAGGTGCAGAGCCGAGACATCAATAAATTGTGGCATAAAAGATTTAGTTCACTTTCACCACTAAGCTTTGAAGATCATGCAATGGATTTCTATAGGGATTCCCAAAGGTGAATTAGAGCAAAGGGATACATGCAAAGGGTGTACATTGGGGAAGTACACCAAAGCCACCTTTCATGATAAGGACAGTTGAGCACAAGCTATCCTTGAAAGAATTCACTCATTTGTGTGTGGACCCTTCTCGATAGCCTCGACCAAGCACAAGTATTATGTAATATTTATAGATGATTTCTCACGTAAGTGCTGAATTTTCTTCATGCAGAAGAAATATTAGACATTCTCTAAATTTTGTGAATTTAAAGCACTTGTTGAGAAAGAAACTGGTAGGAAATTGAAGGCTCCTAGGAGTGATAAATATGGAGAATATGTGTTGAATGAATTCAAGAACTTCTGTGCATCAAAAGGCCATCAAAAAGAACTAATAGCACCCCAGAACCCACAACAAAATGGTGTTTTTGAAAGGAAGAACATAAGTAGTGTGGGAGCTATAAGGACAATGTTACATGATCAGGGCCTACCATTGCACTTGTGGGATGAAGCATGCAATGAAACTGTATATTGTAGAACATAAGTCCTCATCATATTCTCAGGATAAGTACACCAAAATATTCTTTTCAGGTAAGAAAATAGATGTGGCACACTTTATAATATTTGGTTCATTAGTTTACTGTCTTGTTACCAAGGATGCAAGAAAAAAGCTAGAACCGACAACTAAGTTGGGCATATTTGTGGGGTACACTGATACACCTCAAAACTATCGGGTGTGCCTTCCATCTCACTAGATGTTAGTGGTTCATAGAGATGTGAATTTTGATGAAGAGAAGGCCATGAGATGTTCCCTTGAGATGGAGCTTTATTTGCATGCATATGAGAAGATTTTAGTTCCAAAGGAAGAACCTAAGGATGATGTGGAGCAACCACATGCATAGGAACAGAGAGTGGAAGAACCCACTCACGGAGAGACTTCCAGAGATGGAAGAAAGTGCACCAGAGAGGTTTGAAATTTGATGCATGATGCTAGAGATTATGTAGGAGCACCCACATCACAACGTAGGTAGAGGAGGCCACCATATTGGTACACTAACTACATGGCTCTGATGAGCGAGAGTGTAGAGTTTGAGCCATCCTCATTCTAGGAAGCAGTGAAACAAATAGTATGGGTTGATGCCATGGTAGAGTAGTATGAATCCATTATCAGAAACAATGTTTGGGAAGTGGTCCCAAGACCAACAGACAAGCCAGTGGTGAGTTCCAGATGGCTCTAAAAGGTAAAGAAAGTAGCAGATGGGAGTGTGAAGAAAAACAAGGCCATATTTGTGGTGAGAGGGTTCTCTTAGGTGGAGGGAATTGATTATGAGGAGACCTTTGTTCCAGTAGCAAGGTACTCTTCAATCAGATAGATTTTAGCAATTACAACACATACGAGATGGAAGATACATCAAATGGATGTGAAGACAACATTTCTCAACAAAGTGATTGAGGAAGAGGTGTACATTAAGCAGCAGGAAGGATTTGAGACCTTCAACAGAGAGTCACATGTGTGCAGACTCAAGCGAGTGTTGTATGGATTCAAACAAGCACCTCGTGCTTGGTATATCAAGATTGATAGCTATTTCACCAGCTTGAGCTTCACCAAACATGAAGAAAATGCAAACCTTTACCATATTGTGGTTGAAAGTAAATTATTGATTATATTATTATATGTTTGATGGTTTAATTATAACAGGTGATGAGAAGCTGGTAAATTCTTTCAAATAGGATCTTGCAAGAGAATTCGAGATGAAGGACCTAGGGCTCATGAATTATTTCCTTGGTATGGAAGTATGGAAAGGGGATGAGGAACTATTTATCTCTCAGGGAAAGTATTCCAATGAGACACTGAAGAAGTTCCACATGAAGAGAAAAAAATGCATGGAGACTCCTCTAGCAAAGAATTGGAGGAAGAAAGATGCTACTTCAGGTGAAGTAGTGGAGGCTACTACTTATAGGCATCTTGTGGGTTCTCTTATGTATTTGGTGAACACATGACTGAACATATGTTTTGTAGTTAACTAGCTTAGTCAAGCAATGGTTAAGCCAACCAAACTCTATTGGAAGGCAGCTAAACATGTGTTGAGATACCTAGGAGGCACAACTTAGTTTGGTCTTTGGTACACATAAATAGAGGGAGTGAAGCTTCAAGGCTTCACAGATACATATTTGGTAGGGATTCCATCCAACAGGAAGAGAACATCAGGGGGAATCTTCATTGTTGGGTCAGGAGTAGTTTCTTGGTATGAAAGGTAAGTAGAGATCAGTTACACTCAGTTCAACAAAAGCATAATACATGGATGCTAGTCAAGCAACTTGTGAGGCTATCTAGATGAGGAAGATCCTTGTTGGTTTATTTGGTCAATAGATGGATCCTACAATGATTTACTGTGAAAATCAGAGTTATATCAAACTCTCTAAGAATCTAGTTTTTCATAATCGGTCCAAGCATATCGACATCTAGTATCACTGTCTACGAGATTGTGTGTAGAGGAGAATCATGTTGCTAGAGTACATTCCTACAGAGGAAAATGATGCAGATATTTTGACAAAGGGATTGTCAAGATGAAAATTTTAGTTTCATAAAGGTGGGATTGGGGTAGTAGATAATCCCTTTCTTGTTGAGAGGGAGTGTTGAAAATGCAACAAGAAAATCCTAATTTAATATTTTTCCTTGAATTAAATTAGGAATAAAATTGTAATTCCACATCACATGACACTTGTATTAGTTAACTAAGTTAATTTGACTTAGTTGTCTCAGTTAATTTGAGTTGAGGGTCTAGCTAAGTCATGTAGAGTGTCTCCTAATTTATAGGAGCCCTAGTTGAGTTTATTTTGAGTTGTAATTAATTAATTCAGTTTAACTAAGTTAAAGTCAGTTAAACTAGTTCCAACTGATGGAGCAACTAGTAGGAGGCCAGACAATGGGGTGTTGCTTCATATGTTCAACCATTTAACGGATGATTCACTCATAAATAGCTCATGCATGTCAGATCTGAGAGTTACTCAGTTGATATTGGAGTTCAGTGATAGTGTACTATTAGTTGTATAATCATCTAAATTGTATAGGTGGTGCATGTAGTCAAAGGAAGGCATATGAGGATTGCACAACTCCAATTGAGGAATTTACCTAATTAATATGGGATGATTCCCAAGTAAACAGTGCAAGGAAATAGGGACTTGGGCAAGCCAAAATTTGGTTAAGTATTGGCCTAGGTTTGTCTAGGAAATTGTGAGATAGTTAAAGATAGTGCAAAGGTTGCTTGGGCTTGTGAAAATTATTGTAATCTTCTCATATTTTATGACTAATGCAATATATAGATAGTAGGGGTTTTTAGTTGTGGATTTCCCTAGGAAATCATTGTGTAATTTGTTGATTGAATTATTTCTCTTGTATGCTTCATGATTTTGAGATCATTTAATTGATTCTACTAATGAGTAGAGTAGATTCAAGTCTATTGTTTTAGTAAATTACAATTTTCAGTTTGAATCTACAAGGAATTTCTACACTTTATAACATAACTCATTACAATATATAAAATAACAAACACATATACTCGTGCACATTTGCATCAACCAACAAATAACCTTATTGCCTATGGAGATTTATAAATCCATCTCGATACAATATTTAAAATTATATACATGTATACACATATGCACATTTCCTCAACCAACAAATAAAATAATACGATGCCTACATCTGCAACAAGGGAATCTAGAGGCTCACACCTCCACCCTCAAAAGTAGTACCCAGATTCACCTCTATGCATCCAAGTTTAGCACTAAAATCTTGCACCACTTGTCCTCTCAGTGAACAATTACCAACTCATTGTTCTAGGGCACTCTCCCAATGTGCATTTGATTGCATCTGTTAATGCTAGTGACCAAAAAAAAATGTATTCCCCAACCTTCCCTTCTTTGATACATAGTCCCTCAAGAAATACAGTCACTCCCTTCCATGCAGTCACTCACCTTCCAAGTTCGATAGCATCCCCTATCCCGGGTGATCCATCCCTTGGCAAGGCTTCCTCACATCGGAAGGTCAAACAACCAAGGCATATACCTGACTCAAAATCATTATACTGGTCATAGCATGCTCATGACAATCGATGGAAACTATTGGGTATCAGTGTCCCCCAATGGCCCTGCTCTTGAAGTGCTTTACCAACATACTACTGTTTGTTCCAATTCCTTTCACTGGTGCTACTAATTCTTGCAATTAATTTCAACCACTCAAACCAGGCATTTCCAATGCTTTCATGTACTAAGCACATAACTGCCATTAGATTTAAAATAAATCGAAATAATTTCAAATCATAACTCATTGGTAGCTCATCAATAAGGTACACTTGCAACTCTGTTTACTTCCTGTCACAACTAGTAAAACTAACTCTAGACCAAATCATCATGTATAAACATATCACATCAAGTTAACTCAAAACACAATCATCATAGATCAAAATCATGAATCACATGCAATTATCATAAACCATAATCATAGATCACATGTAACCATCATAAACCATAATCATAGATCATATGCATAATACAAGTGAATAAAATACTGATACTTATCCTTTAACCAATCCTTTCCGTATGCACACTAGATTGGTTGCCACACCTAACAAACACCCAATGCCTTATCTTCAACCACGTACACAAACACATAGTGTACACCACATGCATACAACCACACATGACATACAACACTATACAATACATGCACCTACACCTGATATACAAAACATACACCTACACCCGGTGTACAACACAACACAATACATACACCTACATATGGTGTACAACACAACACAATACATACACCTACATCCAGTGTACAACACAACACAATACATATACATACAGAGAGTATAACACAACAAATACACGTCACAACACCACAAATACACAATACACATACATAGTGCCACATGACTGCAACACAACATGTACGACATGAACACTATACCACATGTACAACACGTACACAATACCACCTATACACAACACCACCTACACAACATGTACACAATGCCACATGTACACTGCACCATATGTACAACGTGTACACAATACCATGTGAGCACAACAACACATGCACAACATGTATACGACACCACACGTACATATCACCACATGCATGACACATACACAAAACCACATGTATAACATCTACACAACACCACATGTACAATCATGCACAAAACACCATATGTACATAGCACCAGATGTACAACATGCACACAGCACCATATGTACATCGCACTGCATATACAACATGTACATAACACCATATTTACACAACACCACATATCCAACATGTGCACAACACCATATGCACACAACACCGCATATCCAACATGCACACAATATATTATGTACATAACACAACATATCCAACATGTACATATCACCATATATACTCGACACTGTATATGAAATATACACACAAGTGACAACACCATATCTACAACAGGCACACAACACATAGGTACCATCACTAAATATAAAATATGCACAACATATACACAATAGTAGCACTGCACATCCATTACCACATTGTCTCTCCTCCATCCGTGCTTATCCTAACATGCCACAAATCACATTGATTTCATTCTGCTGATGTATCCCTCATCACTACCTGCCATAAAATATACATAGTATAATCACATAATATTAATTCATATCCATATGATACTAACCTCATATATATGTTAGGGCTACTCTTCCCACTCGATTCCTCATAATCCTAGGAACCTCTTCATGCCATTCACCTGCATAAACAATCATTCCTCCACCAGAATGATCCTTGAAAACCCTGTCAGATAGTGACATATATACATACATATATATATCAATATTTGCATAAAAAAATCACGATCTCGTCAAACAACGACATGCATACATATATACACACATATAGACATCAACATAAAATAATCATGATCCATGATGACTCTGTCAGAGAACGACATGCATACCTACATATATATAAATATATACACATTAGCCTAATCATGATCACAACATAATTACCATATAGCATAAGGTCAAGGTTAAGAGAACTCCCTTTATCTGTTCATAGCATACACAACATTGAGAACAATGGTTCCCAACATAGCTAAGGCATATGATGCCTCAAATCCATTTACTTTACCTTTTTAGTTACCTTTCTCATGTTTGTACTGCCACTGTCCATTTACCACAATGGACCCAAGCAGTCCAACTGACTATCATATTCTTACCTTCAACTGCCCTTACTCATGCAGTGAGCTTCATCCATGTTATAGCTCCAAATCTCACTCTTATGGTTTGTGATGCTGCACTCATGGCCTAGGGCAACCCCTCCTTCCAGACCTGGTCCAAAAATTTAAAAAAACAGTGTTTTATTCCCTATACGCGGCATTTCCCTGAGTTAAACGCGTGTACATGCGGGTCTGTGTATACCCAACCCACGTGTATGTATTAAAACACTTAAAAAAATATATAATTCCTTATTTTCGGGCGGAGATCGCGGGTTTTACCTGCTGGATCACCTGTTAGTGCCCGTGGCCCAACTGTTCCCAACCAACTCCTAACTAAAAAACTACTTTGGAGATGGTATAAAAAGACATCAAAGGGAAGGCCTAAGGGAGAGAGAAAAGAAGAGCAAGATTATTATGCTGAGATTTTCCCCATAGACCAGGTCTGAAGTCCTTGGTGCTTTCTGCACTTCCCCCATTTTGCATAGGAAACCCTTGTTTCCATGTGTATTGGTGATCATTCATCCTTGATATCATCATTGAGTAAGACTTGGAAGGAGCTCTTGTTGGAGGCTTGAGGCTGGAACGAATCCGGGAGGAAGCTTTGCTTGGAGCCTGCTGAAGGTGTTCAGGTGATATCTTTCCGTTATATGTACTTTATTTGCCTTTATATATAAAGAAACACGTCTTTGTTCCCGAAACAATCTTTCTTTATGCTTATGAGATTCTTGTTTTGAATTCTTATGCAAGTGGTTACTTAAAGATTTTTATAACTAACTTTATAGCATAAAGATGGTTTATACATAAGTATTTGTACATGTACTGTTGTGTTCTTTGATTTGTTTGTCTTACAGGTCAAAGGAAGAAGAAGGGAACTCCAAGAAGGGTTTGGACCCTAAAGGCCTTCTCGAACGTAGGACCTTAGGTACATACCCTTAACATTAGAATTTGCCTAAAAGTAAAGATAATGGCTGTGCGTGTGTTTCTTTGAATAAGCAATTTTCAGTCTGGTAGAGTCTTAGCCCAAAGGACCCTAGGGGTACTTTCCCTTCAACCAATCCAGGCCTTACTTTACCTGTCGGGAATCACACAGCTCTCCCCGAGCTCCATTAACTTCCTCCTTCCCAACCAATTCCCAATACCCTCAAAACATAAATGCAAGAACAAGAACAAACAAGAAGAAAAACATGAAAACCAATACCAATATGACATCACAAACAAAGTGCTATGGCCATACACTAGACATACATGAAACTGCAAATCAAGTGCAAACAAATCATGAAATAACAAAAGCACAAAACTAGTAACAGACACCATGTCTCATTTCCCCATGGATTCCCAATGATTCCAAGCGAAAGATCAACCTGAGCCTTCTTCAATATTTCATGGTAGTCTCTTTTGTCATGCAATCCCTACATCAGACTGCCATAAACACATAATTGTTAGTGTATAAATAAATATAACAATACATCAGCTACCTTATCTTGTTGTGACAAGCATGTTTCCTTGTAACTGAACATGTACACCTCTCAAGGAAAAACTCTCAAAGAAATCCAATTCCTTGATGAATCTAGCCATAGATGGAAATAAATTGTTATATCTATCAAAAACATGTTCAAGAAATATAACATATATACACATAATGCCAAACAAAATCAAGGTTAAGAAGACTTCTCATTTCCATGCAAAGCACTCATTCGTTTGGAACTAT
Organism: Pinus tabuliformis; assembly: GCA_031772625.1. NCBI lineage: Eukaryota > Viridiplantae > Streptophyta > Pinopsida > Pinales > Pinaceae > Pinus > Pinus tabuliformis. Next base: position 1,580,843,619 of record CM062818.1, on the reverse strand, counting down.
GGTTTCAAAACAATGCCAAAGGAATTCTTACCCAATTCCTTCATTTTACCTTTTTCCTTGTTGCAATCAAGTCTTACTATGTACTGCCACATCACCTTGCTGTTATTTATATAAAAAATTCAACTATTACCTTGTCATGTTAATACCAAGCATGTTTCCCTGAAACTCCTCACACATGTCAGCCACATGTTCCAAATATCAAGACATCGTGTATATTAATTTGAAATCAACATTTATAAAGATGAATAGTCATGTCATATTCAACAATCAATTCACATTCTTCAGTCATAATACATAATTATACAGCTATCATCCACTTATACTCAAGTACATATCAACTGTCTGAACACATATTATTAGTATAACCATCTTAAAACAATATCATTTCTTCATGCAATCTGATAGACACATACTCATATCACACAATTAACCAAACATTCAAACAACATATAGATGACATAATAGACACCAAACACTCAAACACCAATAGACGACATAACCAAACATTCAAGCAGCAAGTAGATGACATGAGAAAACTCATACCGTAATGTATTTTAGGGGAGGCTATCTTGTTTTCACAATCAATCTATATTAGCATGATATAACTTCAAAACATATCAACTCAAACATAAATAAGGTCATGATATCCACAACAGTAACTAGCTAACATGTTCACATCATAAGCTCATAAACAATTGTCATTCATGCATAACAATCACATATGCATAGTTAGTCTAGATTAGTACAACACACTCTCACCAATATATTAACTCATACCTTAATGTCACAACCATAATCATATGCATAGGTCAATCCAAATTAGAAAAAACCATAACAACATCGAGACCTCAGCTGCAATGACCACAACCATCATGCATATGACCACAATGCATTTAAAAATAAGTTACTATCCTTCACGACTATATGATGTATGTTCATATGAATACATTAATCGAATAGCATTTATCATACATGTAACCATAACAACAATAAAATGACAAGTATATAAGTAACCCTAATTATTATAACAACCATTAACCACATACCTGCATGCCCAACATACAAACCTATATGACGATCTTCTCTTATCCTGAATTCTAGTGCTGCAACCTCACTCTGACAATATGCATCTCCTGCTCTATCTCGGCCAACACATTAGCATCATAACAACCAACAACATCATGATGACACAAACTGCATACAATGACCTAACAATGCATGTTTGACCTAATATACATTCACAAATATAACCATGACAATGCATGCATAACAACATATAGACACTAACATGCTTAACAAATGCCTATACAACTGACATGCATTCATGAAAACCACATCCCAATAACAACATTATCAACTTCCACATGGCGACACAACAACAATAATGACCACCACCATGCATACACAACAAGCACATAATCCACAAACATAAGGAACACATATGCAATCGACATGAATGCATGACCAAAAAACTTCCCATCTAGTCCAAGGGGTGAACCATGCTCTGATACTACTTTTTGGTATCAGATAACACCCAAAGAGAACAAAAACCTGACACCACCCAAAGAGAACGAAACTCACTCCAATACCACTCTGTAACACCCGGTTTCCACATTTACCTAAGCTAACCGGTCCACCAGGGTAAAAATGTGACGAAGAATTACTATGATATTATTTAAATCCCTAAGTGTAGTTAAGGAAGTGGAACCGACAAACCAACACTTTACAGACCTCCCTCATGTGCTACAAGATCCACAAGAGCTAATCTACTACTCTAGGTGCCCAATATCTGAGTTAACCTATCCTTTCAATGAATTAAACCCACATTTGCTCCCATGACAAGGCCTCTATGCAACTAGAACCCTCCATTCACTCCCACAATTCCTACAAGGGAGAGACTGCAGTATTTTTCAGCTAGTTCTGTGCGAGAGACTGTGATATTTAAGCCACTTTTCTAGCGCTAATCTCCATACCACGACCTGAAACTTGATGAGACATTCCAAGACAATAAATGACACAAAGACAAGGCCTCTAACACAAAACTTGATCTAGGACTTGACCTAACCAATCCTAACCATGAAATACATATTTTCAAACACACTATGAACATGTAATCTATAGGTCATAATAATATATATGAGCATAGTGATCTCATACTTATATGAGATTCATAAAGAATCATTGATGCCTTATCACATTAGTTGCATTATCATCTATTAGGTAATATATTCATTGTTCACTCATTTATCAACCAAAACATGATGAGAGCCCTACATTATAACTATCATAAAACATGCTCACGACCAACATATAAACAACAAAAATAATAAGGATACAACAACCATATAATCCACATATAAACCAGTACATTTACACATGAAATACTAAGGAGAAGGAAATATTATTAATTAATGCAAAATCCAACCAGGTTTGGGACTTCCATAAACCACCCGACCATAGATTGGTTGAACCAAATATTTCCTTCAGCCAATCACCCCCATGCCATATTCCAAGCATGAATGTGGGACTGATAACCAAAACAAACCAAATAAGCATGGATTACAACAAATTTCTCCACCTACACCATGAGGAATATTATTATCTCCTGGTCTCTAGGCTTTACCGCAATCCATAGTCTGATTTAGGGATCACTAGGTCATAATCGAGACACCACCCTCTAGGATTTACCATATATCTTGGCATTCACCAGGCAAGGATTCTTAGGGCTGGTCAAGGGAACCCACCTCTAGGCTTTACCATATATCTCACCATTCACCATCAAGAATTCCTAGGCCCATTGAGTCAACACAAAATTTGGCTTTACCACAACCCACAATTTGGTTCAAGGGTCATTAGGCCAAGGCTTTAATGCAATCCATAATCTGGTTCAGGAATCACTAAGCCATGTGTTCTTCCTTTCAGAGATCCACCTCACTCAGTTTCGAATCCATCCAGCAATCTAGCTCGACTAAAACATGAGAACCCCATCACACCATGGCTATCCAGAAATGAAAAGTCTAGGTTGAAAAACAATGTCAAAGCTGGAAAACCCATGCTAATGACAACAAGAGAACCAAGAACACACATGTATAATCATGCATGCCAAAACTAGCAAGGAAATCACACATGCAAATCAATACCTCCAAATAATCCTACTGTAATTGCTAGATCCTTCTCTTCCTTGCTTAATCCTTGCTTTCCTTTGCCTTCTTTGCTTTTCTTGATCCAATGCTGAAGTGCTCTAAGACAACTCTAAGTGTTCAAAAGTGTGTGTGTGTGAAAGAGAGAATAAATAGAGATCTCTAAAACTAAACTGACCAAAGTTTGTCAACTGATCCTTAGAAACTTTATTATTATTATTGAGGCCTCTATTTTATTTAATTTCCATTATTTTCCTCCTCACATGCAACATGTGACCTTTCGCCTTCCTTTTCTCCCAATTTCCATTTTTTTCATAAATAAAATTCCAATTAATGCCTCATGCCTTTGCAAAGCCTTTGCCAATTTCCTTTAGCCATAATAATTGAAATGAACACCCACTAGGATGTTTTTCCAACCATTCGGCTTGGATCCCATGACCTTGGTATTATATATATATATATATATATATATATATATATATACATGAATTTTTACCAAGGCTGTTACATGAAGCCAACTCATCCATGCCAAAGCACCCCATGAGCAGTCCCAACGATCCATGACAAGTCATAAAAAATTCATGAACTACAACCTACCACACAACAAGTTGTTGATCACCAAATTCAACACCAATCCACTACAACTCCCAACATATCTTGTCACCTAGCCAGTCGAGACAACATCTCCATGTCCTTAGTGGAACCTTATGCTCCATGTTCTAGACAATCTTAGCTCCCTCTTAGCTACTTTGTGACACACACTCTGATCCATTGTCCCATCCAATTAGCTTTGGTACCATGTTGATTTTTCCACGACACTTCAAGAATCAGGTTTATGTCTAAGATCATTGATGGACCTCATTAATAGGTAAAAAATAAGGCCCATATGGCTTTCCTTCAGCCTACATTTACCTCTTTCCTCACATTTAATGACATATATTTTTACTATTATATGATTATTAGGAAGATTAGAGGATGATTGTCATATCTCATAGCCTAATGTGATTAATGTGCAAGAAAAGAGTGAATTTGAGTGTATTTACTATGTAAAGATGCATTGGAGGTGGCTAGAGAAGATGTAGGAGGCTTGTGCCCTCCTTTTACTCACCTACAAATTGACTTGCTCCTTGAATTTACTCACCCATAATTCTAAGATCCACTAACAACTGATGCACTTAAGGATTGTGAAGATCTTAGGGAGCTACATCCATATTTCTAAGTATTTTTGGAGGGAAGAAACCCTCTTTCCAAGGAGGCTTCCCTTCAGTCATTTTTGTATAAATAAGGAGGCCCAAGGGCTCAATAGGATTCAAAATTTGGAAGTAGATATGGACTACTAAGAGCTAAGAGCTCAAGCTTGTCAATTTCATTTCTCTCCATGATGTACTTGAACGCTATTTCCTATTAATGAGAATTTTGTTTGTTATCTTCCATATGAGCTTGTTCTAAAGGGCCGAATCCCCTTGGGTTAGGGCCCAACCTAGAGGCTCTAGTCTCTCTCATGTGTATTTTACTTATGCATTTTCTTTCCTAGCAACATTTTCTTCTTTTTTTGCAAGATTTGTTTATGAAAATTGCTTGTGCAGGTATATCTACCAACTCTCTTTGGGAGTGTGGTTGAGGATAATGTATTGGCAAGCCAAAAATATATAGTTGTGTTTTTTTGCAGTTGTTATTAGTACTCTCCTTGCATCTTTGTTTTCTGCAAGCTAGTGATTGGTTGGTATTTTTCTTTGATCCCATGAAGTATAACCTATTGTGGATGCAGTTCTAGTATAGGCTACAATATATTTTTCCTTTCAATGCAATAGTTATATTTCAAATAAAATTCAACTCATCATTTCTTTGTCCTTTCATTTTCTGTAATTTACACTGTTAATATTCTTTATGAGTTTGGCAAGGTTAAATAACTTTCTGTGGTGTGCAGTTACTAATATTGATTTGTAGGGTTAGCATTTCCATTCACACTCCTTATCCCACCATCAACTTCCTTCCTTTGACCTCAACAACTCCCTGAAGGCACTGTTTACCAAGAGTATATTTCTTGTTTATTGAAGGCCACCGTGTGCATTGATTCTTGTGCAAGATGCCCCCCTAAAGGGTACTAGGATTGGCAAGGGTCTCATACATCGTCTACCCTCCGTTGCATTTTGCTACCTTCAGATCACCTTCTCCATCCTCAAAATTCTCTTGGATTCAATCCTGTAGAAAAATAGGGCAATCTTGTAGCATCTTGTAGTAATCTTGTAGCACTGTGTAAACTTGACCAAATTTTCCCTTGAATCTTGGTTTTTTCCTCTCAGCCTTGAATATTTTCCCTTAGACTTTGAAACTATAATTGAGGAAGGAATATGACCACTTAGTAATTTTACCACTACAACACATTGAAGAAATTAGGGTTAGTGGACAAATTTATGAATTGGATAACACAATGATGATTTTCTTGATTACCTCATGAAGTATCTAATGAATTTTGTCACTATATCTAATCTCTTTAGAATGCATTGATTAAATATTGATTACCTATTTTTTTCCCTTTATGAAAGGTATATTAGGTTGGTTGTCTTTGTTCTATGCTTCTTAAGTTAGGGTTTCTATTTCAAGCATTGTTATTTCCATTCCATAGACTAGGTTTCCTTTTAATGCAACATTTACCTTCTGCAAATAGATTAATATTTATAGTTCTGAAAGTGGTGTAGCCTTTACATTCCTGCAAGTAGTGTAGCCTTTACATTTCTAAAAATCAGTTAGAATTTACATTTTAGAAAGTAGCATTTCCATCTTTGCAAATAGAGTAACATTTCCATTTCTGCAAAGTAGACTAGAAATTTTCTTTCATGAAATTTCTTTCCTTGCAAATCTAGATTGAGTTGATAAAGTGGTCTACGTATACATTGGTCTAGTCGATTTCTTCAAAGTGACTTGAGTAGTTCTTAGCCTACTGTGCATACAACACTATCACATGTTAATTTTGTAGGAACCTAGATTTAATAATTAAAGCTGGTAGCCTTAGGAGTTGCAAACTCTTGTTGCAATACTGAGGCTCACCACTTTTTGGTGTTGTTGCTGGGGAGGTTTCTAAGTAGGTCTTGTTTTTGCTTATAGCTATTTTCTTTTCATTTTACTTTTTCTTTGCATCAATTTTTGCTTGTCTTTGAAAAATTCCAAAAAAAAAGAAAAAATAAGGAAAACACAAACATATTTCATACCTCTTAGGATTAGGGATAATCTAGGGAAATTCCTATCAAAAACCCCCACCCCTTCTAGCAGTCAATCATTACTCTTTTTTGGTGACTGTGAACAAAAAAAAACCTTTAGGTGAGCATCCAGAAATCATCACAGGGGAGGAAGAACCCACATCATCTATCCAAAACATGGTTGAGAATAGGAAGAATGAGATTTTTCCTATCTGAGAAACCAATGAAGAGGCCAGAATGAAAATCATAATCCCCATTGCTCTCCCACATTTCCATGGCCTAGATTTTGAGGACCCTGACAAAGTTATGTTTGAGTTTGTTGCAGTTTTTAGAGCCTAAGATTACACTTCTAATGAACAGAAGCTAAAATTGTTCCCTTCTACCATCAATGATATAACCTTATGCTAGTTCATGAGCCTGGAAGGGGGAAACATCACTACTTGGGCTCAAATGAAACAAGCTTTCCATTAGAAATATAGGGACTATTGCGGATCAAGGGAAACCAAGGAGGATATCTTTAGGATGATCTTAGGGCCAAATGAATCTTTAGAGGATTATGAGGAACGATTCCAACTCAACTACAAAAGAGCTAGCTGCACCCTTGACCCAGAATCCTTGAAGCTTTTGCTTCTTCGAGGGATTAGGGAGGATTTGATGGAGAACCTTAATATGTTGTTTAATGGAGATATTTACCAATTGACCTATCAGGACATCATGATAATATTCAAAAATCATTCTAAGGCTTCAAGGAAGAGGGGGAGGTCTAACCAAGGCTTAATTAACCCTTATCCCTCTGCTTCAACAATCAAACATGAAATAGGGAGCATGCTAGAATAATTGAAGAGTGAGATGTTGCACACCTTCACCTTGCAAATGGATAATGTTATAGGCCATTTTGTCGCATCTGGAAAATAGGCTTGCAAACCAGATCAACCATCATCCGTGAACATGCTTTCATCATCCCTCACAAATCCCTAATCATGACCTTTCCAAATAATTGATTTTATGGATCTAACTACCAAAAATAAGTGCTTTTAGTGCCTAATTCACCCTACCCATTTAGATACTTGTGTTTAGCAGTAGGTTGCTCCATTCTACACTAGTGTTGATCAGTAACAACTTGTCCCTTACTAGGGGTGCACTGATTCTAGAAACTTGGGAAAATTAAAAAGGACTCGAAGCTTCCTCTTCCAGAAGCTTCCAGGGATTATTTTAACCATTTACCGTGGATAAGAACTTTGAACCCTATATGATCTTTCCATGGAGACTTCACTTCTTATCCCTTCAGCTCATCCTCCCATCTTAAGTGGATCTCAAGCCTAGATTGGTAAATGGATAAGAATTACTAAACTACCCTCCCTTTCCTATAAATTTACTACCAACTACCACATCAAGGTTGGATTTTTGAGATTGATCATGCCCTCATGTTGTTTCCTTGAATCTAAGAGAGTCATCATCTTCATGCATTAGGTTGACATTGAGTTGTGATTTGTGAAAAGGAAGGACAAGTCAACTTAGGGAGATCTCTACACGATCAGCTACTATTTTTGGTTGTCAACTCTTTCCTATTTCTATTAATACAAATAGTATGCCAATTTCCTATATGTGCTATATTACATTTACATTCATGTATTTCAATGCTTCACTGATCCATTGAATAGAGTAATTGAATTATGTTACATAGTGTTGTGGATCTTTGACTTGTTATGGATGTATGTGGACGTTCTAATTATAGCAATCAGAGCTACGATTGGAGTTTACAAGCGAGGAGGAAAGTAAAGATTATGATACATTCCAAGTAAGCTTCTTTCACGTTCTTCAATTTCTCTAAGGGAAACTCTATATTCTTTTATTTCTATTGTTTTAGACCAATCCATTAGGTATAGGGAAGATACTTTTGTCTGCGATTGTAAAATCCATATAAAAAATTGGCAACCATAAATTCCTTTTATTATGTCAAGCTCGTTAAAAATGAAACAAGGTCCTAGAGCAGAGTTCCTTTTCTTGTGTCAAGCTCGTTAAAAAATAAAACAAGGTCCTGGAGTAGAATTCCTTTTCTTATGTAAAGCTCATTAAAAAATGAAACAAGGTTTACGAGCATATTCTTTTCTTGTGTCAAGCTCATTAAAAAATGAAACATATCTCGTTCCAATTAAAGTCTTTGATTAGATCTCGAAAACTCCCAGTCAAGTCTTTAACTTGATCTCGTAAATGAATCTTCTTTCCATCCACCTATTAGTAACCAATACTCTAATTAGGTGAACAGATGGAGTGTTGAAAAATGGCAACAAGAAATGCTAAAAATAGAAGTGCTAAAATAGCAGTTTGAGTACTAGTGCTGGATTGGGCAACATGGAATGAAAAATGGAAGTGCTAAAAATATCATTCTATTTTTAGCAGTTTAGGATGGATTCCTAATTTTAGTCAGTCCCTGGACTAAAATAGGAAGTAAAATTCGAATTGATATTAACAGAAGTTTGTAAATTAATTAATTAATTCATCTTGAGTTAATTAGTTAAGGAAAAACAAACTTGAAGTCTATGTGAGGACATGCAACAGTTTATCTATTAATTGAGGAATTTATCCATCAGTTAAAGAGATAAGGATGAGTTCTATATTGAGTAGTAATTAGTTGGCTCAGTTAACTGAGTCAAGTCCAGTTATATTTGATTTAAACAATTTGTTTAAATTAAGTAAGTTCAATTAGTTAATGCATGCTTGCATATAACTGTTGCACTTCAGATAACTGAAGATTCTCTCATGAATAACTCATGCTTGTCAGTTTAGACAGAGACCTAGTTGAGATCAGAGAAGGGACAATGCACTATCAGTTGGATGAATATTTTTTCTATAAAGGAAGCTCATCCATGATGAGGATTTATCTCCTTCAAGACTGCGTAGTTGGATAAGAGGTTAGTGAGTGTGTGAAGAGGCCAATTCACACAAGTGGCTGCACTGGACCTCAATCAAAATTACGCAAAGAAATAGGAGGCTTGGAGGGCAGACCAAAGGTTAGATAGAGGCCTTTGACTATCTATGAGCAGCAGAAGCATTGCAGAGAGAGCAAGATATCTTTTGAGTTGATTCTTTTTGTAATACTATCTATATTTCCACTTGTATGATAACACAGAGTTGGGGTTTTAGGCTGAGGCTTTCCCTAGGTAAATTCTTCTGTGTTATGTGTGATTGATTCCTTCTTATCAGTTATATGTGTTCTTATTGATGTTGCTCATGTTTGATTAAGCTTCCGCTAAATTGTTTGTAGAAGTAGATCAAGTGTTTTGCTTTAGTACATTGCATTACCAGGTGATCTACAGGTGGGAATTTCTACATGGTATCAAAGCTAGCTGATTTGTAGAAAAATTCTACATGGTATCAGAGCAAAGGTGATCAAAGGAGAGAATAGTATACTGAGAGGAGATTTCAAAGTTTTGAGTTTTGGGCCGAGAGTTTGCAGAGCAGGTCTGAAAATTTCTATACAAAATTTTTAGAAACAAATAGTAGACTTGGATTCCTTACGAAAAAATACCCAAATTCAAAAAAAAAATCGGCTGAATCAAAGTTTGGATGAGGGAGATATCGTTGATTTAAAATCAACTCTTTTTATAGAAAATTTCATGACAGCGAGAAAGTGGAAACAGATTGGTGTGCTAGCCAAGAACCTATATGCACTTGAGGTACAAGATGCATGCAAAGCCTTGAGGAGCAAGGCAAAGGTTAGATACTTGGTGGTTGAGAGGGAGAGTAAATTACCTCTCAACATGCAGCGCCAGAGTAAGTCTTAGACAATTGTGGAGGAGCCACAATTGGTGAAGCAACTTCAGGAGGTTGTGGAGCAGCAGCAACTAGAGAAGCTGAGAGGAGAGTGAGTGGAGGCATCCACTCATGTAGAGACCTCTAGTAGGGGGAAATTTCAAGCCAAGTGGGCAGAGGGATCACATGCATCCATACATCTAGGTAGGAGGTGGGGCAATGTGGAGTGATCATCCCAAGGAGGAGGGGCAGGATCCTTGAGGTACCCAACCTCTTTGATTCGAATTTGCTATAGGATCTCCGATGAGGAGTAACAGGATTGACTGATTCGGTAGAGACAGATGCAGATGGAGTGGCAGAGAGAGATACAGTGCAAGAATCCCAAGACAACGTAGAGCTAGCAGGCTGCAGCAATGCGAGAGGCACAAGTGTGTTGCATTAGTGCAGGATGACATAGAGAGGTATGCAATAGTGTGAGATGCATGGAGATGTTGCAATAGTGTAGAGGTTAAAGAGGGAGCACTTGTTAGCAGCAAGTAGAGCTTCAGCATCAGAGTATGTTTCTAGCCCAACAGAGAGGTCAATTGGGAGTTTTTTTTGTTCCTAGAGTTGTTGGAGCAACCACACTTGGTAGAAGTGTTGCATGCAGAACATTCCGAAGGTACAAGATTGGGTTCGAGAGGAAGCCTTTCTTGTTGAGAGGGAGTGTTGAAAAATGGAAACAAGAAATGCTAAAAATAGAAGTGCTAAAAATAGCACTACTAAAAATAACAGTTTGGGTACCAGTGCTGGATTGGGCAACATGGAATGAAAAATGGAAGTGCTATTTTTAGCAGTTCAGGATGGATTCCTAATTTTAGTTAGTCCCTAGACTAAAATACGAAGTAAAATTCGAATTTGATATTAACAGTAGTTTGTAAATTAATTAATTAATTCATCTCAAGTTAATTAGTTAAGGAAAAACAAACTTGAAGTCTATGTGAGGACATGCAACAATTTATCTATTAATTGAAGAATTTATCCATTAGTTAAAGAGATAAGGATGAGTTCTATATTGAGTAGTAATTAGTTGGCTTAGTTAATTGAGTCAAGTCTAGTTATATTTGATTTAAACAGTTTGTTTAAATTAAGTAAGTCCAGTTATTTAATGCATGCTTGCGTATAACTGCTGCACTTCAGATAACTGAAGATTCTCTCATGAATAACTCATGCATGTCAGTTCAGACAGAGACCCAGTTGAGATCAGAGAAGAAACAGTGTACTATTAGTTGGATGAATATTTTTCCTATAAAGGAAGCTCATCCATGATGAGGATTTATCCCCTTCAGGATTGCATAGTTGGATCAGAGGTTAGTGAGTGTGTGAATAGGCCAATTCACACAAGTGGCTGCACTGAACCCCAATCAAAATTGCGCAAAGAAATAGGAGGCTTGGAGGGCAAACCTGAGGTTAGATAGAGGCCTTTGAATTTCTATAAGCAACAGAGGTATTGTAGAGAGAACAGGATAGCTTTTGAGTTGATTCTTTTTGTAATACTGCTATATTTCCACTTGTATGATAATACAGAGTTGGGGTCTTAGGCTGAGGCTTTCCCCAGGTAAATTCTTCTGTGTTATGTGTGATTGATTCCTTCTTATCAGTTATATGTGTTCTTATTGATGTTTCTCATGTTCGATTAAGCTTCCGCTAAATTGTTTGTAGAAGTAGATCGAGTGTTTTGCTTTAGTACATTGCATTACCAGGTGATTTACAGGTGGGAATTTCTACATGGAGCTTGGTGGGCATGTACATTGAATTGAGTCATTATGCTGGGGGCATGCCAACTTATCACAAGCATAGTTTTTCTCTATTTCAAGCTTGTGTAAAAATGAAACCACTCTCAAGGATGGTTTTTCTCATGTTTCAAGCTTATAAAAATATGAAACCATCTTATAGTACTCCCAAGCATAGTTTTTCTCATGTTTCAAGCTTGTGTAAAAATGAAATAATTTTCATCCTACCTCTCATGATTGCCATTTTCATCATCCTATTTCTACCATATGAGCCTTGGTTTTCTCTTTCCATCATCACCATATACTTGGTCGATCATATGCTTTCACTTGGTTGTTTTACCCTTTCCTGAGGAACAACTACAATGAGTGGTATTATTAGCCAACCTCTTGATCTCTATGTGTTTTGAGTAGTTCGATCATGACCAAAACTAGTTGCTACGATTTATACCACTCGTTCCTCTAGGGGGATATCTCTTTTAGTTCTTTTTAGACTCCCTAAACATGAAAATAGTGTCGATCATTTGTCTTTTCTAACTTTTTAAAGTAAATGAAAGGACGTTTACTCAATATAATTTTATCACTTTTCTAGACTGAGATAGAATATTTACGAAAAAGGAATACCTTAGTCGAACATGGCTAAGAGGTTCTCTTGAGTATCTTTTTCTTCCCTTTTGGACTCAAGAGACTGTTTATGAAAAAGAACCTTTGGAGTTTTCTTTTTTGCCTCTTTTTCAAATTCTCTAAACATGAAAAAGGAGTTGAATTAGACCTTTGCTATACTCATAAAAGCATCGAACAATTATGGACTCATCGAATGTGATGGGGACGAACAACTCCTTCTCAAGGTTCATTAAAAATACTTAGAGGGATTCATCCAAAGGATAAACTTACAGATCAAACATATTTTATCCTCCTCAAGCTTGTAAAAAATAAAGAGCTACTAACTAGAAATTAGGAAAATAGGGTACTCTGCGTATTAATGGTAGCGAGTATCTCTTGAACATGACACTCTTCCACTTCATCTTCGTGGTTGTTGGGTTGAAAAATATGCTTGTATTTTGGTTCATCACACCATTTCAAAGCCTTTGCTTTCGGTTTTGGGTCAATGCTTCCAATTCCATTTAGTGTCGCCAATATTTGCAAGAGAAGCCAATCAGTTGATATCTACTATGATACTCTTAAGACTTCATTTCATGTTTGACATTCCTGAAATAGTTCTGTGTCAACGTCATTCTTTCTCAAATCATGATACCTTTTTTGTGTCGTTGATGAGGGATACATCAAAGCCCTCCTATGACAGGTCACTTCATATCAACATCATCTCATTAGCCAGGAAGTTGACTTAGAAACTCCCTTTGGTACCTTGGTGCTTGTAGGATTTAACCTCGTACAAAAATTACCTACAAACGAATTCTAAAAAATAGAAAATAAACAACAACAAGAATATAAAACAAATACACAGATATTTTCTTCTGGATCCCAAAACTGGGAATACCAGATGATTTTTCTTTATTTTCCTGTCAATGTGTAACAACCCTGGTGAAAATTCCAAGTAAAAGAATTTAATAAAGGAAAAATAATAACCATGGTTATTGGGACACTTATTCCAAGATGAATGTTGGGCAAGATATCCTTGTGTGGGTGTTAATTTGGTTATTAATGGCTAAGGAAATTGGAAAAGGCAATGGGTAAGGCTTTGGAAAGGCAAAATGGAATTTTTGGCACATTTATTTATGAAAATAATGGAAATTAGGAGAAAAAGGAGGTGAAAGGTAGAGGTTGCATGTAAGGAGGAAATTGAAGGAAAATAATGAAAAATGAAGAAAATAGAGGCCTCATTCATAAAAAGGTTTATGATGATCAGTTGGTAACATTTTTCAGTTAAGTTTTGGAGCTCTCTCATTATTCTCTCTCTCTCACACACTTAGATACTTAGAGTTTTCTTGGAGCACTATTGGAGGGTGTGGCATACTTGGAGTTTTGGAGCAAGAAGGAAAAGGAAGAGCAGGAAAGTGCAAGAGGACATAAGGATAATTAACTACAATGGATTTTTCTTGTAGGTACCGAGTTGCATGTATGTTTTCCTCACTATTTTTTGCATGCATGGCACATGAATGTGGATTATTGGTCATGATATGTCACTAGCATGGAGGATTTCTTAGATTGGCAGTGGATTGCCTTGCCTTGCCATTTCTTGGATAGCCATGGAGATTGTGGTTTATTTCCCTATTTTGTTTTGGTTGGTTCTCATGTTTCTTTATATTGGGTTGAGTTACTAGTACTGGAAGCCCTGGTTGGACAAACGCTCTGGAAGCCCAAAATAATTTATGTGTTGAGTTACTAGTCCTAAAAGCCTTGGTTGGAAAAATGATCTAGAAGCCCTTGGTGGGTTGAGTTACTAGTCCTAGAAGCCTCGGTTGGACAAATGATTTGGAGCCTTGGAAGGCTTGGATAGAGAGCAATCTAATAATGTTTTTTTTTTTTATGTCTGATCATGAGGTGGAATCACTATTTTGATGGGTTGAGGTGTATGACCTTTGGAATCCCTGGATGGTTTTGGATTGATGTGTTCTATGAGATTCCACATTCATGCTTGGAATATGGCATGGGGGTGAATGATTGAAGAGAGATTTGGCTCAACCATTCTACGGTTGGGTCAAACGTGGAAGTCCCATCCCATGTTTGGATTTTGCATCATCAATATTAGTTTATTTCTCCTTGTATTTGAATGAGTATTATATTGGTTTATATGTGGATCATATGGCTATGATTTCATCGATATTTCTGTTGCTATTATGTTGGTTATGTATGTGTTTTATCACAGTAGTTATGTATGGCTCTCATCATGTTTTTATTGGTAAATGAATGAACAATGTATCTATGACCTAATGGATGAAATGGTAGCTAATGTGTTGAGGCATCAATGTCTCTTAGTGAATCTCAGCTAAGTATGACACCTTTATGCATAGATATGTTATTTACACTTGTAGATTACATATCCATGATATGTTTGAAGAAATTATTGTCATTGATATTAGGGGTCCAGTCAAGGTCTTATTCAAGCAGCTGCATTTTTATTGTCATTTCCCTGTTATTTTACTGTTATGAAGGTGTCATTTAATTATGGGTAGTGACCTGGGCTCTGGGCTTAAAAAAGTGGCTCAAAACCCGAGGATGTTGGCACAACATTGAGAAAAATAGTCCCTGGATGCTTGCATGCCTTGCCATGAGATCGTCCAGAGCCTCCTAGATGCTGGCAGGCCTATAGCATGGGAGCATTTGGGGGTCAAGTGGTCCAAAATGTCAATGGGACCCAAGGGCTGGTTGGAAGAAAGGTTGGGTTGGTTCGTCAGGGTCCTAATGTTGATGTTGAAAGTTTGTATGGTGTGTTTCCATAGGTTCCACTTCCTAAACATGACTTAGGAGGTCAAAACATATCATAGTGGCCTCTTGTCACATGTTTACCTTGGTTGGACGATTACTTGGGTAGATGTGGGAGGAGGGTGTATCAGAGTGGTATTAGAGTGGGTTGCGCTTTATTTGGGTCATATTTGATACCACAAAGTGGTATCAGAGCATGGTTCACCCCTTGTAATGGATGGGTTGTGTGTGTTATCAATGCATTCATGTCGGTTGCATATTTGTCTCCTATGCTTGTATTCCATGTGCTTGTTACTTTGCTTGGTGTTGATCATGGCTGTAGTGATGTCGCCATTTCGAAGTTGATGTTGTTATTGTGGATTGCATCGTCATGAGTGTATGACTGGTTACATGTTGCTATATGTGGCTTACATGTATCATTTTGTATGCTTGGTTGCATTCTTGTATGCTTGGTTATATGTATCATTCTTGTAAGCTTGGTTTCAAGTATTGTTCGTTTATGCTAGATTATATGTGTTTATTCGTGAGTCTGGTTGATTATGCATTACTTATGCTAAGGTTTTCATGTGGTAAAGTGTACAATGAAGTAATGGTGGTTGTCATGCACGAGGTCATGGTATGTGTTCTTGATAAGGCCATGCATTGATGATTGGACCCTAGATAGAATGATGGTTGCATGGTTATGTGCTTATGTGTTATGTTTCTATATGTTGTTATGATTATGTTATACATGTATCATGTTGATTTATTGATCTTTCAGACAAGGTATCCTCCCCGAGATATACTAGGGTACGTTAGTTTATTGTGATTTGGTTTAGCTGACTTGATATAACTTATAGGAAGAAATATCAAATGGCCAGCAAGATGGTAGACTACAAGGACTCTCCCTATGAATCAAATGAGTAGTATGGTGTTGGGAATTCTTCCGATTTGGGAGATACACTGAGGAGCTTAAAGGAAGAAATAAGGATTTGTAAGGAAGATAATGACAAAATCGTATAGGTACAGGAGAAGCTAGCAGAGGTAAATGTAGTGATACTTCAAAGTTTGTCAGATTTGCAGTGACAAGGACCACGTCAGATAAGATATGAGCATGAGGACATAACTAATGGGGCATATGGAATAGGTTGCATGGTGGTCACAGGTCAAATAAAGATGACACAATGAGGCATGGCATGCTATTGGACACTCTGGATAGAAGAGGGGATAGACACAGGTATTATTCTAGTTCTGGTTAATATAGGCACTATGATCATCATCGTTATCATCCTTACAGGAGGACTGATAGGGGATACTTTCCAGATGATTTTAAGAAATAAAAGCCACCTACATTTGATGGAAAGGTGAAGAAATCGCAAGATGGAGAGGCATGGTTTCTTGATATGAGGAATTTCTTCAGGTTGCATGACTATTCAGAGAACATGAAAGCCATAGTAGCTACATTTAGTTTGAAAGATAAAGCAGACATTTGGTGGGAAGATGTGAAGAATGTCATAGGTATACATGAGGAAGCCTTGACTTGGAGTGAGTTTGAGTGACTATTCAAGAAGAAGGATCTATCAGAGAGATACTTTGATGGCAGGGAAAAAGAATTCTATGAGCTAAATATGGGATCTATGAAAGATGGTGAGTACACTAGCAAGTTCTTGGAGCTACTGAGGTATGTGCCTTACCTCAAGGAGAAGAAGGCCAAGATTCAAAGATTCACTAGTGGGTTATCAATGACATTCAAATATAGGATTGAGTTTGGTGAGCCTAGATCATTGGAGGAGGCCATCTGAAAGCTAAATAATTGCTATGAACCATCGAAGTGCAGATCTGAGACTAAGCTAGACAAGAAGGGTAATGCAAGGAACAAAGGAAAATGGGACAAGAATAAAGAAAGACCTCAAGGTACAGGCAATAAAGAGAATGCAGCACCATCAAAGATGTTCAATGCATTAAATAAAGGACATGGACTTGGATCTAAGGAGCAGAATAAGGATGTAGCCTAGAAGCCTATAGTGTGTTGGACTTGTGGCAAAGATCATCGTAGGAGAGATTGCTCACAGAATCAGGGTGGTATGCCTCATATATATAATGCATAGGATGCATAGTCTGCTGGGGATGTTGGTCAGAGCATTCCTCATATCTATGAAAAATTGGATAACAAACATGCAAACCATCAGGCATCTATCATTGAGATGGATGGTAAGTTTGTGATCAAGTTATTTCTATGTTGATTGAACCTAGATCTAATTATAGATATGTTAGTCCTGACTTGGTGGATAACTATGGTATTAGTAAGGAATTGCATACAGAATCTTAGTTAGTGTAGTTGACTACAGGTATAAAGAAGTGAGTTCACCATTGGGTAAGAGCTTGTTCATTTGATTTGAATGGTATGCCTACCATAGCACATTTGAATCTATTATTGTTGGATCATATAGTATGTTGTTGGACATGGATTGGTTGTACCTTCATAGAAATAAAGTGGATTGTTATGACAAAGCCATTGAGTGTGTGGATGACAATGGAGAACCAAGAATCTTACACTATAAGAAGAAAGCCACATCAGTTAGGATGGTAACAACTATGTAGGCAAAGCGCAGTCACAGGAAAGGGTGTGTGTTATTTGTAATACACATTTCTAGTAACAAAGGTAAATAAGTTGAGGATGCAGATGTTTTGAGTAGGTACCCAGTTCTACAAGAGTTTTAGGATGTATTTCTTTAGGACATTTCAATGTTTCCACCTCACAGGGAAGTAGAATTTTCTATTGAGTTGGTGCTAAGGGTAGCTTTGACATCAAAATCACCTTACAGGATGAGTATACTTGAGTTGGTAGAGTTAAATTTGTAGTTGAAATATATGTTTGAAAAGGGATACATTAGGCCAAGTGTATCACCTTGGGGCACACCGATATTGTTTGTGAAGAAGAAAGATGGTACTCTCAGATTATGCATTGACTACAGGCAGTTGAACAAAATGACCATCAAGAACAGGTATCTGTTACCGAGGATTGATGACTTGTTTGATCAGTTGAAGGGAGCAGCAGTGTTCTCGAAGATTGATCTGAGATCCAGATATTATCAGGTACGCATCAAAGAGGAGGAAATTTACAAGACAACTTTCCGGACTAGGTCTGGGCATGATGAGTTTGTTGTAGTTCCATTCGGTTTGACTAATGCTCCAGCGATATTTATGTGCTTGATTAATAATGTGTTGCATCCATACTTGGATAAGTTTTTTATTATTTTCATTGATGACATATTGGTATATTCTAATAATGAGGAAGAGCATTCTGAGCATTTAGCAACAATGTTAAGATTGGTGAGAGAGCATCAGTTGTATGCTAAGCTTAGGAAGTGTAGTTCCTTTCAGACTGAGGTATATTACTTGGGACATGTTGTCTCCAAGGAGGGCATTGCAGCAGATCTAGAAAAGATAAGGGCCATCATGGAGTGGGTAGCTCCCAGGAATGTAGATGAGGTGAGATATTTCATGGGATTGCCAAGTTATTACAGGAGGTTCATTAGGAACTTCTCACAGATTTCTTATCCTATTATGTCATTGCATAGAAAGGGTAAGAAGTTTGAATGGACAGAGGAGTGTAAGGTTAGTTTTGAGTGGCTTAATAATTGTTGACACATGCACCAATGTTAAAGATTGCAGATCCGGACAAAGAGTTTGTAGTATGCACATATGCTTGCAAGAAAGGACTTGGTGGAGTCCTTATGCCGGATGGATAGGTGGTATGCTATGAGTCACAAAAATTGAATGAGCACAAGAAAAACTTCCCCACACATGATATTAAGTTGGCAGTGATCATACATGCATTGAATATGTGGAGACACTATCTTTTGGGTAGGATATTTGTGTGGATTAGTGATTACAATAGGTTATGGTATCTATTTAACCAATTGAATCTGAATGGTAAGCAGGCTCAATGGTTGGCCATGATTAGTGAGTTTCATTTGGAGATCATATATATCAAAGGTAAAGAGAATAGGGCAGCATATGCTCTTAGCAGGCAAATACAGGTAAACCACTTAGAGCCTATGAGCTCCTATGGGATAGACTTACAAGATAGGATCTTATGGGCAGGTCAGTAGGATGTCAGGTATATGGAGATTATGTACAGTTTGCAGCATAACACAGGTACAAGTGGTGGTACAAGTATAAGTACAGGTAGTAGTACATGTATAGGTACAGGTATATGTACAGGTAGTAGTATAGGTACATGTACATGTAGTAGTACAGGCACAGGTACATGTACAGGTAGTGGTACAGGTACAAGTGCAGGTGCAGAGGATGTGGATTATGGCCTTACAATAGATAGATTGGTTATATTCAAAGACAATATATATGTGCCAGATAGCAGTGACCTCAAGAAGGTTATCTTGAGAGAGTTTTATGTGAAACCGTATTCAAGTCACCCAGGTTATCATAAGACACTGCAGTGAATAAATTTTATTATTGGACGAATCTGAAGAAGGATGTAGCAGAGTTTGTGGCTAGGTGTTTCAATTATCAGTGTGTGAAGAAAAAGTGTAAGCATCTAGGTGGATTGCTATAGCCGATTGCGATTCCAGAATAGAAATGGGAGGTCATTTCCATGGACTTCATCATAGGTTTTCCAAGGACATTGAGACAACCTCATTCCATCATGGTTATTGTGGACATGTTGACAAAGGTTGCACACTTCATTCCAGTGAAGTCTACATTCTCATCCAGCGATGTAGCACAAGTATTCATCATATATGTGGTCATATTGCATGGTGTTCTGAAGAAGATTGTGCCAAAAAGGATTCAAAGTTCAGTTCCAAGTTTTGGGAGGATTTGTTTGCAAGTTTGGGTACAGATTTGGCCTTCTATACAACTTATCATCCGTAGACAGATGGACAGACAGAGAGGGTAAACAGGATATTGAAGGAAATGTTGAGGATGTATGTAATGCATCAACAACGAAAGTGGGAAGAATATTTTCCATTGGTAGAGTTCGCTTACAACAATGGGTATTGGGAATATTTGAAGATGAGTCTGTTTGAGGCATTGTATGGGTGGAGTTTTAATACTCCCATCGGTTGGAGTAATCCAGTTAATAGGCTCTTGATTGGACCAGACATGTTGGTGGATATGAAACAAGAAATGCAGGTAATCAAGAAGAATCTAAAGGCAACACGGGACAGGCAGAAGAATTATGCAGATCAGAATAGGTTGTTCAAGGAGTTCTAGGTTGGGGAAGAGGTGTACTTGTGCATCGAACTGAAGAAGAGATCCTTGTGGATTGGATGATGTGCCAAGCTAGCGCGATGGTTTTGTGGACCCTTCAGTATCATTGAGAGGATTGGGCGAGTAGCCTATCGAATTGCATTGTCTCAGACAGTGAATTTCCATGATGTTTTCCATGTGTCATTGCTTAAGAAGTATGTTAAAGATGTTGATCCTGTGATTGACTGGTCTTTATTGCAAGTGGAACCAAATGGATAATTCCAGCCAGAGCCTTAGTTTATATTGCAGAAAAGGTTCTCATGCTCTGGAACCAAGCAATCAAGCAG
Organism: Pinus tabuliformis; assembly: GCA_031772625.1. NCBI lineage: Eukaryota > Viridiplantae > Streptophyta > Pinopsida > Pinales > Pinaceae > Pinus > Pinus tabuliformis. The sequence goes on along the minus strand of CM062818.1, from coordinate 1,580,822,836 downwards.
GTTAAGGTGCAATGGAAGCACTTTGGGCCCGATGAAGCTACATGGGAGATGGCAGAATAGATGCAGGCTATGTATCCTTCCTTGTTTTCCAGTTGAGGCAAAGAAATTTTGGTATGGTGTTTTGGTATATGTTTTGGTACATGTTTTGGTGATTTTGGTATATGTCATATGTATATGGTTGTAAGTACCACCATGATCTATGTTATAAAGCTCCAATAAGCGGTATGGGTGTCATGTCATTATGATGTTATGTTTGCTATGATTTCATGTTGGTTTGCTACTCAGTAGGTTGATCATTGTAAATACTACATCGAGCTATGTTATAAAGCTCCATTGGCAATATTTTTTTCTTACAAAAGTTTTGTGGTTATAGGTGTTGTTGAACATTGAGGATGGTGTTCCCACAAGGGGGAGGGTTTTGTAATAGCCCTGGTAAAAATTCCATGTAAAAAAGTTAATAAAGGAAAAATAATAACCACGTTTGACGGGACACTTATTCCAAGTTCAATGTTGGGCAAGACATCCTAGTGTGGGTGTTCATTTGGTTATTAATGGCGAAGGAAATTGACAAAGGCAATGAATAAGGATTTGGAAAAGAAAAATGGATTTTTTGGCACATTTATTTATGAAAATAATGGAAATTATGAGAAAAGGGAGGTGAAAGGTCACAGGTTGCATGTGAGGAGGAAATTGAAGGAAAATAATGAAAAATGAAGAAAATAGAAGCCTCATTCATAACAAGCCTTATGAGGATCAGTTCGTAACCTTTTGGCAGTTTAGTTTTGGATCTCTCTCATTATTCTCTCTCTCATACTCTTAGATACTTAGAGTTTTCTTGGAGCACTCTTAGAGGGTGTGGCATACTTGGAGTTTTGGAGGAAGAAGGAAAAGGAAGAGCAGGAAAGTGCAAGAGGACATCAGGATCATCAGCTACAATGGATTTGGCTTGCAGGTATCGAGTTGCATGTATGTTTTCCTCACTAGTTTTGGCATGCATGGCATATGAATATGGATTATTGGTCATGATATGTCACTGGCATGGAGGATTTCCTGGATTGTTAGTGGATTGCCTAGCCTTGTCATTTCTTGGATATCCATGGAGATTGTGAGTTTATTTCCTTGTTTTGTTTTTTTTTGTTCTCATGTTTCCTTAGTTTAGGTTGAGTTACTAGTATTGGAAGCCTTGGTTGGACAAACAGTCTAGAATCCTAGAATAAGCTATGGGTTGAGTAACTAGTCCTGGAAGCCTTGGTTAGAAAAACGCTTTGGATTCCCTTAGTGGGTTAAGTTATTAGTTCTGGAAGCGTTAGTTGGACAAACGCTATGGAAGCCCAAAATAAGTTGTGGGTTGAGTTACTAGTCCTGGAAGCCTTTGTTGGACAAACACTCTAGAGCCCTGGAAGCCTTGGATAGAGACCAATCTGATGATGGTTTTGTGATGTCCAACATGAGGTGGAATCACTGTTTTGATGGGTTGAGGTGGATGGCCTCTGGAATCCCTGGATGGTTTTAGATTGATGTGTTCTATGATATCCCACATTCATGCTTCGAATATGGCATGAGGGTGAATGGTTGAAGAGATATTTGGCTCAGCCATTCTATGGCCAGGTGGAACGTGGAACTCCCATCTCGGGTTTGGGTTTTACATCATCAATATGAGGTTATTTCTCTTTGTATTTATATGAGTATTATACTGGTTTATATGTGGATCATATGGTTGTGATTTCATCGGTATTTATGTTGCAATTATGCTAGTTATGTATGTGTTTTATGACAGCATCTATGTATGCCTCTCATCATTTTTTTACTAGTAAATGAATGAACAATGTATCTATGACCTAATGGATGAAATGTCATCCAATGTGTTGAGGAATCAATGTCTCTTAGCGATTCTCAACTAAGTATGAGACCCTTATGCTCAGATCTATTATTTACATGTGTAGATTACATATTCATGATATGTTTGATGAAATTCTTGTCATGGCTAGTAGGGGTCCAGTCAAGGTCTTATTCAAGTAACTGCATTTGTACTGTCATTTCCCTATTATTCTACTATTCATAAGGTGTCATTTAATTCTCGGCAGTGACCTGGTCTTTGGGCCTGAAAAGGTGGCTCAAATCTTGGGGAGGATGGAACAAAAATGAGCAAAATAGTCCCTGGACACTGGCGTGCCTTTTCACGAGAGCATCAAAAACCTCCTAAATGCTAGCAGACCTATAACATGGGAGCATCCAGGGGTCAAGTGGTCCAAAATGTTAGTGGGACCCAGGGGCTTGTTGGAAGAAAGATTGGGTTGGTTACTGAGGGTACTAATGTTGATGTTGAAGGTCTGTATGGTGTGTTTCCATTGGTTCCACTTCCTTAATGTGAATTAGGAGGTTGAATCATATCATAGTGGCCTCTCATCACATGTTTACCTCGGTTGGTTAGTTACTTGGGTAGATGTGGGAGGAGGGTGTTACACAACGTTGCAATACACACACACACACAAACACACACACACACACACACACACACACACACACACACACACACATATATATATAGATATATATATATACATACATACTGAAGCATTCATAAGCCCCAATCCATTAACCCTAGATTAGAACATAATTGTAGTTCCCCTGACCGGATATACAAAATACCATGGGAAGAAAACCATCATTGCCAAACCATGTGTAAAAACCCTACACAAAACCATAGCAAGGTCAACCCACCGTGTGTGGGACTAGTCATGGAAAAAATATAACACACACCCAACAGTGCTTGCAAACATCAATGGTTAGTTTCCTCGCTCTCAGTAATAGGCTTTCATCATTTTCATATGACTGAAAGATTATTTGTGGTGTTTAACTCCAAATCATTCATTCACACCATACAAATTGTACTATTGTACCTTGTGAACCATTGACATCATTGGTGGTTTCTCTCGCATCCGTTAACGACTTACATCATTGGATGCTAAATAGATGATGTCCTCCATGTTCTAATCCAACTCCTTTATTTTCATGGTTAGACTTGTACATTGGATGATAAAGTGAATGAGATAGAAGACCCTTGATCTAGTTCCATCCATTCGGGTTGTGCTTCCAGTATTAATTAAATATTACAAAGTATGATGGCTATGATCATACAAATAGTCATCCAATCATGGATCCACACTCTATCATCAGTGGACATGACTAATTGATCATTGTACATGTAATGTTAGCTTATGTGATGAGCATGGGTATGACTCCCTTAGCAAAGATGTCATGATGAAAATGTATTGTAACAAATGATGATCTCGACTAGTTGTTCTTGATCCAAACTTGTCACAAGGTAAAGAACTTCGGTCATCATCCACCATTTATGACTTTTCACTTTAGGGGGGAATCTATTATAAGCATTTTGTCGCATCTTATCAATAGGCCTGCAAACTGGATCAATCATCATATGTGAACATGTTGTCATCATCCCTACACAAATCCCTAAGCATGAAGTTTCCAAATAACTAAGTTTCTGGATCTAACTACTAAAAATCAGTTCTTTTAAGGTCCAATGCACCCTACCCCTTTAGAGATATACATTCAACAACAGGTTTCTCCATTCAGCACCATCTCTAATTAACAGTAGCTTGTCCCTTGCTAAGGGTGCGCTGATTCTAGAAATTCGGGAAAATTAAAAAGGATCTCGAAGATTTCTCTTCTAGAAGCTTCCAGGGGTTGTTTTAACCATTTACCTTGGTTAAGAACTTTTAATTCTATTTGATCCTACCATGGAGACTTCACCTCTTATTCCTTGAGATCATCCTCCCATCTTAAGTGGACCTCAAGTCTATATTGATAAATGGATAAGAATTCCTAAACTACCATCCCTGTCCTATAAATTTACTACCATCTACCACATCAATGTTGGCCTTTGGAGATTGATCATGCCCTCGTGTTGTTGCCTTGAATCTAAGAGAGTCATCATCTTCATCCATTAGTGTGACATTGAGGTGTGCTTTGTGACAAGGAAGGAAAAGTCAACTTGGGGAGATCTCTACAAGATAAGCCACTATTCTTGGTTGTAAACACTCTATTATTTCTATTAATACAAAGAGTACATTGTTTTTGTATATGTGTTATGTTACATTTACATTCATGTATTTCAATGCTTCGATGATGCACTGAATAAAGTAATTGAATTATTCTACATAAATGTTGTTGACCGTTGTCTTGTTATTGATGTATGTGTAGGTTCTATTTATAGCAGTCGGAGCTATGATTGGAGCTTACAAGTCGAGAGGAAAGTAAATCTTGCAATGGATTTCAAGTAAGCCTCTTTCCCATTTTTAATTTCTCTAAGGGAAACTCTATATTCTTTGCTTTATATTGTTCTAGACCAGTCCACTAGGTCTAGGGAAGATACTTTTGTCCACAATCATAAATTTCGTATAGAGGATACTATGTAGATAAAAAAATAAGCAAGAGGAGGCAGAAAGGAAATTGGCTATATTTTTCTCTAGATGCACCAAGAGGCACCCCAAAAATGAGTGTCCATTGAATGTCATAGAGGTTTTCTCTTTTTGTGAGGAGAACCATGCAATTGACAAATGTATCTCTCTTCTAGGCTTGAAGGTTGTATATCAAGGGGAAGAAAGTGGCTTGGACCAGCTTTGCTTCATTAACCAAAGGAGGCCACAAGGGCCTTGACCTTACTAGCAACGCATGCAATGTGCACAGTATCCCTCTTTCAGTCCAAACTAGAATGCACCCTTTCAACCTTGGTATCCTCCATCCCACTCATCTTGGTCTATGCCCTCTGCTTGGTCTTATTCTCCTTAGTATTATCCTCATCCTATCAATCCACCCTTCTATCCGTACCACCCTCAACCTCCTCCATGGGGAAACCCTTAATGGAGGAAATCCTTTAGAGAGATGAAGGCCTCAGGAAATCCAATTTCCCACCTTAATTCCTCCTCCTCCACCTCAACCACATCTACCCCACAATAATCCATGCACACAACTTCACATTCCTACCTAACCCAATCTGAACCCGAACAACAAGCAAACCCATTAGGTCTATAGTGGGGAAGAATCCTCTCTTACTTATGTTGTGAAGATCTAGGAGATCAACCTTAGGTCTAGGAAGGTACTTATAGATGCTCACCCACCTTCTCCACCTCAATGTATTGAAGAGAATAAGGAATATGGTGCCCCTCAAGCTAGTATGCCTCCCTATCCTTAAAGGTTGGTCCAACCTAAACAACACACCCCAAAAGAGGCTGAAATTTTCAAAGAACTAAAAAAACTTGTGTTAGAATACCCCTTCTCCAGGCCATGAAAGATCTCCCCATTTACAACAATTTTATCAGGGAAGAGTGTTTCAAGAGGCCTGGAAGAAGAAAACGAGATGTCCCCACCATTAATTTTGTTGGGAAGTTGTCTGATCTAATGCTTGGGAGGGTTATCTACCCAAAGAACTTAGACCTTGGTATCCCAATAGTATATGTGCACATTAATATTATTGTAGTCCCCAACACATTGATTGACCTTGGGGCTGCAATCAATGTCATGACCAAGGAAACTATGTTGAAGCTCAATCTTCAAGGAGCTATAAGGAATACCACTACGGTGTTGCATCTTGTAGACAAATCCAAATTATCCCCTGAGGGAGTTATAGAGGATGTCATGGTATCCATTAGCTCCTGGGAGTACCTGATGGACATCCTTGTCCTCTAGTCCAAAACCAAGTTCAATTGGTACCCCCCATTTTAGGGAGACCTTGTTTAGCTACTAATGATGGTTACATTAGTTATAGTGCTTCAAACACGACTATCAAAAATGGAATTTTACAAAGAAATGTGTATTATATCCTGCTGCTCAATCCGTTGTTTAGAATGAATTATCTTTGTGGGTAGAGGGAGAAGAGGAGGAATATTTTTATCAGTCATACCTCCACCCAATTTGTACATTAAACACTATTGTAGGAAATGGGCAACTAAATGAGGATGACCTTATTGAAAACTTCTTGTAGAATCAACCTCCTACTTCCCTGCTAAAAGATGAGCTAGTGGAAGAATATTTTGGAAAACCCAAAAAAAATCCATGGGTTGAACTGTTTACTTCCAATTCTGATCAATATCATGCTAATATTGTGGAAATCAATCCATCCAAAACTCTAAAAATCAACCTTTCCCTCTCAACGGAGAAAGAAGAGAAACTATGCATGGTATTGAGACAACATCTTGAAGCTTTTTCTTGGGACTATAAGGAAATGAAGGGGAACATCCCTCAATTTGTACCGAATGTATTTTAATTAAAGAGGGATGTAAACCTCAACGCCAACCCTAGAGGAGAATGAACCTTTCCCTCAAATACATTGTGAAAAGAGATTTGCAAAAACTACTAGATGTAGGATTCATCTACCCATTTCAAATAGTTAATGGGTATCCCCTCTTGTTAGAGTACCTAAGAAAAATTGGAAGTGGATGATTTGTGAATACTATAGGGAACTCAAGAAGGCTACAAAGAAATATCATTTTCTCTTGCCTTTCATTGATCAAGTCTTGGATGGACTTGCAACAAAGAATTTATTCTCATTCCTAGATGGATTTAGTGGGTATAATCAGATCCAGATCAGCCCCGAGGATCAGGATAAGACCACCTTCACATGTTCATGGGGGACCTTTGCCTACATGGTCCTTCCATTTGGCTTGTGCAATGCCCCTGCTACCTTTCAGAGGGCAACCTTGAGTATTTTTGTTGATCTCGTGCATGCCACAGTTGAAATCTACATGGATGAATTCACGCCTTATGGAAATGATTTCCAGGAAACCCTTTCAAATATGTGTAAAGTCTTAAATAAATTCATTGAAATGAATATCTTACTAAGCCTTGAGAAGTGTGATTTTTTTATGAATGTAGGGATTGTCCTAGGTCACTTCTTTTCTGAGGAAGGGATCGAATTTGACCTTAACAAGATTTCAATTATCAAAAGGGTCCATGTCCCTCATGAACAAAGGGATGTTAGAAGCTTCCTTCGGCTAGCCAGATACTATAAAATATTCATTAAGGATTTTGGCAAGTTGGCTTCATCTTTGTTTCGATTGTTGACTAAAGATTTTGATTTTTGTTGGAAAGATAAATGTCAAGAGGCATTTGAAGAGTTGAAAGATAAATTTAAACACTGCACCAATTCTTAGAGGTCCCAATTGGGAATTTCCTTTCCACATCCACACAGATGCATCAAAAAATGTTGTAGGAGCAGCTTTGGGACAAGTGGAAGACAATTTTCCCTATGCCATATACTTCATTAGTAAGAGCCTCTCAAAAGTTTAACTCAATTACACAATTACTTAAAAAGAACTCTTAGTTGTTGTGTACTCCTTGAACAACTTTAGGCATTATATCACTAGGTATAAACGCTTTGTTCATACTGATCATGCAACTATAAAATATTTAATGAATAAACCTGATGTCAATGCTAGGATCATTAGATGGTTATTATTGTTGCAACAGTTTGATCTAACCATTATTGACAAGCGAGGAAAGGAAAACATGGTTGAATATTTCTTGTCTAGACTAACATTGCCTACAAAAAATGAGGAGATGATAGATGCTCAACTTCCATATAAGAAACTATTTTCCATTTCACTATTGTCTCCTTGGTTCACCGATATAACAAATTTCTTAGTCACTAGGATATTCTCTCCTAATCTATCCTCCAAGGAGAAGACAAATATTGTTAGAAAAAGTTCCTCTTTCACTTGGATTGAGGGAAATCCTTTCAAATTGGGACCATATCATATCTTGATGATATGTGTAAGGGAGGATGAGGTTTTTGACATCTTCTTAGCATGTCATGATGGACTGTGTGGGGGTCATTTTGTTCCTAAGAGGACAACCTTCAAAATTCCCGAAGTTGACTACTACTGGCCCAATCTACACCAAGATGATAAGAGATACACTGATAGATGTGATGAATGCAAAAGGATGGGAAATCATACACCAAAGGATGAAATTCCCCTACAACCTGAAGTTACTCTTGAGCCATTTGAGAAGTAGGGCATGGAATGCATTGGGCCAATTGATCCCCCATCCTGACAAAAGAGATATATCACTGTGTGCACTAATTATTTGACAAAGTGGGTTGAAGTGAAGGTAGTAAAAGCAGCAACAGAGAAGAAGGTGGTTTTGTTTCTAATGGAAAACATCTTTTAAAAGTTTGGATTCCCAAGGGAGCTGGTCACTGATCAAGGGACACAGTTTACTTCAAATCTGATTGAGGGAATCATGGATCAACATCATATAAGGTACATGAAAACCACTACCTATGATCCTCAAGAAAATGGGTAGGTGGAGGTAACAAACGTATATTTGAAAAACATCTTGACTAATGTTATTAGCAACAACAAGAAGGATTTGGCAACCCGACTTGTGGAGGCCACTTGGACCTAAAATACCACTTCAAACCACCACTAGATTCACTCCCTTTGAGTTGGTTTATGGAAAGAAGGAATTATTGTCCATTGAGTTTGAATACAACACCCTCATAATGGAAACAAAATTGGATTTGGACCTCACTAATGTTCAACAAGAGAGGCTAAACCAACTAAATACTCTTGATGAAATTATATATCAATCCCTCATGCACATTGAGGTGGTCCAATTACAAAGGAATATTTGGCATGACAAAAAAAAATCAGGAAAATGACTTTCTAAGAGGGTGTTTGGGCCCTACTATATGATTGAAGATTCAAGGAATTCAAGGAAAAGTTGATGAAAAGATGGTTAGGCCCTTATCTGGGGGAAAAATTTCATGAAAATGGCTCTATCTAGATCAAAATGATTGATGAAGAATGAATTCCACTTTTATTCAATTGCTACCAACTAAAACTCTACAAAATACCTTTGTCAAAGGAGGAATTTATCGATTCAATAAGGAAGCAGTTGATTGTAATTTGGCGTGTCACAACTCTTGATTCATCCATCCTTTTATCAATAGAAGAAAAAAAACAAAAGAACAAAAAGAAAAAACAATGAAAAAAGAGAGGGAAAAAACAAGCCTAGGTGAAAACCTCCATAAGGCACTTCAGGCAAACCATAGGGCTGAAAACATCTATGAGGGATTCCAAGGGTTAAAAAAAAGAAAAAAAAGGAAATGAAAATATCCCTAGGTGAAAACCTCCTTTGAGGCACCTGGGGCAGTCTTGCATGTTAAGAACCTCCTTTGAGGTAGCTTGTAGGTCTCAAAAATGAAAAAAGAGAAAAGGAAAAAGGAAAGAAAAAGGATCCCTTACATCACTATTGATAACATGTGTTTTTTGCATGGTTCTAATCACATCCAAAAGAGCATGACACAAAAGGAAGACAACTCCAAAACTCCACTTTTCCATCTTCCAAGTTGGCTCTCTACATGTCCTCCATCATTTTACTACCTTTCCAAAGTTCTTCCATCACTAGGTCACATATCTCACTCAATTATGCCTTAGTTCTAAGGTGTTACAGGATTGTCCAGATTTGCTACAGGATTGTGATCGACATATGAAAAGGGTTCATATCTTATATCTTCCATAGAGGAATGAAAGGAGAAGTCCATCACACCATCATCATCCATCCTCCACACCATTTAGTTTATTTTTCACCCAAATTCTCATCTCTATCCATAAAAAATCCTCATCTTCACCCATTCTTTCATTACCTTCACCACAATAAAGGTGTCCAATCCTTGTCCATGGTCTGAAAATAAAATTATCAACATTTTTGGAGCATCATCTGCAGGATCTTGTGATCGGTCTGTGTGTCTTCTGCAGGAAGATATACAATCCTGTAGTAGTCTACACAAACCCGATAGCACCACAGTTGGAAGCACTTGAAAGCACTAGAATGAAGAATCAACCAACATGGAGGCATTAAGGAACCATTTCCTTGATCTTGGGAAGCTACAATACTTTTGCAGGGTTTCTACAAGATCAATGTTCATATCCAACAACAACAGTAATTGATCCACCATCAGTAGAACCCATGATGACACAACTCGATCAGTCAGGTCCATGTTAAAAAAAAAACTACAGCATTTTTTTTTTAATTTCCATATCAGATTTAATGCATGGAGTGACAAGTATGGAAAGTGGCACCTTCAAAGGCCAGCAGATCATCCATCATTTTTAAACTAGAATGAAAAGGCCAAGACCATCAGGTAGGCACATGTATGAAGCTCCTCACCTCTTCCTTTAAGCACATGATAGTTCAAAAATGTTTAAAATGCATGACGAACTAGGTTTTTATAGGCTAAAGGTGGCCAACAGTCTCAACCATCCTTGAACAGTTGAATTTTTTTTTACTCTCTCTCTCATCCAACATGGAAAAAATGAAAAAATAGGAAGGGTGATCATTTTGAGGAGTGGGCCAATGAACTTATGAGGTGAATACGTAGGTGGGAGATATCTAACACAACGTGCTGAGCCCCTCACTAAACCACAAAAGGGATAAAAAGTGGGCTTGAGCCTCACTTGTACCAAGAGATCCATTCCAAAAATGGTAATAGAGGCCCACTGCATTGTTGAGGGTCGTGCTAGCTACCACCGGGGGTCCCATAAACTGCTACAAAGGTGCTACAGGGTCAAGTACTCACTTCTACAGGAACTGGGTTTGGTGCTATAAGATTGTCACCAATGCTACAAGAATGTCACCAATGGTACATTATTTTCACCAGTTGCTATAGGATTGGCCCAATAATATTCTAATTAGTGAAAATTACCCTCCAAAACCCCAAATCCATGAAGAAGTCTACAAGAGAGGGGTAAGTAGTGCATTCTCCTTACCTTCCCTATATAAGAAGTTGGAAAAATTGGTTAAATTTTCTCTCTAAAAGGATCATGTACAAACCCTTGAAATTGAAAATTTTCAAACCCCGTTATTTTCTTGAGTGAAAGGATTATTAGAATAAGGGTAAAAGAATAATTTTTTTTGACACCATGTTCTCCTACCTTTGATTAGAAGAAGGGCACCATTCCTCCCATCTTTTTTTGAAACCCTAGAATACTCAGAAATTGATCATTGACAAAAAATCCTTGAAAAACATTCAGAAATCCATAAGGGGAAACATGGGAGGAGGTTTCAATAGGAGGGAACAAAAAGACTTAGAAAGAATCCATAAACACCCTCTTGTCAGGGACATCTTCACAAACCACCAATGGATGGATTTCTTTGAGAGAATTAAAGGGTATGATGATGAAATTACCCTTGAATTTTCAATGGCCCTTCAACCTCAAGGGGAGGATAGTTCTACCACCATTGTGAGAGGGATTATCATCCATTTCAATGAAGAACTCATTAGCATAGGGCGATCACATTGTCTTCATCATAGCTAAAAAGAATTTCTTCCTCCCTAAAGAAAATCCAAATGAGGATGAAAATGGAGTTAGAAGGGAAAGTGTACCTTACCCATGGGATGAAGTAGCCTACAACATATTAAAATACATATATTGTGATGGGAGTCTTAGTGGTGTTTATGCCTGTTAATTTAGGCTACTTTATGAGCTCAGATTCTAGACTGAATTGCCTATCTCAACCAAACTCAGTATTCCTCATTTT